>CP092868.1:90841917-90925300 GCA_030710605.1 Cordylochernes scorpioides
TGAAGGAGAGAGATATGGAGAGACCATGTGGCTCACCCTCAGTAGAGGAAAGCTTTAAAGGAGAAGGAGGAGAATACTTTTTAGTGTACGTTGAATAAATGCCTTATCATATTAGTGTACTAAAAAACGTTCTGATACCCTGTGTAAAATCACATTTCTGGTGTTTGGTAAGACGCTACCTATGTATATACTCAACTCCGCAACATATGCTACGTTGCTCTCTGAAGCCCAGACAGAATAAATGGCTTTTGACCAGTACAGGGGCTCTAACGGTGAATTACCAGTGTTTGGGTTACTAGGTTTGTTTCTAAAATAAGGAGGGGAGATGAAATATGTGTTGATTTCAGCCTTCTTCACTTCATTAAATATATTCTATTTCAGGGTTTAAGTGTATATCTTATAGTTTATGATCGTCTATAATCAAATCATTTATATTTTCAATTTTCAGGTCATTTTTCCAGAAGTCAATGGTCTCTCAATTTGTATTTTCACTGATGATATAAAATATCTGAAGGCAAATATTCTTGTTGGAGCTTTCTTAGCTTTGAGCAAATATCGTTTTCATATATAAGTATTGGTCTAGTTATTGAAGGAAAAATATTTAATCTATTTAAATGTTTTATTCTATAAAATCTATAAAATAGATTGATAATCTTTTACCCTAAATTTCCAAGGTTAATTCTTATTTGCATGTGTAAAATTCAAATTGCATTTGTTGAGACCAGGAATTATTAATTATTCACCATTGTTCTTTAATTTGATAGAGAGATCGTACACAATAATTTATGTAGTGATTTTATTGAGAACAAAAAGAAACGCTTTCGGAGACTGGTTAGAAATATTGATAGGGCAGTTTCTTTTGAATTGATTCTGTAGTATGCCACACTATATTTTTCATCAATGTAGTGAGGAATTCTTTCAGCACAAAGAAACTCGTCAATAAATATCTCAAAGAAGGCGAGACAAATAACCAAGCCTTTTTTGCAATCTTTCCAATATTTATATTTTTATGAGAGAATACTTTTGATTTTACTCTTCAGACTTTGCATTCTTCCTAAGTTCACGTTTCATTCTTTGAATATCTAAAGATATTTTTCTGTCATCCATATTGCCCTGCCGTTCATATACTATACTTTCAATATAGGTACAAGTGGCTTAAATTGGATTTTTACAGGTAATACCTTTTTGATATTCCGAAAATACGGAATATCAAAAATATATTAAGAATATATGGTTATTTTAAAATTAATATACATTTCAGTTTATATAACTCCATATTTTACGTTTGAAAATCAACAATAAGCCTATCTCTTGTATTCAAATTATTAAAACATACATAAAGAGAGAATTAATAATTTAGTTTGTATGTTTAGCTCAGGTTGTAATTTTCAAAGTTTATTATCTAAATATTTTCATTAAATTAATTTAAAATTTATAATTTCTCAAAGTAATAAAATATTATAATCATGAAATGTTCAAATAAAATTTATTGAAAGAAGAAATGTATTGCAGCTCTGTTTTTTGTTCAAATATAATTCATTATTTTCAATATGTTAATTTCGTATGTAAATTTATTTCTTTCGCAGATTTAAAAGTTATGAACACAGTCAACTTACTTCTAAACATCGAGAAATTTATGATGTATATAATCAGACCCCATCTCAACGAAAGGTAATTCTGATTTGATTGTTTCAGGTCGAAGTGAGAGTGGACCCGAAATTCGACCACTACATGTAAATATAGAGGGCGAGACTTATATATAGGGGTATGAATTGGGGTATGGTTGGAAGGAAGGGTTGTAAATAGAGGATGGTGTGTTAATGGGAGGGATTTAAATAGGAAATTTGTAAAAATAAATGAATTTTAAATAGAGTACAGTTGTAAATATGAGAGTTTTTTGGCGGGAGATCTATAAATATGGAACTTGTGAATATATAGGACTATAAATATGAATTTATAATAATGTACAGTGTTTTAAGAGATGGTGTAAATAAGGGTTTGTAAATAAGGGTCGAATGTAAATAAGAGTTGATTTGAGGGTGGGAGGGTTGTAAATAAAATATTGGTAAATAGAGAGAATTGTAAATATTATTTGTTAATAGGGTAGGGTTTGTGGTAGGGAATGCTGTAAATATGGTCTGTAAATAAAGGTGGGGTGTAAATAAGAAATGGTTTGTGAGTGGGAGGGTTGTAAATAAAAGATTTGTAAATAGAGAGAATTGTAAATATAAATTTGTGAATAGTGTACAGTTTGTGGGAGGAAATGTAAATAATGGTTTGTATCAATAAATAGGGGTGGGATGTGAATAAAATTGGTTTGAGAGTGGGAGAGTTGTAAATAGAAGATTTGTAAATAGAGATGTTTGTAAATAAGATTTGTGAATAGGGTACAGTGTGTGGGAGGAAATGCTGTAAATATAAGGTTTGTAAATAGGGGAGGGATGTAAATGAGGGATAGTTTGAGGGTTGTGAATATTGAACTTGTAAATAGCGAGGGTTTTTGTGCTGAGAACATGTAAGAAAACATGTACCTATGTTTTCCCACGTGACGCAGCGGAGCGTGACCTTGCCTCCACGGGTGAGTCAGTTGTTGTTTTGTACTCCGTATGGATGGACATTAAAACATGGTGGCAGCGATAACTGGATAAAATACGAACCCGTATATTGCAAAATATCGATTTCTGCGTACCTTGGAAGATAATTCAACATGGCTCAGATTCAACCTCCAGAAACTTTCGACTTCTCGACTCCCAACGAATGGCCCAAATTGGAGGAAAAGATTCGAACGATACCTCGTGGTCAGTGGAATGAAGAAGAAAGAGGAGGCGGACAAGATCGATTTGTTCATGTACTTGATGGGCGACCGCGCGGATGATATATTCAGGACCTTCAAGTTCGAAAAGGAGGAAGAGGCAACGAAAATTGATTCCGTCCTCAAGGCGTTCGACAGCCACTTCTGTGTCAGAAAGAATATTATCTACGAACGTGCGAAATTTAATTCAAGAATCCAAGAGGATCGGGAGCCAGTGGACGAATTCATCACTTCATTGTACAAATTGGCTGATAGTTGCGAATTTGAGGGTCTTCATGAGCAGTTGATCCGTGACCGAATTGTGGTTGGAGTGAGGGACAAAGCTTTATCTGAAAGAATGCAGTTGGACAGCGAACTGACTTTGGAAAAGGCGGTGAAAATGGTTCGACAGCAGGAAGCCGTTCGACAGCAGCAAGTCGACCTGCAGCGTCCCTCAACAAGCCAAAAGGTCAATCAGGTGAAGTTCAACTCGAAGAATTTTTCACCGAAACAACAACAGCAGCCTTCGAGGAAGAAAGAGAAGTCAGCCAAAACAAGAATACGATGTCCAGAATGCGGAGGTTTCACCCACAGGGAAGGACAGGCTTGCCGTGCTGAAGGACAAAGATGTAACCTATGTTAAAAAACTGGCCATTTTGCAAATTGCTGCCCAGGTAAGCAGACGAAGACTGCGGAAGTCAAAGCTGTTTCTGAACTTGATGAAGAAATTGGTTTTCTCCTGGAGGTCTCAGCTGTGGAGGATTCATCTAATCTCGATAATGATGAAGACGAGTGCAGGAGGCGATGGACAGCAGAAATCCAAGTGAACGGGAAACAGGTGAAGTTCAAGCTCGACTCCCAGGCGGATGTTACATGTGTTCCTCTGTGTCTCTTCAAGAAGATAATGGGACAGCAACGACTAGTGGAAAGTGATATCAACATTAGAGCTGCTGAATTTTCCGAACTTCAGACTGTGGGTATGTTTATATCAACGCTGCGAAATGGCAATTATGAAATCAAGGAGAAGATTTATGTCAATTGTCGTTTGAGTGAACCTCTTCTGAGTCGCCGGGCATGTGAGCTCTTGAACCTGGCGAGGCGAATTGAAGTGGTTGCGACGAGAATTAACCCAATCAAGGAATTCCCTGAAGTGCATATCCCTGGAAAGGAGCTGCTCAACGCCGATGCATTATCCAGACAACCACTTCTTACAACCGAGGGAGGTGAAAACGAACGGCAAACCTCAGCGCATATAAATGCAGTTCTCTCGAGTATAAACGACAAAGACGAGATGTTGACGAAGATTTTTGAAGCTCAACAAGAAGATACGACCCTGAAAGCAGTAGTCAACTACCTTGAGCAAGGCTGGCCAGATAAGAAGAAGATGTCACAGGCTCTGCTCTCTTATTGGCATGTCAAGGATGAACTCGGCGTTCAAAATGGACTACTGATGCGTAGCTGTCGTCTTGTTATTCCAGCAAGTATGAAACTGGAGATCCTAGAGAAGTTGCACGCTGGGCACTTCGGGATTACAAAAACAAGACTTCGCGCACGTGAGACGGTATGGTGGACTGGAATTTCGGAAGAGATCGCGGAAACGGTCAGAAAGTGCAGTGTCTGTATCCAGGAAGCCTTCTCAAAACATGAACCTTTGATACCAACCAACTTTCCTACACGACCGTGGCAAAAGATTGGAATGGATTTGTTCAAGTTCGAGAATAAGTGGTATCTAGTCGTCATTGACTATTATTCTCGCTTTCTTGAAATGATTCAGCTGGATCGGCTCACAGCCAGTGTGGTGGTGCGTAGTTGCAAATCCATATTTGCCCGACATGGAATACCAGAAACTGTTGTAAGCGATAATGGGACGCAATTTGGAGCTGCTCGTGAATTTGCAAATTTCGCAAGGCAGTACGGATTCACACATGTCACTTCAAGTCCTCGATTCCCGCAGAGCAATGGGATGGCAGAAGCAGGTGTGAAAATTGCTAAGATGGTCCTCAAGAAAAATCAAGACCCATCGCTTGGACTCCTGGAGTATCGATCGACCCCTTTGGAGAACGGTTACAGCCCTGCTGAGCTTCTCATGGGGCGTAAACTCCGAACGACATTGCCAATTGCACCAGAGAATCTTAATCCAAAGTTGGTGTACTCTCAGACCCTGAAAAGAAAGGAGCGGAGAAGGAGAAAGGATATGAAATCCAGATATGATCGACGCTGCGGAGCTACGGACATGGAGGAGCTATCCGAAGGTGACACGGTTTGGATTACAGATATGCGAACCTGGGGGATTGTAAAGCAGAAGGCATCGACACCAAGGTCTTATATGGTTGATACTCCAGTTGGGACTTTACGTCGAAACAGGTTCCATCTACGAAAAGGAGTTACAGTGCAATATCCAGCCGACCCATCAACGCCGACCTTTTCGGGGGAGGAACTGGTTGAAAATGAAAAGACCCCAGTTGTGGATTATCCCTCTAACGACTCAGAAGACGGCCAGATAAGAACCCGGAGTGGACGAATTGTTAAACCTGTGGATCACCTTCATTATTAATTATATTATGCATTTAAAGTTTGTAATGTATATATATATTTCAAGTCTTAAAAAGGGGGATGTGCTGAGAACATGTAAGAAAACATGTACCTATGTTTTCCCACGTGACGCAGCGGAGCGTGACCTTGCCTCCACGGGTGAGTCAGTTGTTGTTTTGTACTCCGTATGGATGGACATTAAAACAGTTTTAAATATGGATTTGGGAATATGTACAGTTTTTGGGAGAAGGGTGGAGATTCTGTTAATAAGGGTTTGTATATAGTGGTTGGATGTAAATAAAAAATATATAAATAGAGAAAGTTATAAATTAGAATTTGTATATAGTGTACAGTTTGTGGGAGAGAATGCTGTAAATAATGGTTTGTAAATAAAGGTGGGATGTATAAATATGGAATGAGTTAAGGATGGGAAGGTTTTAAATAGGGAAATTGTAAATAAGGAATGATTTATTGGTAAAAGCGTTATAATAAGGGTATTTGTAAATGAATGGACGATTTGTGGATGTTGTGGCTGTAAATATTGGATTTGAAAATACGGATGGGTCGCACATAGGGGACGGTTTAAGTGGGAAGATTTAAATAGGGGTTTGTAAATGAATAAGAAGAAATTCAAACGCTAAAATCCGAGCTACAAATAAAGAAAGGTTTTATATTCTAACCCTAAAAATCCTTTGACAAAAAAAATCTTAAAACAACCACCTTAAAAATCCCATAAGGTGTGAAACACAATCACATATGCCATGCCAATAAGTCAGTGGCCAACAACTTTGAAAATCACAAGTGTGGGAAAAATAGCGCCATTATTCGTGACCCACCCCTTTAAAAGACATTATATATCGACCCAACAAACCAATTTGCGCAATATCATCTCAATTATCAACAGTGGAATAGGCCTACTGCGAAACCGCCACTATAAATAAAGGGTAACGCGTCCATGGCAATACCTCCTGGGTGGATTTGGAAGGTTGCTACACCTTTCATACTAAAATATGCTAAGAAGGTATAAAACACTCTACTGCTTTACTACGCCTCGAAATACAAAGAGAGAAAGACTTTAAATAGATTATTGAGTAATTGCGGAAGTACAAATGTTTTTCACACATATTATAAGCTGAGATAAGTGAAATCATATTTTATGTGGCCGAAACTACGCGGTTTCATGTTTACCCTTCACTTTATCATTTATTATAGTACATATTGCGTAGGTATTTTGTTTGTTGCTTAAAATGGCTGTCTAAACCATATTTTTTGTTCATTTCATTCAGAATAATTATAAAATATTTATAAATATAATTAGATCATATTAGACAACGTATATGAAATATTTATGAAAAATAAAAAATAATGGGAATCTTTAAAACCACAGAAGTGGAGACTAGAGATATCGAAATAATACAGGATATCTTCTGGAGACAAAAATGCTTGTTCGAATCAAAAGACGGAAAAATTCAAGAATTTGAAGCGAAAAGAGGTGTTAGACAAGGTTGCATCATTTCGCCTCTTTGGTATAATGTATACAGCGAAAGATTGATGCAACATGTGGAGAAGAGAAAATCGGGTATAACAGTAAACAGACTGAATATAAATAACATATGCTGAGGATACATGCTTATTAGCTGGATCAAGACAAGGGTTGAAAGGCCTTATAGAGACACTAGTTAAAAAAGGGAAGTCATTCGGACTTCAACAAATTATTTTGTTAATTGGACTGGCCATCAAACAAACATGGGAACTAGACACGGAAATAAAATGCCGAATTTCAATGGCAAAATAAGCTTTTTAGAACAACAAATATATAATAAAGGACACTACCAATATTATGATGAAACAAATACTTATGAAGACATTAATCTGGCCTATACTAACATATGGCTGTGAGTCGTGGAAATTACTGAAATATTCAATCAAACAAATATAGAAGCCTTCGAGACATACCTTTACAAACGTGCTCTCAAAATTCTTGGACAGATATGGTAATAAATAATCAAGGCCTTGATCATTTGGGTGCTGAACGCCAGCTGATAAAGTTCATAAAACAACGAAAACTGACATTTGCTGGACATGTGATGCGCGGATCAGCAGGAGAGAAATTGCTGCCAGTGTTGCGAATAGCACGTGTAGTTCATACCGTTACGAGGCATATAGTCATGTTCAAACAAGCAAGAACATGATCCGGGAACAAGGCAGAAGATCCTTGAGTCCCTTCGTGCTGGAAAATTGCCAAAGTAAATAATTGAGGGGTTTGGGTAAAAAATAAATTACGAAATTTAGAAAAGTTTAGTTAAGCCCTGTATGGACATGGTGGCCGCGGGTAAAGATTACGTCTTCCAGCAGGACTCAGCGCCAGCCCACAAGTTGAGAAAAACCCAAGCGTGTCTTGTGGACCACTGGACTTGTGGCCACCCTCCAACCCAGACTGCAATCCTCTCGATTACTACTTTTGGGGTGTAGTTGAGGAAAAGGTTAACACCTATTTCACAATACCAAGGACGGACGCGCTGAGAACCCCCATTACTGAGGTGGTGAACAATGGACAGGAAGGAGGTGAAACATACATGCAGTCAGTTCGAGTCACGGCTTGAGCAAGTGATGGTAGCTAACGGCGGCTATATAGAATAATTTCTGTTTATAAGATACTAGCGGATGTACCCAGCTTCGCCCGGGTTTTACCTGAGTAAAGGTTTGTCTAACGAATCTCTCGATAAAGTGAACATTTTTCCCGTTCCCTTGAAAAATACTCGATAAGTTGAATAAAATCAATATTAATTGGTTCCCTCGGTAATTGGAAGTTAAAGGAATAGTATCTTGCCTTGGAATTGTATCATTATTCTTGTCTCAAATAAATTGCCGTGTCATCCTGAATTTTGTCTTTCCTAATTTTCTACATTACAAAATCATCGTATCATCATGATAATATTTAGAGCAGATTGTTGAAATATAACAGATAAATCAAAAATATTTATCTTGATTATTTTTAGGCGAAAGGTTATTTCAAAAATTTTATTTGCTAGAAACCTTCCCAGTACTATACTAAAAAACTTCCCAAAGTTTCATAGCGTTCCAATGAGTGGTTTGGTCAGGCATAAAGGACGGAAAGACACACATACATTCATTTTTATATATATAGATAGTCTATAATAGTGCAAGGTTGTGTACAAAATAAATCATTTTGTTTGCATTTTACGAGCCTTAATATTTGTGTCAATTTTCCGGATTTATCTCGACGGCCCTGTAGTACAATCAATATATCAATTTGTTGCAAGTGAAACGAACTCATTAAATATTAATTAATTTCATATTAACACAACACGTACCTAAATATATTTTTAAATTTCGAATGTAATATTTATAAACGACGATAATTTTCAGAAATTTATATTTACACGGATTTTAATATTTAATAGGAATTAATATGACGCTTCTTTACCCCCCGTTTTTTCGCTTAATTCTCACAATGTTTTCTATATTGTGCCGGGTTTTTAAATATTTATTTCATTCCTAAAAGCACACTCCATTTCTATAAATGTGCATTCGAAAAATATTTTATTTTTTATTCACTTAGGAACGTGTGACAAGCTATATTAGGGCTATATTTAGTTCAAATGGTGTAATTATGTTTTTATTTTATCTGACGGGCAAAACTTCTATTATCTTAAATTACCGCTATCAGCCTATATTGTCGTTCGTATTCATGGCATCGTTTATTTCACAAAATTATGAATAATATATTTTTAAATTGAATATTTCTCTTTTCTCTCTCTCTCTCTCTCTTGGCGCTAGCGCGGCGCGGAGCTTATGATGTTGTTTACACATTTGTCAACTATATACATAAGATATTGTCAAGTAGCTCTGCAACTGCGGTTACAAGAAGCTCCATGAGACACCTGTCAATCATCGCTGGACTCCGGAGGGGAGGGACAACAGGTGTGAGGGGTTCTCGGAATCTTATCGGCAAATAAGGAAAACGTAAAGACTCGCTAGCTGACGACGCTAATTATTATTATCTTTACCTTGGGATAAGTTGTGATATAATCTGACTCGGTCTCCCTATAAATACCTCTTGTGTATAATTTTATTGGAGAACTGAAAGGTGAATACCCTTTATAATAAATTACTTATCCCCAAATTTGCCCTTGCTTTATTTATCTCCGCGACAATATTGTAACGTGGACGACAAGGCCAAGATTCCAGAGTAAAGTTATGGAAAGAGGGGTGGACTCCAGCTACCCCCGCTGCCATGTGGCAGGCGCTAAAACAGTATACCTGTGTGGGGGAGGACAGAGTCTGGTTACATCTGCGGCAAGGAGAAGACGTGGCGACTTGCCTCCGGGCGTGTGGATGATCCTACAAGGCGGTGCCAGGAGAGACTGACATCGGAGCGGTCTACAAGGCGGTGTGTGCCAGGCTGCATGTGTATAGTGTGGAGCAGAACGCTTCACATGAGGACATCCACGGCGCCGAGGATTCTTCTGACGGGGAGGTCGAAGGAAAGTCCCACTGTTGTATTCCTTCTGTTACGTGAGATATAATAAAGCGCTAACTTTAGCTGCAATCCCTTCGAACTCACTGTGTATCTTTGTGGCATACTGATTAGACAAATTACATGAATAGTGTCTGGGTACGACGTAACAATATATACAGGGTGACTAAAAATAACAGAGAAAGAGAGATTGATTGGAATTTCTTTATTATATCTTCCATATAAATGTATATATAGCTAAATAAAATTTGAATAATGATATATAAATAAATATATAAATAAATAAAAAATATATATATATATGGAAACAGGGGGAGGTGATTTTTAACTTTATATATATTGTAGCATATTATTTTTATTCAATGAAAATATTTTTCAATTTCGATATTTGTATTTTGATACATTGTAAAATATTCTCATTGTCTATCCGCTATATTATTAGTTTTAATTTGGTTTTACATACAAATAAATTGAAGTGTTATTCAGAGGTTTTCCTTTCCTAATTTTTCTACGTTACAATAAATATACTGGGTGGTCCATAAGTCCCGAACACTTATAAATTTTAATTATATATTGAAAGACATACTAGAATAAAACACTATTACTATTTTATTTTTGGTAATTTTTACAATTTGAGATTTGTATATTTTGTCTCGAATCACACATACACACAATGCTAAGTTTTTATTGACTCTAGGAGGAATATATTATTGAAATATCTCTGAACCTATTTTCTAGTTGAAATTTCCATAGCGTCGACATATATAACCATTGGTTTCTGTTAGAAATATAATAATTAATTCTTATTCCTCTCAGAACAGATATTATCTTAACTTAATCGTTATAGGGATTTTATATAAAAAACTTTCACCTCTCTTTCTATTTATTTTAATGATAATTTTTGTGAAAATGTAATTTCACACTTAGGAAACTTTTAGATTTATAGTAAAATTATAGGTAATCAGAATAAATGTTTGGTATATATTTACAGAAAATCATACAATACAGTTTTGATCCAATTTATTTTTGATCCTATTTACAAAGCGGTATTTTATAGAATGTTTGAATAATATTCATCCCCTATTCTCTTTCTCACTTTGTACTATAGATCTATTCACCTATTGGTTATATAATACCAATATTGATTTTTATTACAGTTTTATTGGTAATCTTGTTTTTTATATTGAATTTTGTAATCAACAAGACGACCTGAGAACTGTAAAATATAAAGATAAATGTGTTGTTCTGATGAGTATGAATATTTAAAAATTGAAAAGATGAATTAGTTTTTATGACGAGTTTCGTATAAATTTTTCAATAATACCAACAAGGTAAAATAACCAGAAGAAAACGGAATTGTTTTATTTTCACTTAACAAGAAGGGAAACATCTCGTAATAATAAATATTGTCGCCATTAAAAATATATATATTTTTATAAAATTACTAGCGGACGTACCCGGCTTCGCCCGGGTTTTACCCGAGTAAAGGTTTGTCTAACGAATCTCTCGATAAAGTGAACATTTTTTCCCGGTCCCTTGAAAAATACTCGATAAGTTGAATAAAATCAATGTTAATTGGTTCCCTCGGTAATTGGAAGTTAAAGGAATAGTATCTTGCCTTGGAATTGTTTCATTATTCTTGTCTCAAATAAATTGCCGTGTCATCCTGAATTTTGTCTTTCCTAATTTTCTACATTACAAAATCATCGTATATTCATGATAATATTTAGAGCAGATTGTTGAATTATAACAGATAAATTAGAATATTTATCTTGATTATTTTAAAGCGAAAAGTTATTTCAAAAATTATATTTGCTAGAAACCTTCCCAGTACTATACTAAATAACTTCCCAAAGTTTCATGGCGTTCCAATGAGTGGTTTGGTCAGGCATAAAGGACAAACAGACCACACACACACACACATACATTCATTTTTATATATATAGATTAAATTAAAGATGATATTTTATCATACCTGTTTATATTAATCGTTTTTATAACAATTATATACTTTATACATTTAATTCTTTTCTACTTGCTATGATAATTCAACAAAGGGATACATTTATTTAACTTTAAACAGAAATATTAATATTAATTAGAAATAAATACAAAACTTTCAATCGGTTCCTTAAATTCACAATGGTTCAGTAACAATATTATATAAAGTAGCTTTTAAATAGCCCACACATAATATATTTTAAATAAACTACAAAACCTCTATCACATTTAAAACTAATAAATGTATCGTGGAGAGAGGGTTTAGAAAATTATTTAGGTTTCTTTATTCATATTAAATAAATCTTTTCTTACCCAGGTTGAATAAAAATGTACAGGCTCCGTTTAGCATTTTATTAAAGTAAAGAAAAGGCTATTTTAGCTTCTTAGTAGGAGATAATAGGGATCAACTGTTGCATGCAAAATAAGCATTTTATCATCAATTGTGGTTGCCATGCCAACTTCATTTTGTGGGCGAATTCTTCAACAATTTATTTCGTCCATTATCCAGCTTCTAGATGTGTCAGGCAGTGAATGCAGGTAATCCTACTGCCCTTCAGTCTGGGGATACAACTACTTTTATCTTCTTTCTTTCTGTTGTTGTTGGAATTAAAAATACGCCTCAATTCCCCCTCTCGAATCTATAGTTTTAATAGATTGTTTCGTTCGAGGTTTTTAAGTCTATTTATTTGTGGAATATTTAGTATTTAGGTAGGGTTTTTACTACTCTCTTGCTGGGTGAAACATTTGTATTTAAATATTTGAAAATTTTCAAGGCGATTGATAAAATGATGGAAGAAGTGCTCAACTACAAAGACAGCGGCTGATTCCCCCCCCCCCCCTCTAAATTGCTTTTCCTCCTCACTCATGTAGATATATAACTTTTTAAAGGAATCCCCTTGTAAAACAATAGTGTCTTAATAAATTATTACGCCACGATGTACAACCTATTCTTCTAAAATTACAAAATATTTTGTAATTTTTAAAGTTTTCACAATTATATCATGAATAGAAACCTATTCTTCTATTCATCTATTCATTATTCTATTCACATCAACTCGAGTAGAAATTAGTACAGATTATTTTTAATTGAATAATACCACAGGTTTCTGAAGATGTATTTATTTTCATTCTATTAACGTAGTTTAAAGCTTTCAGGAATCTTTACCCTTCTACAGAAGAACATCAAAAAGCGAATAAAATGCCGCCTGATGCTGAACTATTACAATAGATATCATAAATATTTGTAATAGTTTAGCATCAGGCGGCATTTTATTCGTTTATTTATGTTTTACAGTAGAAAGGAAGCGATGCCCGAAAGCTTGAGACTACGTTAATAAAATGAAAAGAAAAACATCTCCATAAACCTGTGGTATTATGTCCAGGAGATATTTAAATCAATCGACAAATTCTTGTTTTGTTTTTGCTAAGAATACTCTTCGTATAAAAACTTTTTTAAAAGTTTAAGATTTGATAAACACCTCACAAAATTTGGGTATTACAAATAGAGATACATAGCGACACCTTCTAGAATGATCGTTTAATGTAACTAAGTGATGCATTTTGTTTGTTAAACGACAAATATTGTAGAATTTTCTCATTTCCATCTAATCTTGCTCTTTTCCTTCACATAATTTAGGTAAATAATACATGGAATCTTGACAGCAAACAAAGGTTTTGACTTTGATGGATGTTCACATCCTCATCGAATATTAAAATCATTGGTTGTTTCTATGTAAAATGTAAAATCACGCATGATATTTTATTGTCCTTCTCCCTTTCCTTCTTCTTTAAACCTCTACTCAGGCCTTGTAATTCACCAATTGTATGTGTAAAATAGTTCTCTGATATTAGTGTTGTTGCTTGACGCAAGCATCCCTTGTGGGGATATCGTGTCTGATTTTATGATAATAAAAAATAAGATCATTTAAATATTACAAATATTTATTTATTTTTTCATTATATATACATATAATCCTACATTATCTTTACAATAAATAAGTTTCAATCACAATATTTTTCCATAAATCCCCATCAATATTTATTCTGATTACCTTTTATATAAAATGGCAACTTTAAAAATAAATATAGTTTTTAAAAAATAAAATATTAATAAACTATAAAAACCTAAATAATTTCTCTCTCTAATAGCCAAAGCTTCAAGTTTCATGTGAGTTAACCTGGCCATTAATGGTGGCGGAACAAGTCGCAAAGTTCTCAGTCAACTTCGGGTTACCCAATGAGGCGTCATATCTCAAATGTTTGCCTCAACTGATTTTTATATTGGTTCGAAATTTATATTCATTGAGCAACCTGATAAAATAAATGAGTTTGGCAACATCGCTCCTATCTCCCAAGCCAGTATAAAATATGGCGACGCCACTCTTAAATCCTTCAAATTTCCCCGCATTAACTTTATTTATTACTGAGGCTCTGAAATATTTACTTGGCACTGATATATATTTACCCTTCTCCGTGGAGAGAAACATTTATTTTGATGAAATGTCTCTACATTCCTTATGACATTTACTAGGTTTATACATTTGAATATAAATTTTATGTCAGAATTTCCATAAAATTGTGGAATAGAATTTCTACTTGGATTGTTACTATACATTATATTTGATAGATTTTTATCTTCCAGAGAGGTTTATTGATAGAATTATTCTACTAAATTGGAACATTTGACGAGACAGTACTAAAGATACGGCGTTCTCTCCATAATTTATCTCTACCTAGAAACCTCTGTTACAATATAAGTATATTGAAAAATCCTTTATTTATCTTCGCCCTCAATCACTTATCATATATATATATATATATATTTGCCGGATATACACGTCTACAATACGTAACTAATCTTGGTATATATATTTACTGTATATAGAATTGAATCTGAAAAAAAAACAAAAAAAAAAAAAAACTTATAGACAAATTTTCAGGCTTCAATCTTAAATATCCTTGATGTTATCAACAATTTTTTTTAATTCATTCGCAACCAGCGCTTTACTGCGTTAACTGAGAGGAGTAAAGTTGTGGCAAGAGGGTGTAATTTCCAGCTGCGAGCGGATGGCCCAAGTGATCTCCCCCCCCCCCCCACCCTCGCGCGACGGGGATTGGTGTGGAGGTGGAGCGGGACGTTTCAAAATGGTGAAATCCACGGCGCCAATTTAGAATTTTAAAGTATGGTAGTTGAATATAAGAATATAAACATTTCAAATATATATACGCACTGATGTGTAACCCGGGCGTTTCCCGGGTCATTCGGCTTATTATCAAAGAGAACCATCTACAAGTACCACTTTGGACTTGATTTGGACATGCCAGCCCCACAATGACTCTGTGGGAAATAACTCGCAGTCTATCGAGGACGGGGACTTTATCGCAGTGTAAGCTACCTGCATATAAATCATAAGATATCTTTATCACAATTATTTGCCATATCTTATATTTATTATATTTAATTTATACAAAAAACAAATTGACGGCAATGAAGCTGCTAATGTGCTAGCAAAAAAAGGAACAAGATAAACCTTGCCACAGAATAATAAACTTACTTTTAAGAATTCTAGACAGTATACAAACAAAAAGAACTGGAGGATCCCACCTAAGTACAGCTGGTATTGTGGAGTGGACCTAGAAGAAACTCTGAACCTCATAAATAAACAGCACCAAATAACACTAACAATATTTAGAACAGGTCATCTCAAGCCATTGAAGATAGAAAATAATAAAAAAATCTATTTCACTTGCCTAAAAATGTAGCTTGGCACCTGTAGCTCCAGAATACATTTTTGCTTGCATTAGATGTACTAAACAGGACCTTTAGGAGAAGCCGCTGCTTATCTTAAAATAGCTCGAAGAGCATGAACTCGTGGAATTCGTGCAATCTTTACACAAGGGGATAAGAAACAACAACAACCCGCACAACATATATAACTCTTCAATTGTTCAAATAAAAGACACAATTTGTTATTTGCGGAAGAGCGATTGCTCGAAGCATATTATATATTTATAATTATATTTAATTATACTGTCTTAAAAGTTTATGTCCATAGTTCATCTAAAATACCGATTCGAAGAGTCAAGCATCAGTATCACTATAAAAGGAAGTTCCAAAAATGCAATATAACAGCGGTATGGTAGATTAAACTGGCGAAACCGCTGGGAGGGTTCACCACTGATGAGCCAGGCCCTCCCTTTAATTGTTCCATTGCAGTAAGGACAGTAGAAATTGTTTTATTTTAAAAAGAATATTACGCCTCTAAAATAGTGTTATAATATATAACTCTATTCCAGTAGATGGCGCTCTGTCATCTATAATGTTCATGTGGGCGGTCAGAATATCTTCTTTCTTTAATATCAACACCTGACCTTTTCTTTCTATCTCTTCTGTTTTCACACACAGACTGTGTATCTACGAAAATATGTCCTTAAATATCAATTTCTTGGTTTCACAGGAAACCTCTTCAACCAAATATTTAGTCGTTGAGGTACAGCCTTCACCACGCGGAAGAGGGCCAACAGCCAGAAACGCGTTCGTGGTTGGCTTTTCTTAATTTATCAAGAAATTGGTTTGGCTAATATCATATAGAAAAAGTGGCTGAGGTAAAAAGGTTAGATTTGGTGTTCTAATATACCTCTTTTACTTGATAAATATAATGGAGAAATCGAATATTATACAAGATTGTCCCAAAGGATCGTAAGAAAGGTTCGTTTATGAAATAAATACTTCAGGAAAATGGAGCAAGATGTTCAAATCGGTTGAGTTATTTTTCTTGTTAAAAAGTCAATTCCAGAGAGTTTAGTGTGTGCGCTACCCGTTAATTACTTAATTATAAAATAGGATATAGAGCTAATGAATAAAATTAATAGACCCCCGTGTTAATTAATCAACCTAAATTAAAGTGTTTGGAAGAATTACGGAAAAAATGATTCACTAACGTCGTGTGGGTATAATTAAAATTTGAAGATAAGTTCTCTCATCTCTACATATTTTTTGTTATTGAATATTTTTGATTGAGGGGAAATCCACCTAAACACATTTAAACATAAACTTTCTTGTTTTTGATTTTTTTAAGATGGAGTTGAGTCAGTCATATATACCCATTTGCCTAATGAAGCGTGCCATGAAATCTTGCTTATTTATATTGAGAAAAATATTTTTTCTGACTTTGATAGTTCTTCTGATAATATTAGTTGATATTCTCTAGAAAAGGTCTCCTATTTTATATTGTTATGCAGAGAATTTGGCAGTATATTATATTTTATCTATTAATTTTCAATTTATATAACTTAATATGCATTTATGCCTTCGATAATTTTTTTTACATTTTTACATAGATGTCATCTTATTTATTTCATTATAAATACCATATTTATAATCATATTAGTTTAGTATTCTCCTCGACTTGTCCAGTGGACGGGTGTTAACTGAAATTTATTGCCTGCTGTTTTCATGTTTCATCACGGCACCTCAAAACGTAACCTCAACAAAATTCAAAAATATTCTAAATGAATACGAAATATATACATAGTACTTTATCTGAGCGAAGTATTGGGCACGCTATCTAAAGACATATCTTCTGATATACCTATATCAAATATCACTTAACTGCACATACACATGAAATTGCATGTGAACACCCAATAAAACAACGAATGAAGACATTAAGACGCGAATGTTTCTTTTCACAAATAAATCAAACTTCTACCAACCTTACTGCTATGCAAAATATTGAGAGGGCTTGGCTCATCTAATACTGTATTGGATGATTCTGCTTTTATATGCTACACTGAAAAAGGTGGAGTCTTAGAAATGGTATTTAAGTAAACTGAGGACATAAGCTTTCAGGACAGTAGAAATACATTTAAATATTTGCACCAAGCAATGCTCTTTCGCAAACAATAAGAACAAGGTAGGATAAATTAATACAAATAAATAACGCGCCATCTATATATAACGAATGAAGACATTAAGACGCGAAAGTTTATTTTCATAAATAAATCAAATTTCTACTGTCCTTACTGCGATGAAAAATATTGGGAGGGCTTGGCTCATCAGTGGTGAACCCTCCCAGTTAGGAACAAGTTAGAAAAATATTTTACTGAACTCCCCCCATTGACTCTTATTTCAGAGCGAAACTTTCTCCCACATCTGAAATTAGGACAGGAATGTACTGAGTGTGATCTTATTCACTTTAAGAATGTCTGCCACTTCTATAATTCTACTTTTTTCAATTTCAATCATTCTATCGTATTTATACAATTCTATATAAAATGAACTGAACCATAGATAAACCCCTTAATTTTCTATGTAGTTAGAAACATTGCTAAATATCTAATACAGGCGTTTCTATAAAATATATGAAATAAAATTGAATTAGAGTGTATTTTACCCGTAAATATTTCCCTCTCTCTCTTTGTAGGTAATATAAACGTTATTTTTTAATTAGATAAAGAGAAATTTTATCAATTAAAGATATATAGTAGGGAATCCTCATGAATTTGGGGGGGGGGGGGGGGGGTCGGTGGAAGTATGTTCTAAACCGTTGGTTTTCGACCGCTACGACCCGGGTTCGATTCATTGAGTACTATTTTCTGATTAAAAAAAAAGCTCCAATGACCCCGGATTTTTCCAAAAGTCCAACCCGACCAACGAGTGCAGGTAACCAAACGGGGCTCTGGCACATTTGTAAGTGAAAATTCGAACAGCTTTTCACATGTGTAGACAGGTGGTGTACTTACAATAAAAGCAGTCGCCTACTTCTACCCACCATGATTATCATGGCCTGTACCACGTGTAGTAGGGATAAGCAAAAAATAAACGATGACTTTTTGTAAATTGGCATCAAAATTCATGTGTGTTATAATTAGACCTTTCCTGATTTAAAATTTCTGGCTGAATAATGAAGCTACGGGCTGGAATATTCTTTATTTTGATGCGAAGATATTGCATTGAATATATATTTATTCTCAATGCATTCATATTTGAAAGAGAACAGTCAAAACCTATATTTGGAAGGGAATTAAAAAAGAATAGATTAAAGACAGTTTAATATTAATATTTAACAAAAAAAATATATTCAAACATAAAAGGAAAGAAATACAAAACTATTGATGAAATATAAAGTTAGAAGAAAACAAATGCCTACGAAAAGAATGAAGTTTTGGATAAAATATATAAGAAATTTTAAAATTAATTTATTTATTATTCAACAAGATGAAATATTGAAGTATTAGCGCATATTATAGAGGAAACAAACGAAAACTAATATATTATAAAACTTAGGATTAAAATTTATAAAATATAAATTTGAGTTAAGATTAAAGGAAATAGACTTCAAATAATTGAAGTAATATACAAGGTTGTCCCAAAGGTTCGTAAATATTTGCAAAAAATTGTAATACCAATATTATTCACCGTTATGTATAATGTCTTTGTATTATGTATAAAGTAATTGTATTATGTATTATTATGTATATAAGTAGTAATAGTATTATTCGCCAAATAATAAGAAAAACACGAACTTTTGGGACAAACATATATATGATATCAATTTCATCCATATTGCCAGGTAGGAATACTGATCGATCGCTGAAGGAAATAATTCTAATTACACTAAGAAACACACAGGAATGTTGATAGGGCTAGATACAGATGATTTAAATGAAATTTGCGAACAATACTCACACATGTGGATATTTGCAACTTGACCAATATTAGCTCAAAACTACTCACTTTAATGAAATTTTTAATTGCGAAGATCTTCATCCTTAACATTAGAATCATACCGATATTCTCGTGAACTGATGCAAAAAGAATCTATCAAATAATTTAGTAGCGAGAACAAATTTTGCTTCAGATGACTCATATTTTGATCAATTTATCACCCCAAAGATATATTTATTCGAAATTTGGTCAAATTCGTTAGAAAATATTCAAAAACCTAGACTATGATACGAAATAAATTTACTAAATTTACCAAGGGAGATATTTAAAACAACGATTGGATAAGAAAATTCCATTATTATGAATCTTTTGTATCAATTCAATAATTATAATTATACAATTTGCACTATTTTTCAAAACGGAATTCCTATACAGTTCTACTCACATTTTATAGTCACTCAAATTTTCACTTCACACGGAAAATCCCAGAAATACTTATATAAAAGAGGTCTATCAGAAACACCAAATTGTTCCTGCGGAGAAACTGAACAAACTGCTCTTCACCTTATCTACGACTGTCCGAACTTTGCAGAAGTGACACATTGTTTGTTCCCCATATAAATCATTTAACTCTTTCACATCTGCCACTTTGTATATATAAATGCTATGAACTCTGTCGATTATTACATGTAAATTTGTAAATATTTTTTTTCTTAGTTCTAATTTGTTTGTTGTTTTGTTTGCCCTGTAATAGGTACAAATATTTCCATATCGTGCCTAGTTGGTTAATAAAATAAAGGGGGAAAAAACCTGAACTATAGTCGCACACAGTGGTTGGTGAATAGTACAGAGTAGAGAGGTAGTACGTACCCAGGTTCTCTGACGTCAGGCAGGGCGCGGCGTACATCCACCAGGTCGCTGACGTACTGGTTGAAGGCGTTCAGCTCCCAGCCACGTCGTACCATCGCCCGCTGCTCCGCCGTGAGGTTGGCCAGCACCACGGGGCGGCCCATGTCGCCCCAGCGTGGCCCCGGGGTGGTAGTCTGGTGCCAGGCCACTAGCCACGTCACCGCGGCGAGGGCCGCTGTCTTCAGCAGCAGAGCGCGCTGCCGCCTGGGAGGCCACATGCGTCAAGCCGCCGCATCTCCTGTAACAACAGACATTTTCACTTCTAGCATCACCACTACACAGGTAACAAGAATTAAAAAACAAATAATTTATACTGTTCTCTCAATATTTTGAGCAGTTTATCCCAAGACTATTATACTAGAGGTACTCTATGATATGAGAATTTATCGATAAACATACGAATTCTACAAGGCCACATTCACCGTTCGGAGGAGATTAATATCGTGGTTCATTTGGATGAGAAAAGCGAAGACTAAAACGCGGCTGATTCCACACTCGCCTTTTCAGTGATACGCTAACCTATGCACGGTGGAGTAATATAGCCACTGGACATGCTACGGACCTGGAGGCTGTTGGGTTCTGCGCTGCCTGGAGTATAGCAGCTCCATCTATTTTTCCTTTCTGGTCTTAATAAATCTGTATGTATGTATTTGATAAACATGACTGTTGGTTACTGACTATAAATGTGAGTAAACATTGTTCTTACCAGTCATTTATATTAGATGCCATAGTCTCAGATTGAATGCACTCATTTTTTTCCTTATTGAAACTCTACTGACGTTGGCAAATACTAGCAAAGAATGGGAATATAAAGGAAAATCACCTCACCATCTACAGAAAACGGAATTCCGATACTTAATTCTTGAAACTTGGTGGAAACCGCCACACAACACCAGGCTCGGCTAGTTCTTCTAATGATGTTGGTGTGAAACTCCATTAGGCCTAATGATGACTCTGCGATCAATTAAAGAAACTGGAATGAGCCATTTATTATTCTCGTCTGCCATTTATATCATCCCGAGATAGAAGCGTCAGTTATGCAAATATTCTGGTGTCTATTCTCTTATGAGCTCTCCAGATGACTCATTATGGAACAACTTTTCTTCTGCTAAATATTAGTTCTTTTATAATATAGAATGTCCAACCTCAAGAGCGAATACAAGTAACCAACGGGGCTCTGGCACATTTGTAAGTGCAAAAGTCAAACTGCTTTTCACATGTGTAGACATGTGGTGCACTAACAGTAAAATCAGTTGCTAACTACCTACCCTGATTATCATGGCCTGTACCACGTGTACTTGGGACAAAAAAATGAAAAAAATAATAATATAGAATGTTTCAACCCTTGTTCAATTTTTGAGTACAATATTTTTTGTCCCTAAATAGTAGGTTTACGAATTGATATGCAAGTCAAGACCAATAAAGGTCAGGAACAAAAGGTCACGAGGATATTGCAGGTGAAATTGCCTAATACCTTGTAGCGGTAAATAAACACGTGGTAAAGGAATTGATTAAATAATTTAAAATAAGTAAAATTATTCAATTTAAGCCGTAAAAGATTACTAAAATTTGAATATATAAGAGCACAAAAGATCATAAGTAAGAAAGCACTTATTAACTAAAGGCATAAAACCATTCATTAAATTCAATAGAGGAATGCTCTTTTGTCCTTCTCTGAGCAGAAAGTTCAGAGCAAGAAACAGAAATAAGAGCCACAATACTATCTTTGAATAATTCGAATAGAAACTCTCTGCATGTCCAACTTGGATAATTCGGAGCTCAAAGGGCCAAAAACATCGAATTATCCAAATTTCGATTTAAAAACGAAAATTATATTTATAAGAAATTCTAGGGACCAAGATAAATATTAGAATTATAGACGATTTCAAATTAAAGATGTTAGAATGATCCAAGTTCTTCTGTATCATTGTTTTTATGCATCTATTGGAAGGAGAGGTGCCTTTTTGCATATTAATAATATGCTTCCACGCTCAAAAATTCCAATACTCTTCGATAAAATAACTGGCCTACTAAGATTGTTGACGAAGAGTTGCATATGTTCTAGTTTGGTGCTGGTGTTATACATTGACGGTATTCAATATAACCATTGTCCACCATAAAAACACATTCCCTATATCTGAAAAAATAAGTTCTCGGATTGTCGAATTAAAAACTAAACACATATTTCGGAAATACAAAAATCTTACGAAGAGCGCTATCGCTATTATTTGAGAAAATTTATTTTGGATAGACAAGCTGTTCAACAATTATATATAGATTCTTCAATAGACAAACATGTTCGTTTGAAAACTTCTTCAAAAATTCAATAATGGAAAGTTTTTATCCCTTCAGAACGCATCTGGAGAAGATGCAATCAAGCAAACGACAACCTTTCAATGTTTTAAGAGGTTTTAAGAAAGTGATAAATCGTTCTCTGATAAAATGAAATCAGGATGCCGTAAATTTTCAACAAATTCGAATAGAGAAAAAAATTAAGACGCGAATCTTTCTTTCACACATAATATCGAACATATTTCAATAATAGGGGTGTATATATATATTTCAAGTAGTTGCTGTAAATCAATCATTGAACAAATTTTGGGATTTATAATAGCCTCATATAAGTTTGTTTCTAGAATTAAAAAACTTATAAGATATGCTTTAACATGATCCAGATCCTGAAAGCTCTCCTAATTTTTAAATAAAGGAAAAAAATAGATTTTGTAGTGTTGTGTTTGTCTATGTTCATAAAACAGAAACATAGCGCCGGTATTGTCACTGGATTATTTAAACCGAACCACAGTTTATAAAACCCGTATGTGGAAGTCATTTTGTGTGAAGGTTCTGTCGTTACATTTTTTGACAATAAGGAGGTCATTTAAATTCATGCCAGATCGAATGATAATCATACCAAACATGTATCTGTTTTTTTTTTTTTGCGGTGCTTGATAGATAGGTTTCAGAAAACAGTGAGGAGAAGTATCCTCAACATCCTAAGGGGGAAGTTATAAAACAAACAAATTTGTCAAAAATTCGTAGAATGTTTTTAATTTGTAGCCGTTCTTGTAATGATGAGTGTCATACCTAAAACTACAGTAAAGAGCAAAGAATTTGTCCAAATCTCGTCGTATTGAGATTATTCAGAGTCTCTGAATCTGAGCCTCGCACTCATTGAAGATAAAAAAATGTAATATTTGTATATATATGATCGAAATTTACATCATATTAATATTTTTGAAAATAGAGCAATCCATAAATATATCTTTCATTGAAAAGGCATATATTGGATCAAAATATCATTTATTTACCAATATTTCAGTTGGCTGAACGCTAACCTTTATCAAGGTATTATAACATATTAATGTGACACACATTAATACATACATACATTAATGTAATACCTTGATAAAGGTTGGCGTTCAGCCAACTGAAATTTCGATAAAATAAATTATATTCTGATCCAAATATGCCTTTTTAATCGAAAAAAGCATATTAATATATATTTACATAATATATATGCATATATATGATGTATTGGCGAACCATGTGTTTTAAAAAATTTGAATCTATAATTCCTTTTGAAAATACGAGGTGTGTTCAAAAGGTATCGCTACTTTTGAATTTTCGCGGGTTACGTATATTCGAATTTCGATCTTTTTGTGACTTTATGTTGGTACTCATGTCTCTCACTTATGCAGACAAGCTCGGCCATTTTGAATGTTCACTTAATTGTTGACAGCTGCTTTGCTTGCAGGTGTTTTGGATCGTCTTCGATTTTTACCTATTTAAAAAAATGGATCAAAAAAACCTGTATCAAATTTTGTGTGAAAAACGAAATTAAGTGCGCGGATGCATTCCGAATGTTGACTGTGGCATACGGAGAAGCTACCTTGGACCGAAGCAACGTTTATCGGTGGACAAAATGTTCTCAGAAGGCCGAGAAGATGTGAACGACGAAGAGCGTGCCGGACGCCCGAGCATTTCAACAACAGACGAAAAAATTAATGAGGTAGAGAAAATGATATTGGCCAATCGTCGAATCACCGTTAGAGAAGTTGCTGAGGACCTAAACATATCGATTGGCTCGTGCCATTCGATTTTTATCAATGATTTGGGCTTGAGACGGGTCGCCGCGAAATTCGTACCAAAATAGCTCAATTGCGACCAAAAACAGCATCGCATGAAAATGGTTGCTAATGAGATGTTGGACTCTTTCCGCGACGACCCAAATTTGCTCCAGAGGGTCATAAATGGTGACGAAGCGTGGGTTTATGGTTATGAGGTGGAAACCAAAGCTCAATCTTCTCAATGGAAGCTGCCGCACGAACCAAGACCAAAAAAAGCGCGCCAAGTTTTCTTCAATTGCAGGGGCGTGGTGCATCATGAGTTTTTGCCACAGGGTAGAACGGTAAATAAGGAATATTACCTGCAAGTTATGCGCAATTTGCGCGAAGCAATCCGCCAGAAACGCCCGGATTTGTGGAAGAACAAAAATTGGCTTTTGCACCACGATAACGCCCCTGCTCACACATCGTTGCTTGTGCGCGACCTTTTGGCCAAAAACAATACACTAATGATGCCGCAGCCACCGTATTTCCCAGATCTGGCCCCCTGTGACTTTTTCTTGTTCCCTAAACTGTAGAGGCCCATGAAAGGACGACGTTACGCTACGCTTGACGAAAAAAGACGGCATCGAAGGAGGAGCTGAAAAATATTTTTAAAAAAATGTTTTTTTGAAGTGCTCCGAAGATTGGAAAAACCGTTGGCACAAGTGAATAATATCTCATGGGGATTACTTTGAAGAGGACAAAATAGGTATTCATGAATAAATAAATTATTTTTGAAAAAAACACAAAAGTCGCGATACTTTTTGAACACACCTCGTACATGTCCATAGTTCATATAAAATACCCTTTTCAAGAGTCTGGCTCAGTATCAGTATAAATGGTAAACCGAAAAATACTATATACATATATATAAAATATACATAATGCAAATACAACGGTATAGTAGATTAAATTGGCGAAACCGCTGGAAGGGTTCACCACTGATGAGCTAAGCCCTCTTATTATTTTATTATTGTAGTAAGGGCAGTAGAAAATTCATTTTTTTCGAAAAAATCACACGCGTCAAAAAATAGTTTTAAAATTATATATATGTATTTAATAATATATGTTTAAAATAAAAAGTGTATTGTATTTTTTGAATCTTTGATTATATCAATATTTATATCTAAAAACATACATAATATATATTTATAAATATAATTATCTGTTACTTGTATTATGAATCACACAATACAAACCCTAAATTTTATATTGTTATAACTATATTTTTAACTTCGGGCAGTAAATCTTTTAAAAATTTTATTTTTATTGGTCGAAGTAATTTTAAGAACTAAGAATGCCTGCCAGAGGCAACCTCTATATTTACGATATATATTTTACATTGTATGATCACTATATATTCCATATTTTACTCTCAATATGAGGATAATTTATTTTATTACAATTAAATAAAAATAATTATTTTATAATGATAAATATTCAATTATAATATAATATTAAAGTAAAAATGACCTTTTACTCCCATTTTACAGAACCTTTTTCATAAAATAAAGCATTTTACACAATGGGAAAGTGATAAAGAAGTTTGTTTTGAGAGTGGGGTCTCCCTTATGGCCAGATGCGGGCGGTGAGGGAATATTTACACAGTTTGGGAATTACTGGACAAGACGTTGGTGTTCTCGAACCTCTCCTCTTATATTTTACATCGCCTCTTTCTCTGTATATTCGAAAAATAAATATATTTATTAAAAATTTTGAGAAGGCTTGGCTTATTAGTGGTTAACCCAGCGGTTTCGCCAATTTAATCTACCAGACACCGCTTCTTTAGAGCTCTCATACTATATTGTAACCATTTATGAGATTCTACCCATCAGAGCAGAATATATAAGCAGAATGATCCAATACAGTATTAGAGCTTTTAAGAAGCGGTCTGGTAGATTAAATTATCGAAACCGCTGGGAGGATTCACCACTGACGAGCCAAGCTTCCTCAATATTTTTCAATGCAGTAAGGACAGTAGAAATTTGATTTATGTGTGAAAGAAACTTTCGCGTCTAAAAGTTTTCATTTGTTATATATAGATGGCGCGTTATTAATCAATAGTAAACTAATCTATGCAGGTTTTCACCCCGGGTTCAACAGAGAGAAATAGACTTACCCACCAGCTTACATATAACCCGACACATTACAATAAAACCACAAATTTTGAACAAATCGAATTCCTATCCCGAAGTGAAGAAATAAAGAGCTCCGCAATAATCGGCCAAAAGATCCCAGGAGACCACTTCCTACATATTTAATCGCCATTTAAATAATTCGGCAACCCTGTCGTTATGCAAATCTCTGTCGTCATTCCTGCATACGTCATGGTTTCAATGGCTGCGATCTGATTGGCGGTCGCGTAGTCCAATAACAGTAATAGTTTTGAATTTTTTTAAAAGATAAAGTAGA
Source organism: Cordylochernes scorpioides (assembly GCA_030710605.1). Taxonomy (NCBI): domain Eukaryota; kingdom Metazoa; phylum Arthropoda; class Arachnida; order Pseudoscorpiones; family Chernetidae; genus Cordylochernes; species Cordylochernes scorpioides. The sequence continues at coordinate 90,868,839 of CP092868.1, forward strand.
ATATTTAGAAGATTGAATAGACAAATTCTATTCAGTTTTATTGTGAAATTTTCTGATTCCTATTGATTGATTTGACCAGATATTTGCTCAGAATCTACGTCGCGATTTCAACTCCATTTACAGAAAACATTTAAAACATAGCAGAGAGAACCATTTGTTTGTTAAAATTATTTTTTTTGCTTATCCCTAGTACACGTGGTACATGCCATGATAATCATGGTGGGTAGAAGTAGGCGACTGTTTTAACTGTAAGTGTACCACATGTCTACACATGAGCAGTCCGACTTTGCACTTACTAATTTGCCAGGGCCCTGAAAAATTCTAATTATTATCATCATTAGCACTCTATTCTTCTATTCGAAAAAAAAGATTAAATTTATACAACTACATTAAAAGGAAGATGAAAATAATTTTCCATCAAGCACTGGTATAAATTTTGTTTATAATATAATATAATTAATATATATTTATAAAATTCTTTCTTCAGATTGTATAAACAAATTTTAAAAATTGACACTTCAAACATTTTTATTATTGTTTTTTAAATTATAGACAGTTTTCTTTTTTTAGACAAATAAAATAATTTTATTGAAATCTTGCCAATATATGCAAAAGTGCACAGTCTGCACTATTTTAAATATATAATTATATATATTAGATAACAAAAGGCATATATTGGATTGAGTGAAATATTTATTTGCCAATATTTCGGTTGACTTTTATCAAGTCATTACATTTTTGTATAAATAAACTCAGCGTCGCATAAGGCTATAATATTACAGTTACAAATAAATTTTAAAAATACAAAGTAGGAGGGTGACATTTTTGCATGAAATTATTATTAAATTTACAATCATAATAAGTCAAATATCTTGAAATATTAAAGAAGAAGAATTGAGGTCTATCCTATATTGTAAAATATTTGTATTAAGTACATAAAATATAATTCATCAATAATTAATTAAGAGATAAATGTAAAATTTTATGTATCTATTAAAGCATTTGAAAATAAAAATTATTTGAACAAAGAACTGTATGATTTTTCTTTTGCGTAACATACATAACACTATTATGATGCATTAGCGCGCCATCTGTAATCAAAATACGAATTAATTTTTCCATTGCAGTGAGGGCAGTAGAAATTGTTTTATTTTTAAAAGAATCATACGCGTCTATAATAGATGCGTATTTTGATACATGACACTATGTACAATGAATATGGCGTCTCTTCCACCGCTGCAGAGTTTGGTGGAGAATCGCTATTTAAATTATAGAGGGACCTACTGTCTACCCTTTCAAGGAAAGGTATTTTTTATAACTCTACAAATTTTTAATATCAGAATTCTATTAATTGGTAACAAGTGAACATTATAAATATTCATTCCTTGAAAAGATCGACAGCGAATTGCCGAAGCGTCGAAAGAAACACCAACAGTGCGTTACCCGTACTCCTGGAGAGTACAAAGGTTGCCAAATATCCGGGGAAATAATAATAAATGTTGAAATGTCTAATACATATAATTGTATAGTTATTACTATAGCCGTGGTCCATTTGTACGAGGAAAGCGAAGACTAGAACGCGGCTGATTCCACAATCGCCTGTTCAGTGATACGTTAACCACGACGTATGCACAAAGGAACGTATGGCCATTGGACACGCGTCGGACCTGGAGGCTGTTGTTGGGTGCTGCGCTGCCTGTAATTTAGGAGTTCAATCTATTATTTCTTCCAGTGGTGAATCTGTATAAGACCGCTTGTCTTAATAAAGCTTTGTGTGTGTGTGTTATTACTATAGAGAAAAGGTTTATCAAAATATCTAGATTTATATGATCTGTTCAGCGCGGTTAAAGAGTATGTGAAGGAGATGAGAATGACTATTCTATATATAAATAATTTTTTAGCGATCGAACGTTGTGGCCCACTGTATGTATTACATAACAAACACGATGCGACGCAGGCCATCTGTCTTGAGCTCGATGTATCATCTGGGCGACCGTTAAGCCAGTGAGTTCCTTTAATTGGTCCACGAAGCATGTCCAGGTATGCGTCGCCCAGACGTCTTTCCGGTCAGTATAATGTATTCCATTCCCCTGCGTCGCGCGATGTGACCGAAAAATCTCAAACAATTCCGTTTTATCGTCGCAGAAGTCGGTCATCTTCCGAAATAGATAGGTGTGATAGTTTCGATGAATTTTTCCTACGCGCTGTTCAAGGACCTTCCTAGTAAATAGAAAAATGTGAGAGTAAGATTTTATTCTACAAGATTTGAAGTGTAAAACCCAAAGGGCTAAAGAAAGACAACTTGATAATATTAATTTTATCAATGATAAATAACGACATCGATTTAGTAAAAGCCTCATTGCCATAATTGCCTTTTACAATGGTGCAAACCTATAGACGTCTACAATAGTAACGTGCGATTTCTAACTGTAATACAAAAGTAGAAATCGAATTTTTAAATATAACTCGTTGATATACACGCTGAACATAAAATACACTGACAGATTCCAGGTGTAGAAAAATACTTGGGTAAAATAATCTTTCTACGAGTGATGAAGCAGATTATGATGCTAACTTCAGTTCGAGAAAAAGAGGGTGAAATGGAAATAAGAACGTTATATCATTATACAAATCCATGCTATGCTTTATTTTTTCTACTCACCCACAGATATGAGCACAGATTATTGATATAATAAGGATTTTTGATATTACTAAATACGTCAACCTATGGTGTTGATATTAATAAAGAATTTGATGCAGAAAAAGAGCTCAATTTTATCTAATTTTAGCTATTCAAATATAATATTTAAATCTGTACATATTCTCTCTGGGGGATGCTTCATTATCGTTTTATGTAACTAATTATACAATGTGTAACGTCTAAGCAAAGCTTGTTTTATTGATTAAAGAGAAGCACAGATACATAGTATTTTCTCTTGGATAAGGAAAATAGTTCAAAAGCATTATATAATTTTTTACGCATTCACATATCTATCTTTTCCCAGGCACAAATAAACATAAATATATATTATGATGCATTAGCATCTTTTGCATCTTTTATCAAAATTCGAAACTATTATAGACGCGTATGATTCTTTCAAAAATAAAACAATTTCTACTGCCCTCAATGCAATGGAAAACCTATCTACTAGAATAAATGTAAATTGGGAATGAGATAAGTAAGAATTGTTGATACAAAGAAGATTTCTGATGTATCTTCCCGGTCCTAATATCTTATCTGGTAGAAAGATTGTCACAACTGAAGGAACCCTTGAAAGAAAAGAAAATCAGAGTTCTTTCAAAATAATATTCCAAATCTATTGTTCCTCAAAATATATACTTCAACGGATTAATCGTTGTGATATAAACCGAATTTTTAAATTTCAAAATATGTGTTACATATCACGAATATATCACATCTCTATAAAATGTAAATATAGTTATGAAAGTTATATTTTTATGTCAGAATTTATGTATCATATATATGACTTTTTTATCACACATTTGTATTTCCTAATTCACGTACGTTGACAATAGGTTGGCAAAGGTAGAACCTCTTTAAATCTTCATATACACGGTCAAACCTATACAGTGGCACCTCGACATACGAGTTTAATTCGTTCCGCAACCTTGCTCGTATCTTGAATTACTCGTATCTCGAAGCAAATTTCCCCATACAAACAATTGAACTACCATTAATCCGTTCCAACCTCCAAAATGTCACCCCAGGTATTTTTGTTATGTGGTTTTAAATAATAAAAACGTATTTATAAATATCAAATATTTATTGCACAAAAGAAAAAAGAAAATGTAAAGAAATAAATTAGATATCCTCACTTGTCTTTGCCTTTTTCGCTACATTTTTCTCGCTTTCACCTGTAGGGCGTTTAGAAAAAAACATGTCCAAGGAGGTTTGTTTCTTCCTCCCTCTCAGAATGTTCCGGAAATGAGTTAGGCAAGTGTCATTAAAAAGGTCAGATGCACGACCTGTTGCAACTTTTTCTGGGTGTTTTTTTTTCCACGAACTGTGAAACTCTCTCCCACATTCCTAAGATCTCCTTTATCTCACTTGTAGAAATTTCACGTTTCAATTCAATACTCATCGTCTTTTTCTTAGCACTTGACTTTTTACAAACTTTCTTCCGATCCATGGTTATAAAAATAAATGAACTAAAACTGTAAATGTAAACGCAACACAAAACGCGAACACAAAACACAACTTATCACAGCGGAAGCACGCTGCTAACTGATCGTGATGGCGCGACTGCGTGTTACTACCGAACCGAACTCGTATCTCGAATTTCGCTCGTAACTAAAAGCAAAAAATCACTTGCTCGTCGGCTCGTATCTCGAAAAACTCGTATGTTGAGGCGCTCGTATGTCGAGGTACCACTGTAATTATAATGAGAAAGGCATAGGCCTTGGCAAAGGCCGTTCAAATGGACACTAAATATGACAGAATACCATATCTACAGGATTAAATATCAATTAACGTAATAGATTACAGAAAATTGGAAAGATAGAGACGCTGTTATTTTGTTTGATCACTATAAAATTAAAATCGAAAAAATAATATAATAGCGTTATGGTAGATTAAACTGGCGAAACCGCTGGGAGAGTTCACCACTGATGAGCAATGCCCACCCATTAATTTTTCATTGCAGTAAGGGCAGTAGAGAAATTTGTTTTATATTTAAAAGAATCATACACGTCTATAATAGTTTCGAATTCTCATAACATATGGCTAGCTAATGTATCATTTTATAATTGTTCTTATAAAATACTCAATTTGATGTTTTCGGAAGAGCGATTTCTCAAAGCATATTATATATTTATAATTATATGTATAAATGAATAAAACAAAGCATCAAGGGCTGCGTATCTTTATTAGAACAAATATATACGAGCTTTCGGGCACATACGCCCTTCTACAGGAATTAATGAAACAATAATCCAACTAGTTTGATCTTTATTCCTGTAGAAGGGCGTATGTGCCCGAAAGCTCGTATATATTTGTTCTAATAAAGATACGCAGCCCTTGATGCTTTGTTTTATTCATTTATAAATCGTACAGGGCTTTTTCAATTAATTATATGTATATCCACTGTCCTCAAAGCTTATGTCCATAGTTCATCTAAAATACTCATTCCAAGAGTCTAGCATCAGTATTACTACTGAAGTATATTCGAAAAATTCAACATAACAGCGATAGGGTAGATTAAACTGACGAAACCGCTGAGAGGGTTCACCACTAATAAGCCAGGCTTCATCGCAATAAGGGGAGTAGAAAATTGCCTAATTTTTAAAACACTCATATACGCGTCTATAATAGTTTCGAATTCTCATATTTAGAATAATTATTAAATTATCGTTTTAAGACGAATAATCCTTTCAATAATTATAATAATGAATAGATTCAAAAAGGATGAGTTTCTTTATTTGAAAAATTAATTCGAGCTTTCGGGCGCAAGCTGCCCTTCTACAGGAATAATAGTTACAATTTCAATTAAACATGTATTTACAGTTATATATATTTAAATAAAATATATATAACTGTAAATACATGTTTAATTGAAATTGTAACTATTATTCCTGTAGAAGGGCAGCTTGCGCCCGAAAGCTCGAATTAATTTTTCAAATAAAGAAACTCATCCTTTTTGAATCTATTCATTATTATATTAAATTATCGTTTGTTTTAACTACTAATATTATTAACAATTCATAACATGAGTTCCAAAGCGTAGAGTAAACACATTCATTCGAAGAAATGTGACCCATCAAATATTTAGCGATGAAATAATAGACAGAGTCATTTCTCTCGGCGAGATATTCATCGTCTGAAGCTATTAAGGAAAGTAGTGAATTAAGAAACAAGCAGACGATCAATAAGTGAGTGAGGAGTAATATGTTAATGAGAGAGATCCAGATTAATTAATTATTCAAGGCTGCACACAAAAAACTTCCACCCAGTAATTAAATAAAAGTAACTTCGCCGCTTTCTTCTCTTACCTACTGATTCGGTAAAACACTACTCGTTTTACACTCTATTACTTGGTGAGAAGTACTTTTCAAATCATGTTTCTTATAGTGAATTGAGCTAACTGGCTTTTCTATATTTATCAAGGCAATGGATTGGGTCAAAATATGAAGCTGCCCCCAAAATTTTGCGTTTTTCTTTAAACGTTGTTTTTCTTATTACTTGTGAACAATATTATTGCGAATATATGATAATACATGATAAAATTACTTTATACATAATATAAAGGCTTTATTCATAACGGCGAATACTATTGGTATTACAATTTTTGTAAGTTTTCACGAACTTTTAGAACAACCCTTTAGTGAACATTACCATTAAAATCAAGTCTATTTGATACTTATTTCTAAGAAATTGTTTCATCGAAAATTAATTTAAACAGCTTGGATTATGGAAATTAACTCCTATCAACTGTGCCTGCTTTTTTCTCTATTTTAAATTATTGTATTACGTATTTATAAATTCGGAATTTGGTTGTATTTGCGAATTATGGTGTTATGAAACATTCTGCCTAGAGTAGTTAAAATATATACAGACATATTATTTTATGCAAAGCAATAACGAGCCATTTATAAATATGAAATGAAAGAATTTAAGCAGGAATGGCTCCATTATATACAAAAAAAAACTTATACTCAGCTTACTGCGATGAAAATATATATTGGGAGGGCTTGGCTAATCATTGGTGAGTCCTCCCAGCGGTTTCGCCAATTTAATCCCCTGACCGCTTCCTAGAGCTCAAATACTGTATTGGACGATTCTTTTTATATACGCAGCACTGAAGGGTGGAATCTCAGAAATGGGTTTCAACTGAACTATGGACATAAGCTTATAGGACATTGAAAACCATCTCTGAGATTCCACCCTTCAGTGCTGAGTATATAAGCAGAATCGTCCAATACAATATTAGAGCTCCAAGAAGGTGGATAAATTTGGCGAAACCGTTGGGAGGGTTCACCACTGATGAACCAAGCCCTCCCAATATATTTTTTCATCGCAGTAAGGACAGTAGGAGTTATTAATGTGTATAAGGGAAACATTCGTACTCATATCCTTTCATTTTATATTATTTCACCTAAAGGTTTCAAAAAAGAATAAACAATAAGACTTGTTTTAAAATATTTAAAAAAACGCGTATTTTAAATATATACTTCATTATGTAATTTTCAATTAAGAGGTTCAAAATATGTACCTTTTATAGAGAATTATTCATTATAAAAAGGTGAGTTATTGTGAAGTTTTTGGTAGAAATAAATAACGTTCCATAGAAGAATCCGACACCCAAATATTTGATATATTTAGTGTTTTTGCTATAAACAATCTCGTCATCGAGTGTTTCCACAGCACTTATATATTTATATATTGTAACAAAGTATTTATTATTTTTTTAACAGAGTATTATTTTTTATGTTTATATTTTGCTATACTCTGTACAGTCCTTCTTTTTCTTATCTTTTTGTTTATCACTCATAGTTTGTTTTTGCCTGAAATAAATTGCTGTCTCATCCCGAAGTTGGTCTTCCTTAATTTTCCGCGTGACATTTTGGTGGAGATGCTGAGTAAATTAGGGAAGACAAACTGAAGATCGCCGAAAAGATCTAGAGGCCATGGGTGCTGTGATCTACATTTTCGGAGACTGGCTCTAGGATTCCACCGACGTGTCAAAGCCAAGACTTTTCTCCAAGATGACGATGTCCCTATAGACGATACGACGACAAAGCCGATCTTCACGCCGCAAGAAAAAGGACGCAAAGGTATTAGGGACAAAGTTCCAAGACTTCGTGGAATCCTTGGCAGAAGCACGTCAGATCCGTGTCAGTAACTACAATAATTGCTAGCTGTGGGTCACAGCTCCCATAGAGAAGGAGCTATGTAACAAAGTATTTATTATTTTATTGGCAGATTTTATTTTCTATGTTTATATTTTGATACTCTGTACACTTCCCTCTTTTGCTCCTCTTTTTTTATCACCTAAAGTTTGTTATTGCCTGAAATAAATTGTGGTCTTCACCCGAAGTTGGTCTTCCCTAATTTTCACGAAAATTAGGGAAGACCCTGAAATTGAAATTCTCATAACGGTACTATATATATATATGAAAAAAACAATAGAAAAAATAAAAGATAAGTGGGTCAGGTGTTGATATTAAAAATAGAGAAGGCATTTCCTGACCACGAGCACATGTGCTTCTTAGATAGCAGAGCGCCATTTAGTGGAGCAAAAATAAACTGAACGTTTATTTAACTTGCTCCGTGATATTTGGCGAACCCAATTTCTTGATAAATCAAGAAAAGCCAATCACGAACGCGTTTCGCGCTGCTGGCGCTCGTCAGTGTGGAGTAGGCTGTAACCACTGCGACCAAAAATATTTTTGTTATTTAAGGCCAAATTTACGTAAATACGCTTAACACATAAAATGCGTATTTACGCAAATTTGGTCTTAAATACCCATTTCTTGATTTCTCGGAAAGCCTCTGGGACCAAAAATATTTTTGGTCGCAGTGGTTACAGCCTACTCCACGCTGACGAGCGCCAACAGCGCGAAACGCGTTCGTGGATGGCTTTTCTTGATTTATCAAGAAATTGGGTTTGCCAAATATCACGGAGAAAGTTGAATAAACGTTTAGTTTGTTTTTGCTCTACTAGATGGCGCTCTGCCATCTAAAAAGCACTTGTGCTCGTGGTCAGGAAATGCCTTCTTTATTTTTAATATAAATATATATTATATGAAAGAAAGTTGGTATTAGAGAAGAGAAGGAGTATTGATAATTAAAAATATATTAGATGCATATTATTTTTAAAGTATCAAAAAAGTTTTTGTATTTTATGTAACAACATAGGGTTATAACAAGTTCACGCTATAACATCGGCAATTACGCGTCACAGAGACAGAACATAGGAAAAGGAATAATTGAAGATATTAGGATAATAAAAGAGCAAAAACAGAATAATGTTTATCTTTTAACAAACTTTTAAAGGTTAAAATAAATACAATTATTTTCAATTTTTTTTGTTAATAACACTTTTATTAAATCTTTTATTGTAAATTGGAGTAAAGTTGGTCGTTTTGTATGAATGGATATAGTTTTGTGTTAATATCTACTTATATATTTGCCTTATTCTGTCTGAAGCTCACGGATAGAATGCGCGCCCATTGGCTGCCGGCGAACACGTGTCCTCCCTGCCCCCCTCTAGACAACCCTGTTATCAGCTGTGTGATACATATACCTGTCTATAGCGGCCACCCTGTCTATAGCCGTCACTTTAGGCAACCCTGTTATCAGCAGTGTGATACATACACCTGTCTATACAGACCACCCTGTCTATAGCGGCCACTCTAGACAACCCTGTTATCAGCTGTGTGATACATACACCTGTCTAAACAGACCACCCTGTCAATAGCGTCCACTCTAGACAACCCTGTTATCAGCTGTGTGATACATCCACCTGTCTATACAGACCACCCTGTATATAGCGGCCACACTAGACAACCCTGTTATCAGCTGTGTGATACATCCATCTGTCTATACAGACCACCCTGTATATAGCGGCCATTCTAGATAACCCTGTTATCAGCTGTGTGATACATACACCTGTCTATAGCGGCCACTCTAGACAACCCTGTTATCAGCTGTGTGATACATCCACCTGTCTATACAGACCACCCTGTCTAAAGCGGTCACTTTAGGCAACCCTGTTATCAGCAGTGTGATACATACACCTGTCTATACAGACCACCCTGGCTATTGCGGCCACTCTATGCAACCCTGTTATCAGCTTTTGATACATCCACCTGTCCATACAGACCACCCTGACTGTAGCGGCCACTCTAGGCAACCCTAGGAAGCAAGATGTATACAAGGTGTAGAAAAGATGAAGATCTAGATGAAGATTAAAACGTTTTTAAAATATATTCGCACTCGGGTAAAACCCGGGCGTTGCCCGGGCCATTCGTCTAGTATATATATATTAGGATATATATAGACAGAAATTGGCCAAGAATAAAACTGGTGTTGTAGCTTTGTCAAAGACCCGAGGCCGCTAGTTTGAGGTAACGGTCAATGCAAGATTGCGTCAAATAGATGACGTCATTGTTGTCATGTCGTCAAGTTTTGACGTTTATTTTGACGAAAGAGGCAGCCTATGCTTCTATACTAACGATATTTTATTCTAGTCTTGTCTGGAGATTGAGTGTGCGGCCCTTATAAAAATTTCTAACTACTATTGACAACCAATTGTTATTTAGAAAATTTATCTGAATAAACATATTTTCTGTTTGGATGATATTTTATCTAAAATTTCATGGAGGAATGAAAAATACATTCCGCTCGTTTATGTTGTTTTTTTTTCTCATCCCAATCAAACATCACAGAAGTCAGCATAACATAATGGTTATACTTCTATGATTGTTTATATGTTGAGACAATAAAATTACTTTTATACGTTGAATCATAAAGGTTTGGTTATTCGCACTCACCGATAGGGTTTGGGTTTGTTGTAAGTATCAGTTGTGGCTAATCTTATATAGTATTTACTAAAACTGTCAATATTTGGATTTGATACAAAGTCAATATTTCCTAACTTGAATTCTCAACAAACTAGAGATTCATTTTCCTTTAAATATCTGTTATGATTTTGAACAAAGCGAAAGAGAGAACGAGATGTGAACTTGTGTTGTAATATTTAAATAAAATTTGAGGAGTTTTAATAGTAATAATTCACTTTTAACGTAAATATATATGTGTCATTCCTCTATATAAATGTATATTTTGTAATCGTACCCAACGCAAAATTCGTCTTTTTATTTATTCTTTGCCTGGAAACATTTCTGTTGATTACTCTATACAATTAAGCTTAAATTGAAATATTTGTTGATAAAACATCATTCCGTGTATAATGAAAAACATATTTCTGTAACAAACAAAAGTGTACATCAACAGAGGTTATAGTATTCATCATTTATAATTCACTCTGTCTGGAGCTCCCATATACCCTGTGGATCGACCGCTTAGATTAGCTCCCCCTAGTGGCACTCGGTGGAATTAATCGTCTGCAGAATAATTGATGGAAGAGAATATTCCGGCAGAAGAACTCCTGGAACTTATTGAGTGCGCATCCAGGCCTGCAGGACATATAGCCGCTGCACTGCCCCGCTCTATATGTTGAAGTCTGCTCTAAATTCTTTTAGATAAACAGGCCTTCGCTGGCACACTCTAGACACAAGATGGGTTTCTCTTTTATATATAAACAGGCCTGTGCTTCACCTCTCTAGACCTTGAGGTATTCGTTTCATAATTATAGTTATGCTGACCTGCGATGCCCCACTCTAGACATTGAGAATTGTTCTTCAGACTTATAAATATACAGGTCTGCACTGTTCCACTCCAGACATTGGAACCTGCACTTAATTCTTAAAGATAAACAGGCCTCTTCTGCCCCATTGTAGATTTTAGAGTATACTCTTCATTAAAGTGGATAGAATTTCTCACTCTAAACCTCATATTGAACACATCTCTTCATTATTATAGATAAACCGGCCTGCGTTGCCCCACTTTAGACACAAGAGGTCTACTTTTATATTTTTATAGATACACAGACCTGTGCTTCTCCATTCTAGACACAATAGTTATGCCCCTCATTTTATAGTATGCTGGTCTGCGATGCCCCAATCTAGACATTGAGGTTTGTATTTCATTCTCATAGATTTACAGGCCTGTGCTTCCCCATTATAGGCCTTGAGGTTTGTCCTTCATTTTCATAGATAAATAAGCCTATGCGATGACCCACTCAAGATTTTAAAGTATCCTCCTCATTCGTTTAATAGTACAAACCTACATTTCCCCACTCTAGACATTGAACTCATCTCTTATTCATAAACAGCCCTGCGCTGACCTACTCTAAAGATTAATGTCTACACCTCATTATTATAGACAAACAGGCCTGAAATGCCCCAGTCTAGACAACCAAGAGATAAGTTCTTTATTCCTATATAAAAACATGCCTACGTCATCCCATTCTAGAAAATGAGATATGCTCTTCATTAATATATAAAATCAGGTCTGCACTGTACCACTATAGGCACTGAACTATGCTCTTAATTCTCATACATACAATAGTACATGCATCTATTCTAATATCACAATATTATATACAAACAATATTTCAGAATCAACAGAACTATGTTATATGTAATGAGAGAGTACACTGTATTGATTAACATACTCTGTACTAGCTAAGAACAGCCCATAATAGCCATATTATTCTTCACATATTTGTTTCCCCTAAAGCCGAACCTTGGCTCAGCCAACCATATCTTTTTTAAGGAGATATCTGCTATATTTTATGCGCCAGGCACAAGCTGATTTACTTCACACATTTATATTATCCTACAATATATGTATTTTAGCTATAGGAATATAGTTAATTCGTTTGAAGGTAATAACACGCAAACAATAATTAAGAATTCAAACCATTCAGAGAGAGAGAGTGAAAAATATTTTTTCTTCTAAGAATAAAACTATTTTTTTCTTTCTCTTCTGCGATAAAAAATGTTGAAGAGATTTGGCTCATCAGTGCTGACGATTCACAAAAATATTTCCAATTCAATCAACCAGCCCCTGGGTTAGGGTTATAATACTGTATCATATTAATCTTCTGTTACATATTTTTTTATCGCAGTAAAAACAGTAAGGATATGTTTTATTTGAAAAAAGAGTCGTGCTTAATCATTTTATTTATTTAAAATAGTTAAGCCTTTATATATTTTTCCGAGCAATTCTATCAAAATATGTGATCGAAACAAAATAGATTTGGAAATTTGCTCATCACCTTAATTATCTAGGTTTCGTGAAGGTTTCGTAACGCCATATCAGAGAAATAGTGGCGTCCCATTTCGACGTCAGACACTTGTCTCCAGGGATTGTCGCCCATCTGCATGTTTATGCAAATCTCTACGATCTCGGCTGTTAGCTCGATCGATTGGCCGGTTCTATCTGCTACACATGCTACAAGACATGGTCGCGCCATTCTCTTTCAATATCTTTAGGGCAAGATACGTTCAGTTAAACAAAAGTATATGTTGGTAAATTAAATTTATAAATTTATTTACCATCTATCGATTAAATTTGTAACAAATAAATTTACTGGAAATCTGTTTCTTTTCAAATCATATTTCTTTTCATATCATCAAATATTATCTCTACAGATCTTACTGCAATGATATAAGTTATTAAGTGAGAGAGATAACTTATATCATTGCAGTAAAGGCTATAGAGATAATATTCGATGATATTATTGAAAATAAAAAAACATTACCATTAAATATATTTATTACAAAAGTATATATATGTATATTTTAATATTCTGTATTATTTTTCTTCTCAAATAAGATGTATGCATTCGTCTATCAGACAGAAAAGGTCGATAATTTTCGTTTAGACTCTTTCTAAAGTTAATCACCTTTAATCAATAGATTCAATTAAGAAAAAGGAATTTCCTGATCGTGGAATAATCAAAAATCAACGATTAGTTGATATTCATTCCGATAGATGGCGCAAGCCATCAGCAACCTTTAGTTACACGATCAGGAAATGCCTTTTTTCTTAATTTATCTACCTGATTCAATAACAAATTCACTTTTGTACTATTTTTTACAATAGATGAAATGTTTGAACAATTTAGCGAAGTTCTATTTGAACTATAAAGTGATTTCATCAAACATGGGAATAAAACTTGAAATGTAATCAAGGTATGGATTCACACATATGTGTACTCCAAGAGTTTGTCCACATGAAATTACTTTCACTCCAGCATAGAATCTTCTCAGTAGAAAAAACATATATACCTTTTTAACATACAGTAGATTAATTCATATTAGATTGATGCGTCATATACATATTTACAAACAACGAATATTATAGTTCTTAATATATTCTCAATTTATTCACATACATATTATCAAGATTCAGAAATATGGTAATTTCACAACTTCACCACAGCTACTAATTATTCCACATGGAAATTCAGTGAAGAAAAGGCGAACTGGTCAAATTTTGGCCAGAATTTCATTAAAATAGATCAAAATAATATTGAAAACCTTTTAGATACAGCAAATACAAGGAAAGACGTCGATAGCGCGGTAAAAGAACTTTCGAACACGCTCATTGAAGCAGCATATAATACTCTTAAACTAAGAAAAAACAAACAAATAAAAATCAACATAAACAGATGGTGGAACGCGGACTTGACACGCCTTGAGAGCTATTGTAAATACCTCCGTAACTCCTATTATCGGGCGAAAAATCCCTCTATCCATATTCAACAACAGTATAAAAGTGCAAGAAACAAATACGTCAGGAAAATAAATAAGGCTAATATAATGTCTTGGAGGTTTTTTTTAGAGGACATCAAATAAAAAAAACCATATGGAAATTTATACAGGGTATTCAAAAATATTTAAAACGGTTCTAACCGAAAGGGAATCTTGGAAATCTTAGAAGTGAATAAAGATGAAGAACGATTCCAGAAGACAGTAGAACTTTTGAACAACCTTTTCCCCGATGATAGAGATAATGAAGACACAACTTTCCACAAAAACATAAGGAACTATACTCTAGGATTTCATAATAAAGAAAATATAATAATAACGCCCAATGAAGTAAATGGAATAATTGATGAGCTAAACTCAAAGAAAACGCCTGGAATTGATAATATTTCTAACAATATGATAAAACATACTAAACAACTAATAGTTCCAATACTGGTGAAACTTTTTTCAAAATGCTTAGATTTAAATTATTATCCGAATGAATGGAAAAAATCTGAGGTAATAATTATTCCCAAACCAGGTAAACAGACATGAAAATTTATAAAAGCTACAGACCCATTTGTCTCAACTCAAACATTTCCAAAATATTTGAAATAATAATTAACAACAAACTAATAAAATTTTATGAAGACTCAAATATGCTTAACAATCGTCAACATGTATTTAGAAGATCAAGATCTACTATCTCTGCATTAAATTAAATTGTCAAAATAGCTCTAGAACATAAAAACAAATAATATACAGCTATAATCGCAGTTGATATAAGTGGAGCGTTCGACAATGCATGGTGGCCGATGGTGCTGAAAAGACTAGATGAGGACAACGTTCAAGCTTCAATAATAAAACTACTACAGTCTTTTCTTAATAATAGAAGAGTGAGATTTAGATACTCATCAAGTGAAACCCACAAAAAATTAAGCAAGGGATGTCCACAGGGTGGGCCTATATCCCCTACAATATGGAATATTATTCTAAACGATTTATTGAATAACTATTCAGAATCAAACAGTGAAATCATTGCTTATGCGGATGATTTAACTGTGATATGTTGGGGTAACAACTTGAGAGAACTTCGGAATACAACAGGAAAGGTCATGGGGAGAATATTAGACTGGTGTCGGAACAATAGGTTGACCGTATCTGAAGAGAAAACGAAAATTTTATACTTGTTTAATAGCAAAATAGCTGCAAAAATTCCTAACACTATCACTGCCAATCGGGTAGAAAAACTGAAGATTATGAGAATAACTTTTAAAAATCATAGAAATAAAAACAAATTGGATTTTGTGCCCCATATTGATGAGATTATTACTAAGACAAATAGAGCTAGTGGATACCTAATAGGATTAACCGGGAAAGCATGGGGACTGGACAGTAAAAGAAGAATAGAACTCTATAAGACACTGTTTCGAAGTTCACTAACTTATGGTTCCACGATCTGGTACAACTTTATACCCAAAAAGTCAAACATAAATTAAACTCTCACTAAAAATGAATATTGGATACAAAAAATCAGATCCAACTAAAAGAAAAATTTTATCTAATTTTATAAACCAGAAATTTGAGGAATACTATGAAGGTGCCAATGATAATTTCAAGGGATTCTTAGATACTTCAAGAATTCCTAACTATGTTCAAACCAACTTCTATAACGTTCAATTTTTTACTGGACATGGTGACTTCAACACATATTTGTTCAGAATTGGCAAAATTGGTCCACCTGCACGCACTTGTGGAAACGAACAACAAACCCCTGAACACCTTCTGATAAACTGTCCATTAACTTCTGATCTAAGGGAAGAAAACCAATTTTACCTGACTAATACAAAACAAGCTGCTTGCAATAAAGACCAATATATCAAGTTTAATAGATTCTGCAGGATGTATATTTTGAGGCGAAAGTGTTGACTGTACATATTTCAAGCTACTACTTATAATTGCTATATGTAAAATTTGATATCGAACTTTTAATTTTATTGATTTCCAATGTTCAATTGTATTAATTGTATATAATTTAAAATATACACGCAATTATCCAAATTGTGGATATGGCGTGTCTCTCCCAACTGTTAAATAAATAAATAAATAAAGATTCAGAAATGTTATATGTTTATTTTTGTCTGTGAATATATAATTTCACACACACACACAGAAAATCATAAAACATAATTATATGAAAATATG
The DNA here is from genome assembly GCA_030710605.1 of Cordylochernes scorpioides. Taxonomy (NCBI): domain Eukaryota; kingdom Metazoa; phylum Arthropoda; class Arachnida; order Pseudoscorpiones; family Chernetidae; genus Cordylochernes; species Cordylochernes scorpioides. Next base: position 90,885,384 of record CP092868.1, read on the forward strand.
AAGTTTTAGTTTAAACGATATTCCAAACTATTATAGACGCGTATGATTCTTTTTGAAAATTCGAAACTATTTTAGAAGCGTAAGATTATTTTTGAAATTAAACAATTTCTACTGCCCTTACTGCAATGGAAAAAGTATTGGGAGGGCCTGGCTCATCAGTGGTTAACCCTCCCAGCCGTTCCGCCAGTTTAATATACCATACCGCTTTTATATTGCATTTTTCGATCTTCCTTTTATAGTGATACTGATGCTAGACTCTTGGAATGGTTTTATACTGCTCTTACTGTAAGGAGAGTAGAAATTGTTTAATTTTCAAAAAGAATCATACGCGTCTATAATAGTTTCGAATTTTCATAACAGATGGCGCGCTAATGCATCATAAAAAACGGTATTGTTGAAATACAATATTAACAAAAAAATTGAATTCCCTTTTTTGATTATTTTCTTATAATTTTATCATATCGAATAACCACGAACTCACATGTAATAAATTAAATTAAAGAAATAAATATGTGCAAAAATATTTAGTAGTCATATATTTTCCAATATATCATTTCACAAAAGAGTTTGAGATAAAACTAACAAATAAGATAAAAATGAATTTATTATCCTCCCATATAAACCACAGATATATTTTATAAAAATAAATAAGTAAAGATACATATAAATGGGTTAGAATTTATCGCACAGAAAAATAAATGTTTTGAATACAATTCTTCATTTCAATTTTCTATACTCAAACCTTGATGTTCAAGTTGCCATCTGTCATTTATATATCGATTGGACTTACCGCCAGAAATCTAAACATTAAGTAGAATTTGAATAAATATTTTCATCGGCCGAGTTGCATTACATCGTGTTCTAAATGAAATAGAAAGAAATAGGTGAAAACTATTCATTTAATTAGTTCATAGAATAACTAAATATACAAAGTTAACAGCAATAGAATTATATTATATATACGATTTTTTAAATATGTGAAATAGTTTTCAGCAGGTGTATATATATATAGATGGAAAACTTACCGGGAGGAAATTGATCCATAGATGCATAGGGCGCCTCTCCAGTTAAAAAAAAAAACGTCGAAACCTGACGCCATCTATTGACCATCGCCGCAACTAGCGGCCTCGGGTCGGCGACAAAGCCACAACACCAGCTTTGGCAAACTGAAAAGCGTCCACCTAGAGACCATGGTTTCGAGCTAATGGCCCTTGTCATATATTTATATATATATCTAACAGGTTAAATCAACGTTTAGGTGATTTCTGTTCCACTAGATTTCGCTCTGCCATCTAAAGAGCACATGTGCTTTTGGACAGGATATGCCTTTATTATTTTGAATATTTAAACTTGTATATAAATTCGGCATGAAGTTGTACTTCTAGATCTCCGTGTTGAAGGGCATACGGGCCAGAAAGCTTTAGAAATAAAGAAGTAATAAAATAAACGAAATATTTAACTATTTATCGATTAAATTAAAGTGTAAAAAGCAGAAAAATATATTTTATAAATAGAGTGAGTTTAGACATTAATAATTTTAAATTAATACAAAGGAATAACGCTCCATCTATATATAACAAATGAAAACATTAAAACGCGAAGGTCTCTTTTCATAAATAAATTAAACTTCTACTGTCCTTATTGCGATGTAAAATATTGAGAGGGATTGGCTCAACAGTGTTGAACCCTCCCAGTGGTTTCGCCAATTTAATCTATCAGGCCGCTTCTTCAGAGCTCTAATACTGTTTCGGATCATTCTGCTTATATATGCTACACTGAAGGATGGAATCTAAGAAATGTTATTTAAGTAAACTATGAACATATAGTTTTAGGATAGTAGAATTACATATAAAATTCGCATCAAGTAATGCTCTACCGCAAACAATATCCCTATTGTCAAGAAAATAGTACAAATGTTATTTTGTACTGGAATAAGGTGCATAAATCATGAAAAGGCATCTCTTTATCGTATGTGGTTAGCTTTTCTTGATTAATCAAGAAGGAGTATTTGGCCAATTCTGGAATAATTTAAAATAAACGATAATAGTTGATATTTATTCTGATAGATGGAGCAAGCCATCAGAAACCTTTAGTTACACGATAGGAAGATGGCTTCTTTATAATATACTTATTGCTCATAGTTTGAATAAATAGTAAAGACAATAGACGTTTATTTGTTGAAATAAATATTCGCGTCTTGGTATTTTTAATAATAAGAAATAAGAGATTCTTCTTAGAACGATATATTCTAATCTATAAAATAAAAGAAGACAAGTTTCTTAAATCTTGGTATTTTTATTTGCAATATTTTAAATATTAACTTTACATATTAAAGCGCTTTATTACGTTTGGAATTACTATTTGAATCTATTTAAACATGCTAATAATTTCTGCGGAGGTGTTATTCCCATTGCTAAATTATATACGATCAATATTTGATGTGTATGTCTGTCTATTATATGAAACATAAACCGAGTAAAACACATACATTATTTATCTAAGAAATGGAAGTATTAAAGAACGAATGTTTCTTTTATAAATAAAAAAACGTTCATTGTCCTTACTGCGCGAGTATTTTTTAAAGAAACATATTTATTTTAAAATTCTTCATTTCTTATGTTAATATGTGGTGAGTTATTGCCTTTTAATTAATATATGCCTAATTTTCTTTGTCCTCATTTTCTTCGAAAGAGAATTGCTCGAGGCAAATATTTATATGCAATTCTACTCTGATAATATCTTATATATTCGGCTTTCTTAAATATCATTTTTAAATATTTCAATTCACAATGTAGCACATATAGGCATATATAATAATTGTACAATGCAGTATTAGAGCTCTAAGATGCGGTCTGGTAAATTAAATTGGCGAAACCTCTGCGACGGTTCACTACTAATGAGCGAGCCTTCACAAATATTTTTTATCGCAATAAAGATAAAATGAGTTTATTTTATTTATGAGAAAAACATTCATGCTTTAATGCTCTCATATCTTCTGAATATATGGCGTGTTATTATAATAGTTTATAATTTCTTTTAAATCATATTATATATATATAAATGAAATAAAATACATTAAAAACATCGATTCGAATATTTTAGCCTATTAGTGTCACACACAGGGCTAGCTCAACATTTTTTCTTCTTTATTCGTCTTCTCTCTCCAACTCTATATATTTAACAAAATCAAATATTTAAATTGTCGATATTAAATTATAGCGTGAAGAAATATAATTTCTATCTCTCTCTTTATACATAAATAAACACATATTACTATAGGCGGGTAATCACAGGATATTATTGTTGGAAGAGACCAAAGGTAGGGGCGATTAGTTTCTGATTAAATGAACTAACATTGAGCTCTTTCAAAAATAAACATATATGCATATAGTTACTGGGAAAATGGCAAACTAAAAGAACAAGATCCTTAGACACCACAGAATCGGGACCCAAAGACACCAATATAGAATATAATTGTAAATGGACCCTTGTACATAACCACTCCCCAAACATTATTGTATATATAATTATCTAGGTTGCTCCTTTTGAGCGGCACCTAATAAAGTTATTTTGGAATTTGAAACTTGTTAAATGAGAAATCATTTATCATATATATATATATATATAAATGTTATAAAAACAATGTTATAATAAATATTATTTTGAGATAGAAATTAATACTTATTATAACATATATATATATAGACATATAAATGAATATGCTGTAGAGTGTCATAGTCTGAAACCTTGGATTTGACTTGAACTTTGTGTAATATGCCATTTGTGGCATGTGACGTATTCAACCTCTGAATATGCCTGTTGTTGGATCGTTTTTGAAGACAACTCTCAGATTTATAAAATTAATTTATTGAACTTTAAACATTTTTAGATATAGAGAGAGAAACGAGTTAATTACCTCGTATTTAAGGCAACAAAAGAATCATCTAATTTACATACATCGTTCTAACCAGATACAACTTGTGCAAAACAGACAACAGAGAAAAATAAACAAATTAATGGTAGAGGATAAGTTCCTATTTTTTACAAGATTTCACACTCAAATAATAATAATTTTCTTGCTTCAGTTGTAAACAGACAATATCGACGAATTCTTTATTTTGAAGCATCTTTTAGGGAAGATATTCCATTTTCAGTACCTATATACATATTAATCGCTTCCACCTACACCTTAGAGCTTATTTTATATTCAAAATATAATGTAATGGTTTGAAGTATTTACTTATAAATATATATAAAAAAGATCAATTTTGAAATTTCTGTTTTTTATATAACTCCTCAACTTTTCCCTTCAACTCCCATCCCCCACAGACTGTAACACGGTTGTAACGATACTTCCTTCTAAACTGTATGGAGGTAAGCCCTACTCGTATAAGGCGCAATTGAATATCGGTAAATTTTTGTCTGCGAACTATATTTTTAAGTTTATCATATTGCAAGTTTCAAAAGTATAATGTTTTTCAGAAAAATATTCATTTTTATAATCTCGTTTATTTATGTTTTTTTTATTGAAAGCGGTTTGTTATTATTTTTTCGAATATTATTCTTATTGAGTTGTCGCTAAATTAGTTTTACATTATTGACTTCAATGAAATTTGAAAATAAAATGAGGAATTTAGACACAAAAATATATAAAAAATAATATTTCAAAGGAAACTATTTAAATCAATTATCAACTTCTGAGCAAGTTTTTTAAAAAATGTTTTATGCAAGTTTCAGGTGGTTTACAAGTAAAAATAAGCTAAATTGTGTTTTAGAATAAGTTTAATATCAAAGTTCTATTTTTACGATATATATTTACGATGAAATTTTTTTTAAACAGATGAATTATAATTTCTATTTAATACTTAAATAGAACAAATTATTGTTTTATGGTTTATTAGATAAAGGTTCGTAGATGGCACATGGAATTCCAAATGCTGCAGCACCTTAGAACTCTTCTTGATTCAAATTCTATCTACAACAGAGAATGGCTTATTAATGGCTTATTGATCTACAAATTTATTATAAATATGATTTTAACTTTTAAGTTTTAAGCAGTAATTATTTTTGTATAAGAAAACTCATCACCACATAACTAATTATTGATATTATCTATACAAAATAAGTATGTTCCTAAACATTGGTAAAATTTTGTTTTTAGCCAAAGCTATTATTGGCAAATTAAACCATTTTACCTAAATATGCCTATTTTGAACTTTTGATTTAATTATGGATTGCTCACTCTATATTTTATTAGAGAAAATGCATACATTCGTAAAATTTTCTTCGTAGCTATATTTGATCATGATAAAGAAATTGGGTTGACCAAATATCACGGAGCAAGCTAAATAAACGTTTAGTTTATTTTTGCTCCACTAGATGGCGCTCTGCCATCTAAAAAGCACATGTGCTCGTGGTCAGGAGAGGCCTTCTTAATTTTTAATATCAACACCTGACCCACTTATCTTTTATTTTTTTCTATTGTTTTTTCATGTGTAAAGCGTCTTTACGCAAATTTGGACTTAAATACCCATTTCTCGATTTCTCGGGAAGCCATTGGGACCAAAACATATTTTTGGTCGCAGTAGTTACAGCCTACTCCACGCTGACGAGCGCCAACAGCGCGAAATGCGTTCGTGGATGGCTTTTCTTGATTTATCAAGAAATTGGGTTGGCCAAATATCACGGAGCAAGCTAAATAAACGTTTAGTTTATTTTTGCTCCACTAGATGGCGCTCTGTCATCTAAAAAGCACATGTGCTCGTGGTCAGGAGATGCCTTCTTTATTTTTAATATATATATATATATTTCAGCGTAGAATTTATGTAATTTGAGGGTACCGTAAATTGTAACTTTAAAGTATCGGTAATTAAATTGTTAGTTAGAATATTCTGAAGGTTGCAATTATAATTTTGGAACATAGGCACATTATAATTGTTATTTTGTGTTAATTTTATTTAATATACAAATTCTCATTACTTGGGGCACACTAATTTTGTTGACTTTGCTTAGAATTATTAATGAAACTGATTCCAATAATTATTAATTAAACATTATATTTATTGATTTACAAGAGAGAGAACAAAATATAAAAGGGAAACTAATATTAAACGAAGGAACTTTTTTCTGTTTTGGTTAGCGCCTCTTTACCCGTGAACTTACACACACTCTGTGGAACAATTAATTAATATATATACAACACACGCTCCCCTGTGTGTAAGCTCTAATCAGCAAGTCCAAGGTTATCTGCACATTTCCGTAGTTTGTCCTTATAGTCCACACCATATCTTTGATTGCATCCAACAGCAACCAGTCTGGCCTTTCTTTTATATATGACGTCATTTGATGTTTTCTTCGTACTGTAGACCCATTTACTATTGATGACTTTCATACCATTTTCCCTTGGTACTAGAGTCCATACTTTATGTTTCTCTATCTCACTGAGCTATTCTTCCATTGCTTTGTGCCATTCATTTCTTTCTCCACTATCCATTGCTTCTTTAAAGTTCTCCGGGATATAATGATCTATTTCCATAATTAAGTTTGCATCATTCCTATCCTTTATTCTATGTGAGCGTCGAACTCCTTCTTTGATCAATTTTCTTTCTTGTTCTTCAAGTCTTGCTTTGTGCCGTTCTTCTAAGATGCTTTTTGTTTCTCCTTTCTTTCTTACTCCTTTTGCGCATCTTTCCTCTATTGGTACAGTTTGTGTTGAGTCATTTTCAATGTCACCACCTGGTTTTACTGAAGTATCCTCCTTAGACTTCATTTCACTCTCTGTGACAGGATTGTCTTCTTTCAAGATAAGAAAGTCTTCAACGATTTCTTCACAATTTACTTTATAGGTCAAATTATCACAATTGGTATAGTCCTGAATATCATTTGCATAATCAATTCCTCTCTTATCTTCACTAAATTTTACTGATTTGACTTCATGAATTCTCTTTGTCATTATATCATATATTCTGTAGGCTTTCCTTTTAATGGAATAACCAATAAATATTCTCAATAGTCTCAAACCTTTTTTAAAGTTCACACATGAAAAGGAAAGCAATAATTCCCTAGCCTTTTTGGACATTCAGCTTAAAAGAAATCAATATAACATAGAAACTTGCATATACAGAAAACCTACTCACACCGGAAACTATTCAAATTTCAGCTCCTTTGGCCCTATACATAATAAAATCGCCGTAGTGAAATCTCTTACCAAGAGAATCACTCAAATAGAAATTGTGCAACAGAAGAAAGAAATAGAATTTTCAAAGAATTGATAAATAATAATTATCCTAAAAATATTATTGAAAAACATTTTCATAAACAAAGAGCTATACCTTCAAATAATAGTCCTGATCAGTCTCAAAAAAGATATTGCTCTATTCCATATAGCTACGGCTCAGAGAGAATTGCCCGAATTTTAAAGATATATAATATAATTACAACATATCAATCTGCACAAAATCTACAACAAATCTTACGCCACTCAGATACAAAAAAATATTTCAAACCAAGAAAATACAACCAATGTAATTTACAAAATTCCCTGCCAAACATGTCAAGCTACATACATTGGAGAAACAGGTAAATCACTTGAAGGTCGTATTAATCAACATAAATCAGCTTTAAAAAACTACAAACCATTATCCCCCCTAGTTGACCACTCCCTAAATAATAGCCATATACCTGATTTCAAACAAGCATCAATTATTTACAAAAATATTACAGAAAAGCATTGTAGACTGTTTTTAGAAAGTTGGGCTTCTGCCGAAGATAAACACAGTATAAACAGAAAAATTGATTTTCCAGAAATTTAAAAAGAATTCATATCCTAATTGATTGTAAATAACTATGTATATACTTTTAATTTACTCATTTATTTCCCTTAAAATTTTATCATTAATTTAGAATTAATAGAAGGCATCTCCTGACCACGAGCACATGTGCTCTGCCATCTAAAAAGCACATGTGCTCGTGGTCAGGAGATACCTTCTTTATTTTTAATATATATATATATATATACACTGCGTGACATTGAAAATGGAACACCAAGAAATAGTGGCCAGAAAATGATGAAACTCGGCAGACAGAGAGAGACAGGGACGAACAATAAGTGATCTTTATTTCAAAATGATAGTCATAATACAGAGCGAGAACGGCGTCGGCTTAGTAGCAAGTAGGACCACCGCGGACGGCGATGCACGCAGCAACACGTCTAGGTAGAGAGTCAATCAGAGTACGGAAGGCGTCCTGAGGGATGGCTCTCCATTCCCTCCCAACCATTTGCCACAGTTCGTCTTCTGAACGCGGCTGTGGCAAGGCATGCAAACGGCGTCCAATGATGTCCCAGACGTGCTCGATTGGTGAGAAATCAGGAGAGTACGGTACCAGGGAAGCATCTGTACATCTTGCAGAGCTTGTTGGCTAATGCGAGCAGTGTGCGGTCGGGCGTTATCCTGCTGATAAAGGGCATTGGGTATCCCCTGAAGGTAGGGGAGTGTCACCGGTCGCAGCACATCATCAACGTATCGTTGGGCCGTCATAGTGCCCTGAATACGAAGTAAAGGTGACCTGGAATCATACGCGATTGCGCCCCAAACCATGATTCCACGTTGTCGCACGGTGGGGCGTTCCACAATTGCTGCCGGATTGGACCTTTCTCCACGTCGACGCCACACGCGTACACGGCGACTATCACTGGACAAGCAGAAACGCGACTCATTTGAGAACACGACCCTGTGCCATTCCGTCATCCACGTCGATCTAGCCCGGCACCATTCCAAACGTTGGCGCCTATTCGGTGGGGTCAATGGCAGTCTTCTTAGCGGACGGCATGAGTGCAAGCCATTAGCAACCAATCGACGGGAAATGGTTCTGGTCGAGATGGAATGATCTAGGGTGTCTTGCACATGTTGCAGGATGGCGGTACAAGTGGCTTGTGGGGCCGCCACTGCTTGTCGAAGGATACGCCGATCCACACGTGCTGACGTCACTCTGGTTGCACCGACATTCCTATAAATTGCCACATTTCCTTGTTCCAACCATCTTCTCCACAGTCGGTGCACCGTGGACGCACCAAGGTGTGTATCAGCTGCGATTTGACGTATGGACCAACCTGCCCTTTTCAGTCCGATCACCATGCCCCTCGTAAAAGCGTCTGTCTGCTTGAACTGCCTCCGTTTACGATGACCTGGCATTCTCTGTTATTACACGTGTCTTTTGACACAAGAACAAAATTTCTACAATGATTTTCCTTGAAGAAATAACGACACGAATACTGTCCTTTCTGCAAGTTCCTTCCCTTATATCTTACTCCATGTGCGCACGAGAGCTGCGCATTTTACATCATTTGCATAACTCGGTTAGGCGCGTCTACCCTGAAATTTGCATAATTTTCTGGCCACTATTTCTTGGTGTTCCATTTTCAATGTCACGCAGTGTATATATCTTGATGAAAATCAAGCAATCCATTTTGAATACTTTGAATGTTGAAAGCTTATTTTAGATCGAAAATAGTTATTATAACTTCCAATATTTGAGGCAGTTGATAAGGCAGTTCGCCAATCTTCTTCAACGGTTTAGATGGCAGAGCGCCATCTAGTGGAGCAAAAATAAACTAAAAGTTTATTTAACTTGCTCCGTGATATTTGGCCAACCCAATTTCTTGATAAATCAAGAAAAGCCATCCACTAATGTGCTCGTGGTCATAAAATGCCTTCTTTATTTTCTATATATATATAAACGCTCTGTTTATTATCACTAATAGAACACATTACAAATTTCAAACATCAATTACATCTCTTTTGATTTCCTTTTTGTTGTTTAGAATCTTAGCTATTAACAACAAAAAATTGAGATTTTGAGGTTACTATTTAATGAAATATTTGTTCACAAATCTTCTTTATATCTATTTAATAAATGTGATATTCGAAATATGCAGTTAAATAATAGGTTTCTAAATGTTCTCTGAACCTGTAAAACATAGACACTCTAGGCTTCTCATAGAGGATATATTCAAATTGAAGAATGTTGAGTTTTATATGTTTAAATTTTATTTATCTCATAGAGAGAGAGAGGGTGTTTGTTCATAAAGCTGGCTATTTATCAGTTGTAGGTCGCTATTGCACGTTTTATTGGAGAAAGAATATTTCATGATAAACAATACATGACAAAGAAGAGAATATGATTTATTACATTATCTTCTAAGCTCACGGTGAATTCATGAATCTGTTCTATGGATAAATATGAATGAGATATAATTTAGCGTGGACAAACAATGGTTAAAAGTAATGCCTTGTTTGCGGCCAATTTTTAGATCGCTATCTCAAATTGTCCGGTTTATTTCAGAGGAATATAAATCTGAACTTCCCCAGAAGATGGTGATTCATTGGCTAAGGTCCAGAAATATCGATCACACAAAATATACATTGTTGGAGTCTAGAAATATATCGACTATCATATAATACAAAACCTTTTGTATATCCTGAAATTGAATACATTATGATAATTAAATAAAATGTGATTAATGTGTTGAAGGGTATGTGTTAGCCCGAAATCTCGAAAAATAAAAAATTGTAAAAGGAAACCTAGCCCTAGAATCCTTATTGATTTTGTCAGAGTGTAAAAGTAGGGAAGAATATTTATTTCATTTAATTATGAGCTAACTTCATTCTATATTGATGTCACTATGTATGATCATTCTTTCTATCATTCAATATTATGTGAAATAGCGAGTTTTGGGTTGAATATAGTATATAAGCGTAAATTATATATATAGCGTCAATCAATGGATAAGATGTAAGTATTTTCATCATAATATTTTATTTTCCTATGTGTTTTGTCAGTTTTAGTTATTCAGTTTATTTTTTAATTTTTTATTTTTATTTGAAGACTTTTTTACGCGAGTAAATACGAGGCGAAATAACAATGCCAGGTCAATTAAGCGACCAATGAACATTCTGCATTTTATTTTCAAGTTGCTTGCGTACTTTAATTGAAATATACGATTGTTACTTTTTTTTACAAAAGTATTGAGTATTGAGAGAGAAATTTATATTAATAAGTTACGGGAAGTGCAAACAATGCAATTCAAAAAACTTTACAAAATTAGCATTACTGTATGTAAATAATAGCTTTCGTATTTTTTATTAATTTTGGTTCTGGCCTTTGTTTTTTTTTTATCTCTTAAAAAATCGTTTAAAATGCAGTCGCAGTCATTAGTAAACACATATGTTTGCTTAATTTCCAAGTGCACTTTTTTTCTTACAGAAAAATGTTTACATGCCAGAATTTTGAATTATTTTTTTATAAACCTTATTTTATTTTTCTTACTAAGAAGATTGGCATCGCAGTCAAGATCCATCGAAGTCACTCACTCAACTCAGGCAATTTCAAGGGTTAATGCGCTTGGGCGGGTACCTCGGCGTTTGGGTGGAAAAGCTACCATCTTTTTAAACTATATTAATTGCGAAACAACTAAATGGATTGCAAAAAATAAATAAATCAAATACCTAAACACTAATATAATACAATATTTGCCATCACACACACTTCTTGCCTGTGGTTCATTTGTTACTTCTGTATTGCTATTCTATGGCACTTCTACTATTTATTATTGATGTACTTTCAGTATGAAGAAAATTGCACTCGGGTGAATTCTCGGGCGAAGCCGAGTCATTCGTCTAGTATAATATTAATTACCACAATTTATATGTGTCTGATATAAATATATGAATACAATTGTAAATTCGAATGCCATCTATGCTAAAATTTGTAATAATAATTTTGGTATATGTTATCATGATAATATTTATCATGAAACGCATATTGCCAAAAGTAATTATTGCAAATTCTGGAGATAAATTAAAGGTAAAATGTTGGGCATATCTTCTCTAATTAGTTTCAAATATAATAAAAAATATTCTTATATATCTATATCATCTGTGAACAACAGTTTTTTATGAAATTAAATTTCATTAAATATTTATATTTGAAAATAGAGCAAATCATGAATATAAACCTTTAATTAAAAAGGCATATATTGGATCAAATATATTTTATTTAACCAATATTTCAATTGGCTGAACGCCAACCTTTATCAAGGTTTTATAACCTATTAATGTGTGTAAACAACAAACCCAGCACCACATAACGTTAATAGAAATATAACGTCATTACAAAATTTATTTTTTCCATAATATAAATCAAATTATTTTTTACACTCAATTCTATTGACGTTATGTGGCGCTGATATTTTTATTGACAGACAATAATATGTTATAATACCTTGTAAAATTTAGCGCTAAGTCAAAATAAATTTTGGTAAAATAAATATTTTAATCCAATATATGCCTTTTTAATTCAAATATATATATATATTTCATTATATAATATTTAATAAAACTAAACGTAATAAATAGTTCAAATAGACCAACAAAGAATATAGAAGAGAGAGGAAATAGAAAGAGAAATTCTCTATAAATTAATCCGAGACGATTAGAATTACTCTTCGGGAAAGAAAATCAGTGAGGCGAGCTCAATAAAAATAATATTTGACCAAGTCCCGCGCCAAATTAAAAAGTTGATGAGACCTCGGGGCGGTGACCAGACACCTTCCTAATTGTTCCTTCGGAATTATTCCGTGACTTCTTCAAGATTAAGTGAGCTTTGTTATTTTATTATACTTCGTAGATTCCTAGAATCTATTATAGATCTTTATTTAAATTAATTACTAATTATATATTGAAATTGACATAATATTGTTTAAAGCTTTAAAACAATGATTCAAATAATATGAAATATGAATTACAATTGATATAATTAACAATTTATTTCTTCCATACTAATTTATTTACAACTATTATAGACGCGTTTGGTTCTTTTAAAAATTGAACAGTTTCTAGTGCCCTTCAAAAGAATCATACGCGTCTATAATAGTTTCGAATATTCATAACAGATGACGCGCTAATGCATCGTAACAAATTTATTTACAAATATAAATTTACATATATCCCATTGAATATATTATTGTTTGTTTAATCAACAATATTTTACAATATAAATCAATTATATACATGAATATCAGAGAGTATGAAAACATATAGACTACTCTCAAAGAATATATATACTTTTGATATATTCAATATAGGGGGCTATATATATTGTATTGTCTGTAGCTTATTTCTTATATTCATATATGAATTGATTCATTATCGATATATATATATTTATTTCTCATTATAGACTTCCAGAAAAATAATTTCAAACTTACCCTCGCAATAAGTTTATTAATAATAAAATCCGTGATCTTTGGAGCTATCGCTCTTCGACGGGAAAATTTATATCTAAGATATAATAATCCAAGATTTAATTTTTCCCATTGGAAAACAAAAGTTGGGAAGCTCGAGGTCTTTTTTACAATAAAAAAACTTATTGAGAATATTATGAAAATAAAAAAGGCATCTCCTTATCGTTCACTGAGAGTTTCTTATGGCTTGCGCCATCTGTCGGAATAAATATCAACTATTCTCGTTAATGTTATTTCGGAATTGGTTAAATACCCATTATTGATTAATCAAGAGAAGCTAATCTTGTACGCGTTTCTTGATTAATCAAGAATGGGTATTTTGCCAATTCTGGAATAATTAAAAATCAACGAGAATAGTTTATATTTATTCCACTTGATACCGCAAGCCATCAGCAAATTACAGTTGCACGATAAGGAGTTGCCTTATTCTTTTTCATAATTTATGCACCTTATCCCAATACAATATCACATTTGTACTATTTTTCACTTATTGCGAATTGTTTAAAATATAATTTTTGACCCTTTTAAAAAATAATATATCAATATTTCTTATATTTGATCATTGAAATTTCATAATATATTTATTTCCTACAATGGCATATATGAGACGAAGAGGACGAAGTTGTCTGTCATTTCCTCTCTTGTTATGTGCACATTCCTCAGTGCGGGTTGCCTAGAAACTAGTTTTCGGATGGCTCTATTTTGAGATAACGAAAGAAATATTCTTTCTTGCTCCTATAAAAATATATATGAAATTTCATATTTTATCAAACAGGAAATATCAAACTCAATATTTCTATATTGAGGGTTATTAAAAACCTACAAAATGTTTTATTAAGCTGGTAAATTATGAATGCATGTGATCCATAAATATGATACCAAATTTTCACGCAGAGAAAATTGCCAACAGAGTTCTGATTCGTCAGATGTGAATGCAATCATCTGGTGAGAGCCAAGCGGAATGGCCGCAAACCAAGTTGGAAAACCGTCAAAATTAACTTTTTCACAAAGTCGCATTTTTCAAAACGCCGCGCCTAAAAAACGCTTTCATTTCAATAGAAGAAATTGAACAGCTCTTCGCAGTAAAAAGTTCTCCGTCCACTTGGAGCTTCGCCAAGAAGCGAGGTGAACTTCTTCGCATTTTTTACTGCTAGAGGATCGAGGAGCAAAAACAGCTTCCATCGATTTGCAGCCTATTCAAGGGCTCTTCCTCCAATTGACGAGACCTAACGGCCTTATTCTGTGAGGCCACATGTATACTCAGTACACAAATCTATATTAGAATCGATTTTCACATATGTTCTACCGAAATCTAGAGATGAAACATATATTTTGAATTAGGGTTTTTAAAGGTATAATGGGGTCGATGGAAGGGTGGTCAAAACCATTTGTTTTCGACCGCTACCTTACGGGATTGAATCTCGCATTGGGCACTTTTTCTAATAGAATATATGCTCCAATGAACCTCGATTATTGCAAAAGTCTAACCCCACCAGCCAGTGTAAGTAGTCAAGCGTGGTTCCGGCACATTTGTAAGTGCAAAAGTCGAACTGCTTTTTACATGTGTAGACATGTGGTGTACTTACAGTAAAAACAGTTGCTAACTAACCACCATGATTATAATGGTCTGTACCACGTGTACTAGGAATAATAAAAAGAGAAAAGAGTAAGATGACAGTGTGAATTATACCGTTGTCTAAAACCTTGATTTGGGTTATGAATACGCAATGTATATATTTCAAATTCTTATTAATAAATTCGATCTTTTGAATATTTTTCACTTTAACAGATATTTCAATTAATCAACAGAGCTCTGTCATAAGCAATTAGAATTCGAATATAAAGATCTATATTAAAAATGGCATATCCCCCCCTGACCAGGAGCACATGTGCTTTACAGAAGGCAGAGCGCCATCTGGTGGAACAGAAATCAATTAAACATTGATTTAGCCTGTTCCCTGATATTTGGCCAACCCAATTTCTTGATAAATCAAGAAAAGCCATCCACGTAGGCTGAACCACTGCGACCAAAAAATATTTTTTTGTCCCAGTGGCTTCTTGAAAAAGCAAGAACTGGGTATTTAAGGCCAAAATTGCGTAAATACGCTTAGCACATGGAAAAAATGGAAGAAAAAATAAAAGATAAAAAAAATGGAAATCAATATTTAAAATGACATATCCTGACCAAGAGCACATGTGCTTTACAGCATTTACAGCATTCGTGGATGGCTCTTCTTGATTTATCAAGAAATTGGGTTGGCCAAATATCAGGGAACAGGCTAAATCAATGTTTAGTTGATTTCTGTTCCACCAGATGGCGCTCTGCCTTCTGTAGAGCACGTGTGCTCCTGGTCAGAATATGCCATTTTTAATATTGATTTCCACACCTGATCTTTTTATATTTTATTTTTTTCTTTCGATTTTTCATATAGATTTATGTGATGCACTTACAGCAAATCATTCGCTATATTTGTAAAGAACATACCAACAATTATAGAAGTTATTGGTAATAGAAGCCTCATGAACCGAAACCATTCATCAGATTTGAAGTCTGTTAAAAAAAAAAGCTTAAGAGCGAAAGAGATAAACGTAATGTGATGCGCTTACAGTAAAATTTCGTTATATTTGTATGGAACATACTAGCAATATTAGAGGTTATTGGTTATAGGAGCCTCATCAACCTAAACATATTAATCAAATTTGAAGTCTGTTTAAAAAATATTAAAGACAAAAGAGATAAACGTAACCTGATGCGCTCAAAGTAAAATATTAGCTATATTTGTGGAGCTATACCAACAATTATAGAAGTTATTGGTAATAGGAGCTTTACCAAAAAATTATCATCCATAAAATATAAAGTTTTCTAAAAAAATATTAAGAGCTAAAGAGATAAACGCGCGCAATGTGATGCGCTTACAGTAAATTTCGCTATATTTGTGAGGAACATACCAACAATATTAGAAGTTAAGGTAATAGGAGCTTTATTAACCGAAATCGTCCATCAATATATGTGTGGGTGATAAAAAAAAATTGAAAATAAAATGAATTAAAAGGTTAGATGATGATATTAAAAACAAATTAGGCATATCCTGACAACTAACGCAAGCGTTTTTGAAGATGGAAGAGCGCCATCTAGTGGAACAGAAATAAACTAAACGTTGATTCAACCTGTTCCCTTATATTTGGCCAACACATTTCTTGACAAATTAATCTAAAAGAATAGAAATAAACTAACAACTCAAGTTTAGCTTGTTTATATTCCACTAGATGACGATCTGCTATCTAAAAAAACGCTTGTGTTAGTGATCAGGATATGCACAATTATCGGTTGATTTACAATTTTATATCAGAAAACTACTGTACATCTAAACTAAAAGAAAAGCATTTATGATATCGAATATAATAAGATTACTGATAATTTTAAATTATTTCGAAATATCTACAAATCTCCTATAATATATCTGTTGAAATTGACAATTGAGAGAGGGAGAGACGGTTAAACAAACTTTATTGACTAATAGTCAATTATGGATGCAAAATAATGATATGATACAGTGAAATTATGATTGAGGAAGGCTCCACCATCTTGCCAGAGTCCTCCTCCAGACGATGAGAGGGTCTTCTTGGACGCCCCGTATCTCCAGGCCCTGGAAGTGCTTGAAGATACGGGTCTTGGCAGACGCCAGGATGGCCAGGGCGTCGTCCTCCAGGTCATGCCCGAAGATCCATCCCTGCAGGTCAGGGGGCCGCCGGATGAAAGTGAAGGCCTCCAGGATGACAGGCCTGATCCGCCTACAGGACCAGTAGCGGTGGGCCAGTGACAGGTCTTCGGACCCACAGGCGATGCAGGAATCCCGGGCTGAGGCCGGATGCGCTGTTTTTTTTTTTTCTACGATATTTTATATGCAGATATTTGCATAGAGTTTTAGTATTGTATATGCTAATTGATATCTCTGCCTATATAGCGCGGCCTTGTTGGATTGTTAGTTGGCTGGCGGTTAAGTGAATAGGGAAGGCCGTCGTGAACTGCTGATGTAAATATAATTTGATCTTTTGTCCGTCTTTCATAAATGTATACCTTTAGGTAATAAAGGTATTTTCTCTTCCTCTACGAATCCATACAATTTTCACCAATATCTCCTTTGAAAATTTTAATATATATTTGTGACAATATAGTGGTAAATGTGGTGAGGAGAGAAATAATCACACGACGAGTTGTTAGAGCAATCATCCAGGCAGCCAGCCGAGAGAGCGCGAGCGAGACGTTATCAGCTGTACGACTGTTTTCCCTGTGTACACAACCGGGGGCTAACCAGGATAGTCGCCAGGTGGTGACGCCCCCCCCCCCCCCCTCAGGAATGTGGCCAAAAATGGTCGTAAGTTAGTTGTCTAAAGTGTCTCGCTTTAGCTGCTCATCTCTCTCTCGTTGGCTGTTGGTTTGTTTTATTAATCCTGGAAGAGCATATATTATGACATATTTATTATTCTTTTAAGTGTTGAATATTATTCTAAATAAATACGTATAAAGGGAAATCCAATATTGTAAATCAAAGTGATTAAATCTGTGGGAGAAAACAAATAATCATACAATATAATATCAAATATGCATTATGCGCTGTAGAAAGAAATTATACTCCTTTAAAAACGTTAATGTTTTTGTCAATCAAACATTCCACGAGTGCATTCAGCGATGAGAGATTAAATTTAAATGGGGTCGTAGCTCTAAGTGGCTTTCCTCGAGACCATTTATTCCTTCCTTATCAGACGGGAAATTTCCGCCGTAATTTTACAACATTCATTTCACAAATGGTGGTGGGCGGAATTTAGACTCATAAATACACGCGGAAATATATATCATGCCCATATATTTAGCTATTATTCAAATATATTCCCTGCATTTAAAATTAAATGGCATTTAAGCTTCTCCTCCTGGTAATATTATAAATAATTTGAATATTTTGCCAAAATGACTTTAAACATTAGGCACAATTTTATACTCGGCTCTAAAAGGTGGAAATTTGTTTTCTTAAAATATTTTTTTTGCAACTCTCGGCGTGTGGTGGTTTCCATAATAAAACATTTTAAACTTTTCTCGTTCTCTAATCTGAGGCAAATATATTTTTTTCTTCAGCAACTTTTGCTGAATATGGTCGACTCACTCTCCCTATCTGGAAATGCGATCAATATTTGACAATAAATTATAAATTTCTAAATTGAGAATAATTTTGAAAGAATACAATATAATAAATCCATACATACAATACTTAATAAATGTATACATCAATTCATTTCTAAATATTACTGTCTGTATTAATTGTTTATAAGTTCTCTTTTTTTTTCAAACTATTATTTTTAATTATATTAAGAATCAATTTCATGAATAAATGTTAGAATCATGTTTTAAAATTTGATAAGAAAATCATGGTTGCAACCGAATAATTAAAAAAATGATATATAGGTCATTTTGATGAGTATTAAAACTCCATCTCTCTCTCTATTGGATAAATATTAACAGAATGGTATATATATTGATATTCATGCTATGAACTATTAAAAACAAACACGTAAATATTTTAGACTGTTGAAATTGTGGGAAGTGCTGTTCATCAACGACTCATCAAGAGTTTATGAACTTCATTTTTAATATTTAAAAATGTTCGTCTGAAATACCGATATTGTGAGTATATACTCAAATATATATAGAAAAATATCAAATGTAAATTAGTCTTGGGTAGAATTTTAATAAAATGGAATCTTCTCTTTTTCTCTTACTGTACAGATAAAGATTTTTCAGGATTGTTTTTATATAGTTTTATTTCGATTAATTAATCATTCCCACAGAGTATGTATGTAAGATCAAAGGTAAATAGGCGCTAACCGCGTAAGAGTAGAATTTCATTTTGTTTACACACACACTATGTTATAAGTTTTAAAATAAAAATACAACCTTTCGCAATGAGTTTCTTTTATTATTATAAATAATAATAAAGGAAACTCATTGCGAAAGGTTGTATTTTTATTTTAAAATTTGTAGCGCAATTTTTTCGTTTACCTCACTATGTTATAACTCTCTAATATAATTTTGTTCTCTTGTAAATCTATAATGTTTGATTGATCTTCTTAGATTCAGTATTTTTAAAAAGTCTAAGCAGATCCAACAAGAGTGCAAGACATTTTCTCATGTCATGAATGTTAATATAAAGAAGTATAATTATTTATTATGGATTTCTTTTATAATCCCACACACAAATTTCAAATGTAATTTACTTAAATACTTTGGTATATATATATCCAATATTTGCCTTTTAAACTAAAAAATAAATATATACGAATAAAAGATTACATGAGGAGCTTCTTTTTCGTTTATTTGCTAGCTTTCGAACCTTTCGGTTCTTCTACAGGCATGGATAGTATGAATATACTACTGTTAGTATATTTATACTATCCATGCCTGTAGAAGAACCGAAAGGTTCGAAAGCTAGCAAATAAACGAAAAAGAAGCTCCTCATGTAATCTTTTATTCGTATATGTTTAACCAAATCTACTGAGTTCATTTAGTTAAAAAATAAATACATATATTTTTAACCTAAATGAACATAATTATATTGTAATATGATGTTATAAAATACACTTTATAAATATATATTGATATAATAGTGAGTATTTGTTTAACTAAAGCTTTACACACGGGATACAGCGCTATTGTAGTTGGAAAAAAAAACGATGCGGAACGTCATCTATATGAATTAATATCTTAGCGTGGAAAATGTAGAAGATTATTAGAAATTCTAAGTTTCCATTATCTCAAATACCAAAACTATAAGCTGCTTTTTAGTACAAAACGCATATGGAGTAAAGAAGATTCTAAATCAAAATCTAAAAATGCTATGTAAGGTACTTAGACAAAATGGTCACCAACAGGTAATCAATAAGCATATTTCATAAGCTAAGAGAAAGAAGGTTGGATAGTAAAGTGACTTCACACAAGCAAGCAAGACAAGTCGAATATTCTCCCACATTCTAACAGATAAATAAAACATACCGCCTCAGAGCAGCTACAAATATCATTATTTGAATAGCCTCCATATTAAAATATATTTACATATACCGCCAAAAATCAATATATTTAATATTCACCAGATTTCCCCATCGTATTTCTCTAGAAATAAAGCTTTTTGTCCGGACCAAAAGAACATTTCCCAGAATAGCTGTTTACCCTAGAGCTTGAATACAAAATTATTTGCATTAAATTGAAAGAATAATATTTTATAAGTTACATCTGGCAACTATGGAGATTAAATTGTAATTCAATTGGGCACCCTGTTTATAAATTCACCAAATAAAAATATATTAAATTATACATGAATATTTCCAATCCAATTCGACAAAAACATCGCGGTCCGAAGATATTTTATTGCTGAATTTTCTTTTATTAAAAAATGAATTTAACAAAGGCTTCAATCTAAACTGGGTTGATCAATTGAAATAAGCAACCGCAGATGTTGTTTGACACAAAATCCCACTACTTAAAGATGCTAATGTGATTCATATACATTTTATATTTTTGTATTTATAGATAAGTTATATTATATTTTACTATTTATGCTTAATTTTAACTTTGATTTTAAATTGTATATTGTATAAATTAAATTATATTATGTATAATATATACATTATTCAATTATATACTTGTGTAGTACTTCGGTGAAGCACAAAAATCTTAAATATTCTAATTGCCTTTGAAAAAATAAATTTCGAAAATTAATATATGAATATTGTATTATTGTAATATTGTGAATTATTTCTAAGCAATAATACTTATTTGATGCAGCTAAAGATATATATATTCTTTTGTGATTGAAAGTTTTCATAGTTTTTTCTCATAAGAAAATAATTTCTAACGCTTTTCCAAATGTTTCAATTTTTGTTCGCTCCTGACGAGGACATAAGATTTTTGTCGAAACGTCGAGGTAATAAAAATATTTACTGGCCGAAGTGTCTTTAATTTGAAGAAGTATGAATGCCGGCCAAGCAACCTCTATCTTTACGAGAGATTTTCTTATTACCTAACAGCACCAAAAAAAGCACCGTTCAGATTTTCAAATTTTAAGAAAATATGGTATGCACTCATTTTCAGATGATGAAAGATTTGTGTGCATCAATTACTGTTACACGTCTTAATACTTGATCTCTTATGTGCATATTGGGTTTATATTTTCTTTAGTAATAAATCATCCAATGTGGTGCTATTCTTCTTGATGTATTAAGAAGGAAGAGGAACGTTGGATTTGATGTCGTCTCATGTTTAACGTTTAATTCTCATGATGACAACATGCAACATGTGTAATAAACTATATCTTTCAACTTACAAAACATGTGCATCGATCTTCTTACTTTAATGAGATTCGAAGGTTTGTATTTGAAGTAATTTATATAATAAAAGTGCTAAAACTGCGTCAAATAATATAATCAACATTGTAATATTTCCAATAGGTTTATTGAAAATCTAACAATATATCATCGACACGTAGACGTATTTTTTGATAATATCTGCAAATATGGAATCTAAGGTTAGTGGACAGAACACTAGCTTTGACAATTATGGAAAGACCAAAATATATGTAGTAATCCCGATGTGGAATGTACTGGGCAGTCGTGGTCGTGGGTGTGTGATGGGATTCCCGCACTGGGACAGCAAGAGACAGAGGCAGGTCTAGATGGTAACTCCAAGAAGGTAGAGGTAGACCACGGACGAAGGCAGCGGACCCGGGAGCCACGGATGCCCTAAGTCTACATCGCGGATAGGGGTGAGAGATCCGACCGACTGTAACGGGGTCGCTCTGAAAACAACTAACTGAACAACTACTTTGTCCCAATCTTGGGGGGCTTTTATATGAGACGCTCGCAGATGGCGGCGAGTTCTGATTGGCTCCCATAAAATCACGCCACCTGTCAGGCGCCGGGTTGTTTATTACGTCTGGCCACCTGTTGACGGGGTAATTGAACTCATTATCATAAACACCTGTTCGTCTGGCCTTTGTCGTCGTCTGGTCTACCTTTACATCTTTATTTTATTTTTCATCTCCATTGTTATAAGATTGATACATATTTTTATATTGAGATGGGGTTATGATAAATATTATAAGAAGGTTGTGATCTAACTAACTCAAAATATACTATATAATGTGTCCCCGGTGATGAAGGTTTGGTTGGGGGAATGACATGTAATGAGTGATGACCTAACAAACCTATTATAAAAGAATAAAAGAAATAATTTGTATACAAATTAGTTAAAATTATTATTAAGCTACAAGTTAAAAAGATTTCTTGAAAAAAGGATACTTCGGCCCGTATAAATCTTTTTATGAACTCGACGTTTCGACAAAAAGCTTTTGTGCTCGTCAGGAGCAAACAAAAATTAAAACATATAGCAAGGCGTTAAAAATTATTTTAAAGCTCTAAGGGCGTTCTCACCCGATGTTCGAAATTTTGTACAACATCCAAAGCACGAGTTAAAAAATAAATATTTAACTCACAAAGATTAGTTAAAATTATTATTAAGCTACAAGTTAAAAAGATTTCTTGAAAAAAGGATACTTCGGCCAGTATAAATCTTTTTATTAACTCGACGTTTCGACAAAAAGCTTTTGTGCTCGTCAGGAGCAAACAAAAATTAAAACATATAGCAAGGCGTTAAAAATTATTTTAAAGCTCTAAGGGCGTTCTCACCCGATGTTCGAAATTTTGTACAACATCCAAAGCACGAGTCAAAAAATAAATATTTAACTCACAAAGACTATGATCTTTGAAATAAAATTATGATATACATATTTATATTAAGAAAATTATAAACAAAAATAAATATATAAAAATAATAATAAATAAATAATAATTACATTTAAAAGATTTCATAATAGTATATATTAATCGATATCTATTATATACAATTTATACTTACCCTTTATAACTACTTTTTTAAATTTAAAAACAAATTGTATTGTAGCGGAATATCTTCATATACATTTATATATGAATGCCGGCCAGGCAGCCTCTATCTTCACGATAAGTTAAAAAGAGTAAGATGTTGTAATGGTGGTGTATTAATGAAATAAAAATCAAGGTTATAAAAATAAAAACGCACAAAATGAATGATAAAAGATTAAGAGAAAGTATATAATACAAAATGGTAAATATGGTAAAATGAATCGTACAAGGAAAATAATATCTTATTGCATTAAAGATGATAAGAAAAAAAAGAAATTAGTTTATTGACTGAACGTATAATGTGACGCTAAGGTTGAAAAAGGGAAAGGGAGTATCTGAGCATGTTTCTGCAAAGTAGTATCCCAAGCATTCTGCAATGCAATGCGAACTTGTTTAAGTGAGGCATTGTTTTCATTAACAGAAGGCCTAAGATATTCCGTCTGCATCATTAGCTCAGACAGTGAAAAGAGGTGGGAAGATTGATGGAGGTAAAAGGGAGAGGTAGAGGTAAGAGGGATCCCTGTTGTCCATAATGATTGTGTCCGGTTGAATTATGAAAAAAAAAGTGAAAAGTTGAAAAATGGTGAATTGATATGATGAGTCGGGCGATGAGAAAAAAATAAAAATATCGCGCTGGATATCCTGAACTCATTATTGGGAATGGGTATAACGAGGAAGGATTGTTCCAGTCGGATTAATCAATGAAAAAAAAACAAAAATGTTCGGCGAACTGGAATCCCTTGGAAGGTAGTTGGAGGTTTGAAGGATGTGGAAAAAAAGAGGTGGATGTAAGAGAATTATTGCTGTCAATTTTGATTGTGTCCGGCTTGTGTGGTGAAAAAAAAAAAGTTGAAAGATGAAAAAATGATGAGCCGGACGATGAGAGAAAAAAAAATAAAAACTAACTGGGTCTCCTGAGCTCACTGTTGAGAAATGTACAGCGAGGAAGGGTCTTCTAGTTAGTTTAATCAATAAAAAAAAAGAAAATGGCTGACGAACAATAATCTCTTGATGGGTGTAAAAAGTTGGGAGGAAAGGTTCATGGGATAGAGTTAGAGGTTGTAAGGGGAGCGTCAAAAATAACATTTTGAAAATCTATTAAGAAAAATAAAATGATAAATGTTTTATCTGTTTAAGAAATATTATAAATATTGTTAGGTGTAGGTTTTTCAAAATGGTCCCTAAAATAGTTGAAGTTGTAAAATGCTAAGTCTAAACATGATGAGAAAAAGAAAAAATAAAAATATTAAAGGTAATAATATATAAAGGGTTGGTTGGTAGTTGAAGGCATTAATATTGATGATTGATAAACAAAATTATATTATTGATTAATAGTGAAATATTTTATATACATCTGTAAGTTAAAAAAACAAAGTCCAACACCACAAAACTAGTAAAATGGTAAGTCTATTTACAAATAAATGAGAGAAAAGCTAGCAAACCTATTAAATGGGAAATAATTTGGGGCACAAATTAGTTACTAGAATAAAAATAAAGATAAAGGGGAGTAGTGGTGACACACTGATATAATATTATAAAATTACAAAATATATATAAGAGGAGTACATAGGGAGGATAAATTTAAAGTAAACACACACAATAGCGAAAATAAATATTTGGGAAAGTTGGTATACTAGTTAAAGTTTTTTTGTTACTTAAGGTGCCTTGAATATTTACAACATAGTTTCAGGGATGTAATACAGGAAGGAGGAGAAGTAGAGATAATAAAAGTAAAATAAAATATAAAAGAAAATTGACTTAAGCAAAAGGTTTGTGATAGGTAGTGACGCAGTGAGGAATAAAGGAAGAAGGTCTGAATTTGTTTCTGCAAAGGACATCTCAGGAGTCCTGCCCTGCAATACGAGCTTAGAAGCGAGGTATTGTTTTCAGGGTTCAGCAATCTCGAGATGTTCTGTAAGTAGCATTAGATCAGATAGGCAAAAGGCGTGAAGATCGAAGGAGAGGTAGGTAATGGGAGAATATGGGAAATAATTTTTTTCTGGGAGAGGTTAAAAGAGATGGTGTCTCAAGAGCTGCGCTGCTGTCGGTGATTGAGCTCGACCAGATGAAAAATAAAAGTAAACGAAAAATGATTGGGCGCATCGTGCTGATGATGGCCTGGGTCGAGCGTTAGAGAAAAAAAAATCTCGCTGGTTACCCAAGCTCTCCGTGTGGAGTTAACATAGGGAGGAAGAGTGTACCAGGTCGATGAATCATTAAAAAATAAAAAATTAAAAAATGTAGACGTGCAGGAGTCTCAGGAACCATTGAAGAGATTAGAGGATGGAGGTAGATTGTGAAAACAGGGCTCGACTGTTGCCATTGATTGATTGAACCCGGGTTTGAGGAAAAAAAGAATGAAATAAAGAATGCTGTGACGGTGATCCGGGTGTAAATAAAAAAATAATAAGCCATGGATTTTCCTGAACACACCATCAGGATGGGATGGCGAGGAAGGAGTAGTCCACTGGGACAAATCAATAAAAAAAAATCGGCAAACAGGAACTTTGCGATGGACGAGGGGTGGTTAGAACGAAGGCATAGAAGGCCAATGGAAAATGATCAAGAGACGAGAGAAGTAGGGAAGGCAGGGTTGGAAGGATCGAGATATGAGAAGGGACAGTTGGTATAAGGTGTCACTGTTAAAACAATATTTTAAAGTTAAATTAGCTTAGACGTAGGCCATGGAAAATTAAAACAAATGATGTCAAAGATTATAAGGTTTCAGGTGATGTTTATATAGGTTGGCTAATGATTTTAACTGTTTAGGGATGGAAGGAAAAGAAATATCTTAATGTAAAAGAAATATCCTAAAATATATGGATTGATTCTAAAATATAAAATGGCACACATCAAGGATCGTAAAAATATAAGTGAATAAGATTTTAAAATATAGTAAGTATTCAGGTTAGTGTGTTCCCCACGTGATGCAATGCTTATAAACGCAAATTAGACGATGTTTGGAAAAGTCAAAAGTGGAATATCTCTGCTAATGATGGATATAAAGGTCATTCCACCCCTTTAGAAGTAGGGAAGGAAAGACGAAGTAGAAAAAAAACTAGGGGGGGTTCAATGTGTCCTTGATCTTTTGTCGTTGGGATGAAGACTGGAATTAATTGTCCTTTTTGGAGGCCAAGATGGTGTCTCACATGGTGTCATGTACAGGATCGATTTTAGAGATGATGGGGACCTCTTCATTATAATATTGTAATTAATAGTTGTATTTGTAATTGTGGGAAAAATGGGGAGGCACATTATGAGGTGAGATGATTTAAAATTGATATTTATAAAAACACAAATCTAGGACTAGTTTTTAAAACTTTTAAATATTAAGAAATATCAATTTGAATAGTAATAGGTCAATTAAAATAAAGAGTGTAATAAATTTAATTATTAATACAATGGCCACAAATAAGGTATTAAAAAATAACACAAATGAGTTTAGAAAATATGATTCGAGTAATTAAAATATAATATGATTTTTTTATGTAAAATTGAAAGTTGCATATTTGGATAATGCCATTTTAGGTGAATTTAAGAAAGGTATGTAAGATTAATAAATTGGCAAAAATGCGTGATTGAATATTTTTAATAATAAAATTGAAAATGATTAATTAAAATTTATAATTTGATTAAAATAAAGTAAAAATGATAAATGAGAGTATAAAAGTTTTAAAAATTGAATAAAAATGATATAAAAAAGGTTATAATTGATTTTAAAATGCTCAAGGTGAAAATATAAGAATAAAATTTATGGGGAAAATGGCAGAAACAAAGTTTAAAGTACCTTGAAATGGCTGATGCTGGCTAGTGTTGATCTCTGGAGATGGCTGTTTGGAAGAAGGCTGCTTGTTGCGTGTGATCCGTCGAAAGAGGAGATAATGGCCTCGTCCGCACGAGGCACGGCTTGTCCCCGCATGGCGTCTGCCAGGTGGCCTACTAGGTCTTCGTAGTGGGGCTGCATGTTGGTGAGGGCATCCGCGAAGTAGTCGTCCCTGACCTCCGTCATCCTCTGCATGCTGCTGTCCTCAGTTATCCTGTCGACTTTAACGGGTTCTGTAGTAATCCCGATGTGGAATGTACTGGGCAGTCGTGGTCGTGGGTGTATGATGGGATTCCCGCACTGGGACAGCAAGAGACAGAGGCAGGTCTAGATGGTAACTCCAAGAAGGTAGAGGTAGACCACGGACGAAGGCAGCGGACCCGGGAGCCACGGATGCCCTAAGTCTACATCGCGGATAGGGGTGAGAGATCCGACCGACCGTATCGGGGTCACTCTGAAAACAACTAACTGAACAACTACTTTGTCCCAATCTTGGGGGGCTTTTATATGAGACGCTCGCAGATGGCGGCGAGTTCTGATTGGCTCCCATAAAATCACGCCACCTGTCAGGCGCCGGGTTGTTTATTACGTCTGGCCACCTGTTGACGGGGTAATTGAACTCATTATCATAAACACCTGTTAGTCTGGCCTTTGTCGTCGTCTGGTCTACCTTTACATCTTTATTTTATTTGTCATCTCCATTGTTATAAGATTGATACATATTTTTATATAGATATGGGGTTATGATAAATATTATAAGAAGGTTGTGATCTAACTAACTCAAAATATACTATATATATATTTATTAATTATATCTATATGATTGTTCGGTGTTTGTGTAGTGTGTGTGTGTGTGAGGGGGGGGTGTAATATGCATTAGGCACAATGATAAATTTCATCGAATACAAAATATGCTTGGCGGAACAATATTTGATGAAGTCAGGAAGAAAGGAGCTGAGGATGTTAGATAGACGATGCATACATCTATGGCATGGCAATATATCTCACAACTGCTGACTCTGGAGTCCGTCAGGTGAATCGCCTCTGTGGGAACTCTCATTAATCTTCGATGTTCCCCTCATCGACCTTTCTGCCCACAGTTTGGTCATTATATCTGATTACAGCCGGCAAATGTCAACCATGGATATGATAAAATAGCTGCGGAAACATTAGGTTTGCCATCATACTCATAAGAATCCAGTCTGAGATATCATACTTGTAGCAATGATTATCAGCACTAGATTTAATTCAAATTACAAATTTGTTGTGTTTGCTACAATCCCACTTTAATCAATGATATGTTACAATAGTAGAATTTACTTCATCTCAAGATTTCAAATTGTCCCTATACAGTTTATTGTTAGGTTCCTTCTCATGGCTTTAAGATAAAATCGTAAAGTTGGTCGAGAAGATACTCCATTCAGTAAAGACACAATATTAACTTTTCATCACATATAAAGGCCTGTGTCAATGAAATAATACTATTTGAGTTTTCCAGTTCAAACATCCACAAACTCTTATAAATTAGGTGTTATATGTATATATATTTTATATGAATAAAAATAATGAAAATTATGTTGTTTATGAGATTAATTGCTTGTAGATGAATTATTGGTCATTTTCTTTATTTTGGTTATCTTGAGGATTAAGCTCTGGTGATGCAGTCGTGGTTAAATCTTGAAAGTTTAATAACAAAATGGTTTTGATCAGTAATTTAATCGAGTTAAAGGGATATATAAAAGAGACATAATTTGATAAAAGTACTGCCTGCCTTAAGACGTAAGAATAAAAAAAATGAAAAGCTTATTTACATAATGTACAAAAGTTTTGAGCCGGCCAGCGGGAAATAACAACAACGAGTTTTTATAGGGGAAGCATGACCTCTGGCGGTCGATTTAACTGAGTATTTTGATCTATGAATTATATATATTTTTAAATAGAATAATATTTTAATATAACATGTATATATTCCTCAAATCAATCTCTTCTGATATATTAAAATTACACTTTTTACCTGGAATAATTTTAAATATATTACCAGTGCCTGCTTTAGCGTCCCTATACTATCGTTTCTGTTGGCTCAGACCTGTGATCATGCTGAATTGTTAACATTTTACTTCATTGATATTTAAATTTAATATCAAATAACTAACAAGCATGAATATCATACCGTAAAACCTAAACTAAAATATAGCTTCAAATATTTATATATACATATTGATCATAAAATTTATTTGTACAAATATATCCTCTAATTAGATTTTTACGCATTTATGAAAAAGGCTTAAAACCACACATTTATCATATTTTATTAATACATAAAGATAGATAGATATTCTTTCAAATTTAATTTTAGATTTGATTGAATGTATGCCTTTCTATAATGCTTGTGGCAATACAATTTCCTGTTATTTAATTTTAGGACCTGCATTGAAAAAAACAAAATAACTATTTGATTAACGCTTTTCTAATGATATATTTTCTTTATTTAGAAATAGAATGTGAACAATATGATGAAAGGCATTTAAAATCTTTTTTTTTTTGAATGTGTGATTTAAACTATATCGTAAACAAAAATATATTAACAATAAAATTTGTTTCAATGTAAAATTTAAAGAAGAAAGTTATATTTCGTTATTTCGTTATATGGAGATTTCATTATGAAATTTTTGTTATGAAGAGGTTTCGCTATATAGTTTATATTATATATATAAATTTATTAATCAACCAAGCGCGATATTGAAATATTAGCACCTATTACAGAGGAAACAAACAAAACAACAACAATTTTAGAACTTTGAATTAAATATTTACAAATTTACACCATCGACAGGATTCATAAAATTTATATAGACAAAGTGGATGATGTAAGAGGGTAAAATCATTGAATAAACAATATTTATGGAAAGAGTGTAAATTATTAACAAAACATTTATATAGAAAATTTATATATAGAAAATATATAGACAATTTTATAAAATTTATATAGACAAAGTGGCTGATGTAAAAGAGCTAAATCATTTATATTAAAAAGATCTATGCGAAAGAGTGTACATTATTAACAAAACATTAGAGAATAAATATCAGACGAGAGGAAAATGGCAGCGATTTGCCGAGTATTTGAACATGACGAGGGTTGTGCAAGCCTGACGGGCAAATTGTGGGAAATTCCAAATTATTCCAAACGTCCAATGGTAATTACCTGCCATGGTCGCTTCCTTCTTCTTCCCCAGTTCCACACTTTATAGTATTATATAGTAAATTATTTGCTGAGTCACGCCATGGTGCGTGATTGTGGCACTTAGAATTTTATAAAAATATATATTAGAACATATACTATCATATTTTATAATATAAAATTCATACGGGGCATGGAGACTTTAACACATGCATATACAGAATTGATCGAATTGATTCTTCAATCTGCTTATGTGACCAAGAAGATCACAATCCTGAGCATATTTTAATCTGGTGCCCACTTGTTGCACATTTAAGAGTACAATGTCAAATGGGTTACAGAAAGAAGAACATATTTATTTTAACAAGTTCTGCAAACTTTATCTCAACTACCGTGGACCTGAATTACACTAATGAATTGAAAATTGCAGCTTTAATTGGCATAGTTTTTATTTTAAAATAATATATATTTATATCATTAATTTATAGTTAATTTCAACAATAAATTAAGAATTTAATTACTGAAAAAAACTTTTTTTCCTGTGTAAATATTGCTCTAAAATATAAAAATTTAAATATATTTCACTCTCTCTCTAAAACTAGAAATAATTAGAATATATATTTCGAAACAATGTACATAAAATGGTTTAAACATTTACATGCAAATATCAACATAGGATATAACGTGTGTTTTGTAATAAAGAGCATATACTATGACACATGAACCTGCTCAAAATAACCATGTCTATAGTTTTATTAAAAGACAGAGTTAAACTGTTTACTAAAGTTTCCCCTCGATAAGCTAAATGATAAGGTAACTTTGAAGAGTTTGTATTTCTCATATATTTCTTATATATATTGTTTTAACGCGATGAAAGTACCTCGCAGTTTATTGTTTCACAAATGTATTCATTTGCATAATTATTTTTCAAAGAAAATATATTTTCTCTATATTTTAGAAAATTAACAAATATCAATAAATATTTTTCTTCTAATACGTTTTGTTTCGTGACCACAAGACGGTATATAAGTAAACAATATTAACATATTTGCATATAGGACTCCGTAAAATTTGCATAAGTAAAACAACTCTCAGTAAAATTATTGATTTCCACGGGTTAATAATATATGTTGAAACTACGTACTGAGGCACCTAATTATGTATTACAATACCTTTTAGTATTTCCTCTGTCTGAAATATTGTCTAAAATCATATATATCATTTAAATATTTAAATGAGCAATCCTTACAATAGGTACGTACTTACCTGAGCGACAGCTATGTAAGTTGAATAAATTGATACTGTTGGATATATTATATCAATCATTAAAATATTAGTTTTTGGATCATTGACTATAATGATCTGTGGTGTTGGGCATGTATATATATTTGGGCTGATATATATTTCTGGAGTGAGAGTTAATTTATATAAATATTGTTAGAGAAATAGGTAATTTTCCCCATTTAGAAATTTTGTTAATTGAAATTATTTAGTTTATTCCTTCAATAAAGAAGATCTTCATTTTAAAGAGAGTAATAATTACGATCCACCCAACAGACACCACTATCCACGAGAGACAAAGTACAAGAGATAGATCTGGCTATCCGACTGCTCAGTTGAATTTTCATAGACGGATCTGTCTTCTATATGTCCTCTCTCTTAGAGTTCTCTTGGGAACAAATATTTTGGTTAATTTTTAATTATTAAAACAGTCTAACAACAAAGAGAGGAGACACCACATTAGAACATTTCGTGTCGTTTTCTCCGACAATTTTGAGGTTTGCCTATATTGTAATCGTATCAATACACATTCAAGTGTCAGTTTGATCTTGCATCCTTGTTTTTACTAAGTAATTCAGGGGATAAAAGAATCCATTGATCAAATTTGATATTTTCAAAATTGGCTCAATGGAGGCGTCAAAATAGGATCTTTTTTATCGAACATGTCAGTCCGAATTACCACCTATACCAGTCCCTATTATCATTATTACCATATATATTACTTTAAAAACCTATAAATATGTTATAAAGATTCTTTCCTGGTTTTACACTTTGAATAAATCAATAAGTAATCTAAGGCTAGGTTTATTTTTACAATTCATTAATTTCTCGAGATTTCAGGCTAACATTCTCTTCAACACAGAGATCCAGAAGTACTACATCCAGCCCATTATAATGGCCTCTATATATCGGAATAAATATCAATTTCCCGGGGAATTTTTTATTTATACAAAAATGGCCAAATACCCATTCTTATTTAATCAAAACAAGCTAATCACTTTATTTTAGTAATAATTTCAATAATTAAAGACTCTAATTATTTACAAAATAGAAGCTATTTGAAAAATAAAAATAAGGTAAAAAGTTTCTTTTAATTTTGAATTTGCAAGCTTTCGAACAAAATATACTGCTCTTCAACGGGCTGATACTCTATGTACAATCTCTTAAGAGATTTCAAATAATTTCTGGGTAACTATTGCTAACACAAAATAGAAGTCAAAAGGTTAATGGTCTGAAGCCATGGACATCCCTTATATTTGAGGAAAGGTTTGAGTTGACCGTTCTGTTAAGGAGGAGAAGTACAGAAAGAGAGATAGCGGATCACACGTCGTTATTTCCAGACGATTGATTGTCCGAGCTAGAAGATGTCTTCCTCCCTTGGCCGCTTTAACGACATAAGACACCTTAATTGATGAAATTAATTCTCTTTCCTTCAAACACTTTAGATATAAATACAAATACAGATACAGAACTTTGCGTAAAAGCATAGATATATTATGGTATATATATTAGATAATTAAAAGGAATACGAATATATTGGATTGAATAAAAGATTTATTTTCCAATATTTCGGTTGGCTAAACGCCAACCTTTATCAAGGCATTACATTTTTGTATAAACATTTTTCTTTGAAATAAAGGCGTTCAGCCAACCGAAATATTAGCAAATAAATATTTTATTCAATCTAATATATGCCTTTTTATTATCTAATGATTTAAGTATGGATTGCTCTATTTTCAGAACAAAATATATATATATATATAATATAAAATTGATTTAAAATATAAAATAGTACATTAAAAAGTAAATAAATCACTTTAGAGTTAAAATTAATAAAATACTTATTTATATTTTATTTAGAGAAAGAAAGAGATTGAGATTGAAACTGATTTATTCCAAAGTCCATATAAGAATATATAAAGTTAATTACAGAATAAATATAAATATAAATAAATAAGATTATATAATTATAAATATATGAATAAATAGATGTAAATATATAAAATAATTGATAAATATACATATATATAAATACAAAGGGGATCAATAAATAAGGTGAATTATCTTATTTCTTAAAAATTAAAAAAGCAAAAAAAATTAAAACCACAGAATATTAAAATATAACATCGAGAGACTATTTAAGGTGTTCTGTTATTTTTTCTCGCGCCAACGTGCAGTTATTCGTTTTTTGAATGCAGAAAGTATTCAAACATCTCAAATATGCCAAAGAATGAAAAATATCTATGGTGAGTCTCGTTCGTCTCAAAAAACATTTATAAATGGGTTAACGAGTTCAAAAATGGACGAATTACATGTTCCTCAGGTCTCAACGTTCGGCCGGTAAAGTTTTGTTAACAATATTTTGGGATGTTGATGGACCAATCTGTCTTGATTTTTTTTATCCTAAACGCAACGTATGAACAGCGACCTTTATTGTGACCTTCTTGTAAATAAGCTAAAGCCCGGTATAAGAAACAAAAGAAGAGGGAAGCTTAGTAAAGGTGTTCTCTTCCTTCATGATAATGCAAGGCCGCATACATCATGTAAAACTGTATCTACAATCATTAAATTTGGTTTTGAAGTTTTAGAACATCCTGCCTATAGTCCAGACCTAGCCCCCCCCCCCCTGACTATTTCTTTTTTGGACTAATAAAGAAGGAGTTAAAGGGAAAGCGATTTGACTCGGATGAAGATGTCCAGAAAGTGGTGCAAGTTTTTTTCACACGCTTGCTAAGAGTGCCTATAAAGAGGGTATTTACAATTTCCAGAACGATGGAGACGGTGTATAGAAGGCCAAGGTGATTATTTTGAATAAATCAAGTCCTAATTTTCAATATCGTTCTTATTTATTTTATAAATTATAATTCACCTTATTTATTGATCCCACCTTGCATTTACAGTCTTCGTTCAGAGAGAGAGAGAGAGAAAAGAACACTATAGAATTAAACAAAGTATTTTTCAATCAACCTAAAGTGTTAAGAAATTCGTCACTTAATTGTGAGTACAATGATGCAACTACTGTTAGCCAAATACACTGCCTTATATAATTTAAAAGATAAACTATAGACTGCTCTGATAACATATGTATATATATTTTAAAATGTTGCAAAATAGCCATGTTAATGAAATATATATGTTTCATCAATTCATAATAATGAATCCATATTTATCCATAATATTTTAAAATTACATTTCAATTTAAAGATATAGACGATGTTTTTTAATAAGCCCGTTGAAGAACGATTATCTCTTGAAAGTTAGCATTTTAAAATAAAATTCATTGTGAGAAAATAATTTTGTAATTTTAAACCTATATGTAAATATAAATGTAGAATTTGAATCAGAGACAGTTAGGAGCTCAGTAAAACAAATGGACCTGGGGGAACTTTATATCCCGACTCCTAACAATAAAAACACAGACGACCTTGTAAATTCTTGGAGGAAACATTATTTCCTTAAAATAGAACCTCGGAATGAGAGTTTCTATTGGTCACTGGAGATTTACAGTTATTGCTTCTTAACATGCAATTTTGGCGCCTGGCCCCGCTGTTCTATAAAACGGCGGGGAGATAAAATTCCTCTTTCTCAGGTGAATTCATCTTCTGCCCACATTATCTGGGCGCCAGGTTTCTGCCATACCGTCGTTTGGTTATGTTCTCAGTACTTAACGATAGAATGAATTAGGTAAATTGCATGGCGCTAACATATGCTATTTTCATTCGAACTTTCCTTTTATATATTTTTAAATTTACATATTATGGAATCTTTCTACTATTCATAAGTCAAAAATCGTCATATTTTATTTTATCTATTGACTAATGAGATATTTTCATATATATATTTGTTATAATAATTTTTTTATTAAGAATTAAATTTTTTTTTTTAGGGTTACATGACTATGTTTGTGATTTTGCTCTGCAGTCGTGGTAAAAATAGTGAAACAGTTTTAATCACAATTTGCCTTAATTGTGTTAATGAAGAATATAAATAACATAATTTGAAAAAAGTACTACCTGACATAAGGAGAATAGATATAGAAAGCAAAAGACGTATTTACATATCTACAGAAAGATTTGAGCCGGCCAGCAGAAAAACAACAACACTAGGTTATATAAAGGGAAGTCGCGACATGTGGTGGTCAACTTTTAACAGAGTATTTTGTTCTATTAGTTATAATTTCAAAATAAAATAACATTTTTATATATAATATATATATGTGGTATTATTTCTACAATTAAGACCAAAAGTTGAGAAATATCTCGATAAAAATAATCGATTTCAATGAAAAGTCTTTTGAGCGAGTCAATTTCGAATCCCTCTGGACACAGTGAAATGAAAAAGGAATGTTTAAATGGTAGACAAAGTTGTTAAATATAATTAATTATTTCGAAGTAAGATTTTTAAATCAGGTAATTTGTATTCTCTACATATGATTACTCTGACATCTTCCATTCTTCTAACACCGAACAACCACTGTAAAATACCACAGTCAGAATCTGCAATGACATTAGCTATAGACTTGGTTTACCTATTTATTTGTAAAATATTTGAACTATTTTTGGGGCGCGTATCATTCTTTTAAAAAATGAATCAATTTCAACTGCCCATACAGGCCCTCTATTATTTTTTCCTTGCAGTAAGGACAGTAGAGAATTGATATTTTAAAAATTAACCATACGCTTCAAAAATATTTCAAATTTCCTATAAAAGATGACGCATTAATACATCATACTATATATTTGTTTCATATATTTCCTATTTAGTTACATAATCCTGATTTATTTCGTTTATCTATCTTCAATATATGAAAATATATATTTTATAATTACTTTCCGGAGTTTTTTTTTTTTTGTCCTTTCTGATGAATTATTTTCATAACAATAGTCAAAATAGGCCTTTTTCTTCACCGAAATCAAGTAAATTATAAACATGTTTGAAAGTTGATATATAGGGGAATATGTGATTAGAATAAATTCGAGGCCTCGTGGAAAATATTTAAGTTTTATAATATGCATATATATGAATAACTTTAGAGCTTTTATGAATGCCTATTTTTAGATATAAAAATAGTTGCAATATTGTGCCAGATTATTATTTTTCATATATTGTTAGTCAGCAATTTCTCTCAATTCCTCTGTTATTTAATATAAACAATTTAATGACTATTTTAAACTAAATAAACTGCTTTGTTCCATTATAATGACAATAAACTACGTTACAAAATATATTAATCTCTAATACGTGAAGGAATTGAGAAATATCCGATATCATAAACAAGTAATGATTTTCCCGTTTTGTTCCAAAGTATAATTCTTATATAGTTATTATTTGAAATTTATTTAAGAACGTATACCTATAGCTCAAGCAGAAATAGCTCTTTGATATGAAATATATATATATATGTTATAAATAATGATAAAAATATATTTCTGCTGATTTTGATTATTTTTGAGGATTAAGCTATGGTGATGCAGTCGTTGTCAAAATCTTGAAAATATAATAATAATAATAATAATAATGAAGATTAGAAATAGCTTTAATTGAGCTTATGGGATATATAAAACATAATTTGAGAAAGGTATGCCTGGCTTAAGACTTAAGAATCTAAAAAATGAAAGACCTATTTACATAATGTACAAAGTATTTGAGCCGGCCATCGAGAAACAACAACAACGAGTTTTTATTGGAAAAAACGGCGACCTTTGATGGTCGATTTAACAGTCATTTAATCTATGAAATATATTTGAAAAACATATTTTATATATAACATATATATAAATTTCAAATGGAATATTCATATTCTTTTATGTTAGTTTTACAACAAAAAGCTTTTTTTTTTCAATGTGAAACCTCCGTCAAATTTATAAATAGTGTAGCAACTGGCTGAAAGACCACTTCAAGGGTTTGTGAGGTAATAGAAAATCAAACCCAGAAGGAAGACTCCAATGGAAGGTAATGGACGTCCTGAGGCAAATGACCACAAGTTGGAGAAGAACGACTCGGACCGCATTCATCTCACTTTGCTCTCCTAGCCGATTGAGATTTAGAGCAGAACCATCCTTTCTGTCTGGTATTTGCCGTCCATCCATTTTGTGAACTTCTCAGACATCTTTTTTTATGTTTTATTTCTTCTCCGTTCTCTATAATGTAAGTTCTTACAGTCTTTTTGTGCATTTTAAATCAGGTCCTGACCTGTTACTTCCTCAATCCTACTTCAACACATATTCTGTTTGTTTTTTCTAGGTTCAGTCCAGCAATCATAAGTTGTATGTACTGTGAATTGATATAATGTTGGTGTAGACCTCGTCTATGTATATTGAGTCGTTGCAGGTTCCTTCCTTCCATGTACATATACATCATAAGTTGTTGCATCTATCTTCCATTTATCATTAGTTGTTACAGGTCCATTTCCTCGTTCATTAGTTGTTGCATGTCCCTTCGATTTATTACGAGTGTTGTTACAGGTCCATTCCCTTTATGATGAGTTTTTGTATATCTATTATATTTATCATAAGTTGTTGTATGTCTCTCCTATTTATCATGAGTTGTTGCAGGTCTATTCCCTTTATCATGAGTTTTTGTGTGTCTCTTCTATTTATCATGAGTTATTGTATGCCCCTCCTATTTATCATGAGTTGTTGTATGCCCCTCCTATTTATCATGAGTTGTTGCAGGTCCATTCCCTTTATCATGAGTTGTTGCATGTCCCTTCCATTTATCATCAGTTGGTGCATGTCCTTTCCATTTATAAGGGTGGTTGCATGTCCCTTCCATTTATGATGAGTTGTTGCATGTCCCTTCCATTTATGATGAGTTGTTGCATCTCCCTTCCATTTATAATGAGTTGTTGCATATCGTTTCCATTTATGATGAGTTGTTGCATGTCCCTTTCATTTATCATCAGTTGGTGCATGTCCTTTCCATTTATAAGGGGTGTTGCATGTCCCTTCCATTTATGATGAGTTTTTGCATGTCCCTTCCATTTATGATGAGTTTTTGCATGTCCCTTCCATTTATGATGAGTTGTTGCATGTCCCTTCCATTTATGATGAGTTGTTGCATGTCCCTTCCATTTATGATGAGTTGTTGCATGTCCCTTCTAATTATTAGCAGTTGTTGCATTTCTCTTCCATTTTTCATGAATTTCTGCATGCCCCTTCTAATCATCAAGAATTGTTGCATGTCCCTTCCCTTTATCAGGGATGTTGCATGCCCCTTCCATTTTGATGAGATGTTGCATGTTCCTTTCATTTATCATGAGTTGTTGCATGTCTATTCCATTTTGATCAGTTGTTGCATGTCCGTTCCATTTATCATGAGTTGTTGCATATCTCTTCCATTTATCATGAGTGTTTAGTCTAATCGGACTTTTTGCATGTATTACATGTTATGTAAATAATTAAATGGAAATATTTGAATCGCGATATCATTGATGATACACACACAACAGCATCTAATTAATATTAGGAGGTAAATTATATATGAAGAATAACAATATAATTGGAAGATGTAAATTGCGTGGTTGTACAGCATATAAAGGCTTTACTTATCGACTCCCCAGGTATTTAGCGAAGATGATAACAATATTAATATAATTCTCTTAACACACACGATTTATTTTCTCAACTTATAGCTATGCCGGTAGAAATAATTTAAAGATTCTAAAGCTTGCACTTTGCACGAATAAAGAAACGCATTAATACAGTTTATATTCTTATTTTATATACTTTGTAGCAATTTTCTCTTCTAATAAATAAAAGTATCGGAGGTGCTCCTATTAGCTTTAAAATAAAACATATTTCATAGAACACTGGTAGGATAAAATTTGTATTTGGTAGCCATTGTGCGCGCCTGCTCTCATGGAACAAGTTTACAGAACCAACACCGCCAAATTAAATAAGTGCGTTCTCAATTAGTATTCGAACAAACCCCAAAAATTGGACGTTGTTTAATTAACCGATAATCATGTTTAATTTGACCCCGGGATTGATGGACAAACATTTAATTAAGTCGCAACAGAATAAATTTCCACAGGCGGCGTCTAGTTCGTAATTAGAATGGATTTTTTACAGCGAGAGTACCGCAATTAAATTGGTGTTTGGATTTCCCCGCATCATGGTGGCTTCAACGACTCTAGCCTCACATACAATGCTTGCCTCATAAACTAAACATTTTAGCCAACCTGTTAAACACACTAATTAACAAATAAAGATGTATATACTCAACCGTCTTATAATAAACATATTGTCGCGTTGCAAAATAGACGCGAGGAGATGTAAACACAAACGCACTTTATTCTCTGTAACAACGGTCTACTTCAAAATTGTAGCTATGCGAATTTATGTAGTTAT
>CP092868.1:90925400-90980297 GCA_030710605.1 Cordylochernes scorpioides
CAAGTTCTACTATATCATTGTTTTTATGCATCTATTGGAAGGAGATGTGCCTTTTTGCATATTAATAATATGCTTCCACGCTCAAAAATTCCAATACTCTTCGATAAAATAACTGGCCTACTAAGATTGTTGACGAAGAGCTGCATATGTTCTGGTTTGGTGCTGGAGTTATACATTGACGGTATTCAATATAACCATTGTCCACCATAAAAACACATTCCCTTTATCTGAAAAAATAAGATCTCGGATTGTCGTTTTAAAAACTAAACACATTTTTCGAAAATACAAAAATCTTACAAAGAGCGCTATCGCTATTATTTGAGAAAATTTATTTTGGATAGACAAACTGTTCGACAATTATATATAGATTCTTCAATAGACAAACATGTTCGTTTGGAAATTTCTTCAAAAATTCAATAATTGAAAGTTTTTATCCTTTCAGAACGCATCTGGAGAAGATGCAATCAAGCAAATGACAACCTTTCAATGTTTTAAGAGGTTTTAAGAAAGTGATAAATCGTTCTCTGATAAAATGAAATCAGGATGCCGTAAATTTTCAACAAATTCGAATAGAGAAAAAAATTAAGACGCGAATCTTTCTTTCACACATAATATCGAACATATTTCAATAATAGTTGTATATATATCAAGTAGTTTCTGTGAATCAATCATTGAACAAATTTTGGGATTTATAATAGCCTCATATAAGTTTGTTTCTAGAATTAAAAAACTTATAAGATATGCTTTAACATGATCCAGATCCTGAAAACTCTCCTAATTTTTAAATAAAGGAAAAAATAGATTTTGTAGTGTTGTGTTTGTCTATGTTCATAAAACAGAAACATAGCGCCGGTATTGTCACTGGATTATTTAAACCGAACCACAGTTTATAAAACCCGTATGTGGAAGTCATTTTGTGTGAAGGTTCTGTCGTTACATTTTTTGACAATAAGGAGGTCATTTAAATTCATGCCAGATCGAATGATAATCATACCAAACATGTATCTGTTTTTTTTTTTTGCGGTGCTTGATAGAAAGGTTTCAGAAAACAGTGAGGAGAAGTATCCTCAACATCCTAAGGGGGAAGTTATAAAACAAACAAATTTGTCAAAAATTCGTAGAATGTTTTTAATTTGTAGCCGCTCTTGTAATGATGAGTGTCATACCTAAAACTACAGTAAAGAGCAAAGAATTTGTCCAAATCTCGTCGTATTGAGATTATTCAGGGTCTCTGAATCTGAGCCTCGCACTCATTGAAGATAAAAAAATGTAATATTTGTATATATATGATCGAAATTTACATCATATTAATATTTTTGAAAATAGAGCAATCCATAAATATATCTTTAATTGAAAAGGCATATATTGGATCAAAATATCATTTATTTACCAATATTTCAGTTGGCTGAACGCTAACCTTTATCAAGGTATTATAACATATTAATGTGACACACATTAATACATACATACATTAATGTAATACCTTGATAAAGGTTGGCGTTCAGCCAACTGAAATTTCGATAAAATAAATTATATTCTGATCCAAATATGCCTTTTAAATCGAAAAAAGCATATTAATATATATTTACATAATATATATGCATATATATGATGTATTGGCGAACCATATGTTTTAAAAAATTTGAATCCATAATTACTTTTGAAAATACGAGGTGTGTTCAAAAGGTATCGCTACTTTTGAATTTTCGCGGGTTACGTATATTCGAATTTCGATCTTTTTGTGACTTTATGTTGGTACTCATGTCTCTCACTTATGCCGACAAGCTCGGCCATTTTGAATGTTCACTTAATTGTTGACAGCTGCTTTGCTTGCAGGTGTTTTGGATCGTCTTCGATTTTTACCTATTCAAAAAAAATGGATCAAAAAAACCTGTATCAAATTTTGTGTGAAAAACGAAATTAAGTGCGCGGATGCATTCCGAATGTTGACTGTGGCATACGGAGAAGCTACCTTGGACCGAAGCAACGTTTATCGGTGGACAAAATGTTCTCAGAAGGCCGAGAAGATGTGAACGACGAAGAGCGTGCCGAACGCCCGAGCACTTCAACAACAGACGAAATATTTAATGAAGTGGAGAAAATGATATTGGCCAATCGTCGAGTCACCGTTAGAGAAGTTGCTGAGGACCTAAACATATCGATTGGCTCGTGCCATTCGATTTTTATCAATGATTTGGGCATGAGACGGG
The DNA here is from genome assembly GCA_030710605.1 of Cordylochernes scorpioides. NCBI lineage: Eukaryota > Metazoa > Arthropoda > Arachnida > Pseudoscorpiones > Chernetidae > Cordylochernes > Cordylochernes scorpioides. The sequence continues at coordinate 90,927,611 of CP092868.1, forward strand.
TCGCCGCAAAATTCGTACCAAAATTGCTCAATTGCGACCAAAAACAGCATCGCATGAACATTGCTAATGAGATGTTGGACTCTGTCCGCGACGACCCAAATTTGCTCCAGAGGGTCATAAATGGTGACGAAGCGTGGGTTTATGGTTATGACGTGGAAACCAAAGCTCAATAATCTCAATGGAAGCTGCCGCACGAACCAAGACCAAAAAAAGCGCGCCAAGTTTTCTTCAATTGCAGGGGCGTGGTGCATCATGAGTTTTTGCCACAGGGTAGAACGGTCAATAAGGAATATTACCTGCAAGTTATGCGCAATTTGCGCGAAGCAATCCGCCAGAAACGCCCGGATTTGTGGAAGAACAAAAATTGGCTTTTGCACCACGATAACGCCCCTGCTTACACATCGTTGCTTGTGCGCGACCTTTTGGCCAAAAACAATACACTAATGATGCCGCAGCCACCGTATTTCCCAGATCTGGCCCCCTGTGACTTTTACTTGTTCCCTAAACTGTAGAGGCCCATGAAAGGTCGACGTTACGCTACGCTTGACGAAAAAAGACGGCATCGAAGGAGGAGCTGAAAAATATTTTTAAAAAAATGTTTTTTTGAAGTGCTTCGAAGATTGGAAAAAACCGTTGGCACAAGTGCATAATATCTCATGGGGATTACTTTGAAGAGGACAAAATAGGTATTAATGAATAAATGAATTATTTTTGAAAAAACACAAAAGTCGCGATACTTTTTGAACACACCTCGTACATGTCCATAGTTCATATAAAATACCCTTTCCAAGAGTTTGGCTTAGTTTCAGTATAAATAGTAAACCGAAAAATACTATATACATATATATAAAATATACATAATGCAAATACAACGGTATAGTAGATTAAATTGGCGAAACCGCTGGAAGGGTTCACCACTGATGAGCTAAGCCCTCCTATTATTTTATTATTGCAGTAAGGGCAGTAGAAAATTCATTTTTTTCGAAAAAAATCACACGCGTCAAAAAATAGTTTTAAAATATTATATATGTATTTAATAATATATGTTTAAAATAAAAAGTGTATTGTATTTTTTGAATCTTTGATTATATCAATATTTATATCTAAAAACATACATAATATATATTTATAAATATAATTATCTGTTACTTGTATTATGAATCACACAATACAAACCCTAAATTTAATATTGTTATAACTATATTTTTAACTTCGGGCAGTAAATCTTTTTAAACATTTTATTTTTATTGGTCGAAGTAATTTTAAGAACTAAGAATGCCTGCCAGAGGCAACCTCTATATTTACGATATATATTTTACATTGTATGTTCACTATATTCCATAATTTACTCTCAATATCAGGATAATTTATTTTTATTACAATCAAATAAAAATAATTATTTTATAATGATAAATATCCAATTATAATATCATATTAAAGTAATAATGACCTTTTACTCCCATTTCACAGAACTTTATTCATAAAATAAAGCTTTTTACACAATGGGAAAGTGATAAAGAAGTTTGTTTTGAGAGTGGAGTCTCCCTTATGGCCAGATGCGGGCGGTGAGGGAATATTTACACAGTTTGGGAATTATTGGACAAGACGTTGGTGTGCTCGAATCGGAACCTCTCCTCTTATATTTTACATCGCCTGTTTCTCTGTATATTCGGAAAATAAATATATTTATTAAAAATATTGAGAAGGCTTGGATCATTAGTGGTTAACTCAGCGGTTTCGCCAATTTAATCTACCAGACACCGCTTCTTTAGAGCTCTCATACCGTATTGGAACCATTTATGAGATTCTACCCATCAGAGCAGAATATATAAGCAGAATGATCTAATACAGTATTAGAGATTTTAAGAAGCGGTCTGGTAGATTAAATTATCTAAACCACTGGGAAGTTTAACCAGTAATGAGCCAAACTTTCTTAATATTTTTCAACTCAGTAAAAACAGTAGAAATTTGATTTATGTGTGAAAGAAACATTCGCGTCTAAATGTTTTCATTTGTTATACGAGGGTGAGTAGAAAAGTAAGGTCTCCTATTTTTTTTTCATAGAAAAACACATTTAATCACATCTTTTTATACATCATTGGAAAGGTTGGACACTTTGCTATTTTTCTACTTAGTCGCCTTGATGCTCAATCACTTTTTTCATCCTGTCAACCAACTTTGTAATTCCGGTGTTGTACCACTCTCCCGCCGCCTCTTTGAGCCACTTGTCGACCCACCTGGGAGACACCTTTCTGTAGCCGAGGGTCTCAGACACAATCTTGTGCACGGAGAAGTGGCTGCAATCTTTATTCAGGCCATCCTCGATCTCTTAAAGGGTTATCCGCCAGTTTGCGCGCACCATTTCGTCGATTCGAGCCACAGTTGATTCCGGCAAACTCGGCCGCCCAGACCGCTGTTCATCGTGGACGTTTATCCGCCCCTCGTTAAACTCCCGGCACCATTTCCGCACATTTTTGATGTCCATGCATTTCTCACCATACACTTCCACTAACTGACGGTGAATTTCGACCGGAGAATTATTTTTCGCATTTAAAAAGCGTATAACTGAGCGCAACTCGCACGCGGCGGGAGAGTGGTACAACACCGGAATTACAAAGCTGGTTGACAGGATGAAAAAAGTGATTGAGCATCAAGGCGACTATGTAGAAAAAGAGCAAAGTGTCCAACCTTTCCAATGATGTATAAAAAGTTGTTATTAAATGTGTTTTTCTATAAAAAAAAAATAGGAGACCTTACTTTTCTACTCACCCTTGTATATAGATGGCGCGTTATTAATCAATAGTTAACTAATCTATGCAGGTTTTCACCCTGGGTTCAACAGAGAGAAATAGACTTATCCACCCGCTTACATATAACCCGACACATTACAATAAAACCACAAATTTTGAACAAATCGAATTCCTATCCCGAAGTGAAGAAATAAAGAGCTCCGCAATAATCGGCCAAAAGATCCCAGGAGACCACTTCCTACATATTTAATCGCCATTTAAATAATTTGGCAACCCTGTCGTTATGCAAATCTTTGTCGTCATTCCTGCATACGTCATGGTTTCAATGGCTGCAATCTGATTGGCGGTCGCGTAGTCCAATAACAGCAATAGTTTGGAATTTTTTTTTTAAAGATAAAGTAGAATATTTATAAGATTGAATAGACAAATTCTATTCAGTTTTATTGTGAAATTTTCTGATTCCTATTGATTGATTTGACCCGAGATTTGCTCAGAATCTACGTCGCGATTTCAACTCCGGTTACAGAAAACTTTTTAAACATAGCAGAGAGAACCATTTGTTTGTTAAAATTCTTTTTTTTTGCTCATCCCTAGTACACGTGGTACAGGCCATGATAATCATGGTGGGTAGAAGTAGGCGACTGTTTTTACTGTAAGTGCGTCACATGTCTACACATGAGCAGTCCGACTTTGCACTTACTAATTTGCCAGAGCCCTGAAAAATTCTAAATATTATCATCATTAGCACTCTATTCTTCTATTCGAAAAAAAAAGATTAAATTTATACAACTACATTAAAAGGAAGATAAAAATAATCTTCCATCAAGCACTGGTATAAATTTTGTTTATAATATAATTAATATATATTTATAAAATTATTTCTTCAGATTGTATGAACAAATTTTAAAAATTGGCACTTCAAACATTTTTATTATTGATTTTTAAATTATAGACAATATATATATATTTTTTCTTTTTTTAGACAAATAAAATAATTTTATTGAAATCTTGCCAATATATGCAAAAGTGCACAGTCTGCACTATTTTAAAAATATAATTATATATATTAGATAATAAAAAGGCATATATTGGATTGAGTAAAATATTTATTTGCCAATATTTCGGTTGACCTTTATCAAGTCATTACATTTTTGTATAAATAAACTCAGCGTCGCATAATGCTATAATATCACAGTTACAAATAAATTTAAAAATACAAAGTAGGAGGGTGAAATTTTAGCATGAAATTATTTTTTAAATTTACAATCAGAATAAGTCAAATATCTTGAAATATTAAACAAGAAGAATTGAAGTCTATTCTATATTGTAAAATATTTGTATATATTGACAACATAAAATATAATTAATCAATAATTAATTAAGAGATAAATGTAAAAATATATGTACCTATTAAAACATTTGAAAATAAACATTATTTGAACAAAGAACTGTATGAATATGTTTTCTGCGTAACATACATAACACTATTATGATGCATTAGCGCGCCATCTGTAATCAAAATACGAATTAATTTTTCCATTGCAGTGAGGGCAGTAGAAATTGTTTTATTTTTAAAAGAATCATACGCGTCTATAATAGTTTCATATTTTGATACATGATACTATGTAGAATGAATATGTGTGGCGCCTCTGCCACCGCTGCAGAATAGCTATTTAAATTATAGAGGGACCTGCTATTGACCCTTTCATGGAAAGCTATTTATTATAACTCTACGAATTTTTAATATCAGAATTTTATTGATTGGTAACAAGTGATCATTATAAATATTCATTCCTTGAAAAGATCGACAGCGAATTGCCGAAGCGTTGAAAGGATACCAACAGTGCGTAACTTGTACTTCTGGATAAATATCCGGATAAATAATAATTATGCTGTAGTGTCTAATACATATAATTGTATAGTTATTACTATAGCCGTGGTCCATTTGGACGAGGAAAGCGAAGACTAGAACGCGGCTGATTCCACACTAGCCTGTTCAGTGATTCGCTAACCATGACGTATGAACAAAGGAATGGCCATTGGACATGCATCGAACCAGGAGACTGTTGTTGGGTGCTGCGCTGCCTGTAATTTAGGAGTTCAATCTATTATTTATTCCTGTGGTGAATCTGTATAAGACCGCTGGTCTTAATAAAGCTTTGTGTGTGTGTGACAATTTGACAATTAAAAAATATTTATTGTCATCTTAGACAATATTATACATTTTCAATCAAAGGGAGAGAAAAAGAAAAAAGAAGATGAGAAGAGAAATATATACAAATATGAAACATATTTTACAAGATGGTGATGGGAGATGGAGGAAGAAAACCTCGGCGCTGGAGGGTCCTGGACCAGGCGATGAGCGGGTCTTCCACTGCTTCTCCGAGCCCAACCTGTACAAAGTAGCGATAAATTCGCAACTTTGCCGACGCCAAGATGGAAAGGGCGTCGTCCTCAAGGCCGGACCCGCCGAAGATCCAAGCCTGCAGGTCAGGGGGCCGCCCTATGATGTTGAAGGCCTCTCTGATGAGAGGCCTGATGGAACGGCAGCACCAGTAACGGTGGCCGAGGGAGCGGTCGATGGACCCGCAGGCAGGACAGGAGGGGCCGACCGAGGCAGGATGGGCCGGATGGGGCAGGGCGTGGAGGGCCAACTTGAGGGCCGCGTCAGCCTCGTGGCCCGAGTGGGCGCAGCGCCGCAGCGAGGCCCAGTCGATCCTGGATGGTGGTGGACCGATGGTGGGCGACCATCTCGAGGTAAACCTTGAGATGGGCGTGGCGGCGAGGCGCGGGCGCGATCCAGGGCCCGTCGGGCCGAGCGGGTCGTGAGGCCGTTGAGGAACGGCGTAGCCGTCCCTCGCAGCACCACGGCCGCAGCTAAAGAGCTAGATGAGGGTGCAGACTCCGCCCCGAAGCCCACGGCGTTCTCGGAGGTCAGCCTCCGACAGAAGGCGCCCAGGGTCGCGGCGTCAGCCAGGACGGAGCGCGTAGGGCGGGCGATGAGGTGGCCCTCCGCGAGAAGGTCCCGGACTCGGGCTCCACGCCAGCGGGCGGGGGCCAGGAGGTCGGGAGGGCGGAGGAACCGGCAGCCGCCGATGATGGGGAGGTCCAGCAGCTGAGCCGTGGGGAGCGCCCGGTGGTTGAGGCTCAGGATGTTGGAGGCCTCCTCCCAGAGCTTCAGCAGCCGTAGACGGCGGGGCTGGAGACGGGTGCCGTCCGGTGGAGGGTGAATCCAGGCCTCACCGCTTTCTACCAGCCAGCTGAAGGCATTTCTGCCTCCGCGGAGCGCGACCTGCACCCCCTTGAGGCAGGCGAGCTGGAGTTGGGTTGCCAGGTCGAGGAGGCCGAGGCCTCCGATGGCTACGGGCCTCGCCATGACGGCGGCGGGAAGCCACGCCGTATGCTCGGGCCCCCAGACGAACCTCGCTAGTCTGGCCTGCAGTTTGGCGATGGTCGGGGGTGATGGCAGGTACCCGTGCAGGTGATGCTGGATGGTAGAGCTCACCAGCGAGTTCGCCGCTCTAGATCGTCCGACGAGGGATAGGCCGCGGGTGAAGGGCGTCCATCTGCGGCAGGCGGACTCCAGAAGGGCGAGAAGATGCTGCTCCTGATGGGCTACGGAGCTCCTGGGGGCGATGTCGAGCCCGAGGACCCCGATGGAGGTGGTCGACCAGGAGGCGCCGAGAGGGGAGTCGCCGCGGTTGCGCCAGGCTCCGCACCAAAGGCCCGCGCTCTTCCCGAGGTTGACGGCGATACCGGAGGCCCGCTTGAAGTCTTCGAGGACGGTCGCCACCCGCTCGAATTCTTCGTCGCGATGGAAAAGGAGGACGATGTCGTCGGCGTAGGCGATGACGTTGCCCACGCCGAGGGTCAACTCCAGGCGACGTAGCAGCGGCCCCGTAGCGATACTAAAGAGAGCGGCACTCACGGCGCAGCCCTGCCTTAGGGCCGTTGAGGAGGGGGAAGGCGGTGGTGTGAAAGCCTCCAGCCCGGATCGTTGCGTCCGCCCCGGCGTACAAGATGTTAATCCAGCCCATGAAGGCCGGCGGGAGGCGGAGGGACGTCATCAGGGACTCCAGGAAGCCGCGGTCCAGGGAATCGAAGGCGGACTCCAAGTCGATGCCCATGACGGCCAGCGGCGAGCCCATGGCGGTTGCCTCCTCAACAGCATCCGTCACCTTAGCGATGTTCCAGGACGGGGACCTCCCGGGGACGGCGTACGTCTGGCATTCCGGCACAAGGGTCCGCAGGTGGGGCTTGAGGCGCCGGTGAAGGATGGCGGCCAGGACCCTGTAGTCGGCCGAGGGCAGCGCGACAGGCCTGTAGCCATCAAGGCCGCGACCTCCGCGGGCCTTGGGCACGAGGCAGATGGAGCTGCGCCGCGTCGACGGAGGTAGGGCACCGCGGAGCCGTGAAGCCGCGAACACCCGAGCCAGAGCTTCCGCGAAGAAGTCCTCGTTGAAGGCGACGAGGAGTTCGCACGGCAAGCCGTCCCAGCCGGGGGCCTTTCCGCGAGGGAGGTGCTCGATGGCGTTGGCGATCTCGCTGGGGCTGATGTCCGGCCGGTGGAGCGGGTCCTCCTCACTCAGCTCGCAGGTGGTGGTGGGCGCGCTGCTGGCGATGAAGGCAGCTCCCGCAGCTGGATCGGTGGTGGGACGGGCGAAGCGGGGCCGGAAGGTCGCGAACGCCCTCCGCCGAAGCTCGGGGCCCTCGATGACGTTATCTTCGTCGTCCCTGATGACGCTGACCGGGCGTCGGAGGCGGATGGCGCGTGACAGGTCCGGCAGCGATGGGTAGTCGGCCCGGATGGAGGAGGCCTCGAGCTGCGCCGCGATGTAACGTCTCGCCCTGTAGACGTAGCTGTCGCTGGCAGCGTGGCGTGGGTCGTGCAGGGATCTGGCCTCCGCTAGCAGCCCCGCCTTGATGGAGGTCCACCTATCCCAGAAGGTCCCGTCGTCGTCATCGTGCGCTGCGTCTTCCTCCAACTCCCGGATGTAGCCAGCCAGATGTTCGAGAGCAAGGCCCGAGCGGAGCATCGCGGCCAAGCGAGGCTGGGTGGGGGAGGAGACGGCGGTGGTGGGCGGGCCCACCTGGAGCAGCACGAGGCGGTGGTCCGAGAGGTGGTAGTGGCTGGTCGCGTAGATGGACACGCGATCCAGGACTCCAGCAGGGACGAGGATCCGGTCCAGGCGGTTCGATTCGACTTGGTCGCCGTGCATGGCGACTCTGGTGGGCAGGTGGGCGGCGTCGAACTGGGTGGCCACGTCGACCAGCGCGGCCAGGTCCAGAAGAGCGGCGAGGGCATCCGATGATGATGATGATGAGGGGCCCCGATCCCTGATGTTAAAGTCGCCGATGATCCAGCAGGCTCCCTCCTCCTCCTGTGCCGCCGTCGCCGCCAGGAGCTCCAGTTGTCGGTTTCTCTCCCGGGGTTCATGCGCCAGATGAACGGCAATGGCCGTCATCTCCTCGCCGCGGACATCTATGGTTGCCAAGGCGATGTGGCCCGGCCACAGGATGCGTTGTTGTAGCACGGCTACGCCTGGTCCGAAGACGCAGGCGAGTCCGGATCCCGAGATGGCTACGGGATGGGCCAATACAACAGCACTGTAGCCGAGGCAGAGGTCTTGGCCGCTGCCCAGATGAAATGCGTTTGTCTCCTGGACAAACGCGATGTCCACGTGATGTTGCCTGAGGAGATGACAAAGGGCAAGGCTCCTCCGCCGAGTGGCGAGCCCTCGCGCGTTGATGGTGGCGACGCGGTAACTCATTGGGGCCGTCCTTCACGCAGCACCTTCCTGGTCTTCTGGAGGGTTTTGCGGATGGTGGAGTTGGAGTCTGGGCACAAGGCCTTGATGGTTTCGTGCAGTTTTTCGAGGGCGGTGAACTGTTCCTTTGTTAGCGTGGGCGCTCGCCTCTTCATGGTGGTCTCAGAGGTGAGGAGCTTCTGAGCCTCCTCGCAGTTCAGGTCGGGCAGCTTGTCCCAGTCGATGGAGGGCTTGGGGGACTTCCCGAGGTGCTCCAGCAGCTGTTCGAGTGCGGCCTTTCCCCGGGCAGGCGTGGCGGGAGGTGAGGACAGCTTCTCCACCGACATCTCCTGGTCGAGCGGAGGGATGCGAGGCTCGGGGGGCCGCAGGGCAGCCAGGGGAGCAGGGTGGGCAGCAGGGGCGGGGTGGGTGAGATCCATCTGTTCGGCAGGCTGGTGTGCCGAGGGGGATCGCCTGAGCCTCGGCCGAAGTCTTCGCCGGTTGGACAGGGGACGCCGGTGTTGCGGGCGCAGGTGCCGGCTTCCTTGGTCGCTGAGGAGGAGGGAGGGGGGGCCTTGCGTCGGTGGGAGACGCTGCTTGCCTGGCGAGCGCTGGGCAGTTGGCTCTGCGGTGGCCCTGTTTACCGCATTTGGAACACTTGATTCCAAAGGAGAGGAAGGCCGACAGGATGTCTCCCTTGGAGTGGATGGTCAGACGGGTGGGCAGCGTCTCCAGCCTTACGCCCTCGCGGAGCAGGATGAACGCCTCCCGGCGGCCGTCTGTGAAGGTGAACTCGCCCATTTTGACCAGGATGGGGGCGATGGAGGTGACCTTCCCGTATTTGCTCAGGGCGTCCACGATGGTGTTGTCCTCCACAAAGCCGGGCAGGTTGGCCACGACTATTCGTTCCGCCCTCTTGCGGAAGGGGAAGACCTTGAGGGACGTACCCTCGATTTCCAGGCCGTCCGCGACCAGACGGCTCGCAAGTTCCTTGTCCGCGAGACCCACGATGAAGTGGCCGTTCATTCGGTGGAACTGCGTGATGCTCTTTGGCCCTCCGAGTAGCGTGCTCATGGCCTTGAGGTAGGCGTAGTCCGGGATGTCTGGGCACAGCTCCACGAAGATGTAGTTCTCGAGGTTGGTGGTGGCCTGCCTCGCCCTGGCTGCGGCGATGTTGGCGCGCGTCGCCTTGATTTCCTGGGGCGGCATTGACCTCGGCCCTGTTGTCCGCTTCTGCTGCTGTGGGCCGCGTTTCTCAGCAGGCCTGCTTGCCTGCTTTGTGGCGTGCTCAGATGTTGAAGAGAGGCGCCTCTTCTTGCCCTTCACGACGATGAAGCCCTCGTTGTCATCCACCTCCGCCATCTCGCTGTCGGCCCAGTTGAGCGAGGCCGGGCTAGCTGGAGTTGCGCTGGTCGTAGCAGCAGTCTTCGGCGCCGTGACGTCACCACGCTCGGCGGCCAGATTTGCATGCCTTCCGCCTGCCGGCGAATTTGCATTTCTTTGAAATTCAGTAGAATTTTCATTAGATTTCATCTCAATTATGTTTTTCGGCGATAATTCCTCGCCTGGTTGAGACAGGATGCTGGGCCTTTCAGGCACTTGTTCAGCAGAGCCTGGGCTACCTTTCGGTACCGAATTCGGCATGTTTACCGACATTTGCACACACGCCAGAGGCGAAAACGGCGGAGCTCGCGAAAGCGTGGCCGCTCGCTCGAGTGTGTGTGTGTGTGTTATTACTATAGAGAAAAGGTTTATCTTATCAAAATATCTAGATTTATATGATCTGTTCCGCGCGTTTAAAGAGTATGTGAAGGAGATGAGAATGACTATTCTATATATAAATATTTTTTTGGCGATCGAACGTTGTGGCCCACTGTATGTATTACATACCAAACACGATGCGACGCAAGCCATCTCTGTCTTGAGCTCGATGTATCATCTGTATTAAGCCAGTGAGTTCCTTTAATTGGTCCACGAAGCATGTCCAGGTATGCGTCGCCCAGACGTCTTTCCAGTCAGTATGGTGTACTCCATTCCCCTGCGTCGCTCTATGTGAACGAAAAACTCAAAAAATTCCGTTTTATCGTCGCAGAAGTCCGTCATTTTCCGAAATAGATAGGTGTGATAGTTTCTATGAATTTGTCCTACGCGCTGTTCAAGGACTTCCCTAGTAAATAGAAAAATGTGAGAGTAAGATTTTATTCTACGAGATTTGAAGTGTGTAAACCCAAAGAGTTAAAGAAAGATAACTTGTGATAATATTTATTTTATCAATGATAAATAACGACATCGATTTAGTAAAAGCCTCATTTCCATAATTGCCTTTTACAATGGTGCAAACCTATAGACGTCTACAATAGTAACGTGCGATTTCTAACTGTGATACAAAAGTAGAATTCGAATTTTTAAATATAACTCGTTGATATACACGCTGAACTTGAAATACACTGACAGATTTCATGTGTAGAAAAACACTTGGGTAAAATAAAATTTCTACGAGTGATGAAGCAGATTATGATGCTAACTTCAGTTCGAGAAAAAGAGGGTGAAATGGAAATAAGAACGTTATATCATTATACAAATCCATGCTATGCTTTATTTTTTCTACTCACCCACAGATATGAGCATAGATTATTGATATAATAAGGATTTTTGATATTACTAAATACGTCAACCTATGGTGTTGATTTTAATAAAGAATTTGATGCAGAAAAAGCGCTCTATTTAAACTAAATTTAGCTACTCAAATATAATATTTAAATCTCTACATATTCTCTCTGGGGGATGTTTCATTATCGTTTTATGTAACTAATTATACAATGTGTAACGTCTAAGCAAAGCTTGTTTTATTGATGAAAGAGAAGCACAGATACATAGTATTTTCTCTTGGATAAGGAAAATAGTTCAAAAGCATCATAAATTTTTTACGCATTCACATATCTATCTTTTCACAGGCACAAATAAACATAAATATATATTATGATGCATTAGCACGCCAACCTTTATCAAAATTTGAAACTATTATAGACGTGTATGATTCTTTTAAAAATAAATCAATTTCTACTGCCCTCACTGCAATGGAAAAATTATCTACTAGAATAAATGTAAATTGGGAATAAGATAAGTAAGAATTGTTAATACAAAGAAGATTTCTGATGTATCTTCTCGGTCCTAATATCTTATCTGGTAGAAAGATTGTCACAACTGAAGGAACCCTTGAAAGAAAAGAAAATCAGAGTTCTTTCAAAATAATATTCCAAATCTATTGTTCCTCAAAATATATACTTCAACGGATTAATCGTTGTGATATAAACCGAATTTTTAAATTTCAAAATATGTGTTACATATCACGAATATATCACATCTCTATAAAATGTAAATATAGTTATGCAAGTTATATTTTTTATGTCAGAATTTATGTATCATATATATGACTTTTTTATCACACATTTGTATTTCCTAATTCACACGTACGTTGACAATAGGATGGCAAAGGTAGAACCTCTTTAAATCTTCATATACATGGTCAAACCTATAATTATAATGAGAAAGGCATAGGCCTTGGCAAAGGCCGTTCAAATGGACACTAAATATGACAGAATACCATATCTACAGGATTAAATATCAATTAACGTAATAGATTACAGAAAATTGGAAAGATAGAGACGCTGTTATTTTGTTTGATCACTATAAAATTAAAATCTCGAAAAAATAATATAATAGCGTTATGGTATATTAAACTGGCGAAACCGCTGGGAGAGTTCACCACTGATGAGCAATGCCCACCCAATAATTTTTCATTGCAGTAAGGGCAGTAGAGAAATTTGTTTAATATTTAAAAGATTCATACACGTCTATAATAGTTTCGAATTCTCATAACATATGGCTAGCTAATGTATCATTTTATAATTGTTCTTATAAAATACTCAATTTGATGTTTTCGGACGAGCGATTTCTCAAAGCATATTATATATTTATAATTATATGTATAAATGAATAAAACAAAGCATCAGGGGCTGCGTATCTTTATTAGAACAAATATATACTAGCTTTCGGGCACATACGCCCTTCTACAGGAATTAATGAAACAATAATCCAACTAGTTTGATCTTTATTCCTGTAGAAGGGCGTATGTGCCCGAAAGCTCGTATATATTTGTTCTAATAAAGATACGCAGCCCTTGATGCTTTGTTTCATTCATTTATAAATCGTACAGGGCTTTTTCAATTAATTATATGTATATCCACTGTCCTCAAAGCTTATGTCCATAGTTCATCTAATATACTCATTCCAAGAGTCTAGCATCAGTATTACTAAAGTAGATTCGAAAAATTCAATATACAGCGATATGTTAGATTAAACTGACGAAACCGCTGAGAGGGTTCATCACTAATAAGCCAAGCTTCATCGCAATAAGAGGAGTATAAAATTGCCTAATTTTTAAAACACTCATATACGCGTCTATAATAGTTTCGAATTTTCATATTTAGAATATTTATTAAATTATCGTTTGTTTTAACTACTAATATTAATAAAAATTCATAACATGAGTTCCAATGCGTAGAGTGAACACATTCATTTGAAGAAATGTGACCCATCAAATATTTAGCGATGAAATAATAGACAGAGTCATTTCTCTCGGCGAGATATTCATCGTCTGAAGCTATTAAGGAAAGTAGTGAATTAAGAAACAAGCAGACGATCAATAAGTGAGTGAGGAGTAATATGTTAATGAGAGAGATCCAGATTAATTAATTATTCAAGGCTGCACACAAAAAACTTCCACCCAGTAATTAAATAAAAGTAACTTCGCCGCTTTCTTCTCTTACCTACTGATTCGGTAAAACACTACTGGTTTTACACTCTATTACTTGGTGAGAAGTACCTTTTAAATCATGTTTCTTATAGTGAATTGAGCTAACTGCACTTTCTATATTTATCAAGGCAATGGATTGGGTCAAAATATGAAGCTGCCCCAAAATTTTGTGTTTTTCTTTAAACGTTGTTTTTCTTATCACATGGTGAACAATATTATTACTGCGAATATATGATAATACATGATAAAATCACTTTATACATAATATAAAGGCTTTATTTATAACGGCGAATACTATTGGTATTACAAAATTTGTAAGTTTTCACGAACTTTTAGGACAACCCTTAAGTTAACATTACCTTTAAAATCAAGTCTATTTGATACTTATTTCTAAGAAATTGTTTCATCGAAAAAAAAATTTAAACAGCTTGGGTTATGGAAATTAACTCCTTCAACTATGCCGGCATTTTTCTCTATTTTAAAATTATTGTATTACGTATTTATAAACTCGGAATTTGATTGTATTTGCGAATTATGGTGTTATGAAACATTCTGCCTAGAGTGGTTAAAATATATACCGACATATTATTATATGCAAAGCAATAACGAGCCATTTATAAATATGAAATGAAAGGATTTAAGCAGGAATGGCTCCATTATATACAAAAAAACTTCTACTCAGCTTACTGCGCTGAAAATATATATTGGGAGGGCTTGGCTCATCATTGGTGAGTCCTCCCAGCGGTTTCGCCAATTTAATCCCCTGACCGCTTCCTAGGGCTCTAATACTGTATTGTACGGTTCTTTTTATATACGCAGCACTGAAGGGTGGAATCTCAGAAATGGTTTTCAACTAAACTATGGACATAAGCTCATAGGACATTGAAAACCATCTCTGAGATTCCATCCTTCAGTGCTGCGTATATAAGCAGAATCGTCCAATACAGTATTAGAGCTCTGAGAAGGTGGATAAATTTGGCGAAACCGTTGGGAGGGTTCACCACTGACGAACCAAGCCCTCCCAATATATTTCTTCATCATAGTAAAGACAGTAGGAGTTTATAATGTGTATAAGGGAAACATTCGTACTCGTATCCCTTCATTTTATATTATTTTACCTAAAGGTTTCAAAAAAGAATAAACAATAAGACTTGTTTTAAAATAAAAAAGCATGTGTATTTTAAATAAATTTCATTATGTAATTTTCAATTAAGAGGTTCAAAACATGCACTTTTTATAGACAATCATTCATTATAAAAATGTGAGTTATTGTGAAGTTTTTGGTAGAAAATAAAAAGCCTTCCATAGAAGAATCCGACACTTAAATATTTGATATATCTATAGTGGTTTTGCTATAAACAATCTCGTCATCGAGTGTTTCCACAGCACTTATATATTTATATATTGTAACAAAGTATTTATTATTTTTTAACAGAGTATTATTTGTTTATGTTTATATTTTGCTATACTCTGTACAGTCCTTCTTTTTCTTATCTTTTTGTTTATCACTCATAGTTTGTTTTTGTCCGAAATAAATTGCTGTCTCATTCCGAAGTTGGTCTTCCTTAATTTTCCGCGTGACATTTTGGTGGAGATGCTGAGTAAATTAGGGAAGACAAACTGAAGATCGCCGAAAAGATCTAGAGGCCATGGGTGCTGTGATCTACATTTTCGGAGACTGGCTCTAGGATTCCACCGACGTGTCAAAGCCAAGACTTTTCTCCAAGATGACGATGTCCCTATAGACGATACGACGACAAAGCCGATCTTCACGCCGCAAGAAAAAGGACGCAAAGGTATTAGGGACAAAGTTCCAAGATTTCGTGGAATCCTTGGCAGAAGCACGTCAGATCCATGTCAGTAACTACAATAATTGCTAGCTGTGGGTCACAGCTCCCATAGAGAAGGAGCTATGTAACAAAGTATTTATTATTTTATTGGCAGATTTTATTTTCTATGTTTATATTTTGATACTCTGTACACTTCCCTCTTTTGCTCCTCTTTTTTTATCACCTAAAGTTTGTTATTGCCTGAAATAAATTGTGGTCTTATCCCGATGTTGGTCTTCACTAATTTTCCACGAAAATTAGGGAAGACCCTGAAATTGAAATTCTCATAACGGTACTATATATATATATATGAAAAACAATATAAAAAATAAAAGATAAGTGGGTCAGGTGTTGATATTAAAAATAGAGAAGGCATCTCCTGACCACGAGCACATGTGCTTCTTAGATAGCAGAGCGCCATTTAGCGGAGCAAAAATAAACTAAACGTTTATTTAACTTGCTCCGTGATATTTGGCGAACCCAATTTCTTGATAAATCAATAAAAGCCAATCACGAACGCGTTTCGCGCTGTTGGCGCTCGTCAGCGTGGAGTAGGCTGTAACCACTGCGACCAAAAAGATTTTTGTTATTTAAGGCCAAATTTGCGTAAATACGCTTAACATATAAAATGCGTATTTACGCAAATTTGGCCTTAAATACCCCTTTTTTGATTTATCGGGAAGCCTCTGGGACCAAAAATATTTTTGGTCGCAGTGGTTACAGCCTACTCCACGCTGACGAGCGCCAACAGCGCGAAACGCGTTCGTGGATGGCTTTTCTTGATTTCAAGAAATTGGGTTGGCCAAATATCACGGAGCAAGTTAAATAAACGTTTAGTTTATTTTTGCTCCACTAGATGGCGCTCTGCCATCTAAAAGGCACTTGTGTTCGTGGTGAGGAAATGCCTTCTTTATTTTTAATATAAATATATATTATATGAAAGTTGGTATTAGAGAAGAGAAGGAGTATTGATAATTAAAAATAAATTAGATGCATATTATTTTTAAAGTATCAAAAAGGTTTTTGTATTTTATGTAACAACATAGGGTTATAACAAGTTCACGTTGTAGCATCGGCAGTTACGTGTCACAGAAACAGAACATAGAAAAAGGAATAATTGAAGGTATTAGGATAAGAAAAGAGCAAAAAAAATAATCATGTTTATCATTTAACAAGCCTTTAAAGGTAAAAATAAATAAAATTATTCTAAAAAAATTATCAAAAGTATTTTCAAAATTTTTATGTTTTTTTTTTGTTAATAACACTTTTATTAAAACTTTTATTGTGAATTGGAGTAAAGTTGGTCGTTTTGTATGGATGGATATAGTTTTATGTTAATATATATATATATATATATATTATAGGATATATAGACAGAAATTGGCCAAGTATAAAACTGGTGTTGTAGCTTTGTCGAAGACCCGAGGCGGCTAGTTTGAGGTAACGGTCAATGCAAGATTGCGTCAAATAGATGACGTCATTGTTGTCATATCGTCAAGTTTTGACGTTTATTTTGACGAAAGAGGCAGCCTATGCTTCTATACTAACGATATTTTATTCTAGTCTTGTCTGGAGATTGAGTGTGCGGCCCTTATAAAAATTTCTAACTACTATTGACAACCAATTGTTATTTAGAAAATTTATCTGAATAAACATATTTTCTGTTTGGATGATATTTTATCTAAAATTTCATGGAGGAATGAAAAATACATTCCGCTCGTTTATGTTGTTTTTTTTTCTCATCCCAATCAAACATCACAGAAGTCAGCATAACATAATGGTTATACTTCTATGATTGTTTATATGTTGAGACAATAAAATGCCTTTTATAGGTTGAATCATAAATGTTTGGTTATTCTCACTCACCGATAGGGTTTGGACTTGTTGTAAGTATCAGTCGTGACTAATCTCATATATCATTTAATAAAACTGTCAATATTTGGATTTGATACAAAGTTAATATTTCCTAACTTGAATTCTCTACAAACTAGAGATTCATTTTCCTTTAAATATCTGTTATGATTTTGAACAAAGCGAGAGAGAACGAGATGTGAACTTGTGTTGTAGTATTTAAATAAAATTTGAGGAGTTTTAATAGTAATAATTCACTTTTTAACGTGAATATATGTGTGTAATTCCTCTATATAAATGTATATTTTGTAATCGTACCCAACGCAAAATTCGTCTTTTTATTTATACTTTGCCTGGAAACATTTCTGTTGATTACTCCATACAAATAAGCTTAAATTGAAATATTTGTTGATAAAACATCATTCCGTGTATAATGAAAAACATATTATACTTCTGTAACAAACAAAAGTGTACATCAACAAAGGTTATAGTATTCATCATTTATAATTCGCTCTGTCTGGAGCTCCCATATACCCTGTGGATCGACCGCTTAGATTAGCTCCCCTAGTGGCACTCGGTGGAATTAATCGTCTGCAGAATAATTGATGGAAGAGAATATTCCGCCAGAAGAACTCCTGGAACTTATTGAGTGCGCATCCAGGCCTGCAGGACATATAGCCGCTGCACTGCCCCGCTCTATATGTTGAAGTCTGCTCTAAATTACTTTAGATAAACAGGCCTTCGCTGGTCCACTCTAGACACAAGATGGGTTTCTTTTTTATATATAAACAGGCCTGTGCTTCACCTCTATAGACCTTGAGGTTTTCGTTTCATAATTATAGTTATGCTGGCCTGCGATGCCCCACTCTAGACATTGAGAATTGTTCTTCATACTTATAGATATACAAGTCTGCACTGTTCCACTCCAGACATTGGGACCTGCACTTAATTCTTAAAGATATACAGGCCTCTTCTGCCACACTGTAGATTTTGAGGTATACTCTTTATTAAAGTGGATAAAATTTCTCACTCTAAACCTAACATTGAACTCATCTCTTCATTATTATAGATAAACCGGCCTGCGCTGCCCCACTTTAGACACAAGAGGTCTTCTTTTATATTCTTATAGATACACAGACCTGTGCTTCCCCACTCTAGACACAATAGTTATGCCCTCATTTTATAGTATGCTGGTCTGCGATGCCCCAATCTAGACATTGAGGTTTGTATTTCATTCTCATAGATTTACAGGCCTGTGCTTCCCCACTATAGGCCTTGAGGTTTGTCCTTCATTTTCATAGATAAATAAGCCTATGCATTTACCCACTCAAGATTTTAAAGTATCCTCTTCATTCGTTTAAATGTACAAACCTACATTTCCCCACTCTAGACATTGAACTTATCTCTTATACATAAACAGGCCTGCGTTGACCTACTCTAGAGATTGATGTCTACACCTCATTATTATAGACAAACAGGCCTGAAATGCCCCGGTCTAGACAATCAAGAGATAAGTTCTTTATTCCTATATAAAAACATGCCTGTGTCGTCCCATTCTAGAAAATGATATATGCTCTTCATTAATATATAAAATCAGGTCTGCACTGTCCCACTATAGGCACTAAACTAGGCTCTTATTTCTTATACATACAATAGTACATGCATCATTTCTAATATCACAATATTATGTACAAACAAGATTTCAGGATCAACAGAACTATGTTATATGCAATGAGAGAGTACACTGTATTCATTAACATACTCTGTACTAGCTAAGAACAGCCCATAATAACATTATTATCCTTCACATATTTGTTTCCCCTAAAGCCGAACCTTGCCTCAGCCAACCATATCTTTTTTTAAGGAGATATCTGCTATATTTTATGCGCCAGGCACAAGCTGATTTATTTTACACATTTATATTATCCTACAATATATGTATTTTAGTTATAGTAATATAGTTAATTCGTCGAAAGGTAATAACACGCAAACAATAATTAAGAATTCAAACCGTTTAGAGAGAGAGAGTAAAAAAATTTTTTTTTTCTAAGAATAAAACTAATTTTCTCTTTCTCTTCTGTGATGAAAAATATTCATGAGACTTGGCTCATCAGTGCTCACGACTCACAAAAGTATTTCCAATTTAATCAACCAACCCCTGGTTTAGGGCTATAATACTGTATCATATCAATCTTCTGATACATATTTTATATCTCAGTAAAAACAGTAAGGATATGTTTTATTTAAAAAAAGAGTCGTGCTTAATCATTTTATTTATTTAAAATAGGTAAACCTTTATAAATATTTCCGATCAATTCTATCAAAATATGTGATCGAAACAAAATAGATTTGGAAATTTGCTCATCACCTTAATTATCTAGGTTTCGTGAAGTTTGGTAACGTCATATCAGAGAAATAGTGGCGTCCCATTTCGACGTCAGACACTTGTCTCCAGGGATTGTCGCCCATCTGCATGTTTATGCAAATCTCTACGATCTCGGCTGTTAGCTCGATCGATTGGCCGGTTCTATCTGCTACACATGCTACAAGACATGGTCGCGCCATTCTCTTTCAATATCTTTCAAAGCAAGACAACAAAAGTATATGTTAGTAAATTAAATGTATAAATTTAATTACTATCTATCGATTAAATTTGTAACAAATAAATTTACTGGAAATCTGTTTCTTTTCAAAATATATTTCTTTTCATATCATCAAATATCATCTCTACAGATCTTACTGCAATGATATAAGTTATTAAGTGAGAGAGATAACGTATATTATTGCAGTGAAGTCTATAGAGATAATATTCGATGAAATTATTGAAAATGAACACATTGCCAGTAAATTTATTTATTACAAAAGTATATAAATGTATATTTTAATATTCAGTTTTATTTTTCTTTTCAAAAATAAGATGTATGCATTTGTCTAGCAGACAGAAAAGGTGGATAATTTTCGTTTAGACTCTTTCTAAAGTTAATCACCTTTAATCAATAGATTGAATTAAGAAAAATCATTTCCTGATCGTGGAATAATTAAAAATCAACGATTAGTTGATATTTATTCCAATAGATGGCGCAAGCCATCAGCAACCTATAGTTACGCGATCAGGAAATGCCTTTTTTCTTAATTTATCTACCTGATCCAAGTACAAATTCACTTCCATACTATTTTTCACAATAGATGAAATGTTTGAACAATTTAGCGAAGTTCTATTCAAACTATAAAGTGATTTCATCAAACATGGGAACAAAACTTGAAATATAATCAAGATACGGATTGACACATATGTGTACTCCAAGAGTTTGTCCACATGAAATTACTCTCACTCCAACATAGAATCTTCTCAGTAGAAAAAGCATATATACCTTTTTAACATACAGTAGATTACTTTATATTAGATTGATGCGTCACATACATATTTACAAACAACGAATATAATATTTCTTAATATATTCTAAAATTATTTACATACATATCATCAGGATTCAGAAATGTTTTATGTTTATTTGTGTGTGAATATATAATTTCAGTTATTCATAAAACATAATTATATGAGAATATGAAGTTTTAGTATAAACGAAATTTGAAACTATTTTAGAAGCGTTTGATTCTTTTTAAAAATTAAACAATTTATACTGATTTTACAGTAAGGGCAGTAGAAATTATTTGATTTTTAAATATAATCATTCGCGTCTATAATAGTTTCAATTTTTCATAACAGATGGCGTGCTAATTTATCATAATAAACGATATTGTTAAAATAATTATTAACATATAAATTCAATTTCCTTTATTGAATATTTTCGTCTAATTTTTCTATATAAAATAGCTAAAAACTCTCATAAAAAATAAAATTAGAGAAATGAGAATATATGCAAAATTATTTAGTGGGCATATATTTTCAAATATATTATTTTACAAAATAGTTCGAGATAAAACTAACAAATAAGATGAAAATGAATATATTACCCTCCCATACAAACAAAAGATATATTTTTTGAAGATAAATAAGTAAAGATACATATGAATGGATTAGAATTTATCGCACAAAATAAATGCTTTTTTTTTATTTGACATATCGGACACGATATACACATATCCCAGCTTGGGATACTTGCGCCTAAATACATTTTAGCATCTTATATACAATTCATTTTATATACAAATCAATAAACAAGAATAAAAACAAAATTAAAACTGTCTTTATTTTTTCGAAAGATAATTGCTTGATGCAAATATTTATATGTATTTCTACTCTTAAAATATCTTATTTATTCCATTTACTTAAATATAATTTTATATATTTAACTTTAAAATGTAGCATATATAGGTATATAATTGTACAATACAGTATTAAAGCTCTAAGAAGCGGTCTGGTCGATTAAATTGGCGTAACCGCTAGGAGAATTCACTACTAATGAGCGAGACCTCACAAATATTTTTTGTCGCAATAAAAACAGTAAAAGTTATTTTTTTTATGAAAGAAACATTCTCGTTTTAATGTTTTCATGTCTGATGTATAGATGGCGGTTTATTACTTTCTATATATAAATACGTCCGTGGTTGACTTTTCTTGATTTTTCAAAAGGATGAATTAGCCAAATATCAGGGAACAGACTAAATAAACTTATAATTGATTTATATTCCACTATTTGGCGCGCTCTCTCTCTCTCTCTGTCATCTAAATATCTCATGTGCTCGTGGTCAAGATATCCAAAAATTAAAATTTTATCATTTGAGCCTATTAATGACTATATATTTTTAAATGGGTTGAAAAATAAATGAGGGCTTGTTTAACCTTTTATCTCCTTTTATTTGTTTTCTCCAACTATATATTTAACAAAATCAAATATTTAATATATCGATATTTAATTGTAGTGTGAAACAATTATTTTCTATCTCTTTTTATATATAAATAAACACATATTAGCATAGAAGGGTAAACACAGGTTATCATTGTTGGAAGAGACCAAAGGTAGGCGCGACGGGCTTCAAAATAAAGAAACAACCTTTGTTTTTTCAAAAAACAAACATATATGCATATAACCGGAAAATTGGCAATCCTCAAGAACAAGATCCCCAAGAAACTGAGGACCCAAAACATTAATATAAAATATAATTGTAAATAAACCCTTGTATATAACCACACACATTATTGTAAATATGTTGATCTAGGTTGCTCTTTTTGAGCGGCACCTAATAAAGTTATTTTGTAATTTGGAACTTGGATAATGGGCAATTATTCACCACAAAAAAGGCAACTCTATCTTTTATAAAATACCATAAAATGAATATGCTTTAGAGTGCCATAGTCTGAAACCATGGCTTCGACTTGAACCTTTGTGTTATATGCTATTTTTGGCATGTGACGTATTCTACCTCTGAATCCGCCTGTTGTAAGCAGATGAGATCGACGAATTATTTATTTTGAATCATCATTTAGGGAAGATATTCTATTTTCAGTACCTATATACATATTAATCGTTTCTACCTACACCTTAGAGCTTATTTTATATTCAAAATATAATGTGATGATTTAAAATATTTACTTATAAATATATAAAAAGAAAGATCAATTTTGAAATTTCTGTTTTTTTAGATAACTCTTCAACTTTTCCCTTCAACTCCCATCCCCCACAGACTGTAACACGGTTGTAACGATACCTCCTTCTAAACTAACTGTATAAAGGGAAGCTCTACATAAGGCGCATTTGAAAATTGGTTAAATTTTGTGTGCTAACTATATTTTTAAGTTTATCATATTGGAAGTTTCAAAAGTACAATGTTTTTCAGAAAATATTCATTTTTATAATCTCGTTTTTTAATGTTTTTTTTATTGAAAGCGGTTTGTTATTTTTTCGAATATTATTCTTATTGAGTTGTCGCTAAATTAGTTTTACATTATTGACTTCAATGAATTTTTAAAATAAAATGAGGAATTTAGACACAAAAATTATATAAAAAATAATATTTCAAAGGAAACTATTCAACTCAATTATCAACTTCTGAGCAAGTTTTTTTTTAATGTTTTATGCAAGTTTCAGGTGGTTTACAAGTAAAAATAAGCTAAATTGTGTGTTCTAGAATAAGTTTAACATTGAAGTTATATTTTTACAATATATATTTACGATGCAATTTTAATATTTTTAAATCAGATGAATTATAATTTCTATTCAATACTTAAAGGGATATTTTTCAATGAGGTATATGTAATCCTTATATCTATAAAAATGACATCCAAAATCGATGTTTGTTATCGCGTTGCGCAAAATCTACAGAATAAATCTTCATGAAATTTCGCATGTAGGTAGCTGAAGATTTCGTTTAACATATAGGCTATTCAAAAAACTAAAAAGGATAATGTGCTTTTTTTTTAAATAAAAAACCAAAAAGCGTTATTTCCAGCTTTTTACCGCTTGGGCGCAGCACTGGTCGCGACGATAAATGAATTTGATTGGTTAATAATTAACACGTGGTTTGTTCACACGATGAATGTTTTTAAAAGGTAAGATTATCCAATCGTCGTGAAACTTTAGGAAGTTATTTACTATACTACTGGGAAGATTTCTGGTTTGAATTTGATTTGAAATTTATTTATTTCGTCTCAATTTACAGGTGTTACATTCGAGCACAGCTCGCGAGTCACCTTGTCCTGGCTATTTACACATGGCGAGTTGGTGGAGTAGAAGTGGTCCCCCTAGGCCTTGCAGGAGGGCAGCTTGAATTGAAATAAATATTCTTTGCAATTTTATTTGCAAATTTTCTACTTTCACTCGCAAGCAGCGCCTCTAGCGGTGTCTGGTGAGATTTAATTTATAAATTGTAACAATGCTTAAAATGTTTTTCAAGTATAATAAATTTAATTTGAGAATTTAGTAATATAATATTCCAATGACGTAAAAAAAACTTGGCATTTCAATATTAATATATATTTAAAAAAAAAATTGTAACGTTTTGTGTTAAATGTTAAAATGTAATGTTAAAATATATTTTTACATTGTTAATTTAATTTGTGGTTGTTTTATAAAAATGATGATGCAACTTTAATTGTTGTTGTGAAAATATCTTTATTTACGGAGCTGCTAACCATGATAAATGATTTTTGAGCCCTTAATTGTTTTGTTTATTATCGTTTGTTTATATAAAAATTACATTGTATGTGATGATGATAACAAAAATGATATTTTAAATTAATATATATAATTTATATTGAGAAAAAAAGAAATAATTAATTATCAAATTCACAAAAGTGACAATATCTTATTTAAAATATAACAAATGTTTTCAAAAAATTATGTGTTTCAAAAATATATTTAAACGCATATAACAATATTTATATACGTTTATAAATCAATATATAGGTGGATTGGATGTTTTCTAGAATCGTTTTAAAAATGTTCGATAGGCAAACTTTTACTCGGATAAAAACCGGGCGAAACCGGGTACATTCGCTAAATACAGTTATTTACAAATCTTCGTTTGTGGCAAGATACTATTCCTTCAACTTCAAATTACCGAGTGGACCAATTAATACTGATTTTTTTCAACTTATCGAGTATTTTTCAAGGGACCGGGAAAAATATTATCGAGAGTGTAGACAAGTATAGATTCAGTAGGGATTGGATGTTTGCTAGAATCGTTTTAACAAATGTTTGTTAGGCAAACTTTTAATCGCGTAAAAACCGGGCGAAGCCAGGAACATATATATATATGTGTGTTTGTCGTCTATGCAAGCCCTCAATATGTAACTAATCTCGCTGAAATTTGAACAGGACAGAGAGTTGAATCTGGAAGAGTTTTTTTTTTGTCGTACTTTAACCAAGAAAAATTATATTTAACCAAGTACTGCGCAACAATATTTTTAAGTCAGAAATGATGAGGACAATATTGCCGTATCATGCTTGATTTCATAAAAAAATCGTTTGGGGAATAATTACTAAAGCAGACCACGGGCGAAGCCAGATAATGATTAATAGTAGGCAGGAACAAAATTCTACCAGCGAAACATTCACTCGAGCAGAAGACACACGAAGCCAGGTCATCTCTATATATAAAATATCGTTTCTCGGCCTTTTGGCTAAGATCATGTAGTATATCTCTAGATATTTTTATTTATGTATATATTTTTTAAAATATATTCAGTAGAGAGTGGATATGTTTGCTCGAAAAATAAATTTCATATATTATATAAATATATGACGTAACGAATTATATTATCATTATTATCATAATATTCTGTGTGTTACCGAATATTATTATCAATAATATTCGTTAGGCAAACTTTCACTCGGATAAAACCCGGGCGAAGCCGGGTACACATCCGCTAGTTGGATATATAATAGAAATAAACTCTAGAAAAAATAGTGAGAAAATATTTTCACACTTAATGGAACTTCACGGACTTGGCTCGAAAGAACAAATTATTGTTTTATGGTTTTATTATATAAAGGTTCGTAGATGGCATTTGGAATTCCAAATTCTGCAGCAACTTAGAACTCTTCATGATTCAAATCCTTTCTACAACAGAGAATGGCTATTCAATAGCTTATTGGTGTACAAAATTATTATAATTATGAATTTAACTACTAAGTTATCAAAACGTATTTATTTTTGAATAAGAAAGCTCATCACCACATTAATAATTATTAAAATTATTTACACAAAATAAGTATGTTCCTAAACTTTGGTAGGTTTGGTATTTATCCAACCGAAGTATTAGTAAATTGAACCATTTCACCTCATAAAGTGTCTATTTTGAACTTGTGATTTATTTTTGGATTTCTCTCACTTTATTTTATTTTTAAAAATGCATACATTTGTAAAATTTCTTTGTGGCTATATTTACAGTTTTTGTACATCCAGATGGGTCAAGAACCTACAGGACAAGTAACAACTGTCCTGGTGTGGAACTAACACCTACCCACATATTCTCATACCTAGCAATGACTGCAGCCTTGCAGAAAATTGACATGAACCCAGAGCAACAGCTTTACACACAAGATAGATGACATTGAAACTGTGTGATAAAGATGGATGGAGACATCTGAGGCTTTTCATTGGACATGACAACAACAAAAAAAGAATTGTAGTATATAATATTCATTATGCTATATTACCCCTATTCACTATATATTCAAAATTAATCAAATATTTAAGAATTCAGATAGGGAACCTAAATATAATTAATTAGAGTATTAACAACAATCTACCCACTCTCTCATGTATAAGAAATCATTTCAGCGTAGAAATTATGTAATTTAAGGTTACCGTAAATTGTAACTTTAAAGTATCGGTAATTAAATTGTGAGTTAGAATATTCTGAAGGTTGCAATTATAATTTTGGAACATAGGCACACTATAATTGTTATTTTGTGTTAATTATATTTAATATACAAATTCTCATTACTTAGGGCACACTCATTTCAATTCTATACGGAAATGTACAAATTGATACGATTTATTGAAATCGTGATATATATATGAAAAACCGATAGAAAAAATAAAATATAAGTGGGTCAGGTGTTGATATTAAAAATAAAGAAGGCATCTCCTGACCACGAGCACATGTGCTCTTCCATCTAAAAAGCACACGTGCTCGTGGTCAGAAGATGCCTTCTTTATTTTTAATATATATATATATATATCTTGATGAAAATCGAGCAATCCATTTTGAATACTTTGAATGTTGAACGCTTATTTTAGATCGAAAATATTTATTATAACACACTTCCAATTTTGAGGCTGTTGATGAGGCAGTTCGCCAATCTTCTTCAACGGTTTGAACCTTGTAAACAAATTATCGACGTGATGACACTCGCGCAAATAAGTGTTAAAGATTTAATATATATATGAAAACAATAGAAAAAAACAAAAGATGAGTGGGTCAGGTGTTGATATTAAAAATAAAGAAGGCATTTCCTGACCACGAGCACATGTGCTTTTTAGATGTCAGAGCGCCATCTAGTGGAGCAAAAATAAACTAAACGTTTATTTAACTTGCTCCGTGATATTTGGCCAACCCAATTTCTTGATAAATCAAGAAAGGCCATCCACGAATGTGCTCCTGGACAGGAAATGCCTTTTCATTTTTAATATATATATATATATATAAACGCTCTGTTTATTATCACTAATAGAACACTTTACAAAATTCAAACATCAATTACATCTCTTTTAATTTCCTTTTTGTTGTTTAGAATCTTAGCTATTAACAACAAAAAAACAGAGAATTTGAGGTTAATATTTAATGAAATATTTGTTCACAAAATTCCTTTATTTATATTTAATAAATATGATATCTGATATATACAGTTGAATAATAGGTTTCTAAATGTTCTCTGAACCTGTAAAACATGAACATTCACATGAAGATTCTCATAGATGATATCTTCAAATGGAAGATGGTTAAGGTTTATATTGTTGCATCATGGCTATCAACTATCACTGCTTTGAATACTGTAATCGATGTATTAATGGAGCATAAGCAAAAAGAACTGTCTGCACTAGTTACAATAGATATCTCGGGGGCTTTTGATAATGCCTGGTGGCCAGCGATCATCAAAAGAATAGATTCAGACAATTTACCGGAAAAACTGATCAAAATTGTACAATCATATTTAAATTCCAGGATCATTTCATTCAGTTACGACAATCTAACAACTTCAAAGCCAATTACTAAGGGGTGTCCTCAGGGCGGTCCGCTTTCTCCACTTCTATGGACAATTTTGTTGAACGATTTGCTGTTTATTTTCAGGTGCCCAATAGTGAGTTGATTTGTTATGCGGATGATATTTCGATCATATGCTGGAATAAAGATCTAACATCACTAAAAACAGTTATAGAGGAAGCAATTAATACTATCGAATTGTGGTGTATTAAGAACAAGTTAGAAATCAGTTCCGAAAAAACAAACATTTTATATTTGCATAATAAAGAGAAGATCCCAGTTAAATTTAAGAGTGGATTAATTTCACCAGTACAAAAAAAATTTTTGGGAATAACAATTGCAAATCATAGAAGAAAAAACAAATTAAATTTTGCTTTTCATATAGAGGAAATAGTGAGCAGAACTCTAAGAATAAAAAATATTTTTTATTCTCTCTGTGCAGCAAATCATGGGGTTTGAGCTCCCATAAAAGAATTACATTGTATAAATCTTTATTCAGATCAACTTTAACATATGGATCAGAAATATGGTTCAAATTTTTAAACAAAAATCGATACAAAATTAAACTCATTGAAATATCAGATATTAATATGGAGCATTCAAGCATACAAGACAACTTCGTACAACTGTGTTCACAGTTTGGCTAGGGTTCCATTGATTGCAGATTACATTGAAGCAAAAATATGAAATATGACTTAAATAACTCATCGTTCGAGGACAAGCAAAAATACAACATCGATATTCCCTTTATAATTAAATCCTATATGGACGAAAGAATGTTGCTCTTACTGAATAATACAAACGAGACATTTACAAGTTTTTTCAACCGGGGTATTCCAAGTTATTTTCGCCCCAATTTCCACAACACACAATTTGTAACCAACCATGGTAATTTCGGCAGTTTTCTGGAAAGAATCCATGCATCGGAGGATTCGGGCTGTTTTTGTGGATGCCGCATTCAAGATTCTACTCATCTTTTACTTAAGTGCCCAGCATTTCAAGACTACAGACTCAATAACGGTATTCTCTATACCGATCCAGGAGAACTGATATCCAGCAGGGATTCATACATTGTATTCAATAGATTTTGTAAATATATATCAAAGTTTTTAAATAATCTCATGTGTTAGGTGTAAATAACTATGTGCTGTATATATGATATTTTTTCCTTTTTTCTTTATTTTAAGATGTGTTTAAACTAAATTACTGTGTATATAGTGTGCTTGTTTGAAGTCAATTTCAGGAGTTTGGTGGATGCCTTGGGCCCCTTTTGGCGCCAATGTCCTTGGCGGGACATCGCGCTTTGTATTTACAGTTGAATAAAGTTGAATGGCTAATGAACCTATTTTAATTTAATTTGTAATATTATTTTTCCTATATACTAAATTCAAATTTATATTTCATATTTATTTATTTTATTAAACAGAATATATGTATTATAAACAGAATATATGTATTATAGAATCATCATTAGTATTTAGGTACACTGTGTGACTTCACTGCTCTCTTTGATGTGAGAAATAAATAGAGGATTTTGGAGGCCACTTAAAGTAGAGTTATCTCATTATTCGCTTATATAAATTTGTAGAATGGTTGAAACACGCTCTGGTAAGATGCAAGACCCAGCACAGGAGAGGACCAAGGTTGAAGAGTCTGCCAAGCCACAACCTGGTGCAACAATATATTCAAGTTTTTATTTCTCAAATAAAGAGAGAGAGAGAGTGTGTATGTGTTTGCTAAAAAGGTGACTGTTTATCAGTATTATGTCGCTATTGCACGTTTTATTGGAGAAAGTATATTTTATGATAAACAATAGATGACAAAGAAGAGAATATGATTCATTACATTATCTTCTAAAGACACAGTGAATTAATGAATCTGTTCTATAGATAAATATGAATGAGATATAATTTAGCGTTGACAAACAATGGTTAAGAGTAATGCCTTGTTTGCGGCCATTTTTAGGTCGCTATCTCAAGTTGTCCGGTTTATTTCAGAGGAATATAAATCTGAACTTCCCCATAAGATGATGCTTCATTGGCTAAGGTCCAGAAATATCGATCACACAAAATATACATTGTTGGAGTCTAGAAATATATCGACTATCATATAATACAAAACTTTTTGTATATCCTGAAATTGAATACATTATGATAATTAAATAAAATGTGCTTAATGTGTTGAAGGGTATGTGTTAGCCCGAAATCTCGAGAAATAAAAAATTGTAAAAGGAAACCTAGCCCCAGAATCCTTGTTGATTTTGTCAGAGTGTAAAAGTAGGGAAGAATATTTATTTCATTTAATTATGAGTTAACTTCATTCTATATTGATGTCACTATGTATGATCATTCTTTCTATCATTCAATATTATGTGAAATAGCGAGTTTTGGGTTGAATATAGTATATAAGCGTGAATTATATATATATCGTCAATCAATGGATAAGATGTAAGTATTTTCATCATAATATTTTATTTTCCTATGTGTTTTGTCAGTTTTAGTTATTTAGTTTATTTTATTATTTTTTATTTTCATTTGAAGACTTTTTTACGCGAGTAAATACGAGGCGAAATAACAATACCAGGTCAATTAAGCGACCAATGAGCGTTCTGCATTTTATTTTCAAGTTGCTTGCGTACTTTATTTGAAATATACGAGTGTTACTTTTTTTTACAAAAGTATTGAGTTTTGAGAGAGAAATTTATATTAATAAGTTACGGGAAGTGCAAACAATGCAAAAAGAAAAAAAACTTCACAAAATTAGCATTACTGTATGTAAATAATAGCTCTCGTATTTTATATTAATTTTGGTTCTGGCCTTTGTTTTTTTTTATCTCTTAAAAATCGTTTAAAATGCAGTCGCAGTCATTAGCAAACACATAGGTTTGCCTAATTTCCAAGTGCTCTTTTATTTTTACAGAAAAATGTTTACATGCCAGAATTTTGAATTATTTTTTTATAAATCTATTTTTTATTATATATATTCTTACTGAGAAGATCGCAGTCACTCACTCAACTCAGGCAATTTCAAGGGTTAATGCGCTTGGGCGGGTACCTCGGGGTTTGGGTGGAAAAGCTACCATCTTTTTAAACTATATTGATTGCGAAACAACTAAATGGATTGCAAAAAAATATATAAATCAAATACCTAAACACTAATATAATATACTTTTCGCCATCACACACACTTTTTGGCTGTGGTTTATGTGTTACTTCTGTATTGCTATTCTATGGCACTTTTACTATTTATTATTGATGTACGTTCAGTATGAAGAAAATTGCACTCGGGGGAATTCTCGGGCGAAGCCGAGTCATTCGTCTAGTATAATATCAATTACCACAATTTATATGTTTTTGATATAAATATATAAATTCAATTGTGAATTCAAATGCCATCTATGTTAAAATTCGTAATATTAATTTTGGTATATGTTATCATGATAATATTTATCATGAAACGCATATTGCCAAAAGTAATTATTGCAAATTCTGGAGATAAATTAAAGGTAAAATGTTGGGCATATCTTCTCTAATTAGTTTCAAATATAATAAAAAATATCCGTATATTTCTATATCATCTGTGAACAACAGTTTTTTATGAAATTAAATTTCATTAAATATTAATATTTGAAAATAGAGCGAATCATGAAAATAAATCTTTAATTAAAAAGGCATATATTGGATCAAAAAATAATTTATTTTACCAATATTTCAATTGGCTGAACGCCAACCTTTATCAAGGTATTATAACCTATTAATGTGTGTCAACAACAAACCCAGCACCACATAACGTTAATAGAAATATAACGTCAATACAAAATTTATTTTTTCCATAATATAAATCAAATTATTTTTTACACTCAATTCTATTGACGTTATGTGGCGCTGATAATTTTATTGACAGACAATAATATGTTATAATACCTTGTAAAATTTAGCGCTAAGTCAAAATAAATTTTGGTAAAATAAATATTTTAATCCAATATATGCCTTTTTAATTCAAATATATATATATATATTTCATTATATAATATTTAATAAAACTAAACGTAATAAATAGTTCAAATAGACCAACAAAGAATATAGAAGAGAGAGGAAATAGAAAGAGAAATTCTCTATAAATTAATCCGAGACGATTAGAATTACTCTTCGGGAAAGAAAATCAGTGAGGCGAGCTCAATAAAAATAATATTTGACCAAGTCCCGCGCCAAATTAAAAAGTTGATGAGACCTCGGGGCGGTGACCAGACACCTTCCTAATTGTTCCTTTGGAATTATTCCGTGACTTCGGTCAGGATTAAGTGAGCTTTGTTATTTTATTATACTTGGTAGATTCCTAGAATCTATTATAGATCTTTATTTAAATTAATTCAATAATTATATATTGAAATTGACAAAATATTGTTTGAAGCTTTAAAACAATGATTCAAATAATATGAAAGATGAATTACAATTGATATAATTAACAATTTATTTTTTCTATACTAATTTATTTACAACTATTATAGACGCGTTTGATTCTTTTGAAAATTAAACAATTTCTACTGCCCTTCAAAATAATCATACGCGTCTATAATAGTTTCGAATATTCATAACAGATGACGCGCTAATTCATCATAACTAATTTATTTACAAATATGAATTTATACATATATCCCATTGAATATATTATTGTTTGTTCAATCAACAATATTTTACAATATAAATCAATTATACGGAGGGTGTTTCCTTTCAAATGAAACGATTTCAAACGTCCGTTAGAACTTTATTTTTCGAACGTGAATTTTTTTTCATGTGTTCTATGTGCTTCCCCTTCTTCTTGGCTATCTCCCTGCATCGGACTTTCCAAGCTGCGAACACTTCCTTGACTTTGGAGAGCGAAACATTCGACCACTCCTCTTGTGCGGCTTTCCAAAGAAGGAAACAGTTATAGCGTCATAGCGAAAAAGCTAAAAGCAGAAGGACTAGATGTTGGCAAAGCTACAATATGTAGGGTAGTAAATGGCATCGGAAAGAAAAGGGAAGCTGAATCCAATGGGCAAAAATTTCAAGTCGATCGACCACGTCCGGTGCGGACCCCCGCCTCGGTTTCCAAGGTAAAGCGGCTAGCAACTACTGAAAATACACCATCTCAGCGCCAACTTTCCAGAATGTGTGGAACATCGCTAAAAACGATAAATAACATCATTCACAAAGATTTGGAACTGGATACCCGACGAAAAGGCAAGGTTCACAAGCTCACCTCTTTCCACATGAAAAACCGTGCAACGAATGCCCGGAAGCTCTACGAGGAACACCTGGCCGGTTCCAGATCGGAATATACTGCAACATTGGACGAAGCATGGATGTATGTGACGTATTGCAATGGAATCCGGAAGATCTGTTACATCAAAAGAGGCAATCATGTCCCGGATAATTGGGTTCACCAATGCTCCGAAACTTTCCCTAAAGGTTTCATGGTTGTCGGGTAATGACTGGCCGTGGAGTCCTTCCGCTCATAAAGGTTCCATCGAAGGTGAAGGTGAACTCTGAATTCTATATAGAATGCGTTCTGAAACCTGTCATCGAACAACTGAAGGACCTTTACCCAGGGGAAAATGGACAAAGTG
This sequence comes from Cordylochernes scorpioides, assembly GCA_030710605.1. NCBI lineage: Eukaryota > Metazoa > Arthropoda > Arachnida > Pseudoscorpiones > Chernetidae > Cordylochernes > Cordylochernes scorpioides. Next base: position 90,960,884 of record CP092868.1, read on the forward strand.
TTCCTTCATCACGACAAAGCCTCTTCCATACCTCCAACAAAACCCAACAGTTCCTACAAGAAATGAAGGACACCCTAGGCCTAAATTTTATCAGGAACTCGGACATTCCAGTGAAGTCTCCCGACGCCAGCCCACTGGATTTTTACGGGTTCGGTATGTTGAAACAACGGCTCTTCAACCGACGTCCCAAATCTGAGGCCGGACTTTGGAAAGCCGCACAAGAGGAGTGGTCGAATGTTTCGCTCTCCAAAGTCAAGGAAGTGTTCGCAGCTTGGAAAGTCCGATGCAGGGAGATAGCCAAGAAGAAGGGGAAGCACATAGAACACATGAAAAAATTCACGTTCGAAAAATAAAGTTCTAACGGACGTTTGAAATCGTTTCATTTGAAAGGAAACACCCTCTGTATACATGAATATCAGAGAGTATGAAACATATTGACTACTCAAAGTATATACTTTTGATATATTTAATTTAAGGGGCTATGTATATTGTATGTGTCTGTAGCTTATTTCGTATATTCATATATGAATTGCGTCTGCATCCATGTTAGGAACGGCTGATGAAGCGTCTGTCCTCCATGTTAGGAGCGGCTTCTTCCGAGGAAGGTGATGGCCGGCATGCGCCCTCGGGCTAGATCTTTTGATCGACAGATATCACCAACTGATGACCAAATATCCTTTAGGATATCCTGGTCTTTACAGAACTAATGAATCGGACAAAAAATAGTACTCATAGAGATAAATTAAAAACAAGGAATAATATCATGACTAGGTTGGCAGGCACCACGTGGGGCTGTAGTGCTGACACTCTACGCACGACTGCCCTCGCCTTAGTATACTCAGTTGCGGAGTACTGCGCCCCTGTGTGGGAAAGAAGCTCCCATACAGACAGCATAGATGCTCAACTTAACCAAACTATGAGATTAATAACGGGAAACATGAGACCTACCCCTATAGACTGGCTCCCATATCTCTCTAACATAGCACCTCCTGACCTCAGAAGAAAGAAATCTACCTCCAACCTTCTCAGTAAAATTAAAGCTAACACTAAGCTTCCAATCAACACTGTTCTCGAAATTCCTCCCCCAACTCGACTAATATCAAGGAATCCTGTATGGGTGGCCGATGAAAATGTAGATCTTAAAGAAGAGTGGAGAAACCGATGGAGCAATCTTGCCATCGCCAACAAAGACCTGGTGGAGGACCCTAACATCAAACCTCCCGGCTACAACCTACCTAGGAGGACCTGGTCAACCCTCAATAGAATCAGGACCTCTACTGGTAGATGCAACTACCTACTAAATAAGTGGAACATGAGTCCAGACCAGAACTGCGACTGTGGACAAATACAAACAATGCACCATATCCTAAGGGACTGTCCTCGAAGATTCTTCCAGGGAACACTTGGGGATATCCACCGGTGCACAGAGGAGGCCCTGGAGTGGATTCGTCACCTCGACATTCCACTCTAGAGAAACTTGCCAACATTGTTGTATTGTGCTGTAAAAAACAATATCATACGCAATATATATATATATGAATTGATTCATTATCGATATATATATATATATATATATATTTCTCATTATAGACTTCCCGAAAAATAATTCTAAACTTACCCTCTCTCTCTCTCGCAATAAGTTTATTAATTATAAAATCCGTGATCTTTGGAACTATCGCCCTTCGACGGGAAAATTTATATCTAAGATATAATAATCCAAGATTTAATTTTCCCCATTGGAAAGCAAAAGTTGGGAAGCTCGAGGTTTTTTTTTTACAATAAACAAACTTATTGAGAATATTATGAAAATAAAAAAGGCATCTCCTTATCGTTTACTGAAAGTTTCTGATGGCTTGCGCCATCTATCGGAATAAATATCAACTATTCTCGTTGATGTTATTTCGGAAATGGTTAAATACTCATTATTGATTAATCAAGAATGGGTATTTTGCCAATTCTGGAATAATTAAAAATCAACGAGAATAGTTTATATTTATTCCACCTGATAGCGCAAGCCATCAGCAAATTACAGTTGCACGATAAGGAGTTGCCTTATTCTTTTTCATAATTTATGCACCTTATCCCAATACAATATTACATTTGTTCTATTTTCACTTATTGCGAATTGTTTAAAATATAATTTTTGACCCTTTTAAAAAATAATATATCAATATTTCTTATATTTGATCATTGAAATTTCATAATATCTTTCTTTCCTACAATGGCATATATGAGACGAAGAGGACGAAGTTGTCTGTCATCTCCTCTCTTGTTATGTGAACATTCCTCAGTGCGGGTTGCCTAGAAACTATTTTTCGGATGGCTCTATTTTGAGATAACGTAAGAAATATTCTTTCTTTCTCCTATAAAAATAAATATGAAAATTCATATTTTATCAAACGGGAAATATCAAACTCAATAATTTTATATTCAGGGTTATTAGAAACCTACAAAATGTTTTATTAAGCTGGTAAATTATGAATGCATGTGATCCATAAATATGATACCAAATTTTCACGCAGAGAAAATTGCCAACAGAGTTCTGATTCGTCAGATGTGAATGCAATCATCTGGTGAGAGCCAAGCGGAATGGCCGCAAACCAAGTTGGAAAACCGTCAAAATTAACTTTTTCACAAAGTCGCATTTTTCAAAACGCCGCGCCTAAAAAACGCTTTCATTTCAATAGAAGAAATTGAACAGCTCTTCGCAGTAAAAAGTTCTCCGTCCGCTTGGAGCTTCGCCAAGAAGCGAGGTGAACTTCTTCGCATTTTTTACTGCTAGAGGATCGAGGAGCAAAAACAGCTTCCATCGATTTGCAGCCTATTCAAGGGCTCTTCCTCCAATTGACGAGACCTAACGGCCTTATTCTGTGAGGCCACATGTATACTCAGTACACAAATCTATATATTAGAATCGATTTTCACATATGTTCTACCGAAATATAGAGATGAAACATATATTTTGAATTAGGGTTTTTAAAGGTATAATGGGGTCGATGGAAGGGTGGTCAAAACCATTTGTTTTCGAACGCTACCTTACGGGATTGAATCTCGCATTGGGCACTTTTTCTAATAGAATATATGCTCCAATGAACCTCGATTATTGCAAAAGTCTAACCCCACCAGCCAGTGTAAGTAGTCAAGCGTGGTTCCGGCACATTTGTAAGTGCAAAAGTCGAACTGCTTTTTACATGTGTAGACATGTGGTTGTACTTAGAGTAAAAACAGTTGCTAACTAACCACCATGATTATAATGGTCTGTATCACGTGTACTAGGAATAATAAAAAGAGAAAAGTGTAAGATAACAGTGTGAATTATACCTTTGTCTAAAATCTTGATTTGGGTTATGAATACGCAATGTATATATTTCAAATTCTTATTAATAAATTCGATCTTTTGAATATTTTTCACTTTAACAGATATTTCAATTAATCAACAGAGCTCTGTCATAATCAATTAGAATTCGAATATAAAGATCTATATTAAAAATGGCATATCTCCCCCCCTGACCAGGAGCACATGTGCTTTACAGAAGGCAGAGCGCCATCTGGTGGAACAGAAATCAATTAAACATTGATTTAGCCTGTTCCCTGATATTTGGCCAACCCAATTTCTTGATAAATCAAGAAAAGCCATCCACGTAGGCTGAACCACTGCGACCAAAAAATATTATTTTGTCCCAGTGGCTTCTTGAAAAAGCAAGAAATGGGTATTTAAGGCCAAAATTGCGTAAATACGCTTAGCACATGAAAAAAAACGGAAGAAAAAATAAAAGATAAAAAAAATGGAAATCAATATTAAAAATGACATATCCTGACCAAGAGCACATGTGCTTTACAGCATTTACAGCATTCGTGGATGGCTCTTCTTGATTTATCAAGAAATTGGGTTGGCCAGATATCAGGGAACAGGCTTAAATCAATGTTTAGTTGATTTCTGTTTCACCAGATGGCGCTCTGCCTTCTGTAGAGCACGTGTGCTCCTGGTCAGAATATGCCATTTTTAATATTGATTTCCACACCTGATCTTTTTATCTTTTATTTTTTTTCTTTCGATTTTTCATATAGATTTATGTGATGCACTTACAGCAAATCATTCGCTATATTTGTAAAGAACATACCAACAATTATAGAAGTTATTGGTAATAGAAGCCTCATGAACCGAAATCATTCATCAGATTTGAAGTCTGTTTAAAAAAAGCTTAAGAGCGAAAAAGATAAACGTAATGTGATGCGCTTACAGTAAAATTTCGCTATATTTGTATGGAACATACTAGCAATATTAGAGCTTATTGGTCATAGGAGCCTCATCAACCTAAAAATTATTAATCAAATTTGAAGTCTGTTAAAAATATTAAAGACCAAAGAGATAAACGTAACCTGATGCGCTTACAGTAAAATTTTAGCTATATTTGTGAAGCTATACCAACAAGTTATTGGTAATAGGAGCTTTACCAAAAAAATTTATCCATAAAATATAAAGTTTGCTAGAAAAAATATTAAGAGCTAAAGACATAAACGCAATTCGATGGGCTTACAGTAAATTTCGCTATATTTGTGAGAAACATACCAACAATATTAGAAGTTAAGGTAATAGGAGCTCTATCAACCGAAATCGTCCATCAATATGTGTGTGTGATAAAAAAAGAAGAATAAATTAAATAAAAAGGTCAGGTGATGATATTAAAAAAAATTAGGCATATCATGAACTAACGCAAGCGTTTTTGAAGATGGAAGAGCGCCATCTAGTGGAACAGAAATCAACTAAACGTTGATCCAACCTGTTCCCTTATATTTGTCCAACACATTTCTTGACAAATTAATCTCAAAGAATAGAAATAAACTGAAAACTCAAGTTTAGCTTGTTTATATTCCACTAGATGACGCTCTGCTATCTAAAAAGACGCTTGTGTTAGTGGTCAGGATATGCACAATTATCGGTTGATTTACAATTTTATATCACAAAACTACTGTACATCTAAACTAAAAGAAAAGCATTTATGATATCGAATATAATAAGATTACTGATAATTTTAAATTATTTCGAAATATCTACAAATCTCCTATAATATATCTGTTGAAATTGACAATTGAGAGAGGGAGAGACGGTTAAACAAACTTTATTGACTACTAGTCAATTATGGATGCAAAATAATGATATTATACAGTGAAATTATGATTGAGGAAGGCTCCACCATCTTGCCAGAGTCCTCCACCAGACGATGAGAGGGCCATCTTGGACGCCCCGTATCTCCAGGCCCAGGAAGTGCTTGAAGATACGGGTCTTGGCAGACGCCAGGATGGCCAGGGCGTCGTCCTCCAGGTTATGCCCGAAGATCCATCCCTGCAGGTCAGGGGACCGCCGGATGAAAGTGAAGGCCTCCAGGATGACAGGCCTGATCCGCCTACAGGACCAGTAGCGGTGGGCCAGTGACAGGTCTTCGGACCCACAGGCGATGCAGGAATCCCGGGCTGAGGCCGGATACGCTGTTTTTTTTTTTCTACGATATTTTATATGCAGATATTTGCATAGAGTTTTAGTATTGTATATGCTAATTGATATCTCTGCCTATATAGCGCGGCCTTGTTGGATTGTTAGTTGGCTAGCGGTTAAGTGAATAGGGAAGGCCGGCGTGAACTGCTGATGTAAATATAATTTGATCTTTTGTCCGTCTTTCATAAATGTATACCTTTAGGTAATAAAGGTCTTTTCTCTTCCTCTACGAATCCATAAAATTTTCAACAATATCTCCTTTGAATATTTTAATATATATTTATTCTCATTTTAAGTGTAGAATATTATTCTAAATAAATACGTATAAAGGGAAATCCAATATTGTAAATCAAAGTAATTAAATCTGTGGGAGAAAACAAATAACCATACAATATAATATCAAATATGCATTATGCGCTGTAGAAAGAAATTATACTCCTTTAAAAACGTTAATGTTTTTGTCAATCAAACATTCCACGAGTGCATTCAGCGATGAGAGATTAAATTTAAATGGGGTCGTAGCTCTAAGTGGCTTTCCTCGAGACCATTTATTCCTTCCTTATCAGACGGGAAATTTCCGCCGTAATTTTACAACATTCATTTCACAAATGGTGGTGGGCGGAATTTAGACTCATAAATACACGCGGAAATATATATCATGCCCATATATTTAGCTATTATTCAAATATATTCCCTGCATTTAAAATTAAATGGCATTTAAGCTTCTCCTCCTGGTAATATTATAAATAATTTGAATATTTTGCCAAAATGACTTTAAACATTAGGCACAATTTTATACTCGGCTCTAAAAGGTGGAAATTTGTTTTCTTAAAATATTTTTTTCAACTCTCGGCGTGTGGTGGTTTCCATAATAAAACATTTTAAACTTTTCTCGTTCTCTAATCTGAGGCAAATATATTTTTTTCTTCAGCAACTTCTGCTGAATATGGTCCACTTACTCTCCCTATCTGGAAATGCGATCAATTTGACAATAATATATAATTTTGTAAATAGATAATAATTTTGAAAGAATACAATATAATAAATCCATACATACAATACTTAAGAAATTTATACATCAATTCATTTCTAAAGATTACTCTCTGTATTAATTGTTTATAAGTTTTCTTTTTATTCAAACTATGATTTTCAAATATATAAAGGATTAATTATATCAATTAATGTTAAAAACATGTTTTAAAATCCTATAAGAAAATCATAGTTGTAACCGAATAATAAAAAAAAATGATATATAGGTCATTTTGATGAGTATTAAAACTCCATCTCTCTCTCTCTATTGGATAAATATTAACAGAATGGTATATATATATTGGTATTCATGCTATGAACTATTAAAAACAAACACGTAAATATTTTAGACTGTTGAAATTGTGGGAAGTGCTGTTCATCAACGACTCATCAAGAGTTTATAAACTTCATTTTAAATATTAAAAAAAGTTCGTCTGAAATACCGATATTGTGTGTATATACTCTAATATATAGAAAAATATCAGATGCGAAAAAGTCTTGGGTAGAATTTTAATAAAATAGAATCTTCTCTTTCTCTCTAAACGTACAGATAAAGAATTTTCAGGATTGTTTTTATATAGTTTTATTTCAATTAATTAATCATTCCCACAGAGTATGTATGTAAGATCAAAAGTAAATAGGCGCTAACCGTAAGAGTAAAATTTCATTTTGTTTACTATGTTATAAGTCTCTAATTTTTTTTTTGTTCTCTTGTTAATCAATAATGTTTGATTAATCTTCTTGGATTCAGTATCTTTAAAAAGTCTAAGCAGATCCAACAAGGGTGCAAGACATTTTCTCATGTCATGAATGTTAATATAAAGAAGTATAATTATTTATTATGGATTTCTTTTATAATCCCACATACAAACTTCAAATGTAATTTACTTAAATACTTTGGTATATATATATCCAATATTTGCCTTTTAAACTAAAAAATAAATATATACGAATAAAAGATTACATGAGGAGCTTCTTTTTCGTTTGCTAGCTTTCGAACCTTTCGGTTCTTCTACAGGCATGGATAGTATGAATATACTACTGTTAGTATATTCATACTATCCATGCCTGTAGAAGAACCATAAGGTTCGAAAGCTAGCAAATAAACGAAAAAGAAGCTCCTCATGTAATCTTTTATTCGTATATGTTTAACCAAATCTACTGAGTTCATTTAGTTAAAAAATAAATACATATATTTTTAACCTAAATGAACATAATCATATTGTAATATGATGTTAAAAATACACTTTATAAATAGATATTGATATAATATTGAGTATTTGTTTAACTAAAGCTTTACACACACACGAGATACAGCGCTATTGTAGTTGAAAAAAAAAACTATGCGAAACGTTATCTATACGAATTAATATTTTAGCGTGGAAAATGTAGAAGATTATTAGAAATTCTAAGTTTTTATTATCTCAAATTCCTAAACTATAAGCTGCTTTTTAGTACAAAATGCATATGGAGTAAAGAAGATTCTAAATCAAAATCTAAAAATGCTATGTAAGGTACTTATACAAAATGGTCACCAACAAGTCATCAATAAGCATATTTCAGAAGCTAAGAGAAAGAAGGTTGGATAGTAAAGTGACTTCACACAAGCAAGACAAGTCGAATATTCTCCCACATTCTAACAGATAAATAAAACATACCGCCTCAGAGCAGCTACAAATATCATTATTTGAATAGCCTCCATATTAAAATATATTTACATATACCGCCAAAAATCAATATATTTAATATTCACCAGATTTCCCCATCGTATTTCTCTAGAAATAAAAGCTTTTTGTCCGGACCAAAAGAACATTTCCCAGAATAGCTGTTTACCCTAGAGCTTGAATACAAAATTATTTGCATTAAATTGAAAGAATAATATTTTATAAGTTACATCTGGCAACTATGGAGATTAAATTGTAATTCAATTGGGCACGCTGTTTATAAATTCACCAAATAAAAATATATTAAATTATACATGAATATTTCCAATCCAATTCGACAAAAACATCGCGGTCCGAAGATATTTTATTGCTGAATTTTCTTTTATTAAAAAATGAATTTAACAAAGGCTTCAGTCTAAACTGGGTTGATCAATTGAAATAAGCAACCGCAGATGTTGTTTGACACAAAATCCCACTACTTTAAGATGCTAATGTGATTCATATACATTTTATATTTTTGTATTTTTATAGATAAGTTATATTATATTTTACTATTTATGCTTAATTTTAACTTCGATTTTAAATTGTATATTGTATGAATTAAATTATATTATGTATAATATATACATTATTCAATTATATACTTGTGTAGTACTTCGGTGAAGCACAAAAATCTTAAATATTCTAATTGCCTTTGAAAAAATAAATTTCGAAAATTAATATATGAATATTGTATTATTGTAATATTGTGAATTATTTCTAAGCAATAATACTTATTTGATGCAGCTAAAGATATATATATTCTTTTGTGATTGAAAGTTTTCATAGTTTTTTCTCATAAGAAAATAATTTCTAACGCTTTTCCAAATGTTTCAATTTTTGTTCGCTCCTGACGAGGACATAAGATTTTTGTCGAAACGTCGAGGTAATAAAAATATTTACTGGCCGAAGTGTCTTTTATTTGAAGAAGTATGAATGTCAGCCAGGCAGCCTCTATCTTTACTAGAGATTTTCTTATTACCTAACAGCACCAAAAAAAGCACCGTTCAGATTTTCTAATTTTAAGAAAATATGGTATGCACTCATTTTCAGATGATGAAAGATTTGTGTGCAACAATTACTGTTACACGTCTTAATACTTGATCTCTTATGTGCATATTGGGTTTATATTTTCTTTAGTAATAAATCATCCAATGTGGTGCTATTCTTCTTGATGTATTAAGAAGGAAGAGGAACGTTGGATTTGATGTCGTCTCATGTTTAACGTTTAATTCTCATGATGACAACATGCAACATGTGTAATAAACTATATCTTTCAACTTACAAAACATGTGCATCGATCTTCTTACTTTAATGAGATTCGAAGGTTTGTATTTGAAGTAATTTATATAATAAAAGTGCTAAAACTGCGTCAAATAATATAATCAACATTGTAATATTTCCAATAGGTTTATTGAAAATCTAACAATATATCATCGACACGTAGACGTATTTTTTGATAATATCTGCAAATATGGAATCTAAGGTTAGTGGACAGAACACTAGCTTTGACAATTATGGAAATACCAAAATATATGTAGTAATCCCGATGTGGAATGTACTGGGCAGTCGTGGTCGTGGGTGTGTGATGGGATTCCCGCACTGGGACAGCAAGAGACAGAGGCAGGTCTAGATGGTAACTCCAAGAAGGTAGAGGTAGACCACGGACGAAGGCAGCGGACCCGGGAGCCACGGATGCCCTAAGTCTACATCGCGGATAGGGGTGAGAGATCCGACCGACTGTAACGGGGTCGCTCTGAAAACAACTAACTGAACAACTACTTTGTCCCAATCTTGGGGGGCTTTTATATGAGACGCTCGCAGATGGCGGCGAGTTCTGATTGGCTCCCATAAAATCACGCCACCTGTCAGGCGCCGGGTTGTTTATTACGTCTGGCCACCTGTTGACGGGGTAATTGAACTCATTATCATAAACACCTGTTCGTCTGGCCTTTGTCGTCGTCTGGTCTACCTTTACATCTTTATTTTATTTTTCATCTCCATTGTTATAAGATTGATACATATTTTTATATAGAGATGGGGTTATGATAAATATTATAAGAAGGTTGTGATCTAACTAACTCAAAATATACTATATAATGTGTCCCCGGTGATGAAGGTTTGGTTGGGGGAATGACATGTAATGAGTGATGACCTAACAAACCTATTATAAAAGAATAAAAGAAATAATTTGTATACAAATTAGTTAAAATTATTATTAAGCTACAAGTTAAAAAGATTTCTTGAAAAAAGGATACTTCGGCCAGTATAAATCTTTTTATTAACTCGACGTTTCGACAAAAAGCTTTTGTCCTCGTCAGGAGCAAACAAAAATTAAAACATATAGCAAGGCGTTAAAAATTATTTTAAAGCTCTAAGGGCGTTCTCAGGCGATGTTCGAAATTTTGTACAACATCCAAAGCACGAGTCAAAAAATAAATATTTAACTCACAAAGACTATGATCTTTGAAAAAAAATTATGATATACATATTTATATTAAGAAAATTATAAACAAAAATAAATATATAAAAATAATAATAAATAAATAATAATTACATTTAAAAGATTTCATAATAGTATATATTAATCGATATCTATTATATACAATTTATACTTACCCTTTATAACTACTTTTTTAAATTTAAAAACAAATTGTATTGTAGCGGAATATCTTCATATACATTTATATATGAATGCCGGCCAGGCAGCCTCTATCTTCACGATAAGTTAAAAAGAGTAAGATGTTGTAATGGTGGTGTATTAATGAAATAAAAATCAAGGTTATAAAAATAAAAACGCACAAAATGAATGATAAAAGATTAAGAGAAAGTATATAATACAAAATGGTAAATATGGTAAAATGAATCGTACAAGGAAAATAATATCTTATTGCATTAAAGATGATAAGAAAAAAAAAGAAATTAGTTTATTGACTGAACGTATAATGTGACGCTAAGGTTGAAAAAGGGAAAGGGAGTATCTGAGCATGTTTCTGCAAAGTAGTATCCCAAGCATTCTGCAATGCAATGCGAACTTGTTTAAGTGAGGCATTGTTTTCATTAACAGAAGGCCTAAGATATTCCGTCTGCATCATTAGCTCAGACAGTGAAAAGAGGTGGGAAGATTGATGGAGGTAAAAGGGAGAGGTAGAGGTAAGAGGGATCCCCGTTGTCCAAAATGATTGTGTCCGGTTGAATTATGAAAAAAAAAAGTGAACAAGTTGAAAAATGGTGAATTGATATGATGAGTCGGGCGATGAGAAAAAAATAAAAATATCGCGCTGGATATCCTGAACTCATTATTGGGAATGGGTATAACGAGGAAGGATTGTTCCAGTCGGATTAATCAATGAAAAAAAAAACAAAAATGTTCGGCGAACTGGAATCCCTTGGAAGGTAGTTGGAGGTTTGAAGGATGTGGAAAAAAAGAGGTGGATGTAAGAGAATTATTGCTGTCAATTTTGATTGTGTCCGGCTTGTGTGGTGAAAAAAAAAAGTTGAAAGATGAAAAAATGATGAGCCGGACGATGAGAGAAAAAAAAAAAAACTAACTGGGTCTCCTGAGCTCACTGTTGGGAAATGTACAGCGAGGAAGGGTCTTCTAGTTAGTTTAATCAATAAAAAAAAGAAAATGGCTGACGAACAATAATCTCTTGATGGGTGTAAAAAGTTGGGAGGAAAGGTTCATGGGATAGAGTTAGAGGTTGTAAGGGAAGCGTCAAAAATAACATTTTGAAAATCTATTAAGAAAAATAAAATGATAAATGTTTTATCTGTTTAAGAAATATTATAAATATTGTTAGGTGTAGGTTTTTCAAAATGGTCCCTAAAATAGTTGAAGTTGTAAAATGCTAAGTCTAAACATGATGAGAAAAAGAAAAAATAAAAATATTAAAGGTAATAATATATAAAGGGTTGGTTGGTAGTTGAAGGCATTAATATTGATGATTGATAAACAAAATTATATTATTGATTAATAGTGAAATATTTTATATACATCTGTAAGTTAAAAAAACAAAGTCCAACACCACAAAACTAGTAAAATGGTAAGTCTATTTACAAATAAATGAGAGAAAAGCTAGCAAACCTATTAAATAAGAAATAATTTGGGGCACAAATTAGTTACTAGAATAAAAATAAAGATAAAGGGGAGTAGTGGTGACACACTGATATAATATTAGAAAATTACAAAATATATATAAGAGGAGTACATAGGGAGGATAAATTTAAAGTAAACACACACAATAGCGAAAATAAATATTTGGGAAAGTTGGTATACTAGTTACAGTTTTTTGTTACTTAAGGTGCCTTGAATATTTACAACATAGTTTCAGGGATGTAATACAGGAAGGAGGAGAAGTAGAGATAATAAAAGTAAAATAAAATATAAAAGAAAATTGACTTAAGCAAAAGGTTTGTGATAGGTAGTGACGCAGTGAGGAATAAAGGAAGAAGGTCTGAATTTGTTTCTGCAAAGGACATCTCAGGAGTCCTGCCCTGCAATACGAGCTTAGAAGCGAGGTATTGTTTTCAGGGTTCAGCAATCTCGAGATGTTCTGTAAGTAGCATTAGATCAGATAGGCAAAAGGCGTGAAGATCGAAGGAGAGGTAGGTAATGGGAGAATATGGGAAAGAATTTTTTTCTGGGAGAGGTTAAAAGAGATGGTGTCTCAAGAGCTGCGCTGCTGTCGGTGATTGAGCTCGACCAGATGAAAAATAAAAGTAAACGAAAAATGATTGGGCGCATCGTGCTGATGATGGCCTGGGTCGAGCGTTAGAGAAAAAAAAATCTCGCTGGTTACCCAAGCTCTCCGTGTGGAGTTAACATAGGAAGGAAGAGTGTACCAGGTCGATGAATCATTAAAAAATAAAAAATTAAAAAATGTAGACGTGCAGGAGTCTCAGGAACCATTGAAGAGATTAGAGGATGGAGGTAGATTGTGAAAACAGGGCTCGACTGTTGCCATTGATTGATTGAACCCTGGTTTGAGGAAAAAAAGAATGAAATAAAGAATGCTGTGACGGTGATCCGGGTGTAAATAAAAAAATAATAAGCCATGGATTTTCCTGAACACACCATCAGGATGGGATGGCGAGGAAGGAGTAGTCCACTGGGACAAATCAATAAAAAAAAAATCGGCAAACAGGAACTTTGCGATGGACGAGGGGTGGTTAGAACGAAGGCATAGAAGGCCAATGGAAAATGATCAAGAGACGAGAGAAGTATGGAAGGCAGGGTTGGAAGGATCGAGATATAAGAAGGGACAGTTGGTATAAGGTGTCACTGTTAAAACAATATTTTAAAGTTAAATTAGCTTAGACGTAGGCCATGGAAAATTAAAACAAATGATGTCAAAGAATATAAGGTTTCAGGTGATGTTTATATAGGTTGGCTAATGGTTTTAACTGTTTAGGGATGGAAGGAAAAGAAATATCTTAATGTAAAAGAAATATCCTAAAATATATGGATTGATTCTAAAATATAAAATGGCACACATCAAGGATCGTAAAAATATAAGTGAATAAGATTTTAAAATATAGTAAGTATTCAGGTTAGTGTGTTCCCCACGTGATGCAATGCTTATAAACGCAAATTAGACGATGTTTGGAAAAGTCAAAAGTGGAATATCTCTGCTAATGATGGATATAAAGGTCATTCCACCCCTTTAGAAGTAGGGAAGGAAAGACGAAGTAGAAAAAAAACTAGGGGGGGGTTCAATGTGTCCTTGATCTTTTGTCGTTGGGATGAAGACTGGAATTAATTGTCCTTTTTGGAGGCCAAGATGGTGTCTCACATGGTGTCATGTACAGGATCGATTTTAGAGATGATGGGGACCTCTTCATTATAATATTGTAATTAATAGTTGTATTTGTAATTGTGGGAAAAATGGGGAGGCACAATATGAGGTGAGATGATTTAAAATTGATATTTATAAAAACACAAATCTAGGACTAGTTTTTAAAACTTTTAAATATTAAGAAATATCAATTTGAATAGTAATAGGTCAAGTAAAATAAAGAGTGTAATAAATTTAATTATTAATACAATGGCCACAAATAAGGTATTAAAAAATAACACAAATGAGTTTAGAAAATATGATTCGAGTAATTAAAATATAATATGATTTTTTTTATGTAAAATTGAAAGTTGCATATTTGGATAATGCCATTTTAGGTGAATTTAAGAAAGGTATGTAAGATTAATAAATTGGCAAAAATGCGTGATTGAATATTTTTAATAATAAAATTGAAAATGATTAATTAAAATTTATAATTTGATTAAAATAAAGTAAAAATGATAAATGAGAGTATAAAAGTTTAAAAAATTGAATAAAAATGATATAAAAAAGGTTATAATTGATTTTAAAATGCTCAAGGTGAAAATATAAGAATAAAATTTATGGGGAAAATGGCAGAAACAAAGTTTAAAGTACCTTGAAATGGCTGATGCTGGCTAGTGTTGATCTCTGGAGATGGCTGTTTGGAAGAAGGCTGCTTGTTGCGTGTGATCCGTCGAAAGAGGAGATAATGGCCTCGTCCGCACGAGGCACGGCTTGTCCCCGCATGGCGTCTGCCAGGTGGCCTACTAGGTCTTCGTAGTGGGGCTGCATGTTGGTGAGGGCATCCGCGAAGTAGTCGTCCCTGACCTCCGTCATCCTCTGCATGCTGCTGTCCTCAGTTATCCTGTCGACTTTAACGGGTTCTGTAGTAATCCCGATGTGGAATGTACTGGGCAGTCGTGGTCGTGGGTGTATGATGGGATTCCCGCACTGGGACAGCAAGAGACAGAGGCAGGTCTAGATGGTAACTCCAAGAAGGTAGAGGTAGACCACGGACGAAGGCAGCGGACCAGGGAGCCACGGATGCCCTAAGTCTACATCGCGGATAGGGGTGAGAGATCCGACCGACCGTATCGGGGTCACTCTGAAAACAACTAACTGAACAACTACTTTGTCCCAATCTTGGGGGGCTTTTATATGAGACGCTCGCAGATGGCGGCGAGTTCTGATTGGCTCCCATAAAATCACGCCACCTGTCAGGCGCCGGGTTGTTTATTACGTCTGGCCACCTGTTGACGGGGTAATTGAACTCATTATCATAAACACCTGTTCGTCTGGCCTTTGTCGTCGTCTGGTCTACCTTTACATCTTTATTTTATTTGTCATCTCCATTGTTATAAGATTGATACATATTTTTATATAGATATGGGGTTATGATAAATATTATAAGAAGGTTGTGATCTAACTAACTCAAAATATACTATATATATATTTATTAATTATATCTATATGATTGTTCGGTGTTTGTGTAGTGTGTGTGTGTGTGAGGGGGGGGGTGTAATATGCATTAGGCACAATGATAAATTTCATCGAATACAAAATATGCTTGGCGGAACAATATTAGATGAAGTCAGGAAGAAAGGACCTGAGGATGTTTGATAGACGATGCATACATCTATGGCATGGCAATATATCTCACAACTGCTGACTCTGGAGTCCGTCAGGTGAATCGCCTCTGTGGGAACTCTCATTAATCTTCGATGTTCCCCTCATCGACCTTTCTGCCCACAGTTTGGTCATTATATCTGATTACAGCCGGCAAATGTCAACCATGGATATGATAAAATAGCTGCGGAAACATATGGTTTGCCATCATACTCATAAGAATCCAGTCTGAGATATCATACTTGTAGCAATGATTATCAGCACTAGATTTAATTCAAATTACAAATTTGTTGTGTTTGCTACAATCCCACTTTAATCAATGATATGTTACAATAGTAGAATTTACTTCATCTCAAGATTTCAAATTGTCCCTATACAGTTTATTGTTGGGTTCCTTCTCATGGCTTTAAGATAAAATCGTAAAGTTGGTCGAGAAGATACTCCATTCAGTAAAGACACAATATTAACTTTTCATCACATATAAAGGCCTGTGTCAATGAAATAATACTATTTGAGTTTTCCAGTTCAAACATCCACAAACTCTTATAAATTAGGTGTTATATGTATATATATATTATATGAATAAAAAAATGAAAATTCTGTTGTTTATGAGATTAATTGCTTGTAGATGAATTATTGGTCATTTTCTTTATTTTGGTTATCTTGAGGATTAAGCTCTGGTGATGCAGTCGTGGTTAAATCTTGAAAGTTTAATAATAAAATGGTTTTGATCAGTAATTTAATCGAGTTAAAGGGATATATAAAAGAGACATAATTTGATAAAAGTACTGCCTGCCTTAAGGCGTAAGAATAAAAAAAATGAAAAGCTTATTTACATAATGTACAAAAGTTTTGAGCCGGCCAGCGGGAAAGAATAGGGGAAGCATGACCTCTGGCGGTCGATTTAACAGAGTATTTTGATCTATGAATTATAATTTTTTTTAAATAGAATAATATTTTAATATAACATGTATATATTCCTCAACTCAATCTCTTCTGAAATATTAAAATTACACTTTTTACCTGGAATAATTTTAAATACATTACCAGTGCCTGCTTTAGCGTCCCTATACTATTGTTTCTGTTGGCTCAGACCTGTGATCATGCTGAATTGTTAACATTTTACTTCATTGATATTTAAATTTAATATCAAATAACTGACAAGCATGAATATCATACCGTAAAACCTAAACTAAAATATAGCTTCAAATATCTATATATACATATTGATCATAAAATTTATTTGTACAAATATATTCTCTAATTAGATTTTTACGCATTTATGAAAAAGACTTAAAACCACACATTTATTATATTTTATTAATGCATAAAGATAGATAGATATTCTTTCAAATTTAATTTTAGATTTGATTGAATGTATGCCTTTCTATAATGCTTGTGGCAATACAATTTCCTGTTATTTAATTTTAGGACCTGCATTTAAAAAATCAAAATAAATATTTGATTAACGCTTTTCTAATGATATATTTTCTTTATTTAGAAATAGAATGTAAACAATATGATGAAATGCATTTAAAATCATTATCTTTTTTGAATGTGTGTGATTTAAACTATATCGTAAACAAAAATATATTAACAATAAAATTTGTTTCAATGTAAAATTCAAAGAAGAAAGTTATATTTCGTTATTTCGTTATATGGAGATTTCATTATGAAAATTTTGTTATAAAGAGGTTTCGCTATGTAGTTTATATTATATATATAAATTTATTAATCGCGACCAAGCGCGATTTTGAAATATTTGCACCTATTACATAGGAAACAAACAAAACAACAACAATTTTAGAACTTTGAATTAAATATTTACAAATTTACACAATCGACAGGATTCATAAAATTTATATAGACAAAGTGGCTGATGTAAGAGGGTTAAATCATTATATAAACAATTTTTATGGAAAGAGTGTAAATTTTTAACAAAACATTTATATAGAAAATTTATATATAGAAAATATATAGACAATTTTATGAAATTTATATAGACAAAGTGGCTGATATAAAAGAGCTAAATCATTTATACTAAAAATATCTATGCGCGAAAGAGTGTAAATTATTAACGAAACATTTGAGAATAAATATCAGACGAGAGGAAAATGGCAGCGATTTGCCGAGTATTTGAACATGACGAGGGTTGTACAAGCCTGACGGGCAAATTGTGGGAAATTCCAAATTATTCCAAACGTCCAATGGTAATTACCTGCCATGGTCGCTTCCTTCTTCTTCCCCAGTTCCACACTTTATAGTATTGGGGGGGGGGGGGGTAAATTATTTGCTGAGTCACGCCATGGTGCGTGATTGTGGCACTTAGAATTTTATAAAAATATATATTAGAACATATACTATCATATTTTATAATATAAAATACATACGGGGCATGGAGACTTTAACACATGCATATACAGAATTGATCGAATTGATTCCTCAATCTGCTTATGTGACCAAGAAGATCACAATCCTGAGCATAATTTAATCCGGTGCCCACTTGTTGCACAATTAAGAGAACAATATCAAATGAACAGTTCCAGTCAAATGGTTTACAGAAAGAAGAACATATTTATTTTAACAAGTTCTGCAAACTTTATCTCAACTACCGAGGACCTGAATTACACTAATGAATTGAAAATTGTAGCTTTAATCAGCATAGTTTTTATTTTAAAATAATTATATTTATATCATTAATTTAGTAGTTAATTTCAACAATAAATTAATAATTTACTTACTGAAAAAATATTTTTTTCTTGTGTAAATATTGCTCTAAAATATAAAAATTTAAATATATTTCACTCTCTCTCTCTAAAACTAGAAATAATTAGAATATATATTTCGAAACAATGTACATAAAATGGTTTAAACATTTACATTCAAATATCAACATAGGATATAACGTGTGTTTTGTAATAAATAAAGAGCATATACTATAGCACATGAACCCGCTCAAAATAACCATGTCTATAGTTTTATTAAAAGACAGAGTTAAACTGTTTACTATAGTTTCCCCTCGATAAGCTAAATGATAAGGTAACTTTGAAGAGTTTGTATTTCTAATATAGTTCTTATACGTATATATAGTTTTAACGTGATGAAAGTACCTCGCAGTTTTTTGCTTCACAAATGTATTCACCTAAACAATTTTTATTCAAAGAAAATATCTTTTTTCTCTAATATTTATAAAATTAACAGATAATATTCAAATATTTCTGTTCTGATACGTTTTGTTCCGTGACCACAAGACGGTATATTAGTAAACAATATTAACATATTTGCATATAGGACTCCGTAAAATTTGCATAAGTAAAACAACTCTCAGTAAAATTATTAAATCCACGGGTTAATAAACTATGTTGAATCTACGTACTGAGGCACTTAATTATGTATTACAATACCTCTTAGTATTTCCTCTGTCTAAAATATTGTCTAAAATCATATATATCATTTAAATATTTAAATGAGCAATCCTTACAATAGGTACGTACTTACCTGAGAACGACAGCTATGTAAGTTGAATAAATTGTTACTGTTGGATATATTATATCAATCATTAAAATATTAATTTTTGGATCATTGACTATAATGATCTGTGGCTTAATAATCTGTGGCGTTGGGCATGTATATATATTTGGGCTGATATAGATTTCTAGTGTGAGAGTTAATTTATATAAATATTGTTAGAGAAATAGGTAATTTTCCCCAGTAAGACTAACTTAGATACATTTAGAAATTTA
>CP092868.1:90980397-91074884 GCA_030710605.1 Cordylochernes scorpioides
TGTTCATTGAAATTATTTAGTTTTTTGATTCAATAAAGAAGATCTTCATTTTAAAGAGAGTAATAATTATGATCCACCCAAAAGACACCACTATCCACGAGAGACAAAGTACAAGAGATAGATCTGGCTATCCGATTATTCAGTTGATTTTACATAGACGAATCTGTCTTCTATATGTCCTCTCTCTCTCAGAGTTCTCTTGGGAACAAATATTTTAGTTATTTTTTAATTATTATAGCAGTCTAACAACAAGGAGAGGAGAGACGACATTAGAACATTTCGTGTCGTTTTCTCCGACAATTTTGAGGATTGTCTATATTGTAATCGTATCAATACACATTTAAGTGTCAGTTTGATCTTGCATCCTTGATTTTACTAAATAATTCAGGATAAAATAATCCATTGATCAAATTTGATATTTTTAAAATTGCCCCTCAATGGAGGCGTCAAAACAGGATCTTTGTTTATCGAACACGTTAGTTCGAATTACCACCTATACAAGTCACTATTATCATTATTACCTTATATACATTATTTTAAAAACCTATAAATATGTTATAAAGATTCTTCCCTGCTTTTACACTTTGATAAAATCAATAAGGAATCTAGGGCTTGGTTTATTTTTACAATATTCTTTTAATTCTCGAGTTTTCGGGCCAACATGCCCTCCAACATGGAAACCTAGAAGTATTACTTCTAGCCAATTATAATAGCCTATATCCTTAGGAATAAATATCAATTTTTTAGGTATTTTTTTATTTGTACAGAAATGGCCAAATACCCATTCTTAATTAATCAAAACAAGCTATTCACCTCATTTTAGTGGTAATAGCAATAATTAAAGGCTCCAACTATTTACAAAATAGAAGTTATTTGAAAGAGGAAAAATAAAAATCAGGTAAAAAGTTTCTTTTAATTTTGAATTTGCAAGCTTTCGAGCAAAATATACTGCTCTTCAACGGATTGATACTCTATGTACAATCTCTTAAGAGATTTCAAATAATCTCTGTGTAACTATGGTTAACACAAAATAGAAGTCAAAAGGTTAATGGTCTGTGTCCATGGGCATCCCTTATATTTGAGGAAAGGTTTGAGTTGACCGTTCTGTTAAGGAGGAGAAGTACAGAAAGAGAGATAGCGGATCACACGTCGTTATTTCCAGACGATTGATTGTCCGAGCTAGAAGATGTCTTCCTCCCTTGGCCGCTTTAACGACATAAGAAACCTTAATTGATGAAATTAATTCTCTTTCCTTCAAACACTTTAGATATAAATACAAATACAGAACTTTGCGTAAAAGCATAGATATATTATGTTATATATATTAGATAATTAAAAGGAATATATTGGATTGAATGAAATATTTATTTTCCAATATTTCGGTTGGCTAAACGCCAACCTTTATCAAGGCATTGCATTTTTGTATAAACATTTATTTTTAAATAAGACGTTTAGCCAACCGAAATATTAGCAAATAAATATTTTATTCAATCTAATATATGCCTTTTTATTATCTAATGATTTAAGTATGGATTGCTCTATTTTCAGAACAATAAATATAATATAAAATGGATTTAAAATATAAAATAGTACATTAAAAAGTAAATAAATCCCTATAGAGTTGAAAATAATAGACTATTTTATATTTTATTTAGAGAGAGAGAGAGATTGAGATTGAAACTGATTTATTACAATGTCCATATAAGATTATATAAGGTTAATTATAGAATAAATATAAATAAATAAAGATTATATAATGATATATATGAATAAATAGATGTAAATATATAAAATAATTGATAAATATACATATATTTATATAAATATTTACAGTCTTCATTCAGAAAGAGAGAGAAGGACACTATAGAATTAAACAAAGTATTTTTCAATCAACCTAAAGTGTTAAGAAATTCGTCACCTAATTGTGACCTAATTACAATGATTCAACCACTGTTAACCACATACACTGCCTTATATAATTTAAAAGATAAACTATAGACAGCTCTGATAACATATGTATATCTATTTAAAAATGTTGCAAAATAACCATGTTAATTAAATATATATGTTTCATCAATTCATAATAATGAATCCATATTTATCCATAATATTTTAAAATTACATTTCAATTTGAAGATATAGCCGATGTTTTTTAATAAGCCCGTTGAAGAGCGATTATCTCTTGAAAGTTAGCATTTTAAAATAAAATTCATTGTGAGAAAATATTTTTGTATTTTTAAACCTATATGTAAATATATAAAGGTAGAATTTGAATCAGAGAGAGTTAGGAGCTCAGTAAAACAAATGGACCTGGGGGAACTTTATATCCCGACTCCTAACAATAAAAACACAGACGACCTTGTAAATTCTTGGAGGAAACATTATTTCCTTAAAATAGAACCTCGGAATGAGAGTTTCTATTGGTCACTGGAGATTTACAGTTATTGCTTCTTAACATGCAATTTTGGCGCCTGGCCCCGCTGTTCTATAAAACGGCGGGGAGATAAAATTCCTCTTTCTCAGGTGAATTCATCTTCTGCCCACATTATCTGGGCGCCAGGTTTCTGCCATACCGTCGTTTGGTTATGTTCTCAGTACTTAACGATGGAATGAATTAGGTAAATTGCATTGCGCTAACATATGCTATTTTCATTCGAACTGTCCTTTTATATATTTTTAAATTTACATATTATGGAATCTTTCTACTAGTTATAAGTAAAAAATGGTCAGGTTTTAATTTCATCTATTGATCAATGAGATATTTTCATATATATATTTGTTATAATCATTTTGAAATTAAAAATGAAATTATTTTCTTGTTTTAAGGAAACATGACTATGTTTGTGATTTTGCTCTGCAGTCGTGATAAAAATAATAAAACAGTTTTAGTCACAATTTGCTTTAATTGTGCTAATGAAGAATATAAAATACATAATTCTAAAAGTACTACCTGACTTAAGGCGAGTAGAACGAAGGAAATAAAGGATTACGTATTTACATATCTACAGAAATTTTTGAGCCGGCCAACGAGAAGCAACAACAATAGGTTATATAAAGGGAAGTCGCGACTCTGGTGGTAGACTTTACAAAGTAGCTTGTTCTATAAATTATAATTTTGAAATATAATAACATTTTTATATAATATATATATTTGTAGTACTATTTCTACAATTAAGAGGAAAAGTTGAGAAATATCTAGATAAAAATAAAAGGTACATGACTAGAAGATACTCAAAGATATATCAAAATCAAGATTAAGTAAACTGATTATTTAGTGGTGCTCTTTAGTACTATTATTGATTTTTCTCTTTGGACTTATGAATGAATTTATATCAAATGAGCTCTGTTTCAATGAAAAGTCTTTTGAGCGAGTCAATTTCGAATCCTTCTGGACACAGTGAAATGAAAAAGGAATGTTCAAATGGTAGACAAAGTCGTTAAATAGAATTAATTATTTCGAAGTCAGATTTTTAAATAAGGTAATTTGTGTGTATTCTCTACATATGATTACTCTTACATCTTCCATTCTTCTAACACCGAGCAACCACTGTAAAATACCACTGTCAGAATCTGCAATGACATTAGCTATAGACTTGGTTTACCTATTTATTTGTAAAATATTTGAACTATTTTTGGCGCGTATCATTCTTTTAAAAAATGAATCAATTTCAACTGCCCATACAGGCCCTCTATTATTTTTTCCTCGCAGTAAGGACAGTAGAGAATTGATATTTTAAAAATTAACCATACGCTTCAAAAATATTTCAAATTTCCTATAAAAGATGACGCATTTATACATCATACTATATATTTGTTTAATATATTTCCTATTTAGTTACATAATCCTGATTTTTTTTCGTTTAGCTATCTTCAATATATGAAAAAATATATTTTATAATTACTTGCCGGAGTTTTTTTTTTTGTCCTTTCTGATGAGTTCTTTTCATAACAATAGTCAAAATAGGCCTATTTCTTCACCGAAATCAAGGAAATTATAAACATGTTTGAAATTTGATATAGGGGAATATGAGATTAGAAAAAATTCGAGGCCTCGTGGAAAATATTTAAGTTTTATAATATGCATATATATGAATAACTTTAGAGATTTTATGAATGCCTATTTTTAGATATAAAAATAGTTGCAATATTGTAGCAGATTATTATTTTTCATATATTGTTAGTCAGCAATTTCTCTCAATTCCTCTGTTATTTAATATAAACAATTTAATGACTATTTGAAACTAAATAAACTGATTTGTTCCATTATAATGACAATGCAATACGTTACAAAGTATATTAATCTCTAATACGTGAAGGAATTGAGAAATATCCGATATCATAAACAAGTAATGATTTTCCCGTTTTGTTCCAAAGTATAATTCTTATATAGTTATTATTTGAAATATATTTAAAAACGTATACCTATAGGTCAACCTAAAATAGCTTTTTGGATATGAAATATATATAAATATGTTATAAATAATGAGAAAAATAGGTTTCTGCTGATTTTGATTATTCTTGAGGATTAAGCTATGGTGATGCAGTCGTGGTCAAAATCTTGAAAATATAATAATAAAAATAATGAAGGTTAAGAATGGCGTCAATTGAGCTTATCGGTTATATAAAACACAATTTAAAATGATATGCCTGGCTTAAGGCGTAAGAATCTAAAAAAATGAAAAACCTATTTACATAATGTACAAAATATTTGAGCCGGCCATCGAGAAACAACAACGACGAGTTTTTGTTGGAAAAGACGGCGACCTATGGTGGTCGATTTAACAGTCATTTAATCTATGAAATATATTTGAAAAACATATTTTATATATATAACATATATATAAAATTCAAATGGAATATTCATATTATTTTATGTCATTTTTACAACAAAAAGAATTTTTTTCAATGTTAAACCTCGTTAAAAATTTATAAATAGTGTAGCAACTGGCTGAAAGACCACTTCAAAGGTTTGTGAGGTAATAGAAAATCAAACCCAGAAGGAAGACTCCAATGGAAGGTAATGGACGTCCTGAGGCAAATGACCACAAGTTGGAGAAGAACGACTCGGACCGCATTCATCTCACTTTGCTCTCCTAGCCGATTGAGATTTAGAGCAGAACCATCCTTTCTGTCTGGTATTTGCCGTCCATCCATTTTGTGAACTTCTCAGACATCTTTTCTATGTTTTATTTCTTTTCCGTTCTCTATAATGTAAGTTCGTACAGTCCTTTTGTGCATTTTAAATCAGGTCCTGATCTGTTACTTCCTCAATCCTACTTCAACACACATTCTGTTTTTTTTTTTTCTAGGTTCAGTCCAGCAATCATAGGTTGTATGTACTGTGAATTAATATAATGGTGTTGTAGACCTCGTCTATGTATATTGAGTCGTTGCAGGTTCCTTCCTTCCATGTACATATACATCATATGTTGTTGCATCTATTTTCCATTTATCATTAGTTGTTACAGGTCCATTTCCTCGTTCATTAGTTGTTGCATGTCCCTTCGATTTATTACGAGTTGTTACAGGTCAATTCCCTTTATTATGAGTTTTTGTATATCTCTTCTATTTATCATGAGTTGTTGTATGTCTCTCCTATTTATCATGAGTTGTTGCAGGTCTATTCCCTTTATCATGAGTTTTTGTATGTCTCTTCTATTCATCATGAGTTATTGTATGCCCCTCCTATTTATCATGAGTTGTTGCAGGTCCATTCCCTTTATCATGAGTTTTTGTTTGTCTCTTCTATTTATCATAAGTTGTTGCATGTCCCTTCCATTTATCATCAGTTGATGTGCATGTCTTTTCCATTTATCATCAGTTGATGTGCATGTCTTTTCCATTTATAAGGGGTGTTGCATGTCCCTTCCATTTATGATGAGTTGTTGCATGTTCCTTCCATTTATGATGAGTTGTTGCATGTCCCTTCCATTTATGATGAGTTGTTGCATGTTCCTTCCATTTAAGAGGTGGTGTTGCATGTCCCTTCCATTTATAAAGAGTTGTTGCATATCATTTCCATTTATGATGAGTTGTTGCATGTTCCTTCCATTTATGATGAGTTGTTGTGCATGTCCCTTCCATTTATGATGAGTTGTTACATGTCCCTTCCAATTATCAGCAGTTGTTGCATATCTCTTCCATTTTTCATGAATTTCTGCATGCCCCTTCCATTCATCAAGAATTGTTGCATGTCCCTTCCCTTTATCAGGGATGTTGTATGCCCCTTCCATTTTGATGAGATGTTGCATGTCCCTTTCATTTATCATGAGTTGTTGCATATATCTCTTCCATTTATCATGAGTGTTGCAGTCTAATCGGACTTATTGCATGTATTACATGTTATGTAAATAATTAAATGGCAATATTTGAATCGCGATATCATTGATGATACACACACAACAGCATCAAATATAACTAATATGAGGTAAATTATATACGAAGAATAACAATATAATTGGAAGATGTAAATTGCGTAATTATACAGCATATAAAGGCTTTACTTATCGACTCCCCTGGTATTTAACGATGATGATAACAATATTAATATAATTATCTTAACAATTTATTTTCTCAACTTATAGCTATGCCGGTAGAAATAATTTAAAGATTCTAAAGCTTGCACTTTGCACGAATAAAGAAACGCATTACTACTATTTATATTGTTATTTTATACTTTATAGCAATTTTCTCCTCAAAAAAAAAAGTATCGCACGCTCCTCCTATTAGCTTTAAAATAAAACATATTTCATAGAACACTGGTAGGATAAAATTTGTATATGGTAGCCATTGTGCGCTCCTGCTCTCATGGAACAAGTTTACAGAACCAACACCGCCAAATTAAATAAGTGCGTTCTCAATTAGTATTCGAACAAACCCCAAAAATTGGACGTTGTTTAATTAACCGATAATCATGTTTAATTTGACCCCGGGATTGATGGACAAACATTTAATTAAGTCGCAACAGAATAAATTTCCACAGGCGGCGTCTAGTTCGTAATTAGAATGGATTTTTTACAGCGAGAGTACCGCAATTAAATTGGTGTTTGGATTTCCCCGCATCATGGTGGCTTCAACGACTCTAGCCTCACATACAATGCCTGCCTCATAAACTAAACATTTTAGCCAACCTGTTAAACACACTAATTAACAAATAAAGATGTATATACTCAACCGTCTTATAATAAACATATTGTCGCGTTGCAAAATAGACGCAAGGAGATGTAAACACAAACTAACTTTATTCTCTATAACAACGGTCTACCTTAAAATTGTAGCTATGCGAATTTATGAATTTATCAATGCAATCTTAAACTGAAATTTATTTAAATGAATAAACCACGCTACAATGCCCCTTCTCCCAAAAGGACAGCGTCCCCGCCGTCAGACGAACGACTTACCGACGGGTCGGTCCTGTTGTTTGTCCGGATCACTGTGACAATTTTCCTTAGTAGACTACGAACTCTGCAGACAGCGATTCTCTGCAGGCAGAAATTTCTGCAGACGACGGTCTCAACTCCGCAGAAGACAGACATATATTCTGACTTTAAAATCATGTGAATAAATTAACAACGCTCGATATTCAAGATTTCATCTGCGTTTATTGAGAACTTATAGTCGTGAGTGGATAGCGTGGGATAGATAATAGTTCTTTGTGAACGGTATAAAAAGGAGAAATCACATCACGATAATCAGTGATAGCTTTAGCATTCTTCCAGATCACACCAGTAGCAGTGTATATTTGGTCTATGTTTAGAATCATGCTTATTATTAGCTCACAAGTCGAATAATGAGGACCATCTCCACCCATATAGAACTCATTCTGACAACACGATACGGGGCGTGATGGGAAGAAGAATAATAGTGATGGGCGAATGGATAACGCCAGCATTCACCTAGAATGAAATAGTCCCTTAGCTGAAACGACAAGGTAAATTGTAATGGCCATGCGATTTGGAGCGAGTTGTGTCAACTTGACAACGTCGTATCGAGTCACGTCAATGACATTGTCAATATCTATGAATTTCAAGCCACGAGTAAACTACAAGGAATTGGTATTACTTTTATCATCTTGAAACAAAAATCGTACATTTAGAGGCTTTATATCAGCATATGTGTCAAACTGGGAACTAAACGACAGCGGAGTTGTATCCTTGATGCTCTCGCAATACAAGGAATCTTGTTGTAAATGGATTATTACTGCAGTAGATAACTTGCACGTGTTCTAAAAGCATTAGCGATTACAATGAGTTTCAGGACATCACAAGAGAACACTGAACTAAGGTAAATAAGATTCTTGCTACAATTAGTTTCGCTTTCGTATTAGTTGAGCCAAGTAAATATTCCGCATAGTAACCGAGTCACATACTACTCTGATCAAAAAGTTTCGATACTTTGCTCATAAGTTTAAAAAAAAAACTTTATTATTCTACCAAATTTAAATTGTCCCCTTAAAAGTAGTCCCTGTTGGCCGCGTTGCACTTCAGCCACCTTTTTTCCAGTCGGCAAAACACCTCTGGTAGTCTGTTTTCGGGATCGCCTTCATAGCCTTCTAAGATTTCACATTGATCTCTTCTATGCTCTGAAATTTCCGACCCTTTAACTTTTTTTTGAGCTTTCCAAAAAGGAAGAAGTCACAGGGGGCCAAATCGGAACTGTAGGGGGATTGGAGGAACACAGAGGTTGAGTGGTCCTGCAGGATCTTCGAGATTTTCAGGGCTGTGTGCGCCGGCGCGTTTTCGTGGTGGAGGATCCACGTCTTGCTTTTCCACAGCTCCGGCCGTTCCTGCCTGATCGCTTCCCTCAATCGCCTCAAACTCCCAGGTAGGAGTTAGCAGATTTTGTAGAGTCTTGTTGTTGAAATTCATAATGAACGATGCCCTGGTAGTCGAAGAAAACCGTCAACATGACCTTGAATTTGCTGGGAGCCTTCCTCGCTTTCTTTGGTCTCGGCTCATTTTTGAAGCGCCACTCCGATGCCTGTTGGGTAGTTTCCGAATTAAAGCCGTAAATCCATGTTTCGTCTCCAGTAATGACCCTCTTCAGCAATTCGGGGTCGTCGGTTGTCGCTTCGAGATTGAGACTGGCCGTTTCTTTCCGGGCGTTCTTTTGATCAAAAATCAAATCTTTGGGAACGAGAACGGCGTTGAGTCTTCTCACTCCCAAAATGTCCTTCATTATCGATTGAATCGACCCGAATGATATCCCTGCTTCTTCGGCGACCTTCCTGACAGTTATTCGTCGGTCTTTACGCACCAGTTCTAACACCTTGTCCACCTTTTCAGGCGTGGTTGATGTGGACGGTCTTCCGGAACGCTCGTTGTCGGCGGTCTCTTCCCGACCCTTCTTGAAGCGCTTGTACCACTCGAAAACTCGTCTTCGGCTCATGACGGCATCCCCGTAGGCTGTTTGCAACATCCAAAATATTTCGGTACCCTTGAATCCGTTTTTCACACAGAACTTGATGCAAATTCTTTGATCCTCCATTTCGGTGACTAACGAAATCGAAGCACGGGCAAAATGGCTTCACTTCGAACAGCCGCTGCTCGCGCTGTTGAGGGTGTGATTTTTGATAATTGGCAGGTCTCCAAGCCAAGGGCGACGCTTGTGTTTGCCACTAACCGGGAGAAAATATATTGAGTTTTCAGGATTTTATGAGCAAAGTTTCGAAACCTTTTGATCAGAGTAGTGCAATTCATTGAATCAATGATCGTCCTTAAGTTTGCATGAGAGGTTTCGACTACGTCAAAATAACGGAAGGCTACCTTTAAATCTTCATGATTTAAGCCTCTCGTCGGTCGATGGTTCTTTCTGTTGGATATCATTTTCAAATATTATTTTTTTATTAATTTAACTATTATATTCTGTGACTTAATAATCTGCGGCGTTAAGCATGTATAAATATAAGCTAATATAGATAGGATAGAGGTGTGTGAGGTAATAGATATAAATATTAAAATAAATAAGGCATATTCTGACCAAAAGCAGATGTGCTTTTTAGATGGCACAGCGCCATCTAGTGGAACAGAAATCAACTAAAACATTGATTTAACCTGTTCCCTGATAAAGCACATGTGCTATTGGTCAGGATAGGCCTTCTTTATTCTAAAAAACACATGTGATTTTGGTCAGGGTATGCCTTTTTTATTTTAATATCAACACCTGACCTTTTTATTAGATATAAATATTGTTAGAGTCAGTTAATTTTTGCCAGTAAGGCTAACTAATAGATGATTAGGAATGCATGTTGATTCTTTATTTTAGTACCTTTAATAAATAATATCTTTATTTTGAAAGATAGTAATTATTACGATCTACCCAACGTTTTCAAGCAGATTAACTGTCTAGGTCACTTGAGAATATTAGTGCTACTAAAAATACACCGATTACTAGATAAAATTAGTGAATATAGTACAAACACTAGTGATATTATACTTGAAGTTCTATCCCAAAAATAAATCTAAAATTTGAACTTATTCGCGCGAATACATCTGGATCTATCTAAAGCACCAATGCGTTCAAAAAATTGTTTAGTGAAAATGAACTTTCGAAGAATGCCATGAAAATTGTGAAAACAGTTATCTATAGGAATATGCGAGATTTTGATTTCATAAAATATAAATGAATCGTTATCAAACCGACTGTAAAGTGACATTTTATATTTATTACTTAATAAATATTTCACGAGTCTCGATATGTGTTTCTAATGTAAACGAATGTTTAAGAAAATAGACGAATTTATTATATTTAAACTTATAAGAATCGGAGAAAATATTATTTAAAAAATATCGATTTGAGCTTTGTGTCAGTTTTAGAAGAGCATTACTTTTGGGTACAAGTATTGATTTTAAAATAAATCTACAACCTTTCGCAATGAGTTTCTTTTATTATGATATATTTTTATTATCATAATGAAAGAAACTCATTGCGAAAGTTGTAGTTTTATTTTTGAAATTTGTAGCGCATTTTTTTTCGTTTACTTCATACAAGTATTGATATAAGTATTTTCTGAATATATCTGATTATTATTTGATTCGATTTAGACAATGAAAGATATAGAAAGAAAATTGATATTATAGTACAATTAATCTTAGCGCCATTTATCATTCAAAACCAAATTATTCCCTCTATGTTAGTGTGATTTTATTTTTATATAACGTTGGTGAAGGAGGGTTGGCGACTTTGTTTATGCTCCAGAAATCCGGGTTAGACACAGATGGTAGAAGATGAATTAAGAATATTGGAAGATGTTTTGGCTCAAGTGTAGGGTAATATATATAACATAAGTTTCATATTAAATTTCTATATATTTGGAAAGAATTCAAATCCATGTTCAGTCCCTCCACATTGATCCGACCAACATGATGAGGAGATAGGTCCAAGCCGCTGCCAGCCGTCAATATCCAATTAAGAAGAGAAACAAAGAGATGAGGATCATAATTGTAAAGAGGATCGGGGGTTTGTGATCTGTTGTGACAACAGCCGCTCAGAAAAACACCCGCCAACTGCCAAATTAATTAAGAATACTAATTACTGGAATTTTCGGGCGAGCGCTCCAAATTAACTTATTAGCGACAGGTCCGGGACATTGTTTATTTCTCGGTGTTGATCCCTCTTCCCTTATGTGGACTGTTGATCCCCTCTCCTACATTGACTGTTGGACCTCACTTCATGGACTGTTGATCCCTTTTCTTACATGGAATATTGGGCCCTAATTCATGGACTGTTGACTCCTCTTCTTACATGGACTGTTGATCCCTCTTCCTACATTGACTGCTTTTCCTTAATTCAGGGACTGTTGATCCCTTTTCCTACATGGGATGTTGGACCCTAATTCATGGACTGTTGAGTCTTCTTCCTACATGGACTGTTGATCCTTATTCCTACACGGTCTGTTGATCCCACTTCCTTTATGTTGACTGTTGACCCCTCTTCCTACATTGACTGCTTCTCCTTAATTCATGAACTGTTGATCCTTTTTCCTACATGCAAAGTTGAGCCCTAATTCGTGGACTGTTGATTCCTCTTCCTACATGGACTGTTGATCCTTATTCCTACCTGGTCTGTTGATCCCTCTTCCTACCTGGTCTGTTGATCCCTCTTCCTACATTGACTGCTTCTCTTCAATTCATATACTGTTGATTCCTCTTCCTGCATGGACTGTTGATCTTTCTTCCAACATTTACTATTGATCCTTCTTCCTACATGGACAGTTGGACCTTAATTCATGGAGTATTAATCCTTCTTCCTACATGGACTGTTGGACCTTAATTCATGGACCGTTGATCCTTCTTCCTACATGGAATGTTAGACCTTAATTCATGGACCGTTGATCCTTCTTCCTACATGGACTGTTGGACCTTAATTCATGGACTGTTGATCCTTCTTCCTACATGGACTGTTGGACCTTAATTCATGGACTGTTGATCCTTCTTTCCTACATGGACTGTTGGACCTTAATTCATGGACTATTGATCCTTCTTACTACATGGAATGTTAGACCTTAATTCATGGACTGTTGATCCTTCTTTCCTACATGGACTGTTGGACCTTAATTCATGGACTGTTGATCCTTCTTACTACATGGAATGTTAGACCTTAATTCATGGACTGTTGATCCTTCTTACTACATGGAATGTTAGACCTTAATTCATGGACTGTTGATCCTTCTTTCCTACATGGACTGTTGGACCTTAATTCATGGACTGTTGATCCTTCTTTCCTACATGGACTGTTGGACCTTAATTCATGGACTATTGATCCTTCTTACTACATGGAATGTTAGACCTTAATTCATGGACTGTTGATCCTTCTTTCCTACATGGACTGTTGGACCTTAATTCATGGACTGTTGATCCTTCTTACTACATGGAATGTTAGACCTTAATTCATGGACTGTTGATCCTTCTTTCCTACATGGACTGTTGGACCTTAATTCATGGACTGTTGATCCTTCTTTCCTACATGGACTGTTGGACCTTAATTCATGGACTGTTGATCCTTCTTTCCTACATGGACTGTTGGACCTTAATTCATGGACTATTGATCCTTCTTTCCTACATGGACTGTTGGACCTTAATTCATGGACTGTTGATCCTTCTTTCCTACATGGACTGTTGGACCTTAATTCATGGACTATTGATCCTTCTTTCCTACATGGACTGTTGGACCTTAATTCATGGACTGTTGATCCTTCTTTCCTACATGGACTGTTGGACCTTAATTCATGGACTGTTGATCCTTCTTTCCTACATGGACTGTTGGACCTTAATTCATGGACTATTGATCCTTCTTACTACATGGAATGTTAGACCTTAATTCATGGACTGTTGATCCTTCTTACTACATGGAATGTTAGACCTTAATTCATGGACTGTTGATCCTTCTTTCCTACATGGACTGTTGGACCTTAATTCATGGACTGTTGATCCTTCTTTCCTACATGGACTGTTGGACCTTAATTCATGGACTATTGATCCTTCTTACTACATGGAATGTTAGACCTTAATTCATGGACCGTTGATCCTTCTTTCCTACATGGACTGTTGGACCTTAATTCATGGACTGTTGATCCTTCTTACTACATGGAATGTTAGACCTTAATTCATGGACTGTTGATCCTTCTTACTACATGGAATGTTGGACCTTAATTCATGGACTATTGATCCTCCTTCCTACATGGACTGTTGGACCTCAATTCATGGACTGTTGATCCTTCTTTCCTACATGGACTGTTGGACCTTAATTCATGGACTGTTGATCCTTCTTACTACATGGAATGTTAGACCTTAATTCATGGACTGTTGATCCTTCTTTCCTACATGGACTGTTGGACCTTAATTCATGGACTATTGATCCTTCTTACTACATGGAATGTTAGACCTTAATTCATGGACCGTTGATCCTTCTTCCTACATGGACTGTTGGACCTTAATTCATGGACTGTTGATCCTTCTTCCTACATGGACTGTTGGACCTTAATTCATGGACTGTTGATCCTTCTTTCCTACATGGACTGTTGGACCTTAATTCATGGACTGTTGATCCTTCTTTCCTACATGGACTGTTGGACCTTAATTCATGGACTGTTGATCCTTCTTACTACATGGAATGTTAGACCTTAATTCATGGACTGTTGATCCTTCTTTCCTACATGGACTGTTGGACCTTAATTCATGGACTATTGATCCTCCTTCCTACATGGACTGTTGGACCTCAATTCATGGACTCTTGATCCTTCTTCCTACATGGAGGAGAAGGTCTTATATCAGAAATTTCGCAATTTTAGATGATATATAAGGCGAGAATTGAGACCAATTTTGATTTAGGAAATATTCTACAACAGAAACCTCAAGCTATTCCTAACGAAATAAAGTACCAAAGAAATGAACTAGTAGAAACGAGGCTTAATAATTCTGTAGGCGATAGAAATGTAGAAGTTTTCTTTCGAAGTGAGAATAAAAATTAAAATTCAAGTCGTTGCCCAGGTCACTCTGTCAGTAGTAAAATATTGCGCCAACCATTTTACAAGCTATCGCTGCAACAACTCGTTCAGGATGTAAAGAAAACCCTGGGTTTAACCTTGCGTCAGTTCACGTCCCGCTTCGGAGAAAAGATGGAATTTTCCCAATAATAACCCCAAAATGGTTAGAATCACATTCTATATCAAGGTGGTTCCTTTTTATATATCATAAATTTGCCTTCGGTGATAACCTTTAGTAATTTTTATATTTTAAAATCTAAGAAAAAATTTTCAGGAGACCGACAATATAGCTTTGTAAACTAAGCCTTATTAGACTCTGAGTATACATATAAATATGTCAAACATTATAAATATATTTTTGACAATATTTTATAAATATATTTATAATATTGTTTCAAATGATCCTGCCGACGTATGGATAAACTGGCAGTCGTGTACTTGAGGCGAGTGTTGATGTTTTTCCACACGCGGACAACAAGAAGCAGAGGCAGGGCTAGATGTTAGCACCGAGAGTGATCGGAGACAGCCCACGGGACAGAGGTAGAGGCCATGACACAAACTTGGATGCTATCACCAAGACATGGAAAGAGAGACCAAGAGAGACAGAAGCGGTCTGCTGAGAGACACCCTAGAACCATACTGCTGCTGAAACCCCTGCTAAAATCTGTTCTGGTTACAGGAGTCGTATATAAAAAGTCCCTGGTGGGAGGCCCATCTTTCTGGGCGTTGGCATTTTCCTCCTCTGTCCCCAGCTGCCACCAGCTGACCGACCACTCTTTGGATCTTTATATTGACGTCACCATTT
This sequence comes from Cordylochernes scorpioides, assembly GCA_030710605.1. Lineage (NCBI taxonomy): Eukaryota > Metazoa > Arthropoda > Arachnida > Pseudoscorpiones > Chernetidae > Cordylochernes > Cordylochernes scorpioides. Next base: position 90,995,685 of record CP092868.1, read on the forward strand.
TAGTTTAAATACAAATAGGAGGTTTAAATACAAATAGTTTATATACAAAATATGGGGGTCGTAAATATAAACAGTGTACATTTTAATAGAAGGGTAGGATCTTATAAGATATCTACTCTAACTAATTGGAAGATATATATATGTGAAATATACTAAAGGTGTCATTATTATACAGTTTGAAATATACGATATATATTTAAAACATATTTCTACAGCCATTTTACTGCAATGATTAGAAATTGAAATAAGGAGGGCATATCTCATCAGTGATGAACCCTCCCAGCGGATTAAAAAATTAAAATTACGAAATCGCTGTTGGTTTATCACCAAATAGCCATGCCCTCACTCTTTCAATTTCTAAGCATTGCAGTAATATAGCGATAGAGAGAAATAGGTTTAAAATATATATGTTTTCATCGCAGTAAAAACAGTAGAAGTTTGATTTATTTGTGAAAGAAACACTGGCGTCTTAATGTTTTCATTTGTTGGGTATAGATGGCGCGTTTTTGCTTTGTATTAATATATATTTCAAAAAATAACTCTAAAATATATTTATACTTTTCAGAGATAAAGAGGACGCTAAGTTTGTGATGATATAAATAGGTTGTTGAGGGTTTGTGCTGTTATTTGGTTAAAAGAATTACCTTTATCACCTATATATGTGGATGAGCAGAAACTACAATGGATTTTGTAGACATCCTATCTATAAAAATTAAAATTCTAGAAACCATTCCCAATATCAACAATTACATATTGCTTTATGTGAGTAATGGTCCCCCAGGAATTATTTGAAAATGGAAAATAGAATTATGGTAAAAAGGTATCTCTTATTTTAGATTTTTGCAAGTTTTCGGGTCAATTTCTGTTCTTCAACGGGCAATTACATTTTGTACAATATCAAAATAATTTTTCAAAATAATCATTTTTATATTTATAAAAAGTAAGTGTTCGTTGAAGACTAGAAAATCGCTCGAAAACTTGCAAAAATCTAAAATGAAATAAAATAATTGTTGTTTAGAATCTCGGGTTTAATTTCAAAATGTGAAAATATTTTAATCTCTAAGTATACTTAGGAATAGCTGAAGGAAGTTTAACCACATAATTGACTTTAAATATAATTACAGAGAGAGGCAAGCCGGATTATAAAAAAAAAGTTTATTTGCCCATATCCAATATGTAGTTTCAGGAAAATATATCTCACCGAACCCCACATAATCCAATTACTTTATAAATTATTTGGCGTCTGCAGCTATTTAAAAGACTTTAAAATTTCGTCTGCTAAAATATTTCTCCTTGAAAGGCTCTTAAATTTGATTATATTTGTATACTTTCTAGATAAAATATTCTAGAATTTTACATTTTTAGTGCCTCAAAACATTTTATTAGACTAAAATTTATAAAATTTTATATCAAGAAATTTGGATGTAAGAGCTTCTATTTAGAATTAATGTTTTGATAAAAATATATTTATTTTGTATAGTTTCATGTCCTTTTGATATTGAAGCGCAAAAAAATAAATTTTGATATCCATTTATATATGAATAGATTAATATTTTTACTTATGTACTTAATATACTTATATACAAGCGCAAACATTTGATAATTGAAATATATTTATTATATGCGAAAATAATAAAAATAAAATAATAAAAAAGGTCAGGTGTTTGTTATTAAAATCAAAAAAGGCATATCTTGTCCACGTTCACATGAACATTTTGATGTCATAGAGAGCGCCATCTAGTGGAAAAGAAATCAACTATACGTTGATTTAACCTGTTAACGCGATCGTGTTTGACTTTTCTTGATTTAACAAGAAAATGGGTTGGCCAAATATCACGGAACAGGATTAAATGAACGTTTAGTTGATTTCTGTTCCACTAGATGGCGCTATGACATCAAAATGTTCATGTGAACGTGGCCAAAATATGAATTTTTGATTTTGATTTAATTATATATAAGATGTTATTGTAGGTTTTTGAAAAACAAAATATCTATAGTACGATCAAATTAAAATATTTTAGATAAACTCAAACCATATAGATTAATCAAGAATATTGAAGTCGGTGGACAAGTGGGTTAACCCTCTATTCCCTACAGCCATGAACCGGGATCGAATCCCGCATTGGACACTTTGTCTTAATAGGTGAATAACCTTCATATATTATTCACTGTTGTAAATATCATAAGCTAGGTTACTATTTTTGAACGGAACCTAGTAAAGTTATTTTGTCACCAGGATTAATCAAGGAAAATGCAATTCACGCTTTCTGATGGCTTGCGCCATCGTTGAATTTTTATTATTTTCAAATTGGTAAAAATATATTTTCGATTAATCAAGGAATGCTAACCATTACGTGTCTCGGGCTATTACTCTCACAGCATGGGGCAAGCTGTACCTCAACGACAAAATTCCTGGTATTTGAGAAATCCTGAAAAATCATGGAATGGGTATTTAAGGCCGGATAAGCGTGACAACGCCAAAGGCTGTGAAATAGTACAGATGTATATCAACGATTAGTATATATTTATTTCTATAGATGGCGCAATCCATCAGCAACTTCAGTTGCACAATCAAATTTCTTAATTTAATCCACCTGATACCAGTACAATTTCACTTTTGTACTATTTCTTCACATATAGATTATGTTGAAAGTAAATATATATATATATATTAAAAATAAAGAAGGCATCTCCTGACCACGAGCACATGTGCTTTTTAGATGGCAGAGCGCCATGTGCTCGTGGTCAGGAGATGCCTTCTTTATTTTTAATATCAACATCTGACCCACTTATCTTTTATTTTTTCTATTGTTTTTTCATATATATATATATATATATATATATATATATATATAGCTATTTAAGACAAAAGAGACATATCCTGACCGCGCTAACATTGGCATTTCTAGATGGGAGAGCGTCATCTTGTGGAACAAAATTAAACTAAACATTTATTAACTTTTCCGTGATATTTGGCCATTATACTTTTTTATATTTTATTATTTTTAACACATGTATATCTATTGAAATTAAAAATACTTCGACCAGTAAATATATTTATTATCTCGACGTTTCGGCAAAAATATTTTGTCCTCGTAAGAAGCGAACAAAAATTAAAACATTTGTCAAAGCGTTAAAAGTTATTTTGTCGAAACGTCGAGATAAAAAAAAATATTTACTGTCCGAAGTATCTCTAATATAAGAGCTATGAATGCCGGCCAGGCAATCTCTATATTTACGGTATATAGCATTGTATTGTATGATATTTGCATGGAACCATTATCAGGCTAAATAAAAGATTGTACAAAAGTGAAATGATACAAAGATCATGGCAGCTCTTTCCATTATCCTGTAGTAAATATATAAAATAATTGAGTCTCTAAATTGTCTTTCTAATCATTTCTGTTCTTATTTCCATATTGTAAAGACTATGCAATTAATCAAGGTAAGCAATAGATATATTTGGTTTAAAAAAAAACAATTTTTTTTAACCTTAATCGAATTTATTTTTCGATAACATACTTTGTGAATAAATTTAAGCAAGCAAATTTACATTTTGTTTTTCGAATAGCCATTATATTTCTTTCTATTTCATTTTGTAATTTGTCTTTAATATTATACACGAAATCAAATATTAATTTTGCAAATAGAAACATTAAGACGTGAAAGTTTCTTTTACACATAAATCAAATTCTACAAAGCGGTCTGGTAGATTAAATTGGCGGAACCGCTGAGAGGGTTCACTACTGATGAGCCAATCCCTCCTAATATATATTCATCGCAGTAAGGAAAGTAAAATATAATATTTATGTGTGGAAGAAACATTCGTATCTTAATGTTTCCTTTTTCTATATATTGATGACGCGTTGTTGCTTTGTGAATATGAACACACACACACACATTCAAAGTACTATAGAATTGAAAAAGATGAAAGAAACCATAAAATATTCATTAAAAATCTGTATGTGACCGAGTTATATTAGCAAGATAGTTACATATTAGTTTAAATTTAATTATCAAATATAACATATCTATGAAACAGTATGCGGAGAGAAATACATCTGTTTCAAGTGAAAGGGCTTAAAATAAATGAAAAAAGGATGATATTATATCACATAAAAACTAATAAAATATAATATTAACCCAGGGATCGTCAAAACTTTGAGTCGGATGAGTCGAAAATTATTATTTAAAAAATTATAGGTAATTGAAGAGCCACAAAATATGTTCTTGCCAACAAAATATAGTACTCGTTCAAATGATATTCGCTTATGAAATGCATACCTCTGGTGAATCCTGTATAGGGCCAGTGACCCTAAATAAAGGCTTTTGTTGTTGTTGATATTCACGTATGGAACTATATAAAGAAGCGCAGCTTTACATTTAAAGAGCTGCATGTGGCTCGTGAGTTTGCCGACCTCTGTTTTAACTTATTTGTCATGAAGATAGATCGGCCCAGCCGGCATTCATAGTTCTTAAAATTGAAGATACTAAGTGATGTCGCCCTTACAACCTGAGAATAATTTTAACGCCTTGCTAATTTAATTAATTTTTATTTGATCCTAACGAGAACAACAGATATTTGTCGAAGCGTCGAAAAGATTTACTGGCCGAAGTATCTTTAATTTTAATAACTATTTACTTGTGTATTGCTGAATATAATTTCTGGGTAAAATAATTGCATTAAATTTCAAATATTATATTTATCCAATGATAAAACATCGCTTTTTAAAACTTATTCGGTTAAAAGACCTTTAACTCCAAACCAAAAACTCGTTTAAATGATTAATTGATAGAATTTTTTCTTTTCGATAAAACAGTTTTTTTGGTAACCTCAAATTTTTATATCGACATTTTCCACCTATTGTTTTTGGGTTAAGAAATATCTTGAGTTTCATTTCCCCCGATAGAGATAATAAAAGAAAACCCATCCCTAGATTATATTTAAAAAAACAAATTTCCTCCTATATATGAAAATTTATAATAGAAATTTTGAAAATTTATTTTTCTTTCCAAAACAATTCGAATTTTTGATAGGATATTGGTTAGGATGTCATAAATCTATACAAAGAAAGGTCTCCCCATTCTGTCAAAATAGACCCTTTGACATTGAGTAGTGCTCACATTCTTAATGGAAAAGGAAGACGCATTCTACTTCATCCAATAATGATCTTTAGCTCTGCAAGCTTGATATCTCAATATGATTGAATGGAGATAAGAAAGTAGAATAAGAAGAAATAGATCCAAAAATATGCATCGTCTCTTTGTAGACCAGGATTAGTTTCAAAGTCAAATACCAGCTTTGGAAAATTCCACATGCCCACTTAGTGACCATGGTTTAAGGCGGTTGTTATTCCAGAGTTGTTGTTATATTCATTGAATCCACAAGGGAATGCGGAATAAATAAATATCAGCAAAGAGAGTTTCATTTGGTGGAGCGGACTAGACCAATTTTAGGACGATATATAGAGGAATTATTTATATATTTTAATATGATCAATTACGGTTGATATATTTTTATTTGAAATAAGTAGAAATGTGAAAGAATACTGGGATAAGGTGAATAAATTAAGAAAAAGGCATCTCCTTATCGTGTAACTGAAAGCTGCTGATGGTTTGCGTCATTTATTATAATAAATACCAAATACTCGTTGATTTTTATTTATTCCAGATTTAGCCAAATACAATTCTTGATTAATAAAGAAAAGCTAACTATAAACGAGTTTCGGGCTGTTAGCTCTCGTCAGCGTGGTGCAAGCTGTACCTCAACGAACCAAAAACAGGCCATCCGGGCATCCTGAAAAATCGCGTACGTGTTAGCTTTTTTTTTTTTTTATTAATCAAGAATATTAAAAATCAACGATAAGTTGGTATATATTCCGATAGATGGCGCAAGTCATCAGCAAATTTCAGTTGCACGATAAGGAGAGAGAGAGAGAGATGACTTTGTTTTAATTTTTATTTCAGGGGATTCTATCTTTCGATTTTACAAAAATAGTTTTAATAATGTATTATTCTGATTACGAGATGGAAAACAAGAAAGTTTTCCCCATTGGCAGTGTTTTTTTTTTTACATTTTATATCAGAAGATTCTTAAATTTCGATTTTACAAATGTTTTACTCCCAATTTAGCCCTTGAAAAGACAAAATATCTCTTTGCTCAAGCTACAAATAAATAAAGATATATCACTCGAAATGCACTCACTTTGAATGCCTTTGCATGTCAACCAGCGACGTTTTTCTTCAAGATTTTATCTTTGTGTCCATTAATAACAATTTAGAAATACAAATATTTATTATTTTTCAATATATCTATATATATTTTCCGTTTTTTCATATTTACAAGATAGTGTTCCTGATATTTATATTTATAATTTTGATTTTATTTCAGATTTCTCGCTTTTTATTGTTTACAAGATAATATAAAGATAGAATTAAATAAACGAACTAAACTCTTGAATTTTCACCAAATGAGAGAGAAGTAGCCATTTAAAATTTGGCACGATTTCTATAATGTTCTTCTTATGACCGATATTTTATTTTTGATAAAATGTACTTAATTATTATGCGTATAAATAATATGCGTTGTAATTTTTTTAATTCTTTATTTTTAAATATTCATATTTCATGTCTATACCATCATGAAGATAATATATTCAAAATATTTTCCTCATCATTATTTTTACGATTTTTCTGAAGTTATAGAGGTGAAATTTTTGAAAGTTACATTTTTTTCTTAGTATTTCTAAATTTCATTCAAACCTACCGGATATAAAAATAGAAGGAACGTTGACAGAGAGTTAGCCCCAATTGTCTTTTCATCACTAAGTATGATCGAATCTCTCGAATTTCATCGATATGAGAATAATAATCGAGGTAACTTTGAATTCTTCGTTGGCTTGAAACACAAAGTATTTTTTTTCGAAATTTCATCGTGGAATTGACATATTGAAATTGGAATTCTCGTTCTTTATACCATATTACTATTCTTTATGACCTTAAATTATTATAAATATATGCATAGACAATTGTAAAGGCATACATGTAGGTTAGCGTAGGTGTCCCTAGACCAGGGGTCGAAAGACGTTTGATTCGGAAGAGTCAAAATTTTCAATTTACAAAATTTCAAAGTTTTTAAAGAACCACAATTTTTTTCTTGCCAACAATAAATAGTACTCGCATAAATAATATTTACGTATGGAACTATATAAAGAGCCGCAGCTTCACATCCAAAAGCCGCATGTGGCTCGCGAGCCGCAGTTTGCCGACCCCTCCGCTAGGGGGACATAGCGCTTTAAATTGAAATAAATATATCATGGAATTGGCATAAGTACACATTAATTGTATTATTTTAAATATTACTAACTGAAAAATTTCCTTTGTAATTCTCGCTTGATTCTTTTTTATTCCGGTATTTTATTAAAAGTATTTGGTGTATATAATGTAAATATTTCACAAATAATCCTTTTTATTTATATTAATCCTATATAAAATTCGAAGTTTATTGTAACTAATTCAAGAATTCTCTCACTCTCCTCTCCTATTTGATATTTTTCAAATATAAACAGTAAATTTAGAATATTTTAGAAATTTTATAGTTTCAGTTTAAATAAACAATACTGCCCCCAATAAATTTGAAAAAATATATATTAAAAAATAGTACAAATGTAACATTGTACTGGGATAAGGTGCATAAATTAAGAAAAAGGCATCTCCTTATCGTGCAACTGAAAGTTGCTGATGGCTTGCGCCATCTATCGGAATAAATATCAATTATTCTCGTTGATTTTTAATTATTCCAGAATTGGCCAAATACCCATTCTTGATTAATCAAGAAAAGCTAACCACGGACGCGTTTCGGGCTGTTGGCCCTCATCAGCGTGGTGCAAGCTGTACCTCAACGACCAAAAAAAAAAAAAATGGTCATTAAGGCATCCTGAAAAATCATGAAACGGGTAGTTAGGGCCAGAATTGCGTGAGGACGCTTTTCTTGGTTAATCAAGAATAGGTATTTGGCCAATTCTGGAATAATAAAAAATCAACGAGAATAGTTGATATTTATTCCGATAGATGGCGCAAGCCATCAGCAACTTTCAGTTGCACGATAAGGAGATGCCTTTTTCTTAAATATATATTAATAAATATTTGTAAATTATAAAAAATGTTTCGGGATAAGATTTTCTTATTTTTGATACCATTGTATAAGTTGTATAAAAACCTAAACAAGAATTATTTATCAACATTACCACTTGCGCCTCTAGCTAACAAAATGACTTGACTACAACGGAGCCTTTTTTAGAGAAAATAAAAAAAGGCATATTTTTATCGTGCAACTGAAAGCATCTGATGGCTTGCCTCCACAACTATCGGAATAAATATAAAATATTTGTTTATTTTCAATTATTCAAGAAATTGCAAAGTACCCATTCTTGATTAATATTATTTTATTATTTTAATTCTATAGATTTAGATATTTTTAACTCCGCCTTTGCCGGTCCCAAGCCCGGATGAAAAAGGAGGAGGAGCAGTAACAAGCTTACTAGAAAACCTGGGCTCAGCTTGCCCGGCTGATAGTACACTGTAAGGGCTCCTAATCCAGGGATACAGGATGAGCAACGTCTGTATTCCATGTTAGGAGCGGCTGCACATGGCGTCTGTTTCTCATGTCAGAAGCGGCCATTTCTTTCGGAGCTAAGTCGGCCTGCCACTGAGTAGTGCTCCCTGTCTTAATGACAAAGGCAGACGCATTCTACTTCACCCAGTCAAGATTGTTGTCAAAGCTTGATACCCTAATATGATTGAGTGTAGATAAAAAGAAGAAGAATAAATATATATTTTTTCTTAAATATATATTTTCTGACTGGATCTCATATTAAACTGCATATTTACCAAAATGTGCTTCAATTTTATCAATGATTGTGTAGCATACATAAAAATATCATTATATTTTATATAAGAATATTTCGCTTTATTTATATAAAAAGAAATAAGGGAGAGGTTTTTAAAAGGTTTTCATATTACCACCATATCAATCGTTAAATGCTATGCTTGCTTCATTTCATCATTAGTTCTGTTATTTGCGTCATTTCATAAAGTAATCAAATAGGACGTTTAAACTAAGTCAATTTATAGTGAAACAAGAGTACATCTACTGATTATATTGGCCAATAGTGTGACAACCTTCCTCCTATTATAGTATATATATTTGTATAGAGAGAGAAATAATGAGGATTATAAAGACTGTATATATTATATCAAACCTCTATGTGGCGCTGAGTTTGTTGTTGATGCACATTAATATGCTATAAACCTTGATATTGTCACGTTGATAATTAGGAAAGACAAACTTCAGGATGACACAGCAATTTATTTAGGGCAAATACAAACTATGTTCAATCAAATACAAGATAAGTAAGAAATAAGGGATTTTACAGAGTAGCAAAATATAAATATGGAAATTGATACTATTTTAATAAAATTTTTAAAAAATATTCGCTACATAAAGGTTGGAGTTTAACCAACTGAAATACTGGTGAAATAAATGATATTTTGATCCAATATATGTATTTTTTAATTAAATACCGCATGAGTAATAAAACCTTAAATGGCGAAAGAAAACTTCCTCACAGTAAAACAGCTGAATGATAAATTCGCCGATGTCGACCGAGGATCAAGACCCATTGACATTCTGGGGGAGACCATCCTGGGATGATGGAAGATTTAAAAGTCTATTACCGGGTTCCGACATTTATCTTCTCTCGCTGGAATAGAATATTCCACGCTACTGTGTACAGTTTATTACTGTTTGAGACTGATAGACAAACATAGACCCTCATCCTTCTAACTTCAATGGCAATTCATTGGAGCCAGATTGAGACAAGACCTTCTTGCCCAGTGATATCGATTAAACTTAATTTTTTCATCAAATTGTCATCTCATACGGGTTTCCACCTGATGTGGAATATTCGTCTTCAGAGGATGACTTTATTGATTTATTTTATATTTTCTACTCAAGATTTCGGGTTTTTGAGAAAAAAAAATATATAAGAAATCTAGAAACTCTTCCTTGTAGCCGTTTTATTTATTATTCAAAATATCTCACTTTGAAATTCCAATATCCTTCATATTTGTTTGTATATACACTGCGTGACATTGAAAATGGAACACCAAGAAATAGTGGCCCGAAAGTGATGAAACAATAAGTGATCTTTATTTCAAAATGATAGTCATAATACAGAGCGAGAACGGCGTCGGCTTAGTAGCAAGTAGGACCACCGCGGACGGCGATGCACGCAGCAACACGTCTAGGTAGAGAGTCAATCAGAGTACGGATGGCGTCCTGAGGGATGGCTCTCCATTCCCTCTCAACCATTTGCCACAGTTCGTCTTCTGAACGCGGCTGTGGCAAGGCATGCAAAGGGCGTCCAATGATGTCCCAGACGTGCTCGATTGGTGAGAGATCAGGAGAGTACGGTGGCCAGGGAAGCATCTGTATATCTTGCAGAGCTTGTTGGCTAATGCGAGCAGTGTGCGGTCGGGCGTTATCCTGCTGATAAAGGGCATTGGGTACCCCCTGAAGGTAGGGGAGTGTCACCGGTCGCAGCACATCATCAACGTATCGTTGGGCCGTCATAGTGCCCTGAATACGAAGTAAAGGTGACCTGGAATCATACGCGATTGCGCCCCAAACCATGATTCCACGTTGTCGCACGGTGGGGCGTTCCACAATTGCTGCCGGATTGGACCTTTCTCCACGTCGACGCCACACGCGTACACGGCGACTATCACTGGACAAGCAGAAACGCGACTCATCTGAGAACATGACCCTGTGCCATTCCGTCATCCACGTCGATCTAGCCCGGCACCATTCCAAACGTTGGCGCCTATTCGGTGGGGTCAATGGCAGTCTTCTTAGCGGACGGCATGAGTGCAAGCCATTAGCAACCAATCGACGGGAAATGGTTCTGGTCGAGATGGAATGATCTAGGGTGTCTTGCACATGTTGCAGGATGGCGGTACAAGTGGCTTGTGGGGCCGCCACTGCTTGTCGAAGGATACGCCGATCCACACGTGCTGACGTCACTCTGGTTGCACCGACATTCCTATAAATTGCCACATTTCTTTGTTCCAACGATCTTCTCCACAGTCGGCGCACCGTGGACGCACCAAGGTGTGTATCAGCTGCGATTTGACGTATGGACCAACCTGCCCTTTTCAGTCCGATCACCATGCCCCTCGTAAAAGCGTCTGTCTGCTTGAACTGCTTCCGTTTACGATGACCTGACATTCTCTGTTATTACACGTGTCTTTTGACACAAGAACAAAATTTCTACAATGATTTTCCTTGAAGAAATAACGACACGAATACTGTCCTTTCTGCAAGTTTCTTCCCTTATATCTTACTCCATGTGCGCACGAGAGCTGCGCATTTTACATCATTTGCATAACTCGGTTAGGCGCGTCTACCCTGAAATTTTGCATAATTTTCTGGCCACTATTTCTTGGTGTTCCATTTTCAATGTCACGCAGTGTATATGGATTTCGCTTTGTTAAACACAATGAAACGCACGGGAAAATACAAAATTGATTGATTGAATGCAATTATTGAATATTATAATGTTATTTGTTTTAGTAAAAATCATTTTATTCGCGATCTAAAGTTGTGGCCCACTGTACGTATTACATCCCAAACACAATGCGACTCGAGCTATCTCTGTCTTGAGCTCAATGTACCATCTCTGTGACCGTTAAGCCAGTCGGCGGGCATCCAGGTATGTGTCGCCCAGACGTCTTTCCAGTCAGTATGGTCTACTCCATTCCCCTGTGTCGCGCGATGTGACCGAAGAATCTCAAACAGTTCCGTTGTACACGTCGCAGAAGTCGGTCATCTTCAGAAATCGATAGTTGTGATAGTATCGATGCATTCGTCCTACGAGCTGCCCAAGATATACGAAGCATTCTTCGCCAACAATACTTCTCGAACGCATCGATTTTATTCTCTAGCGATGATGTTATAGCTCAAAACTCTGAATCATGAGTAGCCACTGAAAAAGCTAGTGCCCGGACTCTCTTTGGTTCTTGTCGTGATACTGTGGTATTTCAACAGTTTTGTTAGTCTTCCCATTGCCGCTTCTCCCATCGCCATCCTTCTCCGGACTTCTCCCCCAGATCCTCCCTTGTTAGTTATTAGGACACCGAGGTAAGTGTCCACCATTCCAACATCCCATGAGATGGCTGAGTTTTCTTTTAATATATGTGTTCTAACAAACATCAAGAGCTGGCATTTGCCTCGATTTAGCTTCAATCCCACTTCCCCTGAAATTATTTCAATTCTGAGGAGCAGGTTTGCCATGTCCTGTTCACTTCCTGCAAGCAGAACAGTATCATCCGCGTATCGAAGATTTGAGACAAGTCTGCCCCCAATCAACACCCCATCTCCCTAACCTTCCGTTGCCCTTCTGATTATCCATTCTCCAAATATATTGAACAGAGTTGGAGAAGCTACGCAGCCCTGTCTTGTTCCTCTCCCAATCTTAAATTCCTCAGATATGAGGTCTCCCACCCTCACCCAAGTTGAGTTATTAATATATAGGTTCCGATTGAGTACTATCAGGTGTACTGGTGTGCCCATTTCCCGTAAGATGCACCACAGATGATTCCACGAGACCATGTCAAATGCCGTTTCGTAGTCTAACAGAGATAGGTATGGGGAGATGCAGTATTCATATGTCTTTTGTGTTATTTTCCGAATGTTTTAAATCTGTTCTCGAGTTCCTTTTCCTGGCATGAAACCAGTTTGTTCTTGAGAGATTTGAGGGTGTATATAATAATATTGAAATTTTAAAATAGAAAATTTATAAATTATATTCAAATATAATAAATATGATACACTGCGTGAGAGAAATTATCGATATTTTATATTCCATTAGTTTCTAGATGGCAAAAAGATTAAAGGTTCATTTGAAAAAAAAATTATATAAATATAAATAAACGAAAAATATATGCAAATATTCATATGTTATAATACCTTGAAAAAGGTTGGCATTCTTCCATCTGATATATTGATAAATTAAATTATATTTTAATCCAATATATGCCTTTTTTAAATTAAATATTCGCATATATTCAGCGCAATAAAATATCTCTACAATATAAATATCTACCAATGGATATATTCAGTAGATCTCCATGCAATGCCTTAGGAATTTCAGCAGACTGGAACTGATCTGCTGCGACAATATTAATCAGTTATTTAAATGCGCTCTAAGAAGGTCATTATCTATTAATTGTCTTCCAAATTAATAAACGCCCTGAATTATTCAGCGTTCCTTTACGTCACAAATAGCTAATTACTTAGGCAAATATGCTAATTATCATATATTATACCGCGACAATTCTATGACAGTTTTTATTGAAGTTGTTCATGAAGAGGGTTGATTGTATAATATTTGAATAAATATATCGCATATATTATTGATAATATAGGGTGAATCTATTGTTTATGGAATATTTATAATTTATAATGTATTTTAGGAAACTGAGGAGGGATATTTATAACCCAGGTTTCCGAAGCGCAGAGCGCCAACTACTCGGTAAAGAAGCACTGTGATAAATTTTATTAATATGATTGTAGGTATTGCCAGAAATTTCTTATTTTTTATACACAATTCTCTGTTCTCGTTAAGATTTGAGAACTTCCTTTGTCCTTATAATCTTTAAACTTTTTCATAATATTATTTTCTCTTCTCTTTTAATGAAAATGATAAATGAACAATTTTGGTGTAAATATTTGATGGCAATGTTTTTTTGTTTTAATTTTTATTTTCTCTCTTTCTCCTTGTTAATATCATTCTTTACGGCCTATAATTATTGTAAATATGTATAAATAAATGTATAAGCATACAGGTATGACAGCGCAAGTGTCCTTAGGGGAAAATAGCGTTTTAAATTGAAATAAATAAAAAAATTGTTTATGGAATCAACTAATTTAATATTTACTTTAATATAGTTTTTTCATAATAAGAAATAAGAGATTCTTCTTAGAAAGGTATATTATAATCTATAAATAAAAGAAGACATTTTAAGAAACTTGTCTTCTTTTATTTATAGATTATAATATATAGTTTTTTCATATTGATATATAATATATTGTATTTTCTTCGTTACACCATTTCATTCTGAAATTAAAACTAAGGTGATTTAAAAAGGATTGTGTCTAATTAAAATTTAAAAATAAAAGTAGAATGTGCGATTTTATATGAAGAATCGATGTTATACTGAGACACACATGCACAATTTAAGAGCCTAATTAAAGTAAAATTCCATTGACACAGAAAATGTGTATGTTCGTTATATATAGAATCCAAAGTAACAATGTTAGTTTCCAGAATAGAGACAAAATTTGGCCTAAGTTTTAATACGAATTTGAACCATTTGGCAATGACATGAGAATTGCTACCTAAGTAGGGACAAACAATTAATTAAAAAGAAATTAAAGCTAGTTTCTTTCGAAGGAATGTATTTTTAACATGTGTTAAATCTCATTACAGGTTCATTCTGGTGGATTGTGGAACACCAATACGTTATTTGAGAATTCGGGATGTTTCAAAGGACAAACTGGACTGATGAATCGAGGTTTTTGTATACGCCCCGTACTCTCATTTGAACTTTGCTAAAATAAATTCGAGAATTTTGACCTAAGTGTGGTTGCAATGAAGTGGAATAATTATAAAACACATGTCATCATAGAAATTTGCAAATAAACTTTCGGCCAAAAAATACAAATATAAATGAATATTAAGTATAGGGAAATATAACAAGCCATCTATGAATTTAAAGGAAAATATTTAAGTACGCAAATTTCTTTTAAACATAAACCAAACTTTTTTATACTGTCCTTACTGTGATGAAAAATATATGGAGGGGGGGCTTGGCTCATCTTTCAGAAATGAATATCAATAATTAATGATTCGGCCATTTTATTAAGTACTTAGCCCCGTCCTCCTTTTTGTTTCTAAATAGCGGGTAATATTTGTTATTTCAATTGTTTAGTTACATTAAGACCATTTACTAATTTTATTCTTTTTTATCGTTTATCTAATCGTATTCATTGTTAAAATGTTTGTAAAAAAGACGTAATGGTATCATCCCCAGTTAAGTTACAATAATATAAAATGCAAGGCCATTTTTCAATAGAATGGCATGTTACCTACATGAGATTTGTGTGGCTTCAATATTGAGAGAGAAATTGACCAATTACAGACAGAATATCCCATGATATCATTCCACCAATGGACGTCGAACACAACCACGACCATTCCATTAGCAAACTGCATCACATTGCCTTGAAGTCCCTTTTAAAATCTCTTCCTAATAAATGAGGTAATTTTCCTACCCAGCTCTTTATAAACTTGAATTTGGCAATTCGCTTTTTCTCTTTTTTTTTTTTGTGGCATCGTTGCGACCGCCTATTAAATTGAGATGCCATTTGTTAGAATTCCTAGTGTCTTTTTTCTTTTTGCAGATATCATCGCTATTATAATTTGATAAATCAAATTACCATTTTAATTCACCTATATCCTACTGTGTATTTATCCAAATTATTCAAATGTTAAATTTGAAACCTTTCGTATTTATTTTTATAAAAATAAATTTGCAAGTATATTATACTACTTTATAAGCAAATTATTTTCCTTTTAGCTTAAAAAAATCAAATATAGTAATAAAAATTGGATTTCTTCAAAGAATATTTATTCATTAAAGTTCACAATATTATGGCAAGGTTGAAGGCCTATATTTATGTATCATTCTCATGAAAAATAATGTTATAACCTCGTGATTATCAACCCTTTATTTATACAATTTAGCAAAATGAATTATTTTGTATAAAACATTCAATAAAATACAATCTAATATATTGATGTTTTTTTTATAGTTTTAGATCTAGATGTAATTGTGGTATCTTTCTGTAATCTTCGAATCACATGTACACATTTTGAAAATTATTCATTAAGGATTAAAAGGTTTGAAAAGAGTATTTTAGTGATATTTATTTCAAAGAATATATAAACATTTAACTCTATAGAGAAAGGTAAATATAATTGTTACTCTCTAAATATTGATGTTAATTAATTCACACATCAATCAGAGAAAGGCATTTCAATGTTGAGTTCTGAATAATATTTAATTCAATAACACCTTGAGAACAATCTGGTGTTCAATTATCATATAGTTGTCAATGGTTTACTCCAAAGAGATACATGGTTATATATAGCTTCAAGTGGCAATTCGGTAGTTACGCGTCATATGCTGGGTATAAAATGAATAAGCAAAGAGTAGGGCTTATAGAAAAAAAACAAAATCATGATATTATAACTTATAAAAGTAGGAAAGAAAAACTTTATGGAGACACGGCAATTTATTCAAAGCAAACACAAATTAAAATTTATAAAATACAAAAGAAGAAATGAAAGAAGTTTACGCAAAGTGATAAAATATATTAAAACATAAAAAGCACTAATCTGTTAATAAATAATGAATACTTAACTACAAAATTAATTTTAAAATTTTCAAATTATCTCTCTCCAAAATGAAGAAACCATTAGTTTTCGTATCCGCTCCCGATGAGAGATGCAAATTTTTATTTTTATTTTTTTGTGGTGTGATTTTGAGCTTTTACTCAAGACAATCTAGTATGAAATAAAGTAATCTAGAGTATTAGATATTATTATTATAGTTAAAATTATATAAAATAAATAAATATTTAAACAACCAACTTAAAGTAATTATGAATAAATGTATCATCAGAAAAAAATGTATTCAATGCTACATAAATATCACATTGTATTGATAATTATAAAATAATAATAAATCATTTTTACACGTATGAGAATTAACACATACCACAAAGTTGAGAGATGCTATAAATAATTGGATTCTAATTTATAAATTACAAAATGACTTAAAACTTGTAAAATGACAATAATATATATTCGTATTTTCCCACTATTCTTTATTTCCATATTTTACCTAAATTCCCCTTTCAAGGACTCTTCTAGATTAATATAAGCCCCGAATATATCACAATACAATATTATTTTCTTATAGCAGACACAAATGACCAAAATGTTAGAGGGTTCACGACTGTATAGTGAACCAGGCTCTCTCAATTTTATCCCATCCAAACAGTAGGAATGTGTTTAATCTGAAAAATAAAAGAATCACGGAAGAAACTACATTTCTCACAAATTATCTTTCTGAATTTGAGAGGAACTGATACTTGTACGCACCCATTGTTTCGGATTATCTAATAAACGTTGAGGCGCTATTCAACCGATATCCATGACTATGTATTTCTTATTTATCCATACATACAATAATCCACGAAAACAAATATTAAGGGGCGAATATTTTTTTTATACATATTTCAAACTTCTACTTTCCTTACTGAGATGATGGAAATATTAGGAGGGCTTGAATCATCAGTGGCTATATTTAGATGGCACGCTATTGCTTTATATTAATCTATTCCGCTCTAAAGAAGCGGTCTGATAGATTAAATTGGCTAAACTGATGTGGGGGTTTACCACTGATAAGCCAAGCCTCTTAATATTTTTTTCATCGGACTAAGGACAGTAGAAGTTTGGTTTATGTATGAAAGAAACATTCGAATTTAATGTTTTCATTTGCTATATTTAGATGGCCCGCTATTGTTTTAATAATGTCTGAACAATGTCAAACTAACGCGTATCAAATTGATTTCAGTAAATGTCCGCTCGATCCATAAATGACCAGAAAGGTAAAGAAGCGTGCACTCGGCGTAGAATTCCCAAGTCCACGGATATGTCCCCGGGGAAATTCAGCCATTTAATTCCTGCTGTCGTTAGGCCTAGGGTCTTCTTTCATTGAAACTCGGGTGATAAATTCTATCAACTTACTCCGACTCCAATTGGATTCTTTCGCACAGAAATACCTATTTTCACACACTACATAATTATAGCCATATAATCACAATTATAGCTTCATACATATTACAAATTACAATTTCATTCAGTGGTGGAATTTAAATGTATTTTTCTTCAAAAATAATCTACTATAAAATACGAATTAATGTTTATTTACATTACACACATTTAATTACACGAAAAAATAGAAAAAAGTGATATTGTATTGGGATCAGGTGGATAAATTAAGAAATAAATAAAAATAATAATAACAGCACCCAATCTCTGTTTTCCACTCTTGAAAAATTTCACCTCCCAATTCCTAAAACTTTCTTCTGTGTTTGAGAGGTTTCATAAAGATTCTGCCTTTCTCCACATTTCTAGTATTCATTCCTTTTTCACAACTAATTTCTATGCGAAAACAATTCTCAAATAATAATTGTTCATTATATAAAATATTTCAACTTTTGTAAATAAATACGTTTATAGAGTAAGGATTCTTCCCTGATTTTACACTTTTATTTAATCAATAAGGAATCAAGGGTTTCGTTTCTTCTCTTATTTCTTTTATTTCTCAAGCTTTCTGGCCAACATGTCTTTCAACATTGAGATCTTGAAGTAAAAATTATATTCAATTATAACGCGCTTTTTTTGGTTATGATTGGATAGTAGTTGTACTTCTGGATCTCCGTGTTGAAGGGCTTGTTGGCCAGAAAGCTTGAGAAATAAAAGAAGAAACGAAACCCTTGATTCCTTATTGATTAAATCAAAATCTTTATGTATATATATTGTCGCGGAGATAAATAAAGCAAGGGAAAATTTGGGAATAAATTAATTTATTATAAGGAGTATTTATAGGGAGAGAGAGAGAGAGTACAACTTACCCCAAGTTAAAGATACATCCTAATGAACGGCGTCAGCCACCGTCCCGTTTTCCTTATTTACAGATCAGCTTCCGAGAACCCCTCACACCTGTGGTCCCCCCCCGGGGTCCAGGGATGATTGACAGGTGTCCCATCTGGATGGAGCTTCTTGACAAGATTATTTCTTCTCTAGTTTCTTATATTCACGTAGCAGTCTGTTGCAGGACGTCATAGTCCGAAATCTCGCCAAGATTATATCGCTTTAATAAAGATTCTCGTCACCGTTAGATTTTATTCCTTCTTAGAAATTATTTTTTTACACTCATTCATTTTGATTGAAGAATATCTGGTTCGTTACCTGAGTTTTCTTTTTGTAATTTTGAACAAGCGCATGACGTGTTAAAGCCGATTTATGATCTTGGTTCCGTTATAATCAATCTTGTCGTTGAACATTTCAAATATTAATTGTGATAAATTCAGAATATTAACCTCAAAAATAATAATATAAACTTACTTATACTCATTCTGTTTTTTTTTTTTGCTCTTTTATTTTTATTTTGCTATATATATATTTATCAAGAAATTGGGTTGGCCAAATATCACGGAGGAAGTTAAATAAACGTTTAGTTTATTTTTGCTCCACTAGATGGCCCTCTGACATCTAAAAAACACATGTGCTTTTGGTCAGGATATGCTTTCATTATTTTAAATATATATATATATATATATATATATATATATATATATATATACTTACCGAACATTATATATAAACAAACTAAATAAATATATATATAAATATAACAGCAAAACGAAAACCATGCTCCAAACTTTAATAAACTAGATTCCCCAAGACAAATATCTCAAATAGATTTGGATTTGTTTTTACTTTTAAAATAAGGGGGAGGACAAATCAATAGCAGTAATAAATAAATCCAATTTGTCTCGAACCAGGCCATTTTAATAAAAAATAAACCGCGAGGTAAAATGAATCTTATTTATTTTCAGAAAGTAAAATAGGAACAAAATTTAATTGCATATTTTGTCTTTTTCTGATACGGTCTTCAATTGCGGAGAAGGATTTTTAAGCAAAGTTGGATTAATTTAGAACAAACAATATTCTCTTTGTGTTTGTAATACCTAAAAGTGTACGGTTTTTCAGAAATTAGAGTTTCCGTTATGTTATAGAATGTTGTGCTTTAAGATGGTATAGAGAGGACAAAAATATTTGATTCGTCACAGACTTGTGTTTCATTTGCTATCTCACTGTAGGAATTACCACGTGACAAGGAATTCGGTGGAAGGGTGGTCTAAACCGTTGGATTTCGACAGCTACAACCCAGGATCGAATCCCGCATTAGGCATTTTTTTATAATTGAAAAAATGTTCTAATGACCCCCGATTCTTGCAAAATTCCAACCCCACCAGCGAGTGCAAGTAATCAAACGGAGCTCTAGCACATTTGTAAGTGTAAAAGTCGAATTGCTTTTCACATATGTAGACATGTGGTGTTAAAGCAGACGCTAACGTCTACCCACCATGATTAGCCGACCTGTACCACTTGTACTAGGGATAATAATAAAAATATACCACATGACAATCCAAACCTGTGCTGGCCCTTAAATAATCAGCTTAGTCAAATCCTGAATGACATAATATTCATTATATAAATTTACTGTTGTGTCTATAATCTCAATATTTTTTTGTATTATTTACATGTAATTATTCAGATATAAAATTATTTTCAAATCTATCCTAAAGTTATATATAAAGTCAATATTGTCGGGATGAAAAATAATTGAATAGACTCCTGAATTTCTTTAAATATTTATTTAATTAGTTATATGAAAGATTTCAAATATGAAATAAAAGTAACTATGTACATGAGCCAAATCGACCCAGCAGTTAGAGCAAGAGAGGAGAAGTTCCTCCTTCCACGTGGCGCCACTGTTTACCCGGACCGGTCCGTCCAGTCCAGATAAGAGGCAATACCTGGAAACTCGGTTTTTCCTGACAATATATATATTTTCTCTCTCTCTCTTTTTAATTATACTGTTTTCAAAAAAATAAATACATTTTTGCGTACAATTTATAAATCTATATTAATAAAATGGAAATTTCATAAGTGGACATCACTAAAAACTTTCGTTACAATGCATCAATTTCAACCAAATTTTCAACATTTATGTAAAACGAGATGGAGCAGGTTTTGCTTAACATCAAAATATATTTCCTAACATTAACATGCGTAACTTCGCTGTTATCGATTAAATACAAAAAAAATTCAACAGAGTTAATTTTATTTATATAAAATACAAAATTAAATTTCAACAGAGTTAATTTTTTTACATACTAGCTAATAATCTCAATCTAAAAAATATTCAAAACAAGCAATTTTAAGATAACACCATATGTAAAACAGTCGGCCAAGAAAACAACAACGATATTACATCTTTCTCACATATTCACACACAATCTTGATTAATAATTAAAACTAATCTTTAACATTGTTTATTATACTTAAACTTTTATTTCTACATTTGTTTTTAAATACCCAATTGTTTTATCATGTTTCTAATTTCGCCTAACAAATATACAAATTTATAGTGACCAACATATGCAAATTCTATCCTTGTTTTTATTTAACTTGATATCGTAAACATAACATCCATTATAAGAATTTTTCTCTTCACCTTCCGTGGTTTCTCTTTTCTCTGATAGTTTTTAGGTGTAGTATATTTTCTTATTACTAGACTACAAACATTCCCTCGAGAAAAACCTGGGCGAAGCCGGGTACATCCGCTAGTATTATATATAATACATTTTATTGATGTTCTACACTGAATTTTATTTGATACAATAGTACACCATTGTATAGTGAGATATCTAGATCGAAGTCTGTAGGCCTGGATAAAATAGTACACCATTGTATAGTGAGATACCTAGATCGAAGTCTGTAGGCCTGGATAAAATAGTACACCATTGAATAGTGAGATACCTAGACCGAAGTCTATAGGCCTGGATAAAATAGTACACCATTGTATGGTGAGATACCTAGACCGAAGTCTGTAGGCCTAGAAAAAGTAGTATAAAGGTGATATTATACTAGAATCAGGTTGATACATTAAGAGAAAGACATTTGTTGATAGTGCAACTGAAATTTACTGATAGCTCGTGCCATCATGGAATAAATTTTAAATAGTCGTTTAATTTTAAAAATCGCAAAATTTGTCAGAAGAAAAACATAATACTTAAAAATAAAATATTAGCTTAGTCTAATCCTGAAGAACATAATATTCATTTAATAAATTTACTGTTGTGTCTATAATCCCAATATTTTATTGTATCTTTTACATGTAAATATTCAGAAATAAAATTATCCTTAATGCTATCCTAAAGTTATATATTGTCGCGAAGAAGACCTTGTCTGGAGGAAGACCCTCTCAAGGTGGGGGAGCCTTCCTTGCTGAAGAAATCTATACACATATACAACTGTATATATTTCCCTACATTTTATCTACCCTTTATTTACTCCTTGATTATATATTATCCTTTATTTGATTTTTTTTTCTGTAACAATAGAGATAATAAGAATCAATACAATTGTTTAAATTGTCAATTTTCAATCCAATTAATCTCATTGAGAGAAATATTATGAAACAATGCACTATCATTTAAAAAACTAGACTTTTCACATTAATACAGGCTATGAGATTTATTTTGGGTAGAGGCTGACGACCGCTTATCCTGTTAGAGCACCATATTTCTGCACATGTGGAAAACTGTTCGTCGTTTGCATTCACAAGTGTGTCAGACCTCCTTTAATTTGCTTGTATAATGGTGGGGTTGGACCTTTTAAGAAACGGGGGCCGTTTGGAGTAATTTATTTTTACCATATTCAATCCACTAAGCCCAATTCACTCATATATATGATCTCTATGTTTCAGAACAAATTTAATTTCCTTCATCGATTAATCCTAATAATAGCTCCAAGAAAATAAGACCTCAAATTAAATTAAATTTGTTAATATCCTATAACGTGATATCCCAAACTCAGGGATATTCGCGTCAAAATATTTCTTTATATCATAACAAATTGGCTATATAAAAGGAGAAAAGACAAAAATACAAGAGCAATTCTCTCAAAAATTTCTTTCCTCTCTTTCCCAGTTGACGTTTCGTTTACAGCGCTGTCACCGAAATGTTACACACTATTAATATATTTAGAATAAAATCGGTCTTATTTTCTTGTATTTATAGTCTATAATTCAAATTGTACGCTTCATCATAATCCTAGTATTGAAAAAGTGAAATATCAAAGAATAACATAAAGGTTTATCAATTGAGTGATAGTTTAGAAAATAAAAGGTATGTTATCGAATGAATATCGTCCATATTGTGGCGGTGGATATTTTTGAAGAATAGGAAAACATTCGGGGTCAAATTGTAAATTAATCATAGCCGGCACCTAATCTTGTTATGGGACATTTCTAATTCTTCGGTAAAAGATGGATAAATAATTTATCAACCTTGTTCATGTCTATCCAAGCAGAAATGTGCCCCACAAACCCTAATTTCGAAGTCTACCAAATGTAAGCACTGAAAGACCACGTTCATAAATGACATAACTACTACCGAATGGAAATCCTTTATTTCTATATCGTCCAACATTTCCCTCTCTCTCAGAATGAAGGGCCGTAAATCTAGCGAGCGATTGCAGGCGAATTTCTAAATGGATTTCTCATTCCACGGATCAATGGGGATTTAGAACCGGCGGCAATCACGTCGATGGACTGGGTCGGTAGGTAAATGTTGCCTACTTAGTTACATGGGGCATCAAACTGGTTGCTGCATGAACTCGCTCAAAATAACTTAAAAGAATTGTGGTTGTTGGTGGTGTCTTATCCATGGATCTGTTCAGATCTGTCCATGCACCCTGATCACAATACCGGTCAACTGAGGTGACTTTTCCGTATGTATGTCCTCTTCTGATTGATGTCTGCCATATAGAGGGCTGCAAGAATGGCCGGGCAACTGTATATATGGTCCGGAGTGAGTTGGGTGTTGCAACTGTTATTGCAATTCCTGTTGCAGTCCATGTTTATTTTATTGCCGTGTCCAATGAAGAGCCTCAGATGTCTCCATGCATCTCTATGGCAGTATTAACAATGTCCACTATCTTGGGTGTGTAAAACTGCTGTTCTGAGTTCATGTCAAATTTCTGCAAGGCTGCGGCCATTGCTGGGCATGATAATATGTGGGTAGGTGTTAGTTCCACACAAGGAGAATTGTTGTATGTCCTGTAGGTTCTTGTGTCATCTGGATGTATTGTCATTGACTTAAAAGAAATAGACACACAACACACAAAAATATAATCTATATTTCCTCACATAAAATTAAACATTTCAAAAATTATTTTGTCAAAATGTATATTTTACTAATTTATAACATCTCTCCTCACTATACACACAATAACTTCATGGCCTATATATAATATTTAGTTCGTAACAAATAAATTTACTGGCAATGTGTTTTTTCTTCAATAATATCGTAGAATATCATCTCTACAGACCTTACTGCAATTATATTTTATTGAATGAGAGGGCTTGGCTCATCAGTGGTGAACCCTCTCAGCGGTTTCGCCAAATCAATCTCCAGACAGCTCTACGAATGTATTGGATTGGTTTGGGATATTCCCTGCGTTTTCTATGGAAGGCAACTTAAGGGTGTTTAGTGAACCTATGGACATAAGCTTATAGGTCTGTAGAGGTACATACATATAATATCAAGAAAAGATCTCCTACAAATATGGTTTCATAAAAATTTAGTACTAGTCTCTATATAGAAAATCCATGTATGAATATTCACATTTTTCAACATGTTTCTCACAATGAAATTGGAGGAAACAAACTTACAGATATAGTTTGATATAATGAGGCATACCTTCCTTAATCAGTATATTATTGATTTAACAAACGTCAGAGAATTTGATCAAATTCCTTGACGTGTGAGAAACTCTTCCTCTCGCTAACAAGGTTTCTTGAGAAATTCTTTAAACTCGCTAAATTGAAATGACGATACAAAATTGAACACTTACGCATCTAAATAAACTGAACAGCCTCTGATTAATTTGGGTTCATTAATTTTAGAAGTAGGTTGGAGGTTTCAAACATAGGAATACAACTCTACAAATCAGTTCTTCGATGATAAAAACACACAATTCTGAGCCACCATGGTCTATCATCTCGGTATCTAAAACGTAATATGCTGTCAGATAATTTTTTTAAATGATTCTAGTGTTCATAATTTCTCAGGTATCTTCTTTTTCCGCAACAAATACTTGTAAATAACAAATTCATGACAACCAGAAGGAATTTTGTTCGTTGACCAGTTCTATCATATAGAATGAAATTTCTAGTTGTATGTTTGAGGATGTCGAAATATGTACTAAAATATCTATAACAGATAAAAATATTAAGACGCGAATATTACTTTTTACAAATAAATCAAACTTCTACTATCATTACTGCGATGATAAAATATTGGGAGGGCTTGACTCATCAGTGGTGACCCTCCAAGCGGTTTCGCCAATTTAATCTACCAGACCGCTTCTTTAGAGCTCTAATACAATATTGGATCATTATTAATGTTTTTATTTGTTATATATAAATGGCGCGTTATTGCTTTGTATTAAAATAACTATACCGTAATTTTAGAGCCAAATTATAATAGAATCTTCTGGCCATACAGTTATTCAATCAAAGTTTAGCTTTCAGAGCGAAAAGACTGCCTAGAGAAGTGACTGAATAAAATAAATAGAATATTTCTGAGTTCTATCTAAGCCGCCGATACTGAAGGCGAGAGAAAGTAAATAGAATAAAGGCCAACAATGAGTGGCAAATAATAAGTTACTGGGCTGTAAGGACGTGGAAAGAAAGCGGCGGACAACCTCGGAAGATTACTGCACAAATCCGGACAGTGAGGTGACAGTCGCAGTGTGACCAGTTATCTCTGGTGACACAGGGCTACCTGATTACTGTCCACCACGTCTATTGATATCACCCGAGTTCTTACAAAACCTCTCTCTCTTTGTTCTACTTTGATATATTCGATACATTAGTTGGGACCTTTTTTTGTGATGCTCTTCTTTCTTATTGCATATATTGGGTCACCTACATATCGTGTTACGTGAACTTTGTTAGGTTTATATCTTTTGTCAAGAAACATAATTGTTTGAAGATACATAGATTTTGTCAAGTTGCATATCTTGTGCACATTTTACATATCTTGTGTAGTTACATAATTCTGGTTCTCTGTATATAACCACCAAATATAAATATACAAGAATATAATTTAAGTAAGTTTCACATTTAAGTAAATACAAACTGGAACTGAGGAGTGTTCACACAAGAAGACCTTGTCTGGAGGAGAACTCTCTCAAAGTGGGGAAGCCTTCCTTGCTGAAGAAATGTGTACACATACACAACTATATATATTCCCCTACATTTATCTACCCTTTATTTACTATCTTATTATATATTTCCATCTCTATAACCATTGATTAGTTGAATCAACAAAATTGTTTAAATTGTCTTTAAGTAAATACATTCCTATAATATCGCTTTTATAAGAATGTATTATCTGTATATTCACAGGCCTCTTCTCTCTGCGATGTATCAATCATCCCCACAAATGTCTAATTCCTATGGGTTGAGTTAGCTGCCTGGAGGAACAGATCTGAGATTTATCATTTGTTATGGAGATCCATTCTCATAGCTATCTTCCAATGCCATGTAGAACTGAAGTTGAAGACGTCTAGAAAAATACAATTTTCAAAATGCCCATAACGTTGGAGTTTGTTTTTAACTGATTGTGTGTTTTGGCAACTAAGCATTTGTCTCTCACTCTAACATTTCCATTCTATCAAGTTTTTTTTCATATTTTCAAAACACTCGAATATATTTTTAATTGAATTTTGATTATAATTCTGCTGATTGAATATATTGTGGAGACTAAAGTTTATTTATATACCGGTAATTTGTAAAATAAACTGATTTCTAAAGTTAAGATAGAGTTAGCCTGATATCAATAGACTCTGTGTTTTGCCGAAGAAATCTACTGTGTAGGGAAAATTCCTTTCAAATCGATCACAATGTGTGTGTGTGCCTACATACCCCCCCCCCCCCCCCTACATCTATGTAAATAATAAATTCATTCAGCATAAGAATATTAAGTGGTGTTAAAAACATCACGGTAGAAAATGTTATTAATAACTACTACAATATTTCTTGTTTTCCCCTAAATATACATTTTATAAATGAACAAAAAATATTAAAGGTATTTTCTAAAATTGTATCGGTTTTATTTTGAAAAGCCAGCTCGTTTTCAGATCGTAGAAGTCCAAATTTGCATATGCACATATGTAAATGAAACAATTCGCTGTACGAATGTATATTGAACATTCTGATGTATGTCAAAATATATATTTATAGAGAGTTGAACTTAAAAATGATGAAAAGACGCTAAATTTAATACTTTATCGTTCATCTTTTGGAAATTGATAAGAAAGAAAAAATGTCATCATATAACAATTAAGAATAAAATAATATATATTGGGCAAAACAATAAATGTATAAAGGTATCTTAATGAATTTTATATAAATGATTCTCAGAAGTGGTTGTTGTGGAGTCTTGTCCATGGAGCAGATCGGTCCATACACCCTGATCACAATACCGGCCAACTGAGGCCCCTCCCAGAAGTCCAACCCCTCCTCTACGTGGCGGGCGGGAGAAGCAGCACAAGTAGGGACTGCCCTGTAGTACGGTGTCGTGAGCCCCGAGCCGCTACAATAACCGTGAACAAGGAACTCTGAAATGTGGCTGACTAACGGGGCAATGGCACCCCTCCCCCCTTTCCATGGAGGAACAAAATCAGGATTCTTAGGTGAAATTATAAGCTAATTTAACACAAGACGGTCAAATGAAACAAACATTATTGATATAAGCTTAAAATATATTTAAATTGCTGTATGAGGTGGTAATGAATTAATCCATTCATTTAAATATTTTAAGGGCATATATTGGATCAAAAATAATTTATTTACCAATATTTGAGTTGGCTGAACGCCAACCTTTTTTCAAGGTATTATAACATATTAATGTGTGTGTGTGTCAACAACAAACTCGGTCCAAATAACGTCAGCAATATAAAGCTTTTAAAAATATATATATATATTTTTTTATATATGAAATATTGTTTCAAATATGATCCTGTCGACGTATGGATAAACTGGCAGTCGTGTACGTGAGGCGAGTGTTGATGTTCTCCCACACGCGGACAAGAAGCAGAGGCAGGGCTAGATGTTAGCATTGAGAGTGATCAGGGAAAGCTCACGATACAGAAGTAGATGCCATGACACAAACTTCAATGCCTATCACCGAGACACGGAGAGAGCGACAGAAGCGGTCTGCCAATGAAAACACCGTATAACACACTACTGACCCTCCAAGCTAAATTCTGTCCTGTTGACAGGGGTCGTCTATAAAAAGCCCTGGAAGAGGGCCCCATCTGGGCGTCGACTATTTTTCTCCCCTCTGCCTCGCAGCTGTAACCAACTGACCACTCTTTCGGTTTTTATTTTGATGTCATCATTTTGGATTTGAATACAAATAAGTGCACAGGTTATATTAATAAATATATAGCAAATATACATAATATGGGGTTGGTAGCAACATGGAGCAGTGTACATTTTAATAGAAGGGTATGATCTTATAAAGTATCGGCTCTAACTAATTGGAAGATGTGCGAAATATACTGAAAGTGTCATTATTATACAGTTTAAAATATATATTATATATATAGACGTCAAGTGGCGCTGATTTTGTTGTTGACATCAATATGTCATAATACCTTGCAAAAGGTTGGCGTTCAGCCAATTGAAATATTAGTAAACATATTATAATTTTGATCCAATACATGCCTTTTTAATCAAATATCTATTTATGAATTTCTCTATTTTCAAAAACATATTTTAATATGGAATCATTAATGGTCCTAATTCATTTCTCTTTTGCTCTCTAGTCGTAAAATAGTATATAAATAGTATTTTCACCCCTAGAATCTTAATTATAGCCTCTTTGGATATTTAAATATTTAAAATAAATATATACATTAAAAATAATGAAGGCATATCCTGAACAAAAACAAAATGTTCTTTTTAGATGTCAGAACGCCATCTAGTGGAGAAAATATAAACTAAACGTTTATTTAACTTGCTCCGTGATATATTTGGCCAACCCAATAATAATATCAACACCTGACGGAATATATATATTCCGTTCATCATTACTCTTCACAATTCATTCTTACATTCTTCATTCCTCTATGAATAGAAATAATCGTTATTTCTCCTTGAAATAAATTACGATTTTTCGTTCAGAAGAAACATTTACGGTAAACTCGTCATAAGCCGCATTATATTGTATCATATATATAAATAAATATATGTAGTATATTTTGAGTTAGGTAGTTCACAACCTTCTTCTGATATTTATTATATAACCCCATATCTATATATTAAAATATGTATCGAACAATGGAAGTGACAATAAAACAAAGAAGGTGGAGGTAGACCAGACGACAAAGGCCAGACGAAAACAACCTGGCGCCATAAAATGACGTGATTACAGTAGCCAATCAGGAATCGCCACATATGCGGGCGTCCAGAGTTATATAAAGAGCCCAGAAATGGGACAAAGGCAGTTATACAGTCGGCTAGGGCATCCGCGACAGTCTTCGTCCGTGGTCTACCTCTACCTTCTTGGAGTTACCATCTAGACCTGCCTCTGTCTCTTGCTGTCCCAGTGCGGGAATCCCATCACGCACCCACTACCACGACTGCCCAATACATTCCACAACGGATTACTACATATATATATATTAAAGGAATATATATTATATTGAGATAAGAGGGAAACGTATTGTAATGGTAGCTGTATATATCTTTGTTTATATATTTTACCTCAGGGTTATTGATACAAATTAAATGTCCTTACTTTATCTATAAAAGCATTCTTCCCTATAATTGGCAGATAATAAATTTATCTACCCAAAGTCTTTATAAGTTACAGAATCTCAAAAGTACTCAAACGTTTTAAATTAGAAATAAATATTCCATTCTAAATTAAATCTCATTATTTCCATCTGCTAATTTAAGCCACAAAATATTCTTAGATTTTTCAACTGCGTTTAAAGTTTAATAGTATAACCTGGTGTGTGTAAGTTCCAAGATGGGAACATTGTCTGAATAATAAATGAAGTTAGACTTTAAACATAATAATTCATTTTCTTTATTAATTACAACAAACTTTGTCATAATATTTCTATAGAGAGAGAAGTTCAACAATAATTTAAATAATTTTAAATATGTACCTCATATATATATATAGAGATGGGCTTTAAACCTGTTACCGTTTTATCGTGGGCTCTTAATGAAATTGGCCCAAGTGTAGAATGGGTAATGAAGGCTTGTTGAAAGAAGACAACAGAACAACGTAATTGGCTCGGCCTGGGATCAATGGAGCTCAAATATGAATAATTGATGACCAGACGACCATTCAGGCTAGCAGGCGATTGTAGAACAGCGGATTTTCCACTAGTTCGTTTGGGGACGCCAAACTCCTTAAAGAGAATATTTAAGACCTAAACTTAAAATATTAAAATAGTTCTTTCCACATTTTAATGATGTTACAGACTTTTTAAATATTTCAATTTGTTTAAAACTAACTTTTAAAGTCACAAATTAAAAATGCATGAGTTTCCCTCTGCCTCCTACACTTTTTTTAATAAAAAATATTACATTAACAAAAAGAAAGAAAATTAAATTATCTTTTTCCATCGTGTTTAGAAGCAGTTTTAAATAATTTTGAATTATATATTAAGATTTTATTCTCGCATCTGTCTGTTTTCTGATAAATACTTGGATATATTTTTCTATTGCCCCAAAATACCTTTTATTCAATTACCATATTATTACTTTAAATATTAAGTTGTTCAACAGATTGCTCTTATATTGACTTACTATTTTATTATGCAAATAAGTCAGAATAGATTTGATCGAAATAGAATCGCCTCCTCATTCAGAGATTCGTCTCTATAATATTCATAACATACACAAAAATACAGATTTATTATATCCACCAGTTTTATACAGATTCAGCATGGGAAGAAAGCATAGATGAAGCTCCTATACTACAGGCAGCGCATAAACCAACAGCCTCCAGGTCCGACACATATCCAGTGGCCATAGACTCCACCGTGCATAGTTTAGCGTATCACTGAAAAGGTGAGTGTGGAATCAGTCACGTTTTAGTCTTGCTTTCCTCAACCAAATGGACCACGACAGTAGATATTCACATATATTCAAATAAAATGTGAATACATCTTAAGAAAAACATTCGACTTCTATTTTCAAAAATATCGTTAGTTCACTCAGACAATTTATGTTCACAGCGGTAGATGGCAGTAGATTCTTTACAAACCCTGCCGAGACAAAAAGACTCGTTCAAAATTATCTTATATCAAAATATTTTATTGAAGATTGTGCGCTTTTATTGTGAATTATATATTTAAATTCCTTGGTGAATTAGACCAATGGTAAAATAGTTTGTCTGATTAATTTTTGACACTGAAATATGACTTCAATAATAGGTCAACCACCCGCATTCTATTATAAATATAAAATAACGCCATCTACATTTATAAATATAAACTATTTAGTGTGAATTGATATTTTTATTTCAAATAAAAATTTAAATCATGATGATTTTATTACAAAGAGATAAATATTGACGGTGAATGTTGTTTTCATAAGTAGCGAAGTCTTTTAATGGTTTTGTCAGTTTAATCGACCTGAACGCTTTACTAGAACTGCTCAAAGCAATATGTATATATTCCTATTGCCTCAAAACTCTATCTAAATTTATTTTTCCCATAATATAAATATATACAAAAAAATTCCTCCACATTGAATATGAGCAATAATATTTTAAAACTTAATTCTATTGACGTTATGTGGCGCTGAGTTTGTTGTTGACACACATTAATATGTTATAATACCTTGATAAAGGTAGGCGTTCAGCCAACTGAAAAATTGGTAAAATAAATGATATTTTGATCCATAAAACTCTACCTTTATATGTTAACTATATATGTTTATCATAATATCCTTCAAATTTATTAATATGTATCACTAGAGAATGACCCTATAGATAAACGTTTTTTTTAGATGGAACTGGCGTCCACGGTGAAAGTTACCTACTGATGAGACACACTTTCTTATATTTTTGAAAATAGAGCAATCCATAAATATATATTTAATTAAAAATATATTGGATCAAAATATAATTTGTCTAACTAATATTTCAGTTTGTTAAACGCCAACCTTTTTCAAGGTATTATAACATATGTTATAATACAACAACAACAACAACAACAAAAAGCCTTTATTGGGGCCACTCGCCCCATACAGGATTCGCCAGTTCACAAGGGATAGGGAGAACACTGTGAGGCCTTTTTCCGGTATATAGTCTTGTGGAATCCAAATATCGCCATCGCTATATACCTATTCTTTGATATTTCATTAATCAGTGCCGGGAATGAAGGACAAAGTTGCCCCGTTTTATCATTTAATTTTCGTCTTTCCTCAGACAGAGCAGCACAGTCAAATAAGTAATGCAGCATCTCCGTTGTTATTCCTGATCCACAGAAAGTGCATTTCAGGTCTTCACGCCTCAATAAAATCAAATGGTGTTCTCTGAAAAAAATTGAAAGGGTTCTAAATTGTGCAATTAATCTGATGATAGGAAAAGGGAGTTCAGTTAAGAAGTATTCTTCGGTGGTAAAGGTTGTATATATGTCTCTATAGTGGGAATATAACTTTGATTGGGTTATTCTTGTTAGGTCGTTTTGTATTGTTTGCTCTATCGCAGTTCTTAATATTCCAGGGATAGCTTTCCTTAGTGAGTCAGGATCATTACAATAAGTAAGCCACGAGGATCCGTTATTATTAAGTAAATTGCTTAATTGTTTTATAAAACCGATGGGCGCACCTGTAGCACAGGATAATTGCCTCATTCTAGTTAAACAAATTCGAGGCAGTCTATTTGTATCCATACCCAGCACCCTCAGCCAATATTTCAAGGTCAATTTCAGAGCTGTTATTATTAATGAGACGCGGCCTGTTTCTGGTCTTATTATGTATCCTGGTGTATATCTAGGCAAATTCAAAAACCTACGAATAAATGTATCTTGTATATGGTCCAATAAATCTTTATACTCTGTTGCCCAAATTGGAGCAGCATACATCAAAACCGCCATCACAATTGAGTCAAACAGTTTCATTGCAGAGTTTAGTGAATTAATTTTTGATTTCGCCAATAATGGGGTTGTAGCATTTATTGCCGCAAGTGCTTTTCCTTTGAAAAAGTTTGCGGCTTGAGTGGTTTTAGTTGTACTGACCAGAGGGTATCCCAAGTAGATATATCTTCTTGTTACCATCAGAGGTTTACCATTCCAGTACCATCTATCTTCTCTTGAGGGTTTACCACCATTGCGAAATACCATAACCTTCGATTTGGACTCGTTCAGTGTCATTTCGTTCACACCAAGATATTCCTTCAATAAATTAATCTTTTTTTGGAGGTTTACCCTCGACTCCCCTATAATAGCAATATCATCTGCATACATCAGCAGGTGAACATCACCAAATTCCGGAAGGTATACACTCGTCAGATCTGAGTTGTCATACATTTTAATCAGGTCCGTCATGAATAATATAAAAAGTAATGGCGATAGTGGCTCTCCTTGTAAAACGCCCGAATGTATCTTAATATTTTCTGTAATTGAACCCCTCCATCTGACTGCCACAGTCGCCTGTTCGTAATAATTTCTAATTGCATGTATAAATTGATAGCTTACGCCCAGATTGGTTAATTTCTTCCAGAGTAATGAGTGAGGAACTGTGTCAAATGCTTTTCTCAAATCAACAAAAAATACATATAATTTTCCTCTCTTTTTCCTCAGTGAAAGTTGTATTAGAGAGGTCAATGTGAATATCAGGTCCACACACGAACGGCCCCTTCGGAAACCCGCCTGATTTTCTGGAATGACGTTTCTTCTTTCTACCCATTCATTCAGTCTTGATCTTAGTATTGTTGTAAAAAGTTTCGAAAAATTACTTATCAGTGCTATACCACGGTAATTTGAAGGGTTGTCTTTGTCACCGCTTTTAAAGATTGGATGTATGATCGATTTAGTCCATATTGTAGGATAGTGTCCCATTATCAGAGCTCTATTGTAAAATTGTTCTAATAAACCCATGTATGAGTCTGGGAGTACTTTTATTATTTCATTGGGGATGTCATCAGGTCCACTTGCCTTGTTATTTTTCAAATCTCTGATTGCCCTGCCTATCTCTTCAGAAGTTATCTCTGGATCAAGTATTGGGTCACTCGGCGAGATCCTCACTTCTATATTACAGATCTTCTCTTTTTCCTCAATACTCATTAATTCGCAATAAAATTCGTGCCATTCCTGTACAGTAATTTCTCCTTGAATTTTTGTTGCTCCTTTAAATAGCGCAATGGTCTTCCAAAAGGACTTTGAATCTTTAATATTTCTCAATATTTCTTGTTTTTCCTGAATATATTTCCTTCTTTTATCATCTAATAAACCGAGATATTTCTTTCTATGGAGAGCATAGCTTTCAAGGTCTTCCTTCCTGTTGGTTCTACGGAATTCCTTCAGACTTTCTTTTGTTAGCTTTTTCATATCGTAACAGTTTTTGTCAAACCATGGCTTAGATTTTCCGGTGGCACTCTTAGTTGAGTACATTATTCCTGATGTTGACATTGCCTCGGTAATTCTTTGAGTGAAAGTATTTACGGAGCTATCGAGATTTGATATTTTTACTACTTGCAATTCCTTTAATTCCTGTTTAAATGTCTTAATTCCCCCAGCTGTCCATCTGTATCTAGTAACACCATATTCTTCTCCCTTAGATTTGTTTTCATAGGTGTTTTTGACTGTTAACTTCAGGATAAGAGGAAGGTGATCTGAGTACATCTGGGTTTCTATCCTGAAGTCTGATATTTTTTCCAGTATTCCTTGGGAAACCATGCAGTAATCAATAGTTGATGAGCCTCTCTCCGAAACATATGTAAAGTCACCCTCTCTGTCTCCTGTTGATCGTCCGTTGATTATTGTCAGCGAATTGTCCTCGAGAAACTCAAGGAGTCCTTCAGCCAGTGGTGAAATTATTGGATCTCTTGCTTTTCTTTCGGAAACTAAAGAGAGTTGAAGATTTGTTGGATTATACAGTCCCCCGAGCCCTCCAGTTCTAATATTTAAATCCCCAATCAGAATTAGTTCTTTCCCGTCAGTTATCTGTTTTTCCATATATTTAGTTAATCTAACTAAGTTGTTCTGGTACAGTTCGTTTGGAGGGAGATATACAAATATCAAGCAGGTGGTGGGTTTGTCGGTTCCTATGTTTTGTGATAAAAAAATCGATATCCAGATGTTATCCTTTTCTGTACTGTGCAATCTGTAATGCCCCCCTTTTTTGACGCCCACAATTATTCCTCCTGATCCCCTTCCCCTTCCTGTGGTCTTAGTTGCCGGCTGTTCAAAAATTTGGAAATCCTTTAATGTTATATTTGTGATGTTTGAACACCATGTTTCAAGTATAGCGAAAATCTCGTAATTTTTAATGTACTCGAGAAGTGGAAAAACAGAGAGCAACCTAAAAAGTCCATTTATATTCCAGCATATTATTGTGTCTACCGTAACTTTTGGATTTTTAATGCTTATAGTTTTAAAACTTTTTTGTGAATCTTTATTTATATGTATTTTATTATCGCCATATTTAATTCTTCCATTTACAATCTTGTGACTAGTATTCGCTTCCCTAGCATGATTTTGCTTTGAAATATTTTTAGGAGCGAATTTGCATATTTCATTATTTAAAGTATTTACATATGGTACAACGCCAGTATTTGAATCTTTATTTTTACATATTTTTTCAATCTTATTAAAATGTGGCTCAACATTTCCTTTCGGAACCGTGATCACCGTTTCTTGTTGCTATATGGTATTTCCCCTAGAATTCACGATCTCACCGTTCACCACACTATAAGTCGTATCATCTATGATGAGTTTGTTGTCCCTTAATTTAGCTTTTATACCCCTCCCAAACAGTTCTTTTCTCTTCGCAATTAGAGTTCTTCTTTGGTCTCTTACTTTGAGGCTATAGTCTTTACTGATAAATATTTTTGACCCTTTGAGTTTAATTGCATTAGAAAGCACTCTTGCTCTTTCTTCATGGTCCGGTATTACCGCCAGTACTGGTGAATTCTCAGCTCGGGATAGCCTATGGCATTTTGTTATTTTGACTTCATCGGTGAATCCCATTTTATCAGTGATTATGCTTTTGACCTTGCGGTTACAGTCGAATGGGTTTTCATTTTCCTCTCTTACAATTCCATAGAAAATAAGATTCTGTTCGCGAAGTCTCGCCTCTGTGTATTCCATTCTAGCCTCCAGTTCGCGCAGTTGCAGAGTGTTGCCGTCAACCCTTTTATCGGTGTTGCATTGTGCCTCCATACTTTGAGTTATTTTCGACTCCATCTCTTGAGCTCTCTTATCCCATTCTTCCAAACGTCTTTCGATTTGCACCAATCCCGAATCTAGTCTTTCTCGCATACCTTTCATTTCAATTGACAAATTCAATATCAGCACCTTTAAATCACTGTCTGCCGATTCATGTGTTGCCGGTGAAATCGCGGGTGTCAGAGTTGTTTGTCTCTTAGGTCCAGGATTGAGTTCAATACCTCCAATTATAAGCAAAATAGCTAAAACCCTAGCAAGAAACATTTGGGAAAGTTTTGACGAAGGTAGAGGGGAGCAGTAAATATTGTGCAATAATTTCCTATAGATTTTCATCCTTAAATTAGCATATTTTTGTAACAGAAAGTTTGGCGTTTGTATGCAAATTAGCAAATACAAGACAAAAGTAATATTGGCGCCAGACAGAATTTTCATCTTTTTCTGAATGCTTTATGAAAGAGTGACAGTCTAACAATGTATATTATATGAAAAAAAATAAAATAATTACTAGTTTAGAGAAATAAAAAGTACTTAGCTGGGAGCGATGTTAAGCGCGGCCGTCTCTCGTAGCCACCTGGCGGCGAATCAACATATGTTATAATACATTAATATGTGATAATACCTTGAAAAGGTTGGCGTTCAGCCAACTGAAATATTGGTAAAATAAATTATATTTTGATCCAATATATGCCTTTTCAATGAAACACATACTTATATAATTATCCCTCTCTCTCATTACAATAATGATTATAGAATATGAGTAAAAGTAGCAGGCCTCCAGGGAAAGGTATATTTGCAAAAACCTTTTTAATCTCTAGCTTTCGGGCACGAACGCCCTTCTACAGGTTAAAACATGGTATAATTCCCCCGTAGAAGGGCGTTCATGTTCAAAAGCTAGAGAATAAAAGGGTTTTTTGAAAAAAAAACCTTTCCCTGGAGGCCTGTTAATCTTACTCAATATTGATATACAAAGGATTATATTATTGAGTTATTGAATATAATATTGTTTATATATATTAGGTTGTCCCAAAAGTTTGTAAACCACCAATATTATTTGGCATAATATTATTTGCCGTTATATATAATGTCTTTGTATTATATATAAAATAATTGTTTTATGTATTATTATTATATATTCCCCAAGAGTAATAAGAAAAACACGAACTTTTGGGACAACCTTATATTTAAAAAGAACAATTGCGCGGAATGTTTTATCCTAAATATATTATTTAATTTATATCTATAAACACTCGAATAAGTAGAAAATTCAGAACATGTTCTATACTTCTGTATCAAGAATATCGGATGAGCCAAGTTGTGTTTCGCGCCCAGCTAGAAACAAACTTTAATCTATGAAGGAGGACAACACAAGTTGGCAGATGGCGGGGGTTCAAATCCCGCTAATGGTACTTTCTTATCTCCTGACTTGTCAACTCTTCCGCTACTTGAGCTAACTTGTCCCGACATCAGCGTCGTCTCCTCAACTTTACAATATATTGGTATAGAAATTTGGCCTCCAGTATATAGTCTCTCTATATATAAAAGTCAGTGTATTTTTGTCGGCAATACATCCTCAAATAAGTACATAATATGGCTGAAATTTTAACAGGACATAGAGAAAAATCTGTAACAGTTTATTGTCGCATTATTAAGCCAAAAAAATTGAAATTGATCAGGTACTGGGCAAAAATAGGTATATTTTTTAGTCAGAAAATGATTATGATAATATTTCTGTACCATGTTTGATTGTCAGAATCAAAATTATTTAAGGCAAAATTCCATAAAGCAGTCCTCGGGGTTAGATCATAATTTTATAAGGCAGGAACAAAATTCTAATAGAAAAACATTCAGTAGAGCGAGTTGCATTATTTTATACCGGGATACCATCTTGATATGACACCCAAAATATAGTTTATATTTCTATTTGAGAAGAAAATGACCCAGTCTATCATCTAAACTAGTAAGAAACCTATTATTTAGAGCTATTGCAAATTAAATAGTTTTTATTTTTTAATTCAGTGTTTTAAAAAACTGTTGTGTGTTCAGTAAAAATATCTTTTATGCGACTATTCTTGATAGACAGTGTCATATGTTCCAAAGTTCAATGAACAATGTTCGAAATAGTGACCATGGCGTAACATTTGACCGTTGACCACTATATATGTTTTCTTTAGCTTTAAGGATTTTTATGAATATTCCAAAATAGCATCCAAACTTCATTTCTAAATTTTTATTGTGATATTATTGAAAGTAACATTAGCCACAAATTGAGACTTAATTTCCTACCCACATAAATATAGTCGTTTATGATAACACTGCTCAAAGTGAGTTTGGATTTCTTGTTGAAAAATGGCGGATTAATGCATCACTGCTCAATAGGGGGGTCAGGAGGTCTCTCTCTCGCCAGGCACCTAATCGACTTGCTCACTTTGTGGAAAGAACTCTCGCAGTCCATCGGCGGCGAAATTTTTCCCGCGGTGGGCGTCACCAATGACAACATTGTAAATATTTTATATATTTTTTTTTATTTTTATCAATTATTTCATATATTTACATCTATTTATTCATATATTTACATCTATTTATTCATATATTCATTATTATATATTCTTATTTATTCATATATATATATATTTATTTCGTATTTTCAACCTTACATAACCTTAATAAAGTAGTTTCAATCTCTCTATCTCTCGTCGGTATTGATTTTAAAAAGTTATCACAGTAGACATTTTATCGACCAAACTTTCCTGTGCGTAGTTCCGTATAATAGAGCCAACCGAGTTCACTTTACGTTATATTGGTGGCGGCTTACGTTAATCTTCCTACAATAGAACTCCACCTACCTGGCTTAAGCCCCGGATTAACGCTGGAATAATTGCAGCAGGGAAGGCTAATATGATGGAGGGTAGGTAAACAAAAACCTGAAGAACAGATCCCAATTACGCTCCGTCCCATTAAACGGCTTCAGGTTTGTAAACAGTTTTTCTCGGCACTTCCTAACCTCATCGCCTTAACGACCTGCGGATTACGGCGGTGGATAATTACATCCTAGTCGTTTCAAATTTGAAGAGCTTCTTTGTTCGACCCTCACTTTGTTGATGGCTGCACCTCTTTTGGCCGAGTTTAACTTTGTACAAATTATCCTGGGTGGAAATGGATTCTCTCTCTCTTTCTATTCAGAACATTTTGAAAGTTCGTAGTTTTTTGTGTGACATACTTCTTCCTGATTGTGTGAATCTTTGTTCATACCGCTGACCTAACTTGGAACGCCGCAAAATCAGGCCCCTCGACCGGGAGGCTTTCGGCATCATCGGGGGACCTCCTGACCTACAGCAAAGGTCTTCGGAACCAGCTTTGAAAACAAACACCTAGCCATTCTTGTGTCAGCAAAGTCATGTATCTACCGGTATGTCGTACAGGTTAGCCTGAGTGGTGGCATCGAGGACCCCGTCATTGTCTGGAAGAGAAATCTCTTGCGGTGGGTAAGTCTCCCTAGTTGATTTTTTAACAATTCCCTCTTTCAAATTTAATCATTCTAGCTATTTAAATTAGTTTGTAAATATTGACTAAGAAGAGTCAATAAATATATTTTAATTGTCTAATTGCCACACACAATGTTTATGACAAAAATAATGAGGGTCCCCTAATTCATTTTTATTGGAAACAAATTTAAAGAAGCGCCCCACTACCGATAATCACCAGAATGTCGTCTGCGTATTTTGCCGCGTCATTTTTCAAGAAGCTAATGGCGTCAATTTGGAGCGAGGCCATTGGTTGGGAGCGCTCAGGCGTGAAGTGCTAACAGGCCGAGGATCCTTCTTACCTGGGAGAAGTTTTTTTAAAGAAGAATTGTGAGAATTCTCCTTTACTTCCTCCCATCCCTTCAAGTTATAAGGTTTCTTACGTCATCTATTATACAACATATACCCATGTCTTAAATTTTAAATTTATTTCTTTGTGGTAATTTCTCTGTAATATACAACGTTATTTTGCCAGTTTTCTCGTCCGGGTTGTAGCCATGTATATATGTTTTAGAAGCTTTTAAATGTGCAATTATATAAATAATAGTTTTATAATTTATAATTGATAATAATATTAAATGCCGATTTATTGAAAGACAACTTAATAAATTGTTTTAAAGAGTAATATAGAGCCTAATATAAATTAAATTGATTATATGTATTTGTGAATATAAAAATAAACAAATAAGAAAAGCACAAATATACCAGAACAGGTGAGAAGGAAGATAATTTTACAACAATCGATTTGAATTATATACCAGCAAATATTTTTACATATATGCAGAAAGTTTAGTTAAGGAGTGATGAACCCTGGATCGATTCTCATTTAGCAATTATTTTCTTACATAAAATAAATTACAAGAAACAATATGAGGTTCTGCTACCTTGTCAGTTCAAAAGTTGAATTTCTTTCTATATGTGTAGATATATGTCGTGATCGAATGGAAGGGTGCAACCATTATGCATGCAATCCCAAGAATTAGTTCCAGAAAGTGAGCAATACACCCTCGACGTGCCGTTTGCATTCGCCTGCGATGTCTGCAACGTTTATTTTGGTAGTTTATAATAGATGGATGAATTTGTATATTTACATTTTAACACAAGCTTAACCTTTTTACATACTTATTTTGGCGAAAATAAATTATACATCTTGAATATTATACGAATTATGACATATATGTTGTGTACTTACAGCTTTCCACCCCCACTATTTTGTCAAGGTCTATGACCCATGGTCTTAGAACAAAATTTATATGATGTGTGTGTGTGTGTGTGTACCAATAATGGCACCTCTCCCTTAAAAGTTATTGACTTTTGGCAGCTCTATTTTTTTTTTGCTTGTAAAAAATAAAAATATGAAAACATGTAATAAAACAATAAAAATAATTATAGTAATAAGTGAATAGTAATAAGTATATAAATAACAAGTAAATTTTAATAAGTAACAAAAATAATTAAAGTAATTAAAAATTAAATTAGAGACACGAAATATCTACCATTAGAAATTAACAAAATTCAATAATAAGCACATGTTTAAAAAAAAAAAACAAAGCAATTTGGTGATTATAAATAAATATAGAATAAAATATCAAAGAAAATATTTATGGTTGTAAAATTGAATAAATTAAAAAATAAATGTAACTACTGCAATTTGGAGAATAAAAATCTGTGCGATACATCAATAAAAAAATAGCGAAATATTTGGTATATAGATTGTTATGTATAGTGCAGTATCTTTGGACGAGATTGCTTAAAACTTTACAACTGAAAACTTTGCTAGTGTATTATATATATGGATCAGAATAAACACAAGAGTCGAGATGAAGAGCTTGAGGACAATTGTACAAGATGTCGGGTGAGACGCCCTTCTGTT
The DNA here is from genome assembly GCA_030710605.1 of Cordylochernes scorpioides. Lineage (NCBI taxonomy): Eukaryota > Metazoa > Arthropoda > Arachnida > Pseudoscorpiones > Chernetidae > Cordylochernes > Cordylochernes scorpioides. The sequence continues at coordinate 91,037,552 of CP092868.1, forward strand.
GGCTTTGGCCGATAGCTTGTACAATTGTCCTCTTATAAAAGAAGCTGTTCTCCCCGATTTGTGTTTATTCTTCTTCAATAGTGAATAGAGAGATTGTAGATGTCTTAAATGAATATCATCCTCCCAATATGTATATATTTAACTACCCATTTCTTGATATCTCAAGAAGCTTCTGGAACCAAAAGCTTTCCGGTCGCAGAGGTACAACCTGCACCACGCTGACGTGGGCCAACAGCCCAAAACGCGTTTGTGACTTGATTTATCAAGAATATGAGTTGGCCAAATATCAAGGAACAGGTTAAATCAATGTTTAGTTGATTTAAGTTCCACTAGATTGTGGTTTGTCATCTAGAAAACGATCATGTTAGGAGTCAGGAAATGCCTTCTTTGTTATAATATCAACACCTGACCTTGTTATATTATTATTTTTCATATATATATATACATACAATATCTATTCATATCAAATATCTGAGAACGAATAAAAGGTGAACTTTTTAAATTATAAACCCCTCTTCATTACAGTGATAAGCTGACGACGCCAGCAAACTATCACTTCCCAAAAATCCAATTGTTTACAAGCTTCTGCTTCTTCTATTTATTGGCCAAGCTAGAGAGTTCCTAAAAAATCAAAACAAAATATTTCCTAAATTCGCACATTCGATATTTCTAGCAATAAATCTGACGAGAGATCCGCTCCTTTACAAATCTAATTTTCTACTTTTCTCGTAATTTACCTCGAATTCCTTTGATACTTTCTTCACCATCTATACCTCCTTCTACTTTCTTCTATTCAATTCTGATAGGGGATTCAATATATACACTGCTATAAACCTTCAATTGTCATATCCATTCCGAGAATTCTACATGAATAACTTCTCACATAGCTATCTCTACCCGCATCTAGTACCTTTCATTCAATTCTGATTCAATATATACTCTGCTATAAGTCTTCAATTGTCATATCTATTCCGAGAATTCACCTCAAATTTACAATAGACGATATGGTTATAACCTCGAACTAAAAGTCATATGTGACAAGGGATTAAATATACATCAACAAATTTACTGTCAATATTTATTTAAGATAATTATTTGCTTATTTTTGAAGCCAATACTATAATTGTTTATCAAATATATATAAAATATTTTAATTATTTATTAATCAACTCCAGACACGAAATAGTAGTCTTTGCGCCTATTACAGAGGAAATAAACAAAACACACACTTCACAAATTAAAATTTATAATTAAATATTTACAAATTTGGTAATCGACAGAGTTCATAAAATTTATATAAGCAAAGTTGCTGAGATGTGAAATAGTTAGATCATTTAGATCAGGGAACAAACAATGTCTCACTTCTGCAAAGTTCGGACAGTCATAGATAAGGTGAAAAGAAGTTTGTTAAGTTTCTCCGCAGAAACAATTTGGTGTTTCTGATAGACCTATTTTATGTAATTATTGCTGGAATTCTCCGTGTAATGTGACAAATTGATTGAATGATCATAAAATTTAAATGGAACTGTGTAAAAATATCGTTTGGAAAAATAGTTCGAATTATATAATTAGCATTATAAATGGATTGATACAAATTTTTCAATATAACATATTTTTCTTCTTCAATTTTTGTTGTAAGTATTTCTCTTGGTAAATTTTGTTTATTCAGTTCGTGTTTATCAAATATTAAAATAAAATCAAGCATTAATATATTTTGAAAGACTTCCAGCACTGCGTTAAAATTGGAAACTATCTCTAGAAGCTTTGATAAATCTATTTTATTGGAAGAATCAGAAGTTATCCTTCTCAGAGAGGCTCCACCAGTTGTCGATAAATAACTTTAGGATTTATGATATTAATGTCAGTAATTGACGATGATGATTCGAAAATAATTCAACAAAATATAAGAAAATATCAGATATGCGAACTAAACTCTACAAAAACTATAACACGACTCAAAACGAAACACTACAAAGAAATAACAATTCCACAGATGACACAATAACCTACAGGACATGCAATAATGGTCCTGTTGTGGAACTAACACCCATCAGTCCGATCCCTTTTATTTTTCACTAAAAATTAAAAGGCAAACTATAATTTGAAATATAATACACTGCGGCCTGTGATTGTAAAACGACACTTGAAGTTACACCGCATGAGTTTCTTTTTGAACGAAAAATCAAATTTTTATTTTAAGGTAAAATATCGACCATTTTTAACCTTTTTGGATGAGGTATGAAAGGGTGAATTATGAAGAGTAATGACGAACGGAAAAATAAAAGTGTCCAGGGATGGGAATCGAACCCACAATGTTCCGCTTACCGGGCAGATGCCATGTCCACTAGGCTACCCTGGACGTATTTTTCCGTTCGTAAATGATACATAAAGTAACTTATAATACAATATAATACACTGCGGCCTGTGATTGTAAAACGACACTTGAAGTTGCCGCAGTGTATTATATTGTATTATAAGTTAATTTATGTATCATTTACGAACGGAAAAATACGTCCAGGGTAGCCTAGTGGACATGGCATCTGCCCGGTAAGCGGAACATTGTGGGTTCGATTCCCATCCCTGGACACTTTTATTTTTCCGTTCGTCATTACTCTTCATAATTCACTCTTTCATGCCTCATCCAAAAAGGTTAAAAATGGTCGATATTTCACCTTAAAATAAAAATTTGATTTTTCGTTCAAAAAGAAACTCATGCGGTGTAACTTCAAGTGTCGTTTTATAATTTGAAATGTTGGGAAAAATTATAGATTCGTAGAGGAAGAGAAAGATCCGTTATTTCTCAAAGGTATAAAACAATAAAAGAAGGACAAGAGATCAAATTATATATACATCAGCAGCACACGCCGGCCTACCCTATCCAATAACCACTAGCCAACTACAACAATTCAAAAAAGCTGCGCTATATAGACAGATATGTCAATTTGCATAGACAATACTGAAATTCTATACAAACCACAATTGTATTGTATCGTGGAAATATCCGGAATTGATACTTTCAACAAAAAACTATATTTTAATTTAGGTAATAGATTCTTAATCTATTACCTAAAATAAATTAGTTATTGTTTTTTATTCTAGTTTGCTTTTTAATTTTTAATAAAAAAATAATATATTTCGCGACTTATGAGCAACCCTGTATTTGAACAATGGAAAGCGTGCTCATCATGACGTAATTACAAAAGAAGACAGGATAGGATTTAGCCATGAAAGATTGTTCTATAAAATATGAGTGTTTGTGTGTCCTAAATATTAAATAGCAGAAAAACATTTCTAAATTAAAGATAAGCTCAGTTCAAATTCAGTATATAGGACTATTCTATTTTCTGAGACTATGTGCTTCCTTATAAGGGACTCTAATTTTCTCTTTTGAAAACCTTTGTCATTAATTTCACATAATATTATGCATTACGTAAATGCAGTAATTGCGAATCCGTGTTATCTGAATCCTGAGCTCATTTATTTTCTATGATAACAAATTTTTCTCTAAATACGAAATTTGACACTTTTCATGAGTTTAATTTTTAATTCAACCCGGAGTATGTGGTGTTCTCATAAACATCCGAAAATTAATTTTTGAAAAATATTGAATATTGAGAAATGTGATTGAAATGTATTCAAGAAAAAGGCATTCTGATCGTGCAATTAAGAGTTGTTGATGGCTTGCGCCTTCTGTCGGAATAAATATCATTTAATTGTTGATTTTTTTATTATTACAGAATTGGCCGATCCATCTATATTTGGCCATAGATTTGACCTAGCCACTTTGAAAGCTAAACACCTCCTTGTAAGATCGTGAAGATTCCATTGGATCTCCCTTGTGAATCTCATGGATTGAAATCCGCCCTAGGCTGACGAGGGCCATTATCCCGCTCCATGGTCTCTAGGTGGACGCTTCTCAGTTTGCTAAACCTGGTGTTGTGGCTTTGTCACCGACCCGAGGCCGATAGTTTGCGGTGACGGTCAATAGATGGCGTCTAGCTTTGTCGTTTATTCTGAAGGGAGAGGCAGCCTTTGTCTTTATGTACATATATCATTTCTCAAATAGCTCCACCAAGAAATCACCGAAGGTATCTGCATGTATAAACATTATAACCCAATGCAATTTTAAAATAGTCTGGCAGGATAAAATGGTGAAACTGCTGGAAAAGTTCACCATTGAATAGCCAGACACTTCCAATATTTTATTTTCATTCCAATAATAAAGACAATATAATTAATTGTTTTATTATAAAATTAAAATTCTCTCTAAAATAGTTAAAATGATAACATAGAGTTAATCTAATATCGCTATTCTCATTTTTTTGCTATCACTTTGCATTCTGCATAAAACACTCACAGGATTCAATATAAACTGCTGCCTACGAGGATGAGCGGTAGATGAACGGCTTGTTGGGGAGATTTAGAAAATATAGACGTGGTGGTTAATATGATTGTTAATATTAATGTTGAGAGCTTCACTTTTGATCATTAATTAGGTCACAAAATTTAATTAAGAGCAGCAGCGACCATTAATTTTTATAATTATATCTGGGGAAGAAATTAGATAGATGGATGGAAGGTTTTTGTTTGCTTTTCCCGGACATTGTCCGATGTGGAAATGAAGATTTACTCTTTCAGGTCTTTAGAATTTTTCTACTGATGGAGCAAGCACTCAGGCGTTGACACCAAATTTATTTTTTTCTTGGAGATAATGAAGGTTTAAATTGTGTTGTATATGTGTCTCAACTTATTTTTATACTTATGTTTCAGGTAGGTGATGAATACAACATTAAACCTCAGATGAGGTTCCATTTTCTTCTATTTCATTGGTGAACTTCAATATTATTTTAAAATTCACCAATGAAATAGAAGAAAATGGATCCTTATCTTTCTTAGATATAAAACTGACGAGGACCAACAATAAGATAGAAACAGATATATATACCGGACACCTACCCACACAGGTTCATATCTCAATTTCGAAACTTTTGATCCCATAAACCATAAAATATCTGTAATCAAAACATTATCGAAAATAATCCTCTCCCACTGATCTCAAAATATAGATATCCTTGAAAAAGAACAAAATTTATTATCCAAGGAATTGAAATACAATTAATATCCCAAACAATTAATCAATAAAACATATTTATACTAAAAGAAAGTCTTCAAAAAACAATAGTCAAGTTCAAACCTTTCGTGTACACTGCCTTAGAGTTATGGAATAGAAAGAATAGGCAGAAAACTGAAAAAATATAATATGAATATTAGATACCAATCCGCTCCAAACTTAAAAAAAAAACATTTTCCATCACCCTAAAACTAAACGTAACCCAAGACAGGAAACCCAAACCAATCTCATATACTGTATCCCATGCAAATCATGTACATCATCTTACATTGGAGAAACTGGAAAGACCTTAAAAGAGAGAATTAATCAGCACAAGGCAGCCTTAAAAAATAATAGCGCATTATCACTCCTAGTAGACCATGCAATAAAACAAGGACACATATCAGATTTTGAAAATTACAAGATAATATACAGAAACATACAGGATAAGCACGCAAGATTATTTCTGGAGAGCTGGGCATCTATAGAGGACAAAATTAGTATTAACAGAAGGATAGATATACCCCAATCATACCTACAGATAAACAGAAAAATTAATTATAGAATATAGAATAGTATTTTGAAAATATGAATTTAAGAATTAACCATATTCTCATTGAACAGTTTGGTCACACCAATCTACTTTATTCAAAACCTCGCCACTCGTGCATCACGTGGATGTTTACAGGGTTTGAATCCCCTAGGAAGATAGGCGAACAGCCTCATCGAAATATTGGAAGTTATAATAAATATTTTTGATCAAAAATAAGCGTTATTCATATAAGTATTCAAAATGGATTTTTCGATTTTTAATATATATATATTTATGTAGTAATCCCGATGTGGAATGTACTGGGCATTCGTGGTAGTGGGTGCGTGATGGGATTCCCGCACGGGGACAGCAAGAGACAGAGGCAGGTCTAGATGGTAGCTCCAAGAAGTAGAGGTAGACCACGGACGAAGGCAGTCGAACCACGGGCGTCACGGATGCCCTAGCCTACGCGGATAGAAGGGGGGGGGGGGGGGGTGAGAGATCCGTCCGACCGGCGTCGCTCTGAAAACAACTACTTTTGTCCCATCTTGGGGGGCTTTTATATGGGACGCCCGCAATGGTGGCGAGTTCTGATTGGCTCCCATAATCACGCCACCTGTCCGGCCACCTGTTGACGGGGTGATTGAACTCATTATCATAAACACCTGTTCGTCTGGTCTACCTTTACTCCTTTGTTTTATTTGTCACTTCCATTGTTACAAGTTCGATACATATCTTTATATAGATATGGGGTTATAATAAATATTAGAAGAAGGTTGTGAACTATCTAACTCAAATTATACTACATATATATATGAAAAAACAATAAGAAAAAAAAAGCACATGTACTCGTAGTCAGGAAATACCTTCTATATTCTATATTTTTTCCCCTCTATACGCTGCTTTTTTGTACATAGGGTCTTCGCCCAAATTTACCCAATAATTAAATTATCTTCCTTTATCTTCAGATCTCTATTCCATGCGCAGAAACAACATCCTCGATCATTTTCAGAACATTGTTTAATCGGCGCCAGCATACTGTAGCTTTACCATTTTCGTCTTCAACATTATAAACGATTTCTTTAAGAAGGAAGGGGAATTATTCATATATATATATATATATATATATATATATATATATATATAAATGTCTCTTAGAGAAAGATATGGAACCTATGAATAATTCCCCTTCCTTCTTAAAGAAATCGTTTATAAACGATTTATTTAAGAAGGAAGGAGAATTATTCATATATATATATATATATATATATATATATAAATGTCTCTTAGAGAAAGATATGGAACCTATGAATAATTCCCCTTCCTTCTTAAAGAAATCGTTTATAATGTTAAAGACGAAAATGGTAAAGCTACAGTATGCTGGCGCCGATTAAACAATGTTCTGAAATTGAGATGAGGATGTTGTTTCTGCGCATGGAATAGAGATCTGAAGAGAAAGGCAGATAATTGAATTATTGGGTAAATTCGGATGAAGACCCTATGTACAAAAAAAGCAGCGTTTAGAGGAAAAAAATATATTTCTACACACGAAACTATGGATTGAGGACAAATGGATGTTTTGGGGCTTTCATACAGTGGTTGGGAAAGTTGTCAACGTATCCACAGGAGATGAGAGCGGACTAAACCTATGTTAGAACCTTCTGAGCTAGCTGCGCCGTCTTTCCTCTGGGTCTCAGCCTCTTTTCTTCCAAGTTGTCTGTTTATTTTTATACCTAGCCACTCCACCGTCCTGTACCACAGCATTCCCTTTACGCACATGACTTTCAAATTCCGAAAGATGATTCTTTTATTTTTATCACCTATACAAATATATAGAAAGTTAGAAAACCCATCTATTATATTGTAGTAAAGTATTTATTATTCTATTAACAAAGTATCCATTTTGATATTTATATCTTAGTCCTCTGTAAACTTCACTCTTTGCTTATCAGGTATTTTAACAATTATAGTTTGTTCATGCCTTAAATAAATTGCTGTGTCATCCTGAAGTTTGTCTTTCCTAATTTTCCGCGTGACAATATTGCACACAACTCTTTCAAATTAATTCAACTAGAAGAAGATGAAAGTATACAGAATATTTGTTGGCCTAAAGTAATTACAACTTGTATCGAAAGTATGTTCTTATTTAATAGATATTTGCTAGAATATTCTTTAGTTGTATCTCCCGTATGTACATATTGGAAGGATTAATGTATTGTAGAGATAGAGAACAAAGTAACACTAATGCACCACAATACAATTTCGTTGTGCGCGCACTAAATAATCCACCAGCTAATAACACCAAGAATGGCCTCCTACTCCAATAATGGATGAGGAGGAGAGATATTAATGGTGATGATGGTAGTTACATTTAAGCATCATTTGTCTGTCGTTTGATTACTTTCGAGACAACCGCAGGACCACGACTTACAGTTATACAATTATCGAGTAATGTCTCACACCTACTCATCCCTTTAACATAATCGACACTCTTCCTAACTTGTGGCTACGGCCATACAACATTGAATACACCGGTTTTCGTCCGATCACCGAAGTTAAGCAATGTCGGTCAGTACTTGGGAGGATGACCACCTTGGAACACTGGTGCTGTAGGCTATTACCTTTTCTGGGATGCCATCTGCTTCTATGATGTTCCTATCTTCTGAATATTCCGATTCTCTGATCTTTGTTGAAATAAATGGCATACTACTAAATGCTTTCATGGACCCAGGTTCCTCCATAAACCTTATTGGGAGAAATATTTTAGAAAAATATAGCTGGAAAAGTTATCCATTCCAGACCAAAATAACCGCTATTGGAGAAAGACACATTATTTCTACTGTGGTGGTAGAGCTTGAGGTGGAAAACTATCGACAAGTGCAGCAGTACTGAGGGATATGCCTTTTGAGTTTTTAATGGGAAAGCCCACCATGAAATTGATTTTCCCCTTAGCGCACGAGAATGTATGTTCACCCGTGATGACATAGTAGTGATATTCCCTAAAATCTGTGACGTTGCCAACTTACGCGAACTTTGAGTGGTGTTTCGTATATCATCAAAGTCTTTCTTAGTTGTTGTGGTGCGCATAGAATGCCCTAGGTGGTATCCATACAATCAAGATGATTATTAGAACGAATGCATTAATATAGTAGTTTGTTAGACGATTTTCTTCGTCTTCAAACAATATGTCGTTAAACGAATTTATAGAATGACGAAATAGCAATTTCTGTATATTTCTCAGACTAAACTTGCTATCAAATCTTTCGAACAAAACAGATTTGAAAATTGCGGCCGCCTATCATTGTCTAATAGAAAGTATAAAACATTCTACACGCTCCTGCAACCGTGACCTCTGTTGTATATTTATTGTTTGCATATTATATAAACAACTTAATGTCCACTTAGTGCAGGATATTATTCTTGATATATATAATTTCAATATATATTATAAACTATATTTTTCCTTGAAGATAGTGGCGCAATGGTTTCCGAGTCAGATCCAAAGTTCGAATCGCGGTAATCGCGAATTTTAATGGCTTTAGGGCCATCTACTGGTGGAAACTTCTCAGTTTGGACGAATCTGGTGTTGCGGCTTTGTCACCGACCCGAGGCCACTATTTTCTGCGACAGTAAATAGATGGCGTCTAGCTTTGAGTCTATTTTGACAAGAAAGGCAACCTTTGTCTTTTTAGATATATATATATATTTCTGAAAAAAAAAAGAAATCCATACTTAAATCATTATACGAGGTGTGTTCAAAACCTTTGAATTTTGAATTTTCGCGGGTTACGTATATTCGAATTTCGATCTTTTTGTGGCTTTAGGTTGGTACTCATGTCTCTTACTTATGCCGACAAGCTCGGCCATTTTGAATGTTCACTTAATTGTTGACAGCTGCTTTGCTTGCAAGTGTTTTGGATCGTATTCGATTTTTACCTATTAAAAAAATGGATCAAAGAACCTGTATCAAAATTTGTGTGAAAAACGAAATTAAGTGCGCGGATGCATTCCGAATGTTGACTGTGGCATACGTAGAAGCTACCTTGGACCGAAGCAAGGTTTATCGGTTGTACAAAATGTTCGCAGAATGCCGAGAAGATGTGAACGACGAAGACGAACAACAGACGAAAAAATTAATGAAGTGGAGAAAATGATATTAGCCAATCGTCGAATCACCGTTAGAGAAGTTGCTGAGGACCTAAACATATCGATTGGCTCGTGCCATTCGATTTTTATCAATGATTTGGGCATGAGACGGGTCGCCGCGACATTCGTACCAGAATTGCTCAATTGCAACCAAAAACAGCATCGAATGAACATTGCTAATGAGATGTTGGACTCTGTCCGCGACGACCCAAATTTGCTCCAGAGGGTCATAACTGGTGACGAAGCGTGGGTTTATGTTTATGACGTTGAAACCAAAGCTCAATCATCTTAATGGAAGCTGCCGCACGAACCAAGACCGAAAAAAGCGCGCCAAGTTCGAAGGTTTTGCTGACAGTTTTCTTCGATTGCAGGGGCGAAGTGCATCATGAGTTCTTGCCACAGGGTAGAACGGTCAATAAGGAATATTACCTGCAAGTTATGCGCAATTTGCGCGAAGCAATCCGCCAGAAACGCTCGGATTTGTGGAAGAACAAAAATTGGCTTTTACACCACGATAACGCCCCTGCTCACACATCGTTGCTTGTGCGCGACTTCTAGCCAAAAACAACACACTAATGATGCCGCAGCCACCGTATTCCCCAGATCTGGCGCCCTGTGACTTTTTCTTGTTCCCCAAACTGAAGAGGCCCATGAAAGGACGACGTTACGCTACGCTTGACGAGATAAAGACGGCATCGAAGGAGGAGCTGAAAAAGATTTTTAAAATATGATTTTTTGAAGTGCTTCAAAAATTGGAAAAACCGTTGGCACAAGTGTATAATATCTCATGGGGATTACTTTGAAGGGGACAAAAGAGGTTTTCATGAATAAATAAATAATTTTTGAAAAAACACAAAAGTCGCGATACTTTTTGAACACACCTCGTATAATAAAAAGGCATATATTGGATTGAATAAAAAAACTTTTTGCCAATATTTCGGTTGGCTGAACGGCAACCTTTATCGAGGCATTACATTTTTATATACACAATATTGTTAAACCTTTTTTAAAAAGTTCTCACAGTTTTTGTTTAAATCATTTTAAATTTATTTTAAAATGTTTTAATAGATACATATATTTTCACATTTATCTCTTAATAAATTATTGATGCTTTATATTTCATGTTCTTATTACAAATATTTCAAAATATAGGAATAGACCTCATTATTCTTTTCTTTAATATTTTAAGATATTTAACTTTCTGTTTGTACTTTTTATAACATTTTTTTCATGCACAAATTTACACCACCTACTTTGTATTTTTAAATTATATCAACTGTGATATTATAACACTATGCGGCGCTGATTTTGTGTATACAAAAATGCAATGCCTCGATAAAGGCTGGCGTTCAGCCAACCGAAATATTGGCAAATAAATATTTTATTCAATCCAATATATGCCTTTTTATTATATAATATACATATATATGTATTTAATTAAAAAATCTTTACAAACCTATCGTTACTATGTAAACAATGGATTTCGTATTTTTATTAATTTTTGTTCTAGCCTTTATTTTTTAAAAATATTTTTACAAAAAAAAAAAAATCATATTTAGTGAAAATTCAATATGAATTACTGTCTCATTTAACAGCCAAAACATGTGTTTGTCTATAATCCATATACCCTTTGGTTTTTATCAGCCTAAAATATTAACATGGCTATTTTGGCATTAGTTTTTTTTTTTTGAGTATTATTATTATTTGCTGACATGTTGATAGGGCACTACATTTTACAAAGTTACCAGTTAGTAAACAATGCAGATTTGACAATATTTACTAACTTTTATTACTGTATGTAAGCAATGGGCTTATGTTTTGTCATTGTTGTAATGGCCTTTGTTTTGTTATTCTTTTAAAAAAATCATATGTTTCATTGATAGTTTAAAATTTTGTCTGTTGTTGTCATATATTTGCCTAAGTTCCATGTGCCCTTTTATTTTTTACTGAACATTTAATGACATTTATTAACATGACTGTATTTGGGCTTTCATTTTTATAAGCCTTTTTTTTCTTACTGAGAGAGATGGGGAATTATATTAGAGAGCCTGTCTCCTCACCCTTCCAATTATTTTACTGTTTTATTCGCTTGCTATTTCTGTATATTTTGTTCGTGGTAGTTCTATTATGCTGCTTTCTTTTTGTCTACGCAGATATTAGGCTAGGGAAAAGAAATAGTTGAGCATTCTAAAGATTGACCTGTTTGACATGTTTTGCCATTAGTTTTTTTAGCCTTTTTTTTTCTGCTGAAATGTTGAGAGAGAAATTTGTTTTAGTTACCAAGTTATGGTTAGTGAACAATGTAGCTTTGATATTTACAAACTTAATGATGCTATGTGTGGACAATGGGTTCTTATGTTTAGTTATTGTTGTGATGGCTTTTTTTTTTGTTACTTTTCTTTGAATATGAGATAATACTATTATTAAAAAGGCAGACCTTATTGATAAGATGGGTAGTATGCTTTTTTTTTCCCTATAGTTGAGTGCGCCCCATCTCCCTATCTATATATATTTCCAACATACTTCTGCCTTTTCTACTAGATAATCAGTTTTGTTCTGTAACTTATTCTGATACTTTGGATTTGTTTTGGGTCTGCATTGTTTTCCTTAAAAGCTTTTTTTTTATATATATATATACAAAAATATTTTTGGTACTGATTGTGCTATTTCTGTTTTTTAGGACATATTTTCAAATTTAATCATCCCATTTGATATGCCTCGCAAAATATCTGCAATTGGAGTAAGAACTCCTGCAGCTCGCCGCATGGCTGCCCGAACTGCTAGATTACAGGCTGCTGGCCAAGCTTGGTCAATTACGGTCACTCTTCTCAAGCAATTTAAATCCCTATCTCTTTTTACCCAAAGAGTGTAATGGACCTACAGAGGATATGCACCACTATATATAAGAGTTAACACGCTGGGGCGGGTACCTCGGAGGTTGGGTGGAAAATCTGCCAACTATTTGAACTATATTTAAAACACCTAAATGGATTGAAAAATAAATAAATAAAATACCTAAATACTAATATATTGCATTTTTTGACATCACACATGTTTTTTGCCTGTGATAATGTATTACTTCGGTGTTGCTATTCTATGGCTCTAATACTATTTATTAGTAATGTTCTTTCAGTTTGAAGGAAATTGCTCTCGGGGGAATTCCCGGGCGAAGCCGGGTCATTCGTCTAGTATTATATATTATTTAACATAAAAATATTTTCTAAGTAAATATATGTAATATTGTTGCAAATGTCGACGTATGGATAAGCTGGCAGTCGTGCACGTGAGGCGAGTGTTGATGTTCTTCCCACACGTGGACAACAAGAAGCAAAGGCAGGGCTAGATGTTAACACCGAGGGTGATCGGGGACAGCCCACGGGACAGAGGTAGAGGCCATGACACAAACTTGGATGCTTATTCCTGAGACATGGAGGGAACAGAACATCTGCTGACCCCCTGCTAAAACCTGTCCTGTTTTCAGGGGTCGTCTATAAAGAGTTCCTGGGGGCCCCACATGGGCTTTGGAATTTTCCTCCTCTCTCCCCAGCTGACCGCTCTTTGGATTTTTATTTTGACGTCAACATTTTTAGTGTTACATACAAATAGGGGTTTACAGGTATTATCAATAAAGATATAGCATATATACAAAATATGGGGTTGGCAGCAAACAGAAACGATGTACATTCCAAAAGATGGGCAGGATCTTTTAAGGTATCGGCTCTAACTAATTGGAAGATATGTAACATATACTAAAAGTGTCATACAGTTTAAAATATACGATTTATATATATAGGTGTTATTATGTATGTGTAAGAGAAAATGGATACTCATTGGTTGATTTTTGTGAAACAATATATCCATAGGGGAAAAAGGAATGGAATTATAGCTTAGTTTTTATTATATTTTATGTTTAGCAAATATATTAGAATATCAATATTCGAACAATCGTTGTGTAACGAACATTAAATAAAATAAATATTAATAAATTTAGAAAATAGCCCAATATCTTACAGTATATTTAATGCTGTGTGTATCCCAATAACTACAATTTTATTGGAAAGATATCTCCTGGAAAGAAATTTCAAAGTTCTAATGTACGGCGGCCAAACTTACCTTTACCACTTGTCAGTTTTTCCATCGGCCAGAGAGGTGTGACTGAAACTGAACAAAGTTTGGTTAGATTGACAATTTTTTTGATTCTTCCAATCAATTTCTACAGAAATAAATATGAATAAATAAAGAATAATATATAATAAAGGAATAAATAAGGTGTAGATAATATGTAGGGAATTATATACATCCATATATATGTACACATATCTCTTCAGCAAGGGGGGCTTCCCCACCCTGAGAGAGTTCTTCTACAAGCTTGATTAGAGGTCGGGACTGTGATCATGAAGGTTTAGTATATCATGACACATATTGGTAGTTAACACATTCGTCTATATAACATTGTTTTATAGGAACTTTCTACTACATAGCCATTATCATATCACTCTCGTTATTTGGGTAGATTATTTTTGAAAGCGATCATTGTTCGTGAGGTTTCTTCGCTGGTTTCGGTGAGTTATTCCTAAACCTGAGGTATAGTTGGCGCTCAAGTCTTCCTTACGAATGTATCGGTGTTTCCAAGATCTATATAAGCACCCTTTAACACTAGTATTACAAAACTAACACACACCCAATTTATATTCCCCTAACCACACAATAAATAAACCAAATATTACATAAGTGACTAGATATTCTTGGTCTAATTTATATATACAAAATTTTGAGATTTATTAAAACATTAAAAACTCCACTAATGAATATTCATTCTAATTCATTTTTCCATCGATTGTATAGAATTTTGTTTTTAATTTCCATAAAGATCATATTCCAAGATGCAATGAAATACTCAATAATCCTTTGCCTGTTCCTTAATGACAAAGAATTAAGGTGCTAAGCTACATATATATTCAACTTAGGTTTTTTCTCTAGGCAGAAATCGCTCGAATAATGAAGTGTGTAGGTTTTTCTGAGGTCCCATGTGAGAATTTAGTTCTTATATTATCAAATTTTGGGAGCGTTTTGGTTCACTATTGCTTGCCTCGAAAGCAATAATCTTCCCTATATATTACAAAAGGTTGATATTTGCTGATATAATATTGATATTTAAAAACATTTGAATTTGCTATCAAACCATATTATAAATATTTGCTACGTAATTTCTAACCTTTTTTTTTCAGATTATTAATTTGACAGAATGTTTAATGTATGCTCACAATCGGTTTAGTAAGATTGATATTCTGTATCTCAAGGTGTACCTATAAAAATAAATGCCGTCTAAAAACCACGCTAATGTTTATTCTCTTATTCATTTATATTTCGAATCAATATAATACTTTATAATACACTTAAAAGACCTCTGTTTGCTCAGTTCTGGGTGATCCATAGACCTACGTATTTCCTGGTATAGGTGATCAATAGACATACGTATGTTCTGGTGTAGGTGATCAATAGACCTACGTATCTCCTGGTATAGGTGATCAATAGACCTACCTATGTCCTGGTATAGGTGATCAATAGACCTACGTATGTCCAGGTCTAGGTGAACAATAGACCTACGTATATCCAGGTCTAGGTGATCAATAGACATACGTATGTTCTGGTATAGGTGATCAATACACCTACGTATGTCCAGGTCTAGGTGATCAAAAGACCTACCTATGCCCAGGTCTAGGTGATCAATATAACTACCTATGCCCAGGTCTAGGTGATCAATGTAAATACCTATGCTCAAGTCTAGGTGATCAATATAACTACCTATGCCCAGGTCTAGGTTATCAATAAAACTACCTATGCCCAGGTCTAGGTGATCAATATAACTACCTATGCCCAGGTCTAGGTGATCAATATAACTACCTATGCCTAGGTCTAGGTGATCAATATAACTACCTATGCCCAGGTCTGAGTGATCAATATAACTACCTATGCCTAGGTCTAGGTGATCAATATAACTACCTATGCCCAGGTCTAAGTGATCAATATAACTACCTATGCCTAGGTCTAGGTGATCAATATAAATACCTATGCCCAGGTCTAAGTGATCAACATAACTACTTATGCCCAGGTCTAAGTGATCAATATAACTACCTGTGCCTAGGTCTAGGTGATCAATATAAATACCTATGCCTAGGTCTAGGTGATCAATATAACTACCTATGCCCAGGTCTAAGTGATCAATATAACTACCTATGCCTAGGTCTAGGTGATCAATATAACTACCTATGCCCAGGTCTAAGTGATCAATATAACTACCTATGCCTAGGTCTAGGTGATCAATATAAATACCTATGCTCAGGTCTAAGTGATCAACATAACTACTTATGCCCAGGTCTAAGTGATCAATATAACTACCTGTGCCTAGGTCTAGGTGATCAATATAAATACCTATGCCTAGGTCTAGGTGATCAATATAAATACCTATGCCTAGGTCTAGGTGATCAATATAAATACCTATGCCTAGGTCTAGGTAATCAATATAAATACCTATGCCTAGGTCTAGGTGATCAATATAAATACCTATGCCTAGGTCTAGGTGATCAATATAAATACCTATGCCTAGGTCTAGGTGATCAATATAAATACCTATGCCTAGGTCTAAGTGATCAATATAACTACCTATGCCTAGGTCTAGGTGATCAATATAACTACCTATGCCCAGGTCTAAGTGATCAATATAACTACCTATGCCCAGGTCTAAGTGATCAATATAACTACCTATGCCTAGGTCTAGGTGATCAATATAAATACCTATGCCCAGGTCTTGATGATCAATATAACTACCTATACCCAGGTCTAGGTGATCAATATAACTACCTATGCCCAGGTCTAGGTGATCAATATAACTACGTATGCCCAGGTCTAGGTAATCAATAGACCTACATATGTCCTGGTATAGTTCAATTGACCTAAGTATGCCCTGGTCTAGGTGATCAATAAACTTACGTATGCCCTGGTCTAGGTGATCAATAGACTTACCTATGCCCAGGTCTAGGTGATCAATAGATATACGTATACCCAGGTCTAGGTGATGAATAGACCTACGTATTCCCAGGTATAGGTGATCAATAAACCTACCTAAATCCAGGTCTAGGTGCTCAATAGACATTAGGACAGAAAGACCACGCCGGCTAGACCGAGGCATCACTCCTCTCTTCTCTCTTTTTAAAATCGGAAATCGATCAAGACAACGGTCAGATGGGAGTCAAAGGTTTTTTCCTTCCTCATTCTTTTTCTTGGGAGAAAAATTGTCTTCAATCAATTTATTGGCGCAATGCTAATTTTTTTGTCCCCGGCGTGGACGGGTTAGTTTGATCCTTCTACCGCGATAACTCGAGTAAGGCAGGATATAAAGGCCAGGTTGTTTACTTGAATGTAATTCATTGTTTCGTATCGCTGGTAAATTCCATTTGGTTCGTGAATAAAATATTTTGAAATAAATACTATAAAAACGGTTCTATTTAACGTGTTTGGTGCACCTTCTAATATTCTAATTATTTCAGTCAAAAAGTTATATATTAAATGAATTTATATAAATAAGGGCATACCTGGATCTATAAAGAAAAAAAAACAATTTTTATTAAGATATTTCGAGAAATTGCTCCCTATTTATCATCTATCTTTGTTCAATAATTGATAAAGAACGAGTAATCTCTCGAAATATTTTGAGAAAAAAAAATATATATGTATTTTTTTTTTTCACACAGATGCAAGTAGGCGCTTTTTTATAAATTCTAAATTATGTATCATCATATTTTCAAGGGATCCAAATATATTTTCAAAATGAATGCTTCAACGAGTTAATTCACACATATCTTCTGTTAAAGTAAAATAAGAATTTATAGTTAGGCGACATTCATACGAGATACGGGTCCCCATGTGATGAGTATTTGCCATCCTTCGTGTTCTTCGATAACGGAAGGATAACAAGAGCTCCATTCCCAGAGGCATTATGTATTCTTAGCAATTTATGTATTCCTTAACCATTTAAATTTGTATCAGGAGATATTCTCATAAATCCACAACCATTTCTCGACATGAAGTAACCTTTCTGATCCTTTGAAAAATTGCTTAAGTTTAAAAATGTGCCGATTAACTTTTATCACTGATGGAAACTTGGAACAAATCTATCAAGAAAATATTCAATAATCTCTAAACAGAGATTTCATCCAGGATACAATATGATATTAAGATAAAAAAATGGAATTTCAGATTAAGTATGCTCTATCCTTATTTATTTATTTAAGTAACCCAGGTTCCTGGAGCGTACAGCTCTACCCTTCAATCACAGATTGCTACAACAAAAGAAAAAAGGTGTTCGTTGGCACTTCAAAATAATACATATTAGATTATTCCCTATAAAATTTTATCAATTCATATCCATGCATGCATAATGCATTAACAATATATTTAGACGGAAATATTAACTACTCATTGATTATATAAATATATATATATTTCAAAATAGAGAGCAATTCATAAATATATCTTCAATAAAAAGGCATATTAGTAAATTAAATTTTATTGCCATCTATCGTTAAAATTTTACACAAATAAATTTACTGGCAATGCGTTTCTTTTAAATATCATCAAATAGAAAATGTAGAGGTGATATTTGATGATATTTAAAAGAAACGCATTGCCAGTAAATTTATTTGTGTAAAAAGGCATATATTGGATCAAAATATAATTTATTTATCAATATTTCAATTGTGTGGCTGAAAGCCAACCTTTTTAAAGGTATTAAAACATATTTATGTCAATTGATTCTATTGATGTTATGTGGCGCTGAGTTTGTTATTTATACATAAATATGTTTTAAAACCTTGAAAAAGGCTGTCGTTCAGCCAACTGAATTATTGGTAAGAAAAATTATATTTTGATCCATATATGCATTTTTAATTGATATATATATGAAAAAATAGTACAAATGTGATATTGTACTGGGATTATAAATCAACGAGAATAGTTGATATTTATTCCGATAGATGGCGCAAGCCATCAGCAACTTTCAGTTGCACGATAAGAAGATGCCTTTTTCTCAATATATATATATATATTGAATCAATAATCCCTTCACTAACTTTACTAAAAGAACTACTTGATGAGGGAAAAGTGTCTTTAATATAATAAAATCACAAGCTTTCGGGCATAACCGCCCATCGACAGGTGTAAAAACGAGACAATTTTTTTTTGTATATATATATATATATGTGATGATTTAAGACCATGGAATTGTTGTAAATAGTCTAAATATCCACTACCACATGTTCCACCCCATGACTGTATATAACTTCTTATGTACTGCACATAGAAAACCTCAACTAACATCAATCTGTACCGCGTAAGAATCTAATAAAGTATTGCAACTGTACAGATAGAAGGAATGGAGAGAGACAGGAGAAAGTTAAGGTTAAAACAAATCAGGTTTAGGACAGAAGTCGAAGCAAGGCCTAGCAAAAGAGGCTTAAAACCAGCCCAACTATAAATAATTTACAAGTCAATACTTCCTGACAGGACAGGGCGTATCTGATATCGAGGAAACCATAAAATCTAAGAGTGACGCCCAATTTCCGGGCCAAGACAGGACGGATTTTCTATCAAAGAAAGCCGCCAGAAGACATCACCTAAGTAGGTCAACCAATAGCCTACGGCCACGTGAAAAAGTCCCACCAATTAGGAAAGAATCACCTAAGTAGGTCAACCAATAGCCTACGGCCACGTGAAAAAGTCCCACCAATTAGGAAAGAATCACCTAAATAGGTCAGCCAATCAGAAAGAAGCAAGGTCGTGGTGTTAAATCAAGGACCTAGAATTGGCAGTCTTCGCTTGGATCCCAACGGTAACACTTGCTCTTAAGCTCTCTCTCTCTCTCCTCATCCCATTCCTTCTTGACGTCAGACGCTTTTAGTGGAATCTCTGTTTGTTTATTTCACCTTTGGCCCAGCTGTGTCGCCTTCCACCACGACTGCACGGTAGAGTTGACATCGAGGGTCGTCTAGCATCAGGTAACACTGGTCCCAGAGGTCCCAAGATATCACAGACTCCCCCGTAAACGAAGAGTCGACAGGATAGTGGACGCCAAGGTACAAGTAAGCAAATAGACCACTGTCTGTACAGAAAGATGGAACAGGGAAGAGAGGAGGAGCCAAAGGAACCAATGGAGTCCGATCCCGACTCCGAAAGTGGCGGAAGCCCCACTTTTCCGAAGAAAGAAACAACCTTCGGTAAGACGCAGGAAATCGCCCCCGGCCAGGAAGAC
This sequence comes from Cordylochernes scorpioides, assembly GCA_030710605.1. Classification (NCBI taxonomy): domain Eukaryota; kingdom Metazoa; phylum Arthropoda; class Arachnida; order Pseudoscorpiones; family Chernetidae; genus Cordylochernes; species Cordylochernes scorpioides. The sequence goes on from CP092868.1 coordinate 91,057,646, forward strand.
GTCACACCCCCGCCGCCGGTGTCAGATGTCCTAGGGAGGTTGACGACGACGCTACATCAGCTCTCTGCCGTGACCGGACATCGCGAGAGGTGGAATCGCTACGATGGTTCGTACGAGGCGCAGAGCTTCTTCACCAACTACGACGCCCAAGCAGATCGGGCCCAACTACAATACGCTACAAAACTGAGAAAGCCAGCAAACCTCCTGCAAGCACCCCTCCGAGTTACCAACACGCGAGCGTATGTTACCTGCTCCCCCGACCATCTCTAAACCACGAGCCCAGCGCAAACAATGAACTCTGACTGTCCCATTGAACCTCCAACTATGGCACCAGACCAGGACTGTCCCGACATACAAGACCGCACAACAGTAGGTTCCTCCTTCTATAATTTTTATTGAACAATTTCTCGTTCGAGCTGAACTGTCCAATAATGTAAACCTACCTCTACTATTTAATACAGGAGCATCTATCGCTATAATTATGCAGAATACTTTTAAAATAATAGAAATCAGTTTGTAAAAGAAAAATACCTGTCCACCCATTTAACTTAACTATTAATGCCATAGCTAACAATATTTTCACCATAGATTCTATCTTTTTGATCTTAAAAATAAGTAACATAACGCAGAATCTAAAATTCCATATAATCGATACACCATTGCCTTTTGTCATTTTATTCCTTAATTCCATAAAACGATTTCTACTAATTATAGACTGTACTCAGCTACTCCTGTATCAAGATAATGTACCTCTACCAACTACCTTGTACCAATTCACCTCGTGCAAGCAACACGTGTCCCATGGACAGGTTAATACAACTGTCCCATTTTCTAAATTTTCCCCTCCTGGAACGAGTTGCTCACACGTGGTGAACTCCAACACTCTTATTTAATATTATTGTAATGTTACTAATCCCATTTTCAACGCTCCTATGTCCTTTTCTTTCATATCTTTGGACAGAAGTAACTTAAATCACAGCCTTCCAAAACTATTCCAATCGTTAAAGTCCAACATAACTACACTCCCTCGTACCTTCCTTTTACACGCATAGTTAAATATCGACAAATCTCTCTCAACAAAATATACAACACCCTCTCACATCACTTTTTCTAATTAACAAATTGTTAATGCGCGACTTAACACCCAAATCCAATTTCGAGCTACACAAGCTGCATCACGTCGCCCTACTAAACACACACAATCTTTTTTTTTTCTCACATTAAACGTGTCATATCCACTAACAATATAAAAATTATCGATATGTTCGTACAACCAACACCCATGACTTTAGTAAATTTGTTATTCTTAGTAACACAGGTTAGATTTTGTACAAAACAGAGACTTCACGCGACACCTTTTCATTTACAATTTTTTCGCTTCGTGTCACAGCGCCACACCACTAAACTCTTTCAATTTTCAGGCCAAAGACGCCTTCACCACGCCTGTGACACATTTATTTAACCACACATTGTCCACGTCGATAGTCGCAATTTCATTCAATTCTAACCCGATATCCATGAATAACATTTTTACTAAGTCCGCCAAAAACCATTCGATTTAATAACAGATACAATATCCGAATTTTCGAAATACAAACACAAATCTAACAAATGCTTGAACACACGGAATAATTCAACCTCTGTATCTCCCTATGTCAATCCCATAACGCTTGTCACCAAACGTGACAAATCAAAACGCTTTTGCGTTTACAATTATAGAATTAATATCTCCGAACGTAGTTTGAATTAACTTCCAATAAGTTGAAAGAAAGCAAGCCCCCTCGCTCCCCCTTGACCTAAATCCGGAATCGCATTAAAAATAGCTTCGCTCCCTCTTCTTCCGCTGGAGATGGACAAACAAATAGCCGACATTTTGTTACGCCCGTCGCCACCCCGATGTCACTCTAATGGATTTTCGCTACCTATTAAATCAAACATTAGTGCGCGCCTTTTATTTTTAATCTACGCCGATATCCCGTTTAGCTACTAAAACTTGCTTAACACGTTATTTTACATTTACTAACAAATCTGTTCACTAACATTCTCTCGCCCTCGATTAACTTGTCAACTTAACATCGACACTTAGATCCAAGGACAACATTTTACTTACAAAAATCACACACACCCACATAAGTTAAAAAAAAAAAAAAAAAAAAAAAATCGACAACATTAGGACTCGATGAGTTTCACAGTTAGAAACAATGTGATCCACGAGTCGCATCAAACTTAAAACAAATTCGATAAGTTAGAAAAACTTAGGCCAACAAGACCAAAGATATCAATCGAGGACAATTTAAAGCTCTTTCTACCCATCCTAAAAAAACAGGAACATTCATTTGGCCTACAACTTTACATTCTTTCCCAATATATAATTTCTATATATAATCTTACTTACTCTTCTTTCTCGATGAACATTTTTTTTTTCATTTTAATATCTTGTATATAATCATTATATAGCTCTTATATTTTATTTACCTCACCAATCAGTTTAGATTAGTGTCATTTTATTTTATTTTTCTTTACCAAAACTTATTTACTTTTGCTTCATGACTCTATTTTATAATCAACTTTATATTTTATCTTTCATATCATATCTAATAATCTCAAGTTTATATTTCATGTTTATATCACTAATTTGCATTTATCATTTTATATTTTTTCTCACTTTATAAATTAGATGTTATTTACATTGTTTCACCTTCCGCTACCATGTCCATGCTATCGAGTATATTATTGCTCATTATTTTTTTTTTTTCATTTAATATTTTCACTTTCTATTACCCCTTATATACTGCTGTAGTGTGTTAATCTTTGTATCATATCATCACTATTTTTACTTTTTTTTTTTAAGATTACTTTGCATTTAACTTCGCAATTCTATTTTCGATTTTTCAAATCCTTTAACGCTATATGCAAAGCCGTAATTTCGCAATTTCATATCTCAATGATATATTCTTTTATAATCAAACTAAAAATCATGATCTAAAAACAGGGCAATCTTCAATAACCTCTTAAGCAACCACTTTAAAGGTTACTTCTTAAGAATTACTAACATTCCTTTTCCGCAGGAACTTTTAACTCCTTCGCAGGCTAGACTTGACCTACTTTGATTTCGTAATTAACAATCTTGACACATCGTCCCCCAGATTTACCTTCTCCCAACTTCTGGATTGGATACGTGCAAATTGTATATTTTTTTTATTCCAGGGCACTCTCATGCCACACGCTGGCACATTTTTTTTATTTTTTATTTTACTCTTTTTCTCGCTAAGCCCCTGACGACTCTAATTAAAACTTTGATTTCTGGTCACTGATCTTCGCCTTCATTTATCCTGCATGCGTACGTCTTAACGACTAATTACTAAAACCCATAACAATCCCCTTATCTTACTTTTCGATTGTGGTACTGTAACTTTATTCGGTCCTTAAATTTACATGTGAAACATGGCCTAGGTTTTCCGCGCTGTGCACATTAAATGGTTTGGGACTTGAGTCAAAGTGACCTTGCCTCAACCAAGTAATAACTAACCCCTCAACCCTTTCTAACGCCCATCACGAAAAGATCATGATTTACCCATCCAATCATTTATATTTTTACCTATAATCATTATATGTTCTCTATTAATTCTTTTATTCCTATTTTTATTTTACTTATATGTTTAATATTAGTTGTTTATGCTTTATTACCTCTTATGGATATACAGAAATCAACCCCATGTTATATACCAACTCACTTTAATTAATTTTTAAAAAATTACTTCCTTAATAACAGTCTTCCTATTCCGCTCTCTTAAATCCCTCCATATGAACCCTCTCACATCCGGGGCCATCTGTGATGATTTAAGACCATGGAATTGTTGTAAATAGTCTAAATATCCACTACCACATGTTCCACCCCATGACTGTATATAACTTCTTATGTACTGCACATAGAAAACCTCAACTAACATCAATCTGTACCGCGTAAGAATCTAATAAAGTATTGCAACTGTACAGATAGAAGGAATGGAGAGAGACAGGAGAAAGTTAAGGTTAAAACAAATCAGGTTTAGGACAGAAGTCGAAGCAAGGCCTAGCAAAAGAGGCTTAAAACCAGCCCAACTATAAATAATTTACAAGTCAATACTTCCTGACAGGACAGGGCGTATCTGATATCGAGGAAACCATAAAATCTAAGAGTGACGCCCAATTTCCGGGCCAAGACAGGACGGATTTTCTATCAAAGAAAGCCGCCAGAAGACATCACCTAAGTAGGTCAACCAATAGCCTACGGCCACGTGAAAAAGTCCCACCAATTAGGAAAGAATCACCTAAGTAGGTCAACCAATAGCCTACGGCCACGTGAAAAAGTCCCACCAATTATGAAAGAATCACCTAAATAGGTCAGCCAATCAGAAAGAAGCAAGGTCGTGGTGTTAAATCAAGGACCTAGAATTGGCAGTCTTCGCTTGGATCCCAACGGTAACACTTGCTCTTAAGCTCTCTCTCTCTCCTCATCCCATTCCTTCTTGACGTCAGACGCTTTTAGTGGAATCTCTGTTTGTTTATTTCACCTTTGGCCCAGCTGTGTCGCCTTCCACCACGACTGCACGGTAGAGTTGACATCGAGGGTCGTCTAGCATCAGGTAACACTGGTCCCAGAGGTCCCAAGATATCACATATATATATAGCTGATTGCCAAAATAATTTTGTCTCGTTTTTACACCTGTCGATTGCGGTTATGCCCGAAAGCTTGTGATTTGATTATATTAAAGACACTCTTCCCTCATCAAGTAGTTCTTTTGGTAATATATATATATTATATAATCTAAAATACAAATATTTTATTTTTTTTTAAAACATATATTTTATTTTTTCATTCATTGACTATTATATATATATTATATTAAAAAAAAAAAGATATTATTTTCTGTTGTTTTGGATCATATTGATTTGTATGCTATGGTGGTGCAGTCGTGGCATGAATCTTCTTGAAAGTAAAATTAATAAAAATAGTATAGATTAAAAATTGCTTTAATTGAGCTATAAGATAAAAATAATTTGGTAAAAAGTACAGCCTGGCTTAAGGCGTAAAAATAAATAAAACAAAATATTATATTTACATAATTACAAACAGTTTTGGGTCGGCCAACGGGAAGAACAACAATCAGTTTATATAGTAGAAGCGTGACCTCTGGCGGTCGATTAAAACAGAGTATTTATATCTATGAAATTATAATTTTTTTAAAAAATAAAATAACAATTTAATATATAACATTTTTAAATAAAATATTTCAATATAACATATATTTGACCATAGATGCAAAACATACCACTTTAATTATTGTTGTTGTAAATATGTAAAGTAAACCCTACCTTTTCTAATGAAAATCACGAATATAGAATTCATTTTCTAAATTTTATATTACTGTGATATAAATAATTTTATGTATATTTTTACTTCAAGAGATTCAAAATAAAAATCTGCTTGAAAGGTAAATAATTATCTTTACTTTTCCACGACTGCACCTCTTTTCAACAATCAAACACACAAAAAATTTCTAATCTATAACATATATATATCGTATCTGTCGTGATCGAATGGAAGGGCGAACCGTTGTGCATGTAAGCTTCGAAAATAATTTGTTCCACACTCTTGAGCGCGCGCTCGCGGCGGTGTGCCGTAGCATTCGCCGCGCTGCTCCCACGTTTATTTTGTACAGATTTATAGATGGGTGAATTTGTATTTACATTTTAACGTACTAATTATGGCGAAAATAAATTATATCTCTTGGGCATTAGGCAAATTATGACATATATATATATATGAAAAAAACAATAGAAAAAAATAAAATCAGGAGATGCCTTATTTATTACTAATATATATAGAGAGACAAGGGTCGCCTCTCCCGTCAAAATAGACGTCTAAAATCAGACGCCATCTATTGACCGTTGCCGCAACTAGCGGCCTCGGGTCGGTGACAAAGCCACAACACCAGCTTTGGCAAACTGAAAAGCGTCCACCTAGAGAGCTAGTTGCGGCGACGGTCAATAGATGGCGTCTGATTTTAGACGTCTATTTTGACGGGAGAGGCGACCCTTGTCTCTTTATATCAATTTCCTCCTGGCAAAATTTCCATATATATATAAATGTAATATTGTTGCAAATGTGATCCTGCCGACGTATGGATAAACTGGCAGTCGTGTACGTGAGACGAGTGTTAATGTTCTTCCCACACGCGGACAACAAGAAGCAGAGGCAGGGCTAGATGTTAGCACCGAGAGTGATCGGGGACAGCCCGCGTGACAGAGGTAGAGGCCATGACGCAAACTTGGGTGCCTATCACCGAGACATGGAGAGAGAGACTGCGCGAGACCGAAGCCGTCTGCCGAGACACCCCCTATAACCATCTGCTGCTGACACCTTGCCAAAACCTGTCCTGTTTTCAGGGGTCGTCTATAAAGAGTCCCTGGGGGCCCCACATGGGCTTTGGCATTTTCCTCCTCTCTCCCCAGCTGTCTCCAGCTGACCGCTCTTTGGATTTTTATTTTGACGTCAACATTTTTAGTGTTACATACAAATAGGGGTTTACAGGTATTATCAATAAAGATATAGCATATATACAAAATATGGGGGTGGTAGCAAACAGAAACGGTGTACATTCCAAAAGAAGAGCAGGATCTTTTAAGGTATAGGCTTTAACTAATTGGAATATATGTGACATATACTAAAAGTGTCATTATTATACAGTTTAAAATATACTATATATATTTTTTAAATAAAAAGGCATATTGCAATTATACCGCGAATGTTTCTTTTAAACAAAAATCGAAATCTATTTTAAAGAGAAATAACGATTATTTCTAACTTTAAGGATGAAGTATGATAGGATGAATTGTGAAGAGTAATGACAAACGGAAAAATAAGTGTCCAGGGGCGGGAATCGAACCCACAACCTTCTGCTTACCGGGCAGGTGCCATGTCCACTAGGCTACCCTGGACGTATTTTTCCGTTCGTAAATAATATCGTAAATAATAATAATAGTTACTTTAAATATTATTTACGAACGGAAAAATACGTCCAGGGAAGCCTAGTGGACATGGCAACTGCCCGGTAAGCAGAAGGTTGTGGGTTCGTTTCCCGCCCCTGGACACTTTTATTTTTCCGTTTGTCATTACTCTTCACAATTCATCCTATCATACTTCATCCTTAAAGTTAGAAATAATCGTTATTTCTCTTTAAAATAGATTTCGATTTTTGTTTAAAAGAAACATTCGCGGTATAATTGCAATTTTCGTTTTACAATCGTCAGCCGCGTTATATTGTATTTTAAAAAGGCATATATTGGATCAAAATATCATTTATTTTTTCAATATTTCAGTTGGCTGAACGCCAACATTTATCAAGGTATTATAAAATATTAAAGTGTGTCAACAACAAACTCAGCGCCACATAACGTCAATAGAATTAGGTTTAAAAATATTTTTGTTTATATTCAATGGAGAGAAATAAATTTAATATAAATATTTATTAATTATAAATATATTTTTTTCTCCCCATTGAATATAAGCAAAAATATTTTAAAACTCTATTGACGTTATATGTGGCGCTGAGTTTGTTGTTGACACACTTTAAAATGTTATAATACTTTGATAAAGGTTGGCGTTCAGCCAAATGAAATATTGGTAAAATAAATGATATTTTGATGTAATATATGCCATTTTATTTAAAGATTTATTTATGGATTGCTCTATTCTCATATATACATATATGTTGTAATGTGTTTTGATCCTGTAGGAGGACTGTGGTGTGGTTGGTTAGATGCAGTCGTTGTACCCTCAAAGTTCAGAGATAACGGTTTCAGGCGTGAATGAATTACACAAAAGGACAAGACCTATTGGATGTCACCACAGAGATGGCGAGAGAGTAAGTGAAGCCGACGCCTATCAAGGCAAGTCTGTCAATCATCGTGTCTCAAAGCGGACTGATCTGTTTTTGATCCAAAGGATACCTGGTACACACCTGGTTACCCCGACATGTTTTTGGACCTTTTTTCATGTCTGGCACCGACTGTCACTCAATCGAATTTTATTATGTCGTTTTGGTGATACATGATGCATAGATTCGCTAGTTCAATTTTGTTTTTACAGTTTTGGTTGTTATACTATAGCTATATTACATATGGAGATATAAGTATATATTAATTATATTACAACATATAAATATATAAATTCGCATATGTTATCAAGATATATCAAGATTCCAAATATATATTTAATATATAATATAAACTATTCGCAATGTCGATATTGAATATAACTAAGATACATATACACAATGGAATATCTCTAATTATTTATATAGCAATATATATGCATATAGGATTATATATCACTATAAATATAACTCCATTACAGATATGACGTCAATAAGCTTTCACAGGAGGAATTGTTTAAAATAAATTTTACAGCCGAACATTCCAGTTAAGCCTCCTCACGACGTTTATGCAAATTTCGTTAAATCCGTATAGAGCAGAGCCCACTCAACACAATATGTCGGGTAAGCTTCTTAGCGGATAAATAGGAGGATTGTTGCTTCTCTCCTCAGATACATTAGAAGAGGGATCTTACAATTGTTATAATTCTATATTCGAGATGCAGAGAGATGTAATGTATGTGTGTGTGTCTTACACCATTCCCCATTAGGTTTTTCTAATCAAATATTGATAGTAACAATAAAATTACATAACCCAGAGTAATTAATTTCGAAATATTTCTCACATATGGCAGAAAAGAAGCTTGCAATCAAATAATTGTAGATAGCTATTAATTATTGTTTTGTTCGAAATATTATATTTCATAATTATTTTTAGAATGAAAAATGTGTGATAATTTTTAAATCAGAACAATAATAAATGAATTCCTAACATTACATAATTTTTAGATTCCTCTCTTTTTGTTATCTGGGAAAATAATTAAATTGCTTTTTTTTAATTACACATAGTATTAAGGACCGAATTATCTTTTATTTTAATAACTATGAATTCTGGCCAGAAAACCTCTATCTTTAAGATAATTAAGATAAATTTTGGTCCCGAGGTATTCAAGATGGCAAGACAACTAGAGAAGATTATGATTTACTGGCCTAAGTATCTTTAATTTTAAGAACTATGATAACTAACAATCACTAATAATAAAAAAGACAGGTGTTTGTTATTAAAATAAAAGAAGGCATATCCTGACCACGTTCACATGAACATTTAGATGGCAGAGCGCCATCTGGTTGAACATAGATCAATTAAATGTTTATTTAGCCTGTTCCCTAATATATGGCCGACCCACTTTCTTGATAAATCAAGAACAACCAACCAGGAATGCGTTTTGGGCTATTGGCCCTCGTCAGTGTGGAGCAGCCTGCTCCAAATATCAGGGAGTATATGGCTTCTTTGTTTTATATAAATAAATATATATATATATATATTAAAAATAAAGAAGGCATCTCCTGACCACGAGCACATGTGCTTTTTAGATGGCAGAGCGCCATCTAGTGGAGCAAAAATAAATTAAACGTTTATTTAGCTTGCTCCGTGATATTTGGCCAATATTTATTTTGATATTTATTTTTAATATCTACACCTGTGACCCACTTATCTTTTATTTATATATATATATATGTCATAATATATGCTCTTCCAGGAATAATAAAGTAAACCTACAGTCAACGAAAGAGAGACGTCGATAGAACGCAGCTAAAGTACGGTCATCTGGGCCACTGGCCACATTCCAAGGGGCGACCGCAAGGCTTTTCTTGGAACCCTGCAGGACTATTTTTGGATGGTCGGGGGGTGGTGTACACAACAAACGGTCGTTCAAGGGGAATCTGCTCGCGCCCCGTCTCTCTTGCTGGCTGCCTGGGTTATTTCCTCTACCAACTCGTCGTGTGATTATTTCTTTCCTCACCACATTATTATCACTATGTTGCCACATTGAAAGTCGACAGGATCATATAACAGAAAAGTCGACAGGATCATATCACAGAAGAGTCGACAGGATCATATTACATATATATATATATTAAATTTAATAGGCATATATTGGATCAAAAATAATTTCTTTTCAATATTTCAGTTGGCTGAACGCCAACCTTTTTGGTGGTATTACAACATTTCTTTTTCTTCAATTTTTCTTCTTTCCCATTGAATATTGGCAAAAAAATATACTTTACCTTAATTCTATTGTCGTTATGTGGCGTTGAGATTTCTTTACATAAATATGTTGTAATAACATGAAAAAGTTGGTATTTATCCAACTGATTGGTGAAAGAAATTATTTTTGATTTTTAAATGAAGATATAATAATGGATTGCTCTCTATATCAATACAATATACATATATATATATATACCACAGAGGGGATGTCAGAGAAGGCAGTGATGTAAAGAAAAGAAGGAGATACCACATTGTGGAGGGGAGGGAAGATATCTTGCCGCCCTGTCTCAAATAAGATTTTAAACTCGGGAAGAAAATAAAGATTTTAAAGAAATCCTTGTCGGGATGAACTGAATCCCCAGTTTTACTCGTCGGGTCGGTCAAATATTCTTTTCTCCGCTTTAAACTCTGTGGAGGGAAGTCGTGTAGTTTTCTTATGCTGCAATAAATTTATATACAGATAGATTATATTACAGTATAATTTACTTTAAATTATGTTTTTATTTATATCAAGGGAATACCCTATTCGTAAATAATCTTTTAAATTTAATTCACAGCGTTATTGTTTCGACCCTACACTCTACCCGAAATGGTGTACACTTTAACCGAATGGGAGAATATTATGTTTTAAATGTTGCAAAGTAATATATTACCGTATATTTGACAGAGATAAAATAAATGCTATATATATTCAAAATAATAATAAAATAAAAATGGCATATCCTAGTCACCCCCACATGAGCTTTTTAGAAGGCAGGGCGCCATCTTGTTAAACAGAAATCAACTAAACGTTGATTTAGCTGTTCCCTGATATTTCTTTAACCCATTTTCCGGATTAATCAAGAAAAGCCAACTACGAACGCGTTTTGGACTCTTGGTCCTGGTCAGCGTGGTGCATGCTGTACCTCTACTAACTAAAATATTTTGGTTCCAGAGGCTTCTTGAGAAATTAAGAAATGGGTATTTGAGGCCAAACTTGCGTAAATACTCTGAACATATAGTGAACAATAAAAAATAAATTTCAAAAATGGTCAGGTGTTGGTATTAAAATAAAAAAAAGCATAGCCTGACCAAGCTCACACATGAACCTTTTAGATTTATTGATTTATAAAGAAAATGGGTTGACCAAATATCAGGGAACAGGTTAAATCAACGTTTAGTTTATTTCTTTTCCACTAGATGGTGCTCTTTCATTTAAAAATATCATGTGGGCGTGGTCAGCATATACCTTTTTGATTCTAATACCAACACCTTACCTTTTTTAAAATTCTTTTTTGCACATATTCAGCGTATTTACCCTAGTTTGGCCTCAAATACCCAATTCTTGATTTCTCGAAAAGCCTCTGGTACCAAAATATATATATTTTTTTCATTTTGATATCGTTTTGATTGCCTCTTTACGTCCTTTTTTTATGGCGCTCCCGATCGCGTGCATTGGCCAACTTGCCCTCCCGTGACTCTGCATAAACATATCTTACGATCATTGGTAACTATACCTCACTAATAAAGGCAAATTCTTTGTTAATTAACACGTTGTTTATAACAAAATATAGTAAAGGAAATATTTATTAGCTTGCTATCTGTTTTAAGAAATACTTATTTTGAGGCGTATGTTTCTTTTTGAAAAAAAAAAAACAATTTTCTTCTACCGTTACTGCAAGGATAAATAAATATTCATCTATTATTTTATCACTGTTTTTATCACATTAATCACAATATTTTTATTTTAAAAATAAATGTGCTGCCTAATATGTTGTTAATTTTAATGTTTGTTGTTGATGATATGATTCTATTCTCATTTTGATATCAAAATATATAAGATCTGCCCGAATGTATATACTTTACTTAGAAAGTATTTTTACTCACCCTTATACTTGATATGCTTCCTCTAAAGAATCAGATCATACTCATTGCAATTCTAAGCCACTATCTATACTCTCAATATCTCAGCGGGCCCTTCGGGTCAAACCCGGTCACTCGGCTAGTAAATTAATATTTATCTATTATTTTGTCACTATTTTTTATCACTTTAATCAAAATATTTTTATTTCAAAAATAAATATACACGTCAGAATAGTTCAAATTTCAAATAAAATATGAAATAAATAGGAATATTTTCTAATTGTAGTAGGGGTATAAAACACATTGAGGTTCAAAAAATATAATAATTCATTAAGTCTAAATGTGTACTATAAACTATATGTAGGTTTATGTCACATATTTATGTATATCTAAAGAATAAAATTTCTACAAATAAAATATTTTGAACAAACACACATAAAGCCTTACAACTAAATTCTACTTAAAAGGTAGAAGAATCAATGGTTATTCAGTGTAAGAGATGAAAGAAATATAAGCATCGTTGCCTAATTGGAAAAGAAAAACGAATCGAAAAGATATTTAGAAATCAGAAGATGAATATTTCAGGGTTGCGGAGTTAGAAAATCAATTTGGGTTTAACCCGAGAACAAAGATTTCTTACGAAATAATGGGTATCTTCTGCTTATAAATGAAGTTTTGTTTCTTGGAACAAATATTCTTAGAGAGGAAGTACCGGTTCTGTGTGGCTTTGTACTTGGGTCTATTTAACCTACATATATATTAATAAAATTATAGGAGGGTATATTCTTACCACGAACACAAGAGCTTTTTATTATTATTTTTTTCATATATATTATTATAATTACAGGATAGTATATATATATATACAAAAATATAGTAAAAAAGATAAAATAATAATGCATAATTTATAAATATATATATATATTGTAGCAGATTATTTATTATTCTATGAAAAGATTTTTTTAAAATGATATATGTATTCTGATACACTGTAAAATTTTCTCATTGCCTCTCTGCTATTTTATTAATTTTAAAATTGGTTTTACATTAAATATATTGCCGATGTCATCATAAGTTTGTCTTTCCTTATTTTCTACGTTACACTATATATATAATTACTATTTTTCAGATTTTTTTTCTCTTTGATTGAAGAATATCTGGTTCGTTACCCCAGTTGTTTTTGGACAAGCTCATGACGTGTCAAAGCCGACTTAAATGCTTGGTTCCGTTGTTAAATCTTGTCGTTAAACAATTTAATATTTATTGATACATCCATAATATTTACCTCAAAAATAATAAAGGAAACTTATCTTACTCATTACATAACTCTTTTTCTACATATTTTAAAAATTATATATATATATATATATATATATATATATATATATATCGTATATTTTAAAAACTGTATAATAATTACACTTTTAGTATATGTCACATATCTTCCAATTAGTTAGAGCCGATACCTTAAAAGATCCTGCTCTTCTTTTGGAATGTACACCGTTTCTGTTTGCTGCCACCCCCATATTTTGTATTATGCTATATCTTTATTGATAATACCTGTAAACCCCTATTTGTATGTATTGTTGACGCCAAAATAAAAATCCAAAGAGCGGTCAGTTGGGGACAGTTGGGGAGAGAGGTGGAAAATGCCAAAGCCCATTTGGGGCCCCAAGGGACTCTTTATAGACCACCCCTGAAAACAGGACAGTTTTTGGCGGGGGTCAGCAGCACATGGTTCTAGGGGGTGTATCTCGACAGTTCGCTTTATCCTGTCTCTCACACAGTCTCTCTCTCCATGTCTCGGAGATAGCATCCAAGTTTGTGTCATGGCCTCTACCTCTGTCCCGTGGGCTATCCCCGATCCCTCTTTGTGCTAACATCTAGCCCTGCCTCTGCTTCTTGTTGTTCGCGTGCGGGAAAATCATCAACACTCGCCTCACGTACACGACTGCCAGTTCATCCATACGTCTCGGCACATTGCAACAAAAATTACATATATATATTAATTAATAGGCATATTTTGGATCAAAACCAAATTAAAATATTTATCTATTACAAAAATCCGATATATACTAGTACTAAATTTCATTTGATGGGATTTTACATGAAATAATAGAATTAAAGAATTAGCTCTATCAACATTTTTAAAGTGTTATTTGATTTTTTAATGAAAGAGTTAACACACTGATATAATATATTTTCATTTTGAATTAATATTCGACCTCTATCAAATTTAATCATTAAAACATATGGTTAAAATTCATTCGGCTATTTAAATTCAAAAGTTAATATCACATCTTAAAGTGTATAAATCAATATTATATTTGGATAATTAAGTGTAATTTATAGATATTCTTTGGATATATATATAATTAATAAATATATTGTCGCAAAGTATTGATGTTTATACTTTGATACTCTGTAAACTTCCCTCCTTGCTTATCTTTTGTTTATAATTCTTAGTTTGTTCTTGCTTTAAATCATTTGCTGTCTCATTATGAAGTTTTTGTCTTCCCCAATTTTCCACGTGGCAATATAAAAGCGATTTTCAGCAACTAAATTTGTTTGCAATGATACTGAAGTTTTTACAAAAAACAAATTATGTTTTTTCAACATCGTTCTCTTTGAGGATATACTTCACTTAATGCTCCTGCCATTTTTAACCACTCCAAGGTAATTAGGAATTTTCGAGGTCTCAAAATATGATTTTGTCAAGATATCACTTTCTCATTAGAGCCCGTTAGCCATTTCTATTTGTTACAGTACACCTAGAAATCACATGGAGCCATATCGAGAGTGAAGCAGCAATATATATCATAATCCTTACAGTATATGGTTTTGTTAAAGCTGAAATCGCCAGAACCTTCAAAAATAACGTCTGTCAGCATTTTCACCAAGATAATCAAACAATTGACCATCTTCTTTTCGGACACTCATCCCACCATCTTCAGAGATTACAGACTGCAACTCTACTTAGTACCATCACATTCAACCAATAAGTATTGAAGAATCTTCCCAAATATAAAACATCCTGCGACATCAATTGGATGTAAAAAATAGACAATAAGTCACTTATTTACGTAAATATAGTCACTTACTTTCGTACGCTCCAGGAGTCCGTGTTGCGTACAAAATATTAATAATAGCAATATCTAACACAAGATATCTAATATTACAATCTAGTACAGATTGTCCTGTGGTACGTTTCTAAGAGGTCTAAGAGAATAATTCCCTTCGCATTTTAAAATAATTAGGCGACACAACCTTCCAGTAGATTAAACCTACTTCAACTTCTTCGGATAAGATTCTCTGAGAGCAAACCATTTTTCAGATTGTTGCTTGGTTTCAAAGTAAAATGATGATGCCAGGTCTTTTCGATGGTCACAAATCGTCTCAAAAATCCCTTCGACTTAAATTGTTCCAAACACTGAAGATTGAAATCTATAGTAATCTGTCATGAATAATCTAGGTGCTCATTTAAATTTCCAACCTTTCATTCATATAAAATATTGAATAACGTTACCATTTACCTACCTATGGCTTCTGGTATCTCAAACATTTTCTATAGAATTTCTGCAATATCATGCCATGAAACTTTTCAAGATTCCTTTGCCATCAAATCTGTGCTGGGCACTATCTTCATGAAGAATATATCGTCATCCTCGTCATTGTGAGTGTTTAATATATACAAATAATGCCGGCATTTAGCATCGTTTCCCCATCCTTTTGAATTGCTTGGCAATCTGCTGGGGAGACTAGGTAAGGATGTAATAGGTTGAAGGTGTTCGGTTTCAATTTCATATTTAGATAATGAAGTATACTTTGCTGGTTTTATTTGTATCAAATATCTTATGAAATCGCTTTAAAATTGACAACATTTAAGATTGATGGTCTGCAGAAAAATCATTACTAATAAAATTCAATAGAATCGCAATGCCACTTTTATCAGGATAGCTAGATGGATTGGCATTCTTCACATTGCTATTAGATTAATAAAACTATCTGAAATAGCAGTCGAGTGTTTTTCTCCAACCTCGTGAATTTTTCTAGCGACATTCTTTTGAGGACTATTTAGAGTGTAGTGCTAGGATTTGCAACCTAATGTTCTTTTATTATGGATAAGTCTAAATAAACGAGTCTAAAGAAGTGATACACAGACGATCTAAAACAATGGACTGAACCACATACCTATGAGGAGATGCAGAGGATGGTGGAGGAAGTATGGAGAGACCATGTGGCCCATTCTCAGTAGAGGAATGCATTGAAGGAGGAGGAGGAGGAAGAAGGAAATAATTCGCAGTGAAGTGTTAATCCTTTTCAAAATATACTCTTTGAAGGATCAAAAGGTACCTGATTTTTCCCAATGAGCTCTTCACTCATAAGATTTATTAGTTTGGTCGATTCGGCTGGGATAAGGAGATTTTCACTAGCCACAACCTTTCCAATAGAAGCTGATGAATTCGATACATTTTTGGCTTTTTCCAATATGATTCAACACGTCCACAATCGATCACGGCATTTGTAACCTCTGAGAATTTAATCCGAGTATAATGCTTGGGTTACTATTGGAGAGGACAATGAACTCAAGCGGCTGTCTTAATCCATTATTGCTTAAATTGATTGTGCATCGATCGATCGACAAGACCTTCTTGCCATCAGCAATCTCTTTCTGTCTTTCTCTCTTTTTTTCATAGTAATTGCATATCCATGAATATTGTCTTTTTTTTCCGCCTTTAATCCATCAGAAATGCAACAAAAAAAGATGCACCTGAATAGATTACAGCAAATTTTAGCGTCCTTCGTTGACAATTTTCACAAGTATTTTGTTCCAAATTAGCGGTTGTCGAGGAAGGTTTTTACATCAGGGGCTTCACCCTCGAAGGAATTAGCAAGGTTTAGTTATCCAGATTTTAATGGCCCGGGGGATTGGCTTGTATGACGACCCGGGGATTGGCTTATATGACGGCCTGGGGAAATAATCTCGCTTCTTGGGGATCTCAATTTTTGGTTACAGCGATTGTTCGCTTTAGGTCTGGCTTCTAATGGCTTGGTAGTCATTTCTTTTTTGATATTCTCTAAGATGTTTAGAACATATCCTTCAGATCTCTACATTAATCATCAAATATCTCTGCAGTAAGTCTAACGTACTTGGTGACCGCAACGTAAGCATATTAGAATGTTGGTGAAGTCCTCCATTCATCGGTTC
>CP092868.1:91074984-91113119 GCA_030710605.1 Cordylochernes scorpioides
CATATCCAGAATTATTGTCTTTTTTTTCCGCCTTAAATCCATCAGAAATGCAACAAAAAATGATGCACCTGAATAGATTACAGCAAATTTTAGCGTCTTCGTTGACAATTTTCACAAGTATTTTGTTCCAAATTAGCGGTTGTCGAGGAAGGTTTTTACATCAGGGGCTTTCACCCTCGAAGGAATTAGCAAGGTTTAGTTATCCAGATTTTAATGGCCCGGGGATTGGCTTGTATGACGACCCGGGGATTGGCTTATATGACGGCCTGGGGAAATAATCTCGCTTCTTGGGGATCTCAATTTTTGGTACAGCGATTGTTCGCTTTAGGTCTGGCTTCTAATGGCTTGGTAGTCATTTCTTTTTTGATATTCTCTAAGATGTTTAGAACATATCCTTCAGATCTCTACATTAATCATCAAATATCTCTGCAGTAAGGGTCTAACGTGTACTTGGTGACCGCAACGTAAGCATATTAGAATGTTGAGTCCTCCATTCATCGGTTCTTCGTTGTGGTGGTGTCTGGTTGTATACGAGTTTATGCTTAGGGCACCGATGTTGGGGCATCTGGTTGAAATTAGATGTGCAGTTTAGATACTGATATTGTGGAGGTGATTTTAAAATAAGTTTTGAAATTGCTGCCAGTTTTTTTTTTCAATTCTCCTTGCAACAAAGAAGATTGTTAATGTTTAACTGGCTTAGGATTTAGTGCGCGTTGAACCTCTTCACGCACGATGTGTCAAATTAAGTCTTCCATTAATCAAGATTATGCGAAATCGATGACTGTAACATTTGCTAGACTATTAAAGACTATGCGTTTATTTACACGTTGTTTTAATGAATTTTCTATTTTCGGCACCATTCAATAAATTCATCCGTGATCGTTATGTTCAAAATAATTATTAATCGATAAATGTTATCTAATATATTTTTTTGACAAATGATTCTGACAAGATTTCGCTCATATTGGTATCTATATTTTTACACAAATATTTTAATTTCAAAAAGGTTTTCAAAATTTTCTTATGAAATTAGCACTATAACAGGTTCACGCAGAAATATCGACAGTTACACGTTATAGAGGAGGAACATAAAAAAGGAAGAAATTAAGATAGAATAGAAAAAAATGATAATAATTGTGCACGTAGATAGCAAAATACAAATTTTCAAAATGTTCCCCTTTTCTGAATTTCTAACCATTTTACACAGGTCGTAGAGCATGACAGTCATGGTATGCAGTTGAAACCTGTTTTAATGTGAGTTCCCTACAGCTTTATACATACAAAAGTCATTTTGACGGTTGAGAGCCCCATTTGGGTTCTTACATCCATAGTTATATTGGTAATTTTAATAAGAATCACTCACAAATACTGTTTACTGCGTTTTCCTCTTACATATGGATTTTTTTGTCCATAGTCTAATATAGTCTAAGATAGTCTAATACGCGAAGGTCGAAACCATAGTCAGGTTTACTTTTGTTAAAACCTGGCCTTTTGTTCCAATCTCTTCCTACCCCAATTGAATATATAGAAGCATTTTAAACAATAGCCACAAGTAGTCTTCTATTTATTCTAGCAAATTTAATTCATTTTGATATATCTTACTTAACTTTTGATTTGTTTGATTATATATTAAATATATATAAAATATTTTTTTGCCACCCCAGGCGGCCAGACTGGGTGGACGTGTGTTGCATCGCTCCTAATTTTCCGGTAAATATACTTTAAATTTGATTTAACTTTTGTTATATTATATATTTTGAAATATTTTAAACCCAGTTTATATTTAAACATATTGAATTTGAAATTATATATTAATATTGCTAAATCTTTTGGATTGAATTAAATACTTTAAATAACGCTAATAATTCATTAAAATTTTACGCTGTCAATAGATATGCAAAACAATGAATGCATTAGTATTAGACAGGTTGGATGAATTATGTAAATATTTTGTAGATAAATTTGATAACAATCAAAAAACGTTGAATAAACAAGATATTGAGTAGAACTGCTCTTCACTGAAGTTTAATAACGAGTTTACAAAGTGGGAAGAGGAGCTTCTTTTATTAGCATGCACACAAGCTTTCGGACATATCGTCCTTCATCAGGTAAGAGTAATAAACGCGCTGAGGATCCATATATACACAAAGCTGAAAAGAAAATTTACATAACTGCAAAAGATAAAAGTATTTAAAGATAAAAATAAGAACCAAATATGCTAAAAAGATTATAGGGATTAAATGCTAATAAATCTGGACTAAGTACATATGCACTATGAATGGTGTTAATCAAGGGCAGGTAAATGCAACCTATGGCTATTCACATAACATATGGTATTGTTCTGGTATATCTATATGCCTGTTGATGCTGTTTGTTTTTATTGACACAAATGCCTCTAGTAAAAGTCTTTGGTACTTATTATTGATATTGTTGTATAGAATGGATGGCTTTGTTAGATTGAATGTATGACCGGTTTGCATAGAATGACTGTAAATAGGGGAATTTAGGTTTTTATTAGAGATGTTTCTGGAATGCTCAACCATTCTGATGGCGACGGATCTACCCGTCTCCCCGACATAAGTGGCATTGCATTGGTCGCAAGAGACGGAATAGACAGCACCACCAGAACGGAGAGAACTCGCATGAAGGGAAGATCTGGTAATGGGGTGTCGGATTAGTGTGGCGATGTTAGGTGGGTTCTGGAAGTTAGACACCCTGTTAGACACCCTCACCGCGGAGACAGTTGTCGAGCTCACTTCCATATGCCTAGGCATGTCCACCTTCACATTTGATACCCAGTTTTTCAAGCAGACCAAGGGCTCCCCCATGGGTAGCCCCCTCTCAACCGTGGTGGCTGAGGTTGTCATGAGGTCACTGGACCAATGGATCACTTCACGCCATTCTTCAGACATCTTTCTCTGGAGGCGGTACATCGATGATACCTTTTGCTTGGTAAGTGAGGTATCTGCCTCTCACATCCTATCTGACCTCAACTCCTTCCACCCAGACATAGCCTTCACCCATGAAACGGAAAATCACTCAGCCCTACCTTTCCTAGATACACTAGTCATACGCACCCCCAGCAGTTTCCATACCACAGTATACTATAAAAACAACACACCCCCACACCACACAAACTTCCGGTCACATTGCCCAACACCACACAAAATCAATACAGTTAGAGCTCTCACTAAACGTATCTTTACTCATTGTTCCCTCCCGTTATTCCAAACAATAGAAAAGGCTAAAATATTTTCATATTTATCCAAATCCGGCTACCCGACCCCCTTCATTCTTAAACACATGCATGACCCTCACCACAACAGTGCTCCAGCTATACACAGAAATATTTGCTCCCTTCCTTTTTGCCCCCAGTCCATCACCATAGTCAGGTTTTTAAGGCAACACGGCATTACAACATACTTCCAGAACCCACCTAACATCGCCACACTAATCCGACACCCCATTACCAGATCTTCCCTTCATGCGAGTTCTCTCCGTTCTGGTGGTGCTGTCTATTCCGTCTCTTGCGACCAATGCAATGCCACTTATGTCGGGGAGACGGGTAGATCCGTCGCCATCAGAATGGTTGAGCATTCCAGAAACATCTCTAATAAAAACCTAAATTCCCCTATTTACAGTCATTCTATGCAAACCGGTCATACATTCAATCTAACAAAGCCATCCATTCTATACAACAATATCAATAATAAGTACCAAAGACTTTTACTAGAGGCATTTGTGTCAATAAAAACAAACAGCATCAACAGGCATATAGATATACCAGAACAATACCATATGTTATGTGAATAGCCATAGGTTGCATTTACCTGCCCTTGATTAACACCATTCATAGTGCATATGTACTTAGTCCAGATTTATTAGCATTTAATCCCTATAATCTTTTTAGCATATTTGGTTCTTATTTTTATCTTTAAATACTTTTATCTTTTGCAGTTATGTAAATTTTCTTTTCAGCTTTGTGTATATATGGATCCTCAGCGCGTTTATTACTCTTACCTGATGAAGGACGATGTGTCCGAAAGCTTGTGTGCATGCTAATAAAAGAAGCTCCTCTTCCCACTTTGTAAACTCGTTATAAACAAGATATTGGATATGTAAAAAGTACAATAAAACAGCTAAAGGATAGTGTAATAGAATTAGTGAAACTAGAACAGAGTTTAAATGGAATTGGGGAATGTATGCAGAAAAATTATACCGACATTAGAAACGATTTATCCCAAATAGTAAAACAAAGCAGAAACAAGGACTCGTATGCAGAGGTGGTCAAATATGGGGAAGATAAATTTATTCAAAAAGAAAAGCAAATTCCTGAGGAACAAACTATCATAATAACTGCCAATGAAAATCAAAACATCTCACAGGTACAACAAAAGGTGAATGATAGTATAAAATTTTACGACAGGAGGGAAATAAAATTAGGATTAACAAGGTATTTAATACTAGGAAAGGTACAGTAATAAAATTGCCTAAAGATCAAGATATAGATCAAATGATAGAAAGTTTTACTAAGCAAAATGATCTAAACCAGTGCAGTAAAATATACAAGCCAAAACTAAGAGATCCAAACATAGTCATTAAATCAGTCAACAAGATGACAAACTTAGCTAATT
Source organism: Cordylochernes scorpioides (assembly GCA_030710605.1). Classification (NCBI taxonomy): domain Eukaryota; kingdom Metazoa; phylum Arthropoda; class Arachnida; order Pseudoscorpiones; family Chernetidae; genus Cordylochernes; species Cordylochernes scorpioides. The sequence goes on from CP092868.1 coordinate 91,079,619, forward strand.
TATCGACAACGTTATGTGAGATGAACCCTGAACTTTCTCAACTCAGTGAAGAGATCAAAGTGCTATTTCCAATGAAAACCAATAGTACCAATGTAGTACTGAGGGTTTCACCTAGAGTCTACCAAATTATGAAGAGAAAGGGAAAAATTTACACGGATATTCAACGATGCGATATTAAAGATAAAATATTAGTGAACCAATGTCAGAACTGTTTTATTTTTAATCCTAATCATAAGAGGAATAACTGTCCCAATCCCAAAAAATGTATTAAATGTGAAAAAGAGGGAGAACACGAATGCTCGACTACAGTTAAATGCTGCAACTGCGTCAAACATCCACATTTTAGAAATCGAGATTTGGAGCATAAACCGAATAGTCAAGACTGCTCAATCTATAAAAAAAGAGATGCAAATCATAATACAAAGAACAGACTATTCTACACTTATAGAAGATGCGGGCCAATAATAAACTTCCAGAATGATGGGGCGAAAACTATATAGTGACAAAATAAAAATTATTCAACAAAATACCAGAAAAAGCAAAAATTGCATAAATGAGCTTTGTGCATCTGATGAAATTAGAAATGCAGATATAGTAATGATTCAAGAACCTTATATAATCAAAGAGGAGGTAATATTTCCAGGACCTTGTACAAAATATCAATTGATGAACAGTCCCAATATAAATACGGCAATAATTGTAAGAAATAGCAGCTTAAAAATTCAATTAAGTACAGAATTCACTAACTCATTCGCTACAACTATAACCATACAAACAAAAAGTAAAAAAATATATCTTTCCAACATTTATATACATCCGAATTCAATGAAAAGTGAGCACGAGGAATTTATGAAGAAGTTAATTAATACAAATTTACATATACCGGTGATAATTTGCGGCGATTTCAACGCCAGAGCTCCGTTATGGTATGATATCAGGAAAAATTATAATGGACATAGGCTGATCCCTATCATAGATGAAATAAACTTAATTATCCATAATAATAAAACTTTCACGTGTCGTGATGCAAGTGTGATTGATCTCACACTAACAAATAAACAGGCAATTGCGGCGATCAGAAATTGGAAGACACAGCAGATATCGCAAATTTCAGATCATGTAGCTATATCTTTTGAAATATATACAAACGAACAATTTAGTTTAAAAAAATATTATTCCACTTGGAAATTTAATGAGAAAAATGCGAACTGGCTAAGTTTTAGTCAGAGAATTAACAGTACTGAACAAGAAAAAATTGAAAACTTACTAGACATAGTGGATACACCAGAAATGATTGATCAAACGGTAAAGGAACTTACGAACATACTGATTGAGGCAGCACATAATTCACTTAAAGTAAATAATAATATGACAACAAAAAATAATATTAGTAATAAGTGGTGGAATACGAATTTACAGCTTTTAAAGGATCACTGTCATTATCTTAGAAACTGTTACTATAGAAACAAAAATTGCCCTAATCATATTAAACAATATTATAAAAGCATACGAAATAAGTATTTACGGGAAATATAAAAAGCTAGGAAAGCATCATGGAGAATTTTTCTGGAGGAAAACAAATCGAACAACCCTTATGGAAACTTATATAAGGTGTACAAAAATATCAAAAGTGGATCAAAGCGGAAGAGAAATATGCAAATTTTGGAGGGTAATAATGATATGGAATGTTTGCAGAAGGGTGAGGAATTATTGAATAACTTATTTCCAGATGATAAATGTGAAGAAGATACAAACATCCATAAAAGTATAAAAAAGAAATTATATGTGAGCAATAGTTACCCAGAATTATTTGAAAAATTAAAAATTAAAACAGGTAAATGCAGTATAATTGCTCGAAAGCTTGCAATATAAATAAAAAGAAACTATTTACCTGTTTTAAATTTTAATTTTTCAAAGAAATTATAATTTAAAACTACTCAATAAAGAAAAACCGATGGTTATGATTACTGAAGTCAACGACTTGATTGACAAATTAAATCCAAAGAAATCTCCCGGAATAGACAACATCTCTAACAACATGATAAGGCACACTAAACAATTTATAGCTCCTATATTGGTGAAACTATTTCAAAAATGTTTAGACATACAATACTATCCTGCTGAATGGAAAAGAGCAGAGGCAATAATTATTCCGAAACCTGGAAAAACAGATTTTAATAACTATAAAAATTATAGACCTTTATGTGTCAATTCCAACATTTCTAAAATATTTGAAAAAATAATTAATAACAGAATAATAAAATATTATGAAGATTTTAATTTACTAAGTGATCGACAACATGGCTTTAGAAGATCGAAATCTACTATTACTGCACTAACGGAAATAATAAAAATTGCGTTAGAACATAAAACAAGAGAATATGCAGCAATAATTGCAGTGGATATTAGTGCAGCGTTTGATAATGCATGGTGGCCGGCCCTGACGAAAAGACTAGATGAAGATGGTGTGCAGGCTTCAATGATAAAACTTCTACAATCATACTTTGATAATAGAAGAATAAGATTAAGATATTCCTCAAATGAAATTAATAAGAAACTAAGTAAAGGATGTCCACAGGGAGGACCACTGTCTCCCACATTATGGAATATTCTTATTAATGAGATACTGAATAATAATCTGGATGATAATTGTGAAACAATAGGATATGCAGATGATATTACGTTAATATGTTGGAATAAAACTCCTGAACAACTAAGAAATACAATAGATAATGTATTAAGAAAAATCAATAAGTGGTGTGAAAGTCGTAAATTAAAATTGTCAGATGAAAAAACAAAAATATTATATTTATATAAATGCAATAGCGATATAATAGTCTCAGGTAGCAAGTTAATTAAACCGGTTGAAGAACTTAAGATTCTAGGAGTGACTATTAAAAATCACCGAGTCAGAAGCAAACTGGACTTTACGCCTCACGTTAATGAAATGATCATAAAGGTAACTAGAGCTAGTGGATACCTATTTGGCCTGACAAAGAAAGCATGGGGTCTGGACTTTAGACGAAGACTGATATTGTATAAGACATTATATCGAAGTACAATTACTTATGGTTATCCAATATGGTATCCATTCATAAACAAAAAGTCTAAAGACAAACTTAATTCTCTTCAATATAGTATATTAAAACATTGTATACAGGCCTACAGTACAACATCATCGGATTGTACACATATACTTGCACAAGTCCCCAAACTTACTGAATATATTGAATCTAACATGTTGAAAACCGAAATAAATTACAACCGATTTGACTCTTCAAGTAGGAATATAATTTCTAATTACATAAGGGAAAAATTGCAGAAATACTATGAGAAGACTAAAACCATTTTCAAGTCCTTCTTCACTGATTCCCAAATACCCAAATATGTCAAGCCAAATTTTCACAATGTCCAATTTTTTACTGGACACGGTAACTTTAGATCATATTTGTACAAAGTCAGAAAGACGGATTCGCCTAAATGCTCATGTGGTGCAGAAGAAGAAAATCCTGTACATATTTTAACGGACTGTCGACTTGTAGAGGACTTGAGAGTCAAAAAATCAAATAAATATAAATTGTCTAAATCAAATAGTTAATAATAGATATATGTATCTAAATTTTAATAGATTTTGTAGAATGTTTTTTAGTAATAGATAGCCTGGGCTGTAATATAGTTATATGCTGTAAATACCTCTAAATTTCTGTTCTTATGTGATGTTCACTAATATTCATTATAGGGTAATTAAATCGTTAACTAACTGACAAATATGTTAATAATTTATATTATAATAACTAATTTCATATTAATAATTACTGTAAATAAGCTCCCAAACTTGTGTATGCATGCAAATATCCAAGACGGATATCGCGTGCTTTGTAAATGATAATAAATAAATAAATGTTTGTTATCCTTTTTATTTGATCCCGATTCATTATTTTTTCTTATGGTTCGCTTTTGATACGTCACTGCGGAAGCTTCTTATTGGCCATGTTATAGCCCTAAATCTTTGTTTAAATTAAAAACCTTTATGAAACCTCAAGTACAAAAATATTAAACCTTTCCCTTTAACCTTCCCTTTACTCTTAATTTATTGAACTTTATCAATTTTTTTTCTACCATACATCATGGTATTATTATCACACTATCACAACTTTCGATTTCGGAAGATGACCGACTTCTGTGGTATTTTTTTTAGATTCTTCGGTCACATCGCGCGACGCAGGGGAATGGAGTACACCATACTGACCGGAAAGACGTCTGGGCGACGCATACCTTGATGCCCGCCGACTGGCTTCGTGGACCAATTAAAGGAACTCACTGGCTTAACGGTCACAGAGATGGTACATTGAGCTCAAGACAGAGATGGCTGGTGTCGTATCGTGTTTGGGATGTAATATGTACAGTGGACCACAACGTTTGACCGCGAATAAAATGATTTACTTTCACCATTATATATATTAAAATATTAAAAAACGAAAGAAAAAAATAAAAGATAAAAAGATCAGGTGTTGAAATCAATATTAAAAATGGCATATCCTGACCAGGAGCACATGTGCTTTTCAGAAGGCAGAGCGCCATCTGGTGGAACAGAAATCAACTATTCATTGATTTAGCCTGTTCCCTGATATTTGGCCAACCCAATTTCTTGATAAATCAAGAAAAGCCATCCACGAACGCGTTTCGCGCTTTTGGCGCTCGTCAGCGTGGAGTAGGCTGAACCATTGCGACCAAAAAATAATTTTTGATCCCAATGGCTTCCTGAAAAACCAAGAAAGCCTACTCCACGCTGACGAGCGCCAAAAGCGCGAAACGCGTTCGTGGATGGCTTTTCTTGATTTATCAAGAAATTGGGTTGGCCAAATATCAGGGAACAGGCTAAATCAATTAATAGTTGATTTCTGTTCCACCAGATGGCGCTCTGCCTTCTGAAAAGCACATGTGCTCCTGGTCAGGATATGCCATTTTTAATATTGATTTCAACACCTGATCTTTTTATCTTTTATTTTTTTCTTTCGTTTTTTAATGTGCTAAGCGTATTTACGCAAGTTTGGCCTTAAATACCCATTTCTTGGTTTTTCAGGAAGCCATTGGGATCAAAAATTATTTTTTGGTCGCAATGGTTCAGCCTACTCCACGCTGACGAGCGCCAAAAGCGCGAAACGCGTTCGTGGATGGCTTTTCTTGATTTATCTAGAAATTGGGTTGGCCAAATATCAGGGAACAGGCTAAATCAATGAATAGTTGATTTCTGTTCCACCAGATGGCGCTCTGCCTTCTGAAAAGCACATGTGCTCCTGGTCAGGATATGCCATTTTTAATATTGATTTCAACACCTGATCTTTTTATCTTTTATTTTTTTCTTTCGTTTTTTAATGTGCTAAGCGTATTTACGCAAGTTTGGCCTTAAATACCCATTTCTTGGTTTTTCAGGAAGCCATTGGGATCAAAAATTATTTTTTGGTCGCAATGGTTCAGCCTACTCCACGCTGACGAGCGCCAAAAGCGCGAAACGCGTTCGTGGATGGCTTTTCTTGATTTATCAAGAAATTGGGTTGGCCAAATATCAGGGAACAGGCTAAATCAATGAATAGTTGATTTCTGTTCCACCAGATGGCGCTCTGCCTTCTGAAAAGCACATGTGCTCCTGGTCAGGATATGCCATTTTTAATATATATTAAAATATGTTTTGTTGCTCAGGAATAAATTTTATGTTGATATAAAAACACATATAAAATATAAATGTCGCCTCCTCCGTTAAAACTAGATTCCATCTATTGACGCGCGGTCGCCGCAAACAAGTGGCCTCGGGTCAGTAACAAAGCCAAAACACCATCTTAAGCAAACTGAGAAGCCTCACTATTAAAATTGGAGGAGGCTCGGGAATTACGCATTTAAATTAGTTCATTAAGACTAATTAACTCTTTATTGAATTAAAGATGGGTAGATCAATAAACAGATCAATTATGGAGAAAGGAAGTAAATAAATTTCAAACATCCTAGTTCTACCTAGCTGGAAGGGTTCAATCTCAAGAGAAGGAGGAAAACAAGAGATCGAATCAGTTATATTCGGTAGAGCTGACTGCTACAGGGCACGTACCCAGGTTGCGGATAGGGGAATGGCTTTAGATATGAAGGCCAGCTGCGAAACAAGCAGAATACTCTGACAAATAAGCTGTTGCGGACCAACAGCAGCATTATTAGAAGAGGAGAAAGATTTCTTTAAAAATCCTAAGTTCAACTGACTCGGTTTAGACCTCAGCGCAAGGGTCCCTCCCCATGGATACGGAGGAGCTGCGTCTGTACTTATGTTAGAGTCGACCGCAAAGGCTTCCATGTTAGAAACGTCCTCAAACTACAGGCAAAGTCAGACTTTCACCGAAGTGTGCCTGGATAATGATTCCATGATCAACGAAAGCTGCATTCCTACACCCCATTCATTTGAATTCGTGTATGTTTCACATAAGCGGATAAGAAACAACAACAGCAACAAAATGAATGAATTAATATATATTAAAGAAATTGAAGATACTTTGTGGGGGCATTCAATTCACACGGTGCTAAATAGACTCTGGAATGGGTACGACATGGTCCGATTCGTTGAAACTGATATTCCCTCCAATCCTTTGAACCTTCGTATCCTTCTACAGAAAAATTCATCAAAAAAAAACATAACACCACCGAATAGACACCGAATATCAATTTATATTAAAATGATTTGTACACGTCTAATTTAAAAAAAAATGTTACGAAAAATATAAAGTATATTTGGATATGCCATATTTTTCATTTGTGTTTATCTATATATGTAAAATTGTTTATAACAAATTGTGTGATTAAGAATTCAATTAGGTCGTTTTCTATAAGTTTTATTTGAATCTTCCTACTCTAGAAGGAAAAGAAGGTCTGAAAATTTCAGCAACGATATTTAACTATCTATAAATAGCGTATTTTTTCAATTGATTCCTTTTTTCATATACACTATGATCCAGTTCCACGTAAATTTAAAAGCCTCCCAGAGATTAACCTGTCCTTTTTCAGTTCCAAAATAAATGATTAGCTACCGCTCAAAAATAGTAACCTAGCTTATGTTTAGAAAAAGGCATTTTTTTATCGTGCTTAACTGAAGTTTGCTGATGGCTTGCATAATTGATTTTCACGATAAGGAGATGCCTTTTTCTTAATTCATCTATACCATATCCCAGTACAATTTCACATTTGTACTAATTGTTCACTAGTTTATGTTATTCAAACTGAAAAATATGAAAAGGTTCTTTAAAAAAAAAAGTGTAAAATTCGGGATTCGATCCCGGTTCATGGTTATCGGAAACCGAGGGTTTGTACCGTCGGCCACCGACTTTTATTAATCTGTCCGCAGTAAAAAAAAAATGTTATTAAAATTGTAAATCTAAATTAAAACGTTATTTATGGTGGTTATAAAATCTTCATAATCTTTATTCTATATAGTATTTACACACACTACCTAGTAAGGTGGTTTGATAAAGAAATCCCCAGTCATTGAGATTATTTCACCAATATATTCAGCCTGAGGGTTGAGAGTCTGATACCCCCATTCATCATGGCTTGTTGCCGCGGGCACTTTCCGTAGTTTGGACGTAGCTTCCACCTGTGTCTACCAACGCCAATCAAGGGGATCAATATAAAAAAAGAAGGAAGAAATGATAAAAATATTAATACAGTAAGGCGGGAGCGAATTGGGGCTAGGCAGCGATAGATAGCTATCCTTGCCACTTCCTTTGTCTATAAGCCTGGTTAGTACCTTGTGTTTTGGTTTGGTAGAGCATGGACTGTATCTAGATAGGCCAGACCTTTTCAGCTGAAAATGATCCTTGAATTAGAACCGTTCGATCCTTTATAAAACCTTCTGACTACATAAGCAACATCAACCCTCTTCTCGACTAGGTGAATCCCCTAATGCTAATTAATTGGAGTATGTGTGATAGATAAGACATATATATTGGACTTATAAAAATATACACGTGTTAAAAATTCCATATTTTCATCATTTTTGCATATTCACTTTGAAGAGTATACCAATTGGTATACACAATACGAAAAATGATAGAAAAAATAAATAAAAAGGTCAGGTGTTGATAATAAACATAAAAATGTGGATGGCTTTTCTTGATTTATAAAGAAATTGGGTTGGCCAAATATCAGGCAACAGGCTAAATCAATGTTTAGTTAATTTCTGTTCCACCAGATGAGCCTCTGCCTTCTGTAAAGCGCATGTGCTCCTGGTTGGGATATGCTTTTTATTTATTTTTGATACACAATATGTACGAGGTGTGTTCAAAAGGTATCGCGACTTTTGTGTTTTTTCAAAAATTATTTATTTATTCATGAATACCTATTTTGTCCCCTTCAAAGTAATCTCCATGAGATATTATACACTTGTGCCAACGGTTTTTCCAATCTTCGAAGCACTTCAAAAAATAATTTAAAAAAAAATCTTTTTCAGCTCCTCCTTCGATGCCGTCTTTATCTCTCCAAGCGTAGCGTAACGTCGTCCTTTCATGGGCCTCTTCAGTTTAGGGAACAAGAAAAAGTAACAGGGGGCCAGATCTGGGGAATACGGCGGCTGCGGCATCATTAGTTTGTTGTTTTTGGCCAAAAGGTCACGCACAAGCAACGATGTGTGAGTAGGGGCGTTATCGTGGTGCAAAAGCCAATTTTTGTTCTTCCACAAATCCGGGCGTTTCTGGCGGATAGCTTCGCGCAAATTGCGCATAACTTGCAGGTAATATTCCTTATTGACCGTTCTACCCTGTGGCAAGAACTCATGATGCACCACGCCCCTGCAATCGAAGAAAACTGTCAGCAAAACTTTCACATTCGACCGAACTTTGCGCGCTTTTTTCGGTCTTTGTTCGTGCGGCAGCTTCCATTGAGATGATTGAGCTTTGGTTTCCACGTCATAACCATAAACTCACGCTTCGTCACCAGTTTTGACCCTCTTGCGCAAATTTGGGTCGTCGCGGACAGAGTCCAACATCTCATTAGCAATGTTCATGCGATGCTGTTTTTGGTCGCAATTGAGCAATTTTGGTACGAATTTCGCGGCGACCCATCTCATGCCCAAATCATTGATAAAAATCGAATGGCACGAGCCAATCGATATGTTAGGTCCTCAGCAACGATTGGCCAATATCATTTTCTCCACTTTATTAATTTTTTCGTCTGTTGTTGAAGTGCTCGGGCGCCCGGCACGCTCTTCGTCGTTCATATCTTCTCGGCCTTCTGAGAACATTTTGTACCACCGATAACCGTTGCTTCGGTCCAAGGTAGCTTCTCCGTATGCCACAATCAACATTCGGAATGCATCCGCGCACTTAATTTCGTTTTTTCACACAAAATTTGATACAGGTTCTTTGATCCATTTTTTTAATAGGTAAAAATCGAAGACGATTCAAAACACCTGCAAGCAAAGCAGCTGTCAACAATTAAGTGAACATTCAAAATGGCCGAGCTTGTAGGCATAAGTGAGAGACATGAGTACCAACATAAAGCCACAAAAAGATCGAAATTCGAATATACGTAACCCGCGAAAATTCAAAATTCGCGATACCTTTTGAACACACCTCGTATGTGTGATAAATAATACATATATATTGGCCCTATAAAAATTACATATGTTAAAATTCCATACTTCCTTTATTTTTGCATATACTTTGAAGAGTATATACAATCTCTCTAAAGAGTTGACTATTCCATAAAAATGGAAGATATTCTCACCAGTATTAAATATAAAGTTGAGAGAATATAAAACGTAACCTATTCAGCGGAGGGCATTCAAAAAATGACATTATCGCACGAAGTCGATAAAATCACTTGCCATTCCAAAATAAAATTTTAAACAAAAACTAATATAGTCGTCGGAAAGAAACGGGTTTTTATTCGAGAAAAATACGATGGTTCGTTTTTATTTTAATATTTGGTTTGTTGGCGTGGTTGTTATTTAATAAAATGGATAAAATCCTTCCGAATTTAAACGTTAATTTATTATATTTTATATGTGCTGGGGTTAATTAATATACATTTTTGAATTCTATAATAGGCAGCAGTCTATATATAAAATCATTAATTCACAGAGAAAGATTTATATATGAAAAATATAAAAATAAAAAATAAAATAAAATTCGTGGATAGATTTTCTTGATTTATTAAGAAAATGGGTTGGCCAAATATCAGGGAACAGGCTGAATAAACGTTTAGTTGATTTCTGTTCTACTAGATGGTTCTCTGCCATCTAAAAAGCACTTGTAATAGTGGTCAGGAAATGCCTACTTTGTTTTACTATATATATGAAAAATAATGAAAAAATTAAAAATAAAAAATACATATATTAATATTAAAAAAGATTAGGCATATTCTGACCACAAGCATATGTGCTTTTTAGATGTCCAGAATGTCATCTAGTGGAACAGTGATAAAATAAACATTGAATCAGCCTGTTCCTTGATACTTCCCACCCATTTCATTGATCAATCAAGAAAACCCAACCACGAACGCGTTTTGGGCCGCTGGGATTCATCAACGTGGCGCAGGCTACCCATTTCTATATTTCTTAAGATGCCTCTGAGACCAAAATATTTCTACAGTAAGGTCAGTAAAAATTGTCTGATTTCAAAAAGAAACATACGCCTCAAAAATAGTTTAATAAGCTTATTCTATTGGCAGTTATAAACCCACATTTATTTTAGGATTGCATTTATTATTGTGAAATCAAAATTTTATAAATATTGTATATTATAAGCATATGACCTCTAATGATTTTATTCTGTAGTAGTATTTTTTAACGGCGTATAGAAGCTTAATTTTATCACTTAAACATATGTTTACGCTAAAATATTCATGCCATGTTTCGTCGAAAGTTTGGCATCAGGAGGCGTTTTATTCGTTTATGTATGTTCTCCTGAAGAAGGGCAGATATGCCCGAAAGCTTAGAGCTACTTCAATAAAATGAAAATAAACTCATCTCCAGAAACGGGTTAAATTATTTAATTAACATTTTTTAATGCAACCTGAGATATATAACTATTTCTCCATCCCCTATATACGACAATGATAAAGAATGTAAATAAGGCATGGCTCATCAGAGATGTGACTGTACAGTTTCATAGAAATAATCGGCATAGAAATACTATACAAGACAATACGCCTGATACAATTGTAGAGTAAGCTGGTGTGACCTCTGTAATGATGAGCTATACCCCTCGCATTTCAGTTTATTTATTACATTAAAAATTATCCCTAAAATATTGAAGACATTTAGGCCAGTGACTGATTTTATAATCTCAACGTTTAGACAAAATTATTTTGTCCTCGTCATGAGCAAATATAAAATTAAAGCATTTAGAAAGCATTAAAATTATTCTAAGGTTGCAAGGACCTTCTCACGCGATATTTCAAATTGTGTACAACATCTAAAGCACGAGTCAAAAAACAAATATTTAACTCACAGAAGACAATGATCCTTGAAATAAATTATACTGTGTATATAATGAGATATAATGAGCAAAAATAAATATTCAAATAATAATAATATTTACAAATATTTCACAATAGTATATCTATATCTAGCATGTACAATTTATATTTTCCCTTTTTAACAACTTTTTAAATATAAAAACGAAGTGCCAGGTAGCCTCTAACTTTACGATAGTAAAATAAAATTGTATACATATTCTGTGATCAAGAATATTTCAGCAAAGTATTTATTATTTTATTGACAGAGTATAGTTTTTATGTTTATACGTATTTTGCTACTCTGTAAACTTCCCTCATTGCTTATCTTTTGTTTATCATTCATAGTTTGTTCATGCCCTAAATAAATTGCTGTGTCTTCCTGAAGTTTGTATTTCCTAATTTTCCACATACCAATATTATTACTATGAAAATTATATATCGCCATGAGGGCACATGCAAATAACAATTTTTCATTTATTATTGTAGAAAGATCTTTTCTTTTTTGTTTATCTCTAGTACTCGTAGTACAGGCCATGATAATCATGGTTGAAAAAAGTTGGCGACTGCTTTTACTGTAAGTGCACCACATGTCTACACATATGAAAAGCAGTTCGACTTTGCACTTACAAATGTGTCAGAGCCCCGTTTGGTTACTTTGCACTCGCTGGTGGAGTTGACTTCTGCAAGAATCGGGGGGCCATTGTTTTTTTTTTTTTTTTTTTATATAAATTTGAAAAAAGTGACCAATGCGGGAATCGAACCCGGGTCGTAGCGGTCGGAAACCAACGGTTTAGACCATCCTCCCACCGACCCCCGAAAGATCATTTGGATATTGTATATAAAAGTATTTGCCAGTTGAAGATTAGAAATTCGCTCGAAACCTTGCAAAAATCTGAAATAAATTAAACTTTTTTACCTGAATTCTATTCTTCCTTTTCAAAATTATATTTAACTAACATTATAAATATTTTGTCTCATTTCAGCATTTCACATCACAAAGTCATGCAAACATGTGAAATAGAATATTAATAGAAGTAAAGTAGTTAGAGAAACATTTTCTAGAACTCGAGAAAAAAATTAAATTATTTTTATATTTTCTAGAAATGTAATTAAAGATGCATAGAGCGAGTGAGTGAATTTAAATTATTTTCTTCTACCAGAAAAAAATTGTTTTATTCTTCCCGTTTAATTGGATTTTAATATTATTGAGTAATGCCATTAAAAAAAAAAGAAATACAATTAACGAAAATTCAATTTTCTAAAAAATTTACAATAAATTTGAAATATCTCGAGTTCGTTGGTAATTTTTTTCCCAGGAATAGTAGTTGAAACTCCCTTTATATTTTTGTAACTATCGAGGTGAATTAAATCGCCCAGAAGGTGTGGAATAAAATAGATATTTCATCTAAATTTATTGTTTGAATCAACTCTAGATTTGTGAATTACGTGTTCTGGGAATATATATAACTCCATCACAGCCTACTTTAGTTTTTTTTTTTGCTTATTCCTAGTACACGTGGTACAGGCCATGATAATCATGGTGGGTAGTTAGCGACTGCTTTTTACTGTAAGCGCACCACATGTCTACACATGTGAAGGCAGTTCGACTTTGCACTTGCAAATGTACCAGAGCCCCGTTTGGTTACTTGCACTCGCTGGTGGGGTTGGAAATTGCAAGAATCAGGGGCCATTGGAGAATTTGCCTACTTTAGTAAAGTTTTGGAATTCAAATTTTACTTATAAATAACAAGAGTTAGAAAATGGGGGGTCGGTGGAAGGATGGTCTAAACCGTTGGTTTTCGACCGCAACGACCCAGGTTCGATTCCCACATTAGGAACTTTTTTCTGATAAAAAAATGCTCCAATGGCTTTCACATGTGTAGACATATACAGTTACAGTTACATTGAAACTTACAGTAAAAGCAGTCGCCTACTTCTAACCACCATGATTATCATGGCCTGTACCACATGTCCTAGTAGTAAACAAAAAAAAAGTTAGAAAATAATTTATATGCAGTTTAAAGTAACATCTCTGTTTTCTAACGATTACAATATTTGAAATAAAAACTGAATAACATTTGAGTCTATTTAGCTTCAAAAACGCCTCATCGTTAGACTTCATTTGGTACTCATTCTGTACAATAGCATTATCTAATAAATACAGAATTGAATTGATGAGCCGAATAATAGGTGTTATGTTCTTTATTCGAACTACACCTGCGACTTAACCAACTGTAGTCGATACAAGGAACATACATGACGTTTACAAAGTTTACGTTCCTTGGCGAAGGTTGAAAGATATACTTGGTGGTTGACTTGTTGGTCGATAAGGTAACCAGGACATAATCATATGACTTTGTATGTACAACGATTTCTGTATCTGAGATTGATGTACCGCATCATCTGGTGTTTAAATATTTCTTTCGATAGTCTTCAGCGTTGATGGCGTTCCCTGAATTGTAAATTAATAGACGACTGAGTCGACGTGGAACAATCGCATACCAACCCAGAACGTTTTTTCTTGGATGAATCTGATGTCATCAGGAGTATAAAAAGGTCGAATGTGCAATAGCCATTGCTTCCGTTTATCCGAAATGTGGAAAAGATCAAATACGACACATTTTCGAGAATAAAGTCCTGATTTGTAAACTAGCGCATCAATCTCTCACAAGTTGTGTTTAAAGAATGTTCTATTTTAAAAAAAACGATTATAGTACTTTATTAAAAATAATGTATTAATGTTTGTAAAACTTATTGTTTTCTATGTGTAAGCCTTGACGTTTAGCAACAGCCCTGCATTGATGTTTCCAGGAAATAAAGTTTCGTCTTAGAATATTTTGATCAAGACCATCCCAACAGTCCTTAACAATTTTCTAGAATCCCTCTAGTGTAGGGGTTTATAGTTTGTTGTCCATATATAGTTATAAAAATTATCTCTCGACTCTTTATTTAACACAAATCTACTCTCCTATCGATACTAATTTTTGATCACTTACAAACTGATTGAAGATGTCTTTTATTGTCTTTCGAGACTCTGATGCCTCAGAAAGGATTTTTTCTCTATATTTTTCAAAGAGACAAATTATATTCCCAGAATTTTTATGCAGATTATATTAGAACCTTTTGATTCAAAATCAACTCTTCCTACAATTTTCGAACAATTTTTAATCGTTCAATGTTTAACGAGTCGGCCTTCCATGTGCCATCAGGTTATGTTAAAATTGAATAATACAATTTCTAAACGTGTTATCCAATAGTTTAAAATACATCACCCCAGCCAGAATTTTCCTAGTATTTAATTAAAAAATAATCGTTATTGTAACTCATTAAGTCGAACTGATTTCTACATATGTACACATGTAGTGCACTTACAGTAAAAGGCATTCGCTCATTACCCACCATGAATATCAGGGTTCTGTACCATGCATACTTGGGATGAGTAATAAACCTAACGAATTTGTACCCCGTGTAAAAACATGGCAAGTGAACAAACAAAAGCGTCCTCGGTAAAATAACCGGTTTCTTGGGTCCAATAGCAGCTGACTCTACAGAGCTTATATAAATATTTCAGTAAGTCTCCAGATTTATAAATCTGCTCGTTAAAGGCCATAAAACGTCCCTCTACTCAAGTAAAAAATAATACTAAAAATTGCCTAATTATATTTTACAGCCAGCTTTATTATTTCTGGCAATTTTATTCGGAGATTAAACTTGGTCAAAATGGATTTTTAACGGCGAATTTAACAGTCGTCTCACGTGACTGTCGTAATGGCATCGGTGTTAATGTAGTAGGGCGGCCATGTTCTCGTTGTAGCTTCAACGGAATGTCCTCGTTGTAGCTTCAACGGAATGTTCTTGTTGTGGCTTCAACGGAATGTGCTTGTTGTAGTTTTAACGAAATGTCCTCGTTGTAAGTAGAACTGCTCTTCACTGAAGGTTAATAACGAGTTTACAAAGTGGGAAGAGGAGCTTCTTTTATTAGCATGCACACAAGCTTTCGTCCTTCATCAGGTAAGAGTAATAAACGCGCTGAGGATCCATATATACACAAAGCTGAAAAGAAAATTTACATAACTGCAAAAGATAAAAGTATTTAAAGATAAAAATAAGAACCAAATATGCTAAAAAGATTATAGGGATTAAATGCTAATAAATCTGGACTAAGTACATATGCACTATGAATGGTGTTAATCAAGGGCAGGTAAATGCAACCTATGGCTATTCACATAACATATGGTATTGTTCTGGTATATCTATATGCCTGTTGATGCTGTTTGTTTTTATTGACACAAATGCCTCTAGTAAAAGTCTTTGGTACTTATTATTGATATTGTTGTATAGAATGGATGGCTTTGTTAGATTGAATGTATGACCGGTTTGCATAGAATGACTGTAAATAGGGGAATTTAGGTTTTTATTAGAGATGTTTCTGGAATGCTCAACCATTCTGATGGCGACGGATCTACCCGTCTCCCCGACATAAGTGGCATTGCATTGGTCGCAAGAGACGGAATAGACAGCACCACCAGAACGGAGAGAACTCGCATGAAGGGAAGATCTGGTAATGGGGTGTCGGATTAGTGTGGCGATGTTAGGTGGGTTCTGGAAGTATGTTGTAATGCCGTGTTGCCTTAAAAACCTGGCTATGGTGATGGACTGGGGGCAAAAAGGAAGGGAGCAAATATTTCTGTGTATAGCTGGAGCACTGTTGTGGTGAGGGTCATGCATGTGTTTAAGAATGAAGGGGATCGGGTAGCCGGATTTGGATGAATATGAAAATATTTTAGCCTTTTCTATTGTTTGGAATAACGGGAGGGAACAATGAGTAAAGATACGTTTAGTGAGAGCTCTAACTGTATTGATTTTGTGTGGTATTGGGCAATGTGACCGGAAGTTTGTGTGGTGTGGGGGTGTGTTGTTTTTATAGTATACTGTGGTATGGAAACTGCTGGGGGTGCGTATGACTAGTGTATCTAGGAAAGGTAGGACTGAGTGATTCTCTGTTTCATGGGTGAAGGCTATGTCTGGGTGGAAGGAGTTGAGGTCAGATAGGATGTGAG
Source organism: Cordylochernes scorpioides (assembly GCA_030710605.1). Classification (NCBI taxonomy): domain Eukaryota; kingdom Metazoa; phylum Arthropoda; class Arachnida; order Pseudoscorpiones; family Chernetidae; genus Cordylochernes; species Cordylochernes scorpioides. The sequence goes on from CP092868.1 coordinate 91,096,169, forward strand.
AGGCAGATACCTCACTTACCAAGCAAAAGGTATCATCGATGTACCGCCTCCAGAGAAAGATGTCTGAAGAATGGCGTGAAGTGATCCATTGGTCCAGTGACCTCATGACAACCTCAGCCACCACGGTTGAGAGGGGGCTACCCATGGGGGAGCCCTTGGTCTGCTTGAAAAACTGGGTATCAAATGTGAAGGTGGACATGCCTAGGCATATGGAAGTGAGCTCGACAACCGTCTCCGCGGTGAGGGTGTCTAACAGGGGGGCATTTTCGAGGAAAGTGCGTAAACTATTAATGATCAAGGGGTGGGCAAGTGAGAGATATAGAGACGTTACATCGAAAGAAACCATTATGGACCTGGGGGGAGGTGTGAGGCTGGTGATATAGGACACAAACGAGGGGGAGTTTGCAATGGTATATTCCCATGGGGGAGACTGTAGAAGGGGGGTCAAGAAGTTGGACAAAAATTTTGACAGGGTATATGCCGGAGAGAGATGGTAAGATATGATTGGTCGGAGGGGAACATCGGGCTTGTGGATTTTTGGAAGGCCGTAAATGTAGGCTATTTGGGCGAGGTTAGCTGTGAAGTCGTTATATTGCTCTTTAGTGATCTGCTGGGACCTTTTTAATCTTAACAATATTAAACGGAAATTCTTAACGGATGTTTTATGTTCCTGTTCAGTGATGGCAGAAAAAATGGAGTGTTGGTCGAGTGTAGCTTTAACGGAATGTCCTCTTTGCAGTTTCAACGGAATGTCCTCTCTGTAGCTTGAAGGGAATGTCTTCGTTGTAGTTTCAACGGAATGTTCTCTTTGTAGCTTTGATGGAATGCCTTCTTTGTAGCTTCAACGGAATGTTCTCTTCGTAGCTTTGATGGAATGCCTTCTTTGTAGCTTCAAGGGAATGTTCTCTTTGTAGCTTTGATGGAATGCCTTCTTTGTAGCTTCAACGGAATGTTCTCTTTGTAGCTTTGATGGAATGCCTTCTTTGTAGCTTCAACGGAATGTTCTCTTTGTAGCTTTGATGGAATGCCTTCTTTGTAGATTCAACGGAATATTCTTGTTGTAGCTGTAACGGAATGTCCTCGTTGCAGTATTAACAGATTTTATGGTTGTAACTTTAACGTAATTTCTCGTTGTACTTCCAACCGAATGTTATCGTTTTAGCCCCAACTGAATATCTACACAGGAATGCGAGGAGATCACCAGACACGAACCGAGCACGCAGAGAATGCTTGAAGCGTCGCCACACAAATAGCTTTCTGGAGACATCGAATTACCTTTGCACCCTCTTTTAGTGAAAATATGGCCACATTCATCCAACGAGAAGGCGTAAGAGATAAGTTCGTTTACTAAATAAATAAATTTTTTTCCTCATAGTTGATTCTTAAAACATCTTGCGTATGTATATTTTCATATGATTTGGCATTGAAACTATCTTTTATTGAATTCGTGTTTCTGCAAGTTTTTTATAAGTGGTCGTTTGTTGGTGAGTTTAGACAGTACCGCAGCGTCTCAATATCTAAATCCTGAGAATAGCTTCAAAATGATAGGCGTTCTGTCTTACGAATTATATATTACTCTTATTTTTTCAGAACCTTACTTCTATCAAATTCAGAATTTACGTCGTATTATCGAGCATATACAATTGCCGTCGAGGTAAATTCGGAATTTGTTTATTAACTGCCCTCTAGCGGTTGTTGAGGGAATACTTGAGAATAGCTTATCTGATGTGTCGTTCTTACCGACACGTGGTATATAGACATGTTCAAACAAGCAAGAACATGAGCCTGGAACACACACATATATTTTCTATAATAGCGAAAAGTTGTGTACAAAATAAACTATTTTTGTTCGCATTATAAGAGTTTTAATATTTGCGTCCAATTTTCCGGATTCACCTCAACGACCCTGATTTATATTCTGTAGGTCGCATTTTATCCAGAAACCTATATTCCGTATATAAAATCCAATCTAAAAACTCCATATTTGCATATTAATACTAAAATATATATAAGAGTAAAATATATATGATAAATATTCACATTTTTGTGTTGTATTAGCTTAATATTTTAGTATTATAGGTTAATATATCCGTTATCTGAAAATATTTTTATAAAGATATTGAAAAGAGTGGTTTATATATCAATGAACCAAGTGAATATGAAAAAGCGTTAACGATAAAAATATGTTTTCAATGAAATGAATAGATTTTCAATTTAAAAATTCAATTCAAATGACAAGTCTATCTTTGTGGTTCAGAGAAATAATGATATTAATAATAATAATAACATCGTAATGAAAGGAAAACGCCATTAAAAATTACGCTCGAAGGGTTTTATTTGTCGTGCTGGTAACAATGGCTCTGTGGTGTAACAATTATCCTCGGAGTTTCTGCCCAAGTTTTCTACATTCTCTTGCAGAATGAGAATTAAGAGGTCAGGTAAGATTCCTCGGTAACCATTACTTTTATTTCATTCTGAATAACTTTTCTTCCTCATTAATTGGGATAAATAACACAGGTCTTCTGAGAATACTTTACGTTCATCTTCATCTGAACCCTTATATACTCTATTAATTGTGATAGGTAATTCAAAATATCATTTGTTGGTTGGAAGTTGATTAAAAAATCACAGCCACATATCAACCAATGATTTATTTAACTACCGACGTTCAGTGACTTCCTGTCACTCTCTTTAGGGGAATGAATGCGTCACGAGATGTTTTACATGTATTTTAAAAATCGTGTAAGTATATACGAGTAAGTAGAACTAGGATTCAAATACAATCATTCCCCTGTGACAGCTAGTCACTGAAACGTCGGGAGTTAAATAAATCATTGGTTGATATGGCTGACCTTTTCTGAAATGTGATTGGTAACTTAAGTTGTCTGTAGATAGACTTCTATCATCTCAATTTAAACACACACAACCTATCCTCTTATAATAGGTATTAACAGCTTGATATTTCTGGCTATACGATTCTTTTTCTCTATCTAGAAACCTTATCTTCTTTATTAAAATATGTAACCTGGGTCTTCTAGAGATAAACCTTTTTTCCTCTAACTATATATCTTAGATTCTCTCTTATTTGGGATAGGTAACTGAAGTCGCATAGAAATATGTAGCCTTTTCTTCTCTATCTAGAGACCGCATCCTCTCTATTAATAGAGCTAAATAACCCAAGTGAGTGGAGATATGTTAATTCTTTATCAATTTAGATACCTTATTTATCCATTAATTGGGATAGGTAACTCAAGTTACAAAGCGATATGTTGTTTTTTGACGTGACAACGTCTTAAATTAGGTTGCGGCTGGGAGTCACTTATGAAAAAGTGTAACGCCCGGTAACGTTACGATGAGTCACCGAACGAGAGTGCTGCGCGCGCATTAGGCGCATTGAATCGGCGCATGCTTGTCTCTGTCTTTGTCTTTCTCGAACGTTCTTGGCGTTGGAAAAACAAGAAAGCGTCATAATACAAGTTCACACGTGTGGTTAAAGTATCGTCAGCTGTGTCTGTAGTGAAAATGTGGAGTGCTTAGATTCGTCATTTACAACAACTACAACAATAAAGGTAAATAATTGTACACTGATATTTCATTATCGTAAACTATGATTGATTGATTAATTGTTAAATTGACACAAAAGTTGAGAAACTGAGTTTATAGGTTATGTCATACTATTGATAAAAGTTGATAGTGTTAAGTAAATTATTAGTTTAAAATTAATTAATTAATTCATATCAATAAATATTCTACCGTTGTCACGTAAAATCTTCGCCCGTAAAACCGACTTTACAGGCAACCATTGTTTTTTTTTTTTTCTCAATCCAAACACCTTTTATTCTCTATTAAAAAGCTGTATAACCTAAGTGAGTGGAGATACGTTTATTTCTCTCAATTTAGTTGATGTTTATTAATAAATTATAATCACTACACTTACTGATAAAGGAAAAGGTAAGTGAAGAATTTTTTTTTTCATTGAAACGTTTGAATAATAAGCAATTGGGGCGAAGGTTTTTTTAGGAACCTATAATGAATATTTAAGATAGTTTGTGTGTGCTGTGTACGTTGCCTGCAAGGCCCTATAAAAACCTTCTGCTTTAAATCAAGTGAGTTTTACGTTTTAATAACTAAATTGTCCCTTTAGAGTCTATATTGGTTTTTAATTTGAATTTATATTTCAACTTTTTTTAAACACCCTTATATAATTAATATCATTACTATATATATTATACCTTTTGATATATTAACTAAAACTCTATGTGTTTAGGTAGGAAAGTGTCGTGAGTCGATGTTGCAAAAAGAACAGCCAAATAAGTGATTTTATAAATATATTATTATTATTAGATATAAGGATACATATGATTACAAAAGAATAACAACCGAACACAGCAGTAGAACAAAGGCAGTCTTTTGGTTTTATACAGGGAAGAAGACTGACGGTTGAGGTGGGCCGTTCCCATTGGTCAGTTATCTTCATGCAGCGCTTCCAAGCGGCGCCCGTGTCCACGCTTCTCTCATCAGAAAGTAATAATATTTTATTATTATTTTTTGATAGATATTATTTGCCGATTTTGAATACGTAAACATTAAGGAAATGGTTGTGCAGTAGTAGACTTAATAAAAAAAATTCTAGTTCATTATTTGCCTTGAGTGAGCCGAAATTAATTTAAATACGAGATAAATTAATCAATAAAAGGAATTATAAGAATCTCTTAACAAGGATTCACTTAGATTTATTATTTCAGACATAAATTGATTTGGGAAAGAAATACCTGACCTGAGGCTTGAAAAGAAAAAAATAAAGACTCGCTCATATATATTAACATGTTTTCAAAAACCTTTGTACCAGCCTATAAAGGCAAAAACAATGAATATATATATATATAGGGTGTATCAGGTAAATTGGGAATAAATTTGGAAGTCCCCCCAGAAGACGAATACTAATTTAGATTTTAAAATTGGATTTTTGTTCCCATTCTGTAGGCATTTTGATGTGAAAGTAAATATACATGTGTGTGCAGTGTAGTGATGAACAATAATAGAGAATATGAAATTCGAGCAGCCATCATCGTTGCTCTGCGTGCCGGAAGAAGCCCCAAAGAGATAGTGGACTTCTTAAGTTACTCAAAACCACAGTTTATCGTGTCAAGAAGCAGTTTGATGAGGCCGACAGTAACAAAGATGGAATGGCTGCAAGAAAAAAGTACTCGCGTCGATTGGACAGGGAGATAGGCAAAGAAGGTGTTCAACATGTAAAGGAGAATATTGTTGGAAACCCTGGGAAAATCATGTGAGAAATAACCTAGGAAGTCGAGGTTGGCTCGATGACAATTGTCAGAACTATCCATGAGGACCTTGGTATCAAGTTCTAGTTTCCTTCGAAAGGCCAGTTACTGTCTGAAAATATGAAGGATAACAGAAAAAGGCTGCTGCCCTTCTCAACAACCTAAAACATGATATTTGTGAATAAGTTGATTTCTTCTCTGATGAAAAGAACTTTGACCTGGGCCAAAGGGTAAATCCCAGAAATAACCTCTATATCTGTAAAGACCCCTCAGAAGTACCTGTTGTGATTCACACGAAATTTCCTGCTTACGTGATGGTCCATGGAGTTATCAGCCTTGAAGAAAGTGTCAGGAATCCTGATTTCTTTGAGAAAGGCCTTAGGATGAACGCTAACGTCGTTAGCCTTGGATGGACATAGTGGCCGCAGGAAGGTATTATGTCGTCTAACAGGACTCATCTACAGCCTATAATAAAAAAACACAATTGTAGGTAACACTTAACGTCTCAAATCACTAGAGTCCTGATATTTGGCCCCCTAACTCTCCAGACTGAAACACCCTCGTATACTATGTATTAAGCGTTGTTGAGAGACAGAAGTCAACACCACTCAGTCTGTCAAGAAAGCGGTTCACACAGTAATGACCTAAATGGACAAGATCATCGTCCACAAGGCCTTGCCTTGCCTCATTTCACCCTCGCCTTAAGATTTTTGTAGTAAAAATTGGAGTGAAAAATCGAAACTATTATAGACGCGTATGATTATTAAAAAAACAATTTCTACTGCTCTAACTGCAATGAGAAAATTAATGGGAGGGGTCTTGCTCATCAGTGGTGAACCCTCCCAGCGGATTCGCCAGTTCAATCTACCATACCGCTGTTATATTGCATTTTTCGATCTTCCTTTAATAGTAATACTATTGCTAGACTCTTGGAATGAGTATTTTAGATAATCTATGAACATATGTTTTAAGGACAGCAGAATTATATACAATTATAAATATACAATGGCACGCTAATGCATGATAAAAATTAGAGTCTACATTGAATAAATTAAAACTATAAAATTTCCTTTCATTTTTAAAAATTTTACTACCAAAAAGTTTCAGTAAAGGCTCAATGTGGTTGTTCCCAATTTACCGGATACACCCTGTGTTTTGAAGCAACGCTATCTGGCGGCCGATTTTACAGAGTTGTTATAATGAAAAGTTTTATTAATATAATTATATATATAAAATACATTTATAAAAATAAAATAAATATTCTATTTTCAACGTATATATTCTCAAACACCTTTAATTTAGTATATGTTCACTTCATACACTTCACTCCGAGGTTTATATTTTGTGGTTCCACTATTTAGTAATTAAATTGTTGGTACCGCCATTTCCTATTTAATTCACAGTCTAGTTTGTATATATCAATGTTGGGGGAGAATTAATATGTGTGTAATTATAATATAATAATGTATTTTTCATATAATATTTCTGTTCCTAATAAGGGATTTTTTTCTAAAATATTATTGGTTGAGCAAACTTCCATTCAGACAGAACATGAGAGAGAGAGTGTGTGGCTACACATTCATTAGTACTAAACGTGTAGTATGTTTTACTTTTATTCTGAGGTAGTGCGTTTTAATGAAATTTATTGTTATTTCTACGATACATTAGCTCGCCATCTGTTGTGAGAATTCGAAGCTAATATAGACGCGTATGATTATTTTAAAAACTAAACAATTATCTACTGCCCTTACTTCAATGTAAAATTAATGGGAGAGCCCCTCGCTCATCAGTGGTGAATCCTCGCCAGTATTAATCTACCAAGGTTATTTCTATGTCACAATATAAATTTTTGATATTTCATAGAAAGCTCAATAGGTTCACATCTCTCTCCACAGTGCTACTCGAGTTGGGGGAAATAGGAACTAAATATTGCGGGGATGTTTTCTCAAATCTGTTAGAAACTTCGCCTCTATCTTACTTAATTGAAGCAAATAAATTTTGGAGGCTCCATTACTCACCGCTCGAAGCGCCGTTTGTTTTAAAAGTCCTGGGGGTGGGGGTTAATGTTCGCGGGAAATATGGAAATAGGAATTCCACCTCGGGCAAAGGAAGGAAATTTAATCTTCTTCGCTATACACGCTAGTCATCAATTGTAAGTAGCCCTGTGCTGGTGATGCTACAATTGATTGTTACATGCACACGTGTGGATTATACATAGCTAGAACATGCCAAAATACTTAGAAAAACAAAAATCTCAAATATAACACGGAATATCATGTTAGAAGTATAGGTCGCGCCGAAAATAATGGCCGATTTCAATAATGGAATTTTTAACCATTGTTTATTGCATACAATTTTAAGTTAATATTTTCGAGTCATATCCTTATATCTATAAAAATGAAATGCGAAATCGATGTTTGTTATCGCATCACGCAAAATCTACTGGCTCAATCATTATGGAATTTCGCATGTAGGTAGCTGAAGATTTCGTTTAACATATAGGCTATTTAAAAAACTACAAAGGTTAATGTACTTTTTTTTAAATTTTTTTAAACTGAAATGGATTAGTTCCCGCCTTTTGCCGCTTGGCGCCGCACTGGTCGCGACGAACTTGATTGTGATTGGTTAATACACGTTTTGTTATTACACGCTGCGTATTTCGAAAAGTAAGATTATATATATTTATATATTTCTAATTATGTTTTTTTCTATATAGCTTGCTACGTATATTTTACTATATATGTTTGTTCCATGCAATAGTTTAATAATTATTAGCCATTATATTGTAAGCAGCTTCTATTCACTTTTAATAACTGCTTTTTTTTAGGGGTAGGCTCAATTTATTTGGCAGTTTTTTCATACAAATTAGACAAAGGTATACTGTTTGATTCTCATAAAAGGAATATTCATTTTGTATTATATATTCATATAATCATTTACGATTTAGATTATTGTTTAGAAATAATTTTCTAATTTCTAATTATGTTTTTTTCTGTATAGCTTGCTACATATATTTTACTATATATGTTTGTTCCATGCAATGTTTTATGTTGTAAGCAGCTTCTATACATTTTTAATAACTGCTTTTTTTGGGGTAGGCTCAATTTATTGGGCAGTTTTTTTTTCAACCAAATTAGACTTTTTTTTAGGCCTTCTTCCATTGTCTTTTTTTTTTTTGCTGTCATTTGTTTAGGTAGTATTTATATTTATCTGCTTCCTAATATGTAGCTGCTCATATATATCTATATATGTTCTACTCATATTTATTGTGCATATTTTTTCAGCAATAGACTCAATTTATTGGGCAGTTTTTTCAACCAAATTAACTTTTTTTTTTAGGCCTTCTTCCATTGTCTTTTTTTTTTTTTTTGTTTTGCTGTCATTTGTTTAGGTAGTATTTATATTTATCTGCTTCCTAATATGTAGCTGCTCATATATATCTATATATGTTCTACTCATATTTATTATGCATATTTTTTCAGCAATAAACTCAATTTATTGGGCAGTTTTTTCAACCAAATTAGACTTTTTTTTTAGGCCTTCTTCCATTGTCTTTTTTTTTGCTGTCATTTGTTTAGGTAGTATTTATATTTATCTGCTTCATAATATGTAGCTGCTCATATATATCTTTATAGGCTCAATTTATTAGGCAGTTTTTTCAACCAAATTAACTTTTTTTTTTTAGGCCTTCTTCCATTGTCTTTTTTTTTTGTTTTGCTGTCATTTGTTTAGGTAGTATTTATATTTATCTGCTTCCTAATATGTAGCTGCTCATTTATTTATTGTGCATATTTTTTCAGCAAATTATACTTTTTTTTTTACGTCTTCTTCCATTTGATTTTTTTTTAATCAGTTGTTTTACGTTTTCACTGAGTTTTATGCATTTTTCCCCTCCTTCCAGATTATTTCTATGCATTTTTTTTATTTTGGCCTTAGTCATGAGTCGAGCTTATTTTAATACACTATTTTTAATTTTTTCTTCATTCTCAGCCCTTGATATTTTACATTTTTCAGTTATCCTTATTTTTATTTTTACTAATGCTTTGTGTTTGTAGGTATGCCAAGCCATAGGAGAAGCAATCTTTCTCAGCGTTCCAATAGCTCTAGGGTTCAGCATGCTTACAGACTGCGCGAAACCAGAGGACAGAATATTAGAAGATTGCGTGCACAGTCTGCGCGTCAAGCCGCTGTGCGGTCGTTAGAGACACCTGATCCCATCCATTCTCGCTTACAGGCTCATTCAGAAATATATTCTTCTACTCGGAGGAATACTAGAACAAATAATTTTTTCAGCAGCGTTTGGTCTTCTATGGAAAATGCAGGTTTTAATTATTCTGTTGCTTTTGAATACTTTAAGCACCCTTTAATTTCCCTTGGGATTATGGACACTACATGCAGGTTTTGTGGGGCCTTAAGATGGAAAGATGAGTCTTCTGGAATGTGCTGTTCAAACGGGAAAGTCCGTTTGCCATTAATTGACTTACCTCCCGAGCCACTTCGCAGCCTATTATCTGGAGAGAATTCTAATTCAGTCCATTTTTTGCGTAATATTCGCAAATATAATTCCTGCTTTCAAATGACATCATTTGGAGCTGAAAACCAAACCCACTCTGTTACTTTTCCAACCACATTTTCTATCCAAGGCCAGGTCTACCACAGGCCTACCACATAGGTTCACTTATGCCATCTGAGAACCAGCCAAGTAGATTTCTTCAGATCTATTTTATGGGCAATGATGATGATGATGATATTCAGACTGATCGAAGATGCCAGCAAATACAGGGAGTACGTCGTAATATTGTACAGGGTTTGCAGCGCATGTTGCACCAACACAATCTACTGGTTCAACAGTTTAAAACTGCACTTGAAAATCTCCCCAGTGATGCCTACAGAGTTGTTGTAAATGCTGATCGGACACCTCCTGGTCAACATCCTAGACGGTATAATGCTCCTACAGCTAATGAGGTTGCGGTTGGTGTTTTGCTGTTTTGATTTTTACACCATTATTATTTTCATGCCTCTATAATATTATATTTGTTTGCAGAATTTTATAGACAATTTGGTTTGGGTTATGTACATTAAGAATTTGTAAAAATATAAAGGTCAAAGTTTTACAACAAAAAAAAAATTTGGAACACCATTTCTCTCCCATTTAATTTAATGATGCTTCATTTATGATTTTTAGAATTGCATTATTTTTATGCATATTATTTTTAAAAATTTGTGTTAGCAAGACATGGAATATTGTTAAGTTAATGTAATATTAACAGAAACTTTACCAACCCGTGAAGCGTTAGCTCCAGTCTTTTACCGCTGGGGGCAGCACTGTTAGAGCTAATAAATGCTTTCGATTGGTGCTTACTTTTACATGCTGTTTGTTTTTAGACTAAATTGATACACATCAAGTTAGCATTTTTTCATGCTTCAAAAGTTAAGATTATATTTTTAACGTTTCATAATACTTTTTCAAATTAAAGCCGGAAATAATATTGCTTTTTCCCATCCTGCAGGTCTACATTACACTGCAACATGCTATCATAACTCTGGATTTTGGCATTGATATTTATATAATGTGAAAGTACTGTTTGCTACCTTAAGCTCTGGAGAGATTATAATGTGTCTACAGATCCATCATGTGGAAATCACACCATAGTGAAAATGCATTTAGCTGGTAGCAATGTATCACATTTGTAGACATGTGGTGCGCTTACAGTAAAAGCAGTCGCTACCTACCCACCATGGTTATCATGGCCTGTACCACGCGTACTAGGGATGATTAAAAAAAAAAGGAAGCAAGACCGAATACAAATAATTACATTGTGTGTGGTTTCAGTTACATTTTGGCTATCTTCAGACAAAGGTACTGAATACATTCAGTAATTTTGTCTTTATATGGCAACAATGCTGTTACTGAAACATCACACATATATATATATTCTTTTATTTGGTCTTGCTTTTTTGGTATTTTTACAATTGCCCTTGACTATTAGAAAATTATGCAAATTTCCTTTTTATTTTATATACCATTTTAAAAATTATATTCTTTTGTTAAAATATCCAATTTCCCACACTTTTCTAAAACTGCAACAATAACTAATACAAAATTCTTCCAAGTCCAGGTATTTCAATATTGCAGAAATATATTACATTTATAAAAGTTGCTTAACTATTTAGATATGTAAATGCCGGATTAGGTGCCCTTTAAAATGTTTGCTCTGGCTGTTTCTTCTTGGACAGCCGAGAGTGAAGTGGACAAAGTGAAATTTTCAGGTTGTGCCGACCATTTTCCTTTATTCACACTAATCATTAGATTTTTTTTATTTTTAAGAATAAAAGCCCAGTTTGGTTACTTGCACTCACTGGAGGGGTTGGACTTTTTCAAGAATCAGGAGCCATTGGGGCAATTTTTTTTTCAGAACAAAGTGTCTGAATCTGCATTCGATGACCCCGGGTCATGGTTTTTAAAAATTAACAGTTTAGACCACTCCTCCAAACAGCACTCTATTCATTAGATGTGTTTGTGAAATGGATCCTATATTTCAGATTTTTTTACACGCATTTTCGATATTGCTGTTTGCAATTTATCTCCATTTTGCTGAAAGAAAATTCATTACATTGAGTTTACAAACAGTTGGGGCCTCTATTCATTCATGAGTAAACCTCGCTCGAACACTACCCAGGCGAAGCCGGGTCCAGTCGGGTAAAACCCGGGCGTTGCCCGGGCCACTCGGCTAGTATCATTATAAAGAACGTTTTGCATTGTTATCTACTAATATTTATATAACTATATAAATTTTGCGCGATATAAGATTGTATGAAGTATGTTTTCGCACTGTTATCATATCTACTACTATTCATATTTATAGAAATATTTTCGCGATATAAGACTATATTAAAAATGATTTTGAAGCAGAAAATACGCATAATTTGGCTTCATGAGTTCAAACTAGGCCGCAACGCTACAGTAACAACTCAAAATATCATCAGCGCGTGGGGCAACGATACCATTTCAGAACAAAATACACGCAGAAGGTTAGAAAATTTCCACAACGGCGATACCAGCAGCCTTGGAGATGAAGAGGGCCATGGACGTCCGTCTGTGGTTGACGACGACCATTTAAATTCAATAAAAAGTCGAGGCGGACTCAAAAAAAAAAAAAAAAAGAAGGAAAAGGCTGCTGAAATGTTCGACTCTACATATTATCGTCATTTGAACTGAAGAGATCATTTTACACATAGCAGACCCTCTACACACTATAGAGGTACACATATCAGGGCCCCTCTACTTACTAAAGAAATCATTATATGAATATAAGGCCTATCTACACACACAAGAAGGCTTCTCTACACACAAAGAGGGCTTCACACACAAGAGGGCTCCGGAACACAAACAAGAAGGTTGCACCACGCCCCGCCACTTTAAAACAAAGCCTCGCCAGTAGATAAATGGGAATCCGATAGCCGGATTTGACGTGGGTGCACCAAGCGCCTTATAAAATCGTTGTTCGTCCACGACGTATTTCTTGGACGTAAATTCCCTTACAGTGGGGCATCTTGTGTGTCTTCTGTTTAAATAGATGTGGAGTGGATTTACTATATTGGTAAACAGCGCACACTCTACCTTCGTCTTCAATTTTGAAATAAATATTTTCACCGGCGTAGCTATAAAGGCCAAACTTACACCTATGTAATGTTTTACACGTGACGCCATCGCATATATGAATGATATATTTGATTATTGATATAAATATATATAATTTAATATTATATCGAATTAAGCTGCTTTTTTCTTAATGGATATCACTAAATTTCTGTTTAAAGTGTTTTCAATGCAATTTTGAATATTTGTTATTTATATATTTAAAAATATTACTGTATTGTGATTATTCTATACACAGTTACGAGCGTCATGGCCTCTGTCACGGTTTGCCGGCGCCCTCCTATTGGTCGGCTACGATCACGCCACCTTTGCCCCCCCATCCCCATCATTTGGTGCCGCCAATGCGCGAGACACTTCTGTCACCGTTTGCTTTTGGTTCAGTGGTAGAATGCTCGCCTGCCACGCGGGCGCCCCGGGTTCGATTCCCGGCCGATGGTTTGGGGCGGGACGTTTCACAAGAGTGACATCCACGGCGCCAATTTATGATTGCAACGAATAGTATTTGAATAAAAGCATTTTATCGGGTAAACCCCGGGCGTTGCCCGGGTCATTCGGCTAGTAGAATAATAGCGGGAACAGACTTTGAATCGTACCTTTTATAAATGAATTTATAAGATATTATTTATTAAATAATATACCTTACTTTGAATATACACACATTAAAAATTGTCAATGTTTACAACCTAAACAATTTCTTATTCATATTAAACAACGTTTTGTATGGACAAATTACCAATATGATAAACCTATAAACTAAGTGTGTTTATAGTGTGTATGATTATAAGAAAAAAATAGAATAATTAGTTTACAAATTTTTCGGAATTTTCTGAAGATATTCCCGTTAAAAGGTTATTTTTTCAGGAAAATACACATCAGCAGCAAACACAATGTATAGCGTTATCTAACGCCCAACTAGTTTTGCTGCCACAAGGCAAGTTTGATTTATATTGAGGAATTATCGGATGTCACGTCTTTACTTACGTCAAATGAAAAGCTTGGTTCTCAAAGCTTTCTACTTATGTGCAGCAAATGTGATTAGATTTTTTTTTGTATTTTGTTAAATGTCGGTATCTATTCTAATTGTATTTAAAACATTTTGTCGTCTGAAGCTCAATCTTTGGGTCGGTATAGATATGAAAATCTTCGTACATCACCTAAACGATAAATTGGGAGTCCCAACCGTTACTGGTCGCTGAAAAACTATGATGGCATTTTAGTGTGGAGGAGGTCTTATGAGGTCTGTCTTATTTTGATGTATATAGTTATTCTGTGCACTTTTATTTGGTCCATTTACCCTTTTTTATATATAAATAATAACTCAAAATATATAAAACACTTGGTATCATTTCACTAATAGTACCTAACAAATTTACCAATTTCATTAAAAAATCATCTATTAACATCATATTAGAACACTATTTTAGAGTTTTTTTTAAACTTAATTTGAATAATTATCTATATGAATAATACACATTCTCACTTTCTTCACTTCTAATTAAAAAAAAAAAGAAAGTTGTTTGTTTCATTTCCACATTTAAATCCTATTACATTTGGAGCAGAAAAAAAAGAAAAAAAGGAAAATTAATTACTAGAGCTAAATAAATGCTTAATAGGGTTCTGGTGTAATATTAATTTCAGCGTTGTAGAGGCAAGATTCTTCTCGAAAAAATCAACACAATTCGAAGCTTTTATTTTAAAAGTTGGACTGTGGCCAAAGAAGCTCAAGCTTATTTTTAATTGTCAGTAGATGTAGTTTGAACATGTAGAAAAAATGATTACATAAAATCCTTGGTCGTTTTTTTTTTTGTTAGATGAAATTTAATTAAATATTTATATTAAAAAATATCAAAAATTATTGTATATTTTCATTATACAGAAAATAAAGTCAAACATAGAATTAAAATTTGGGTATCAAGTATATGAGAGATATTATAAATGAAAATAATCATGTTGACCCTTTCATCATAGAGTAACTAATATGAAAAATAGTACAATAGTGAATTTGTACTTAATTCAGGTGGATAAATTAATAAAAAAGGTTTCTTGATAGTGCAACTGAAGGTTGCTGATGGCTTGCCCCATCTATCGGAATAAATATAAACTGATCGTTGATTTGAACTCGTCAGCGTGGTGCAAGCTGTACCTCAACTACCAAAAAGGCTCGTCTTTGAGTAATTCTGAAAAATATGAAACAGGTATTTAGGCCAGAAGCGCGTGTAAACGCCAATCAATGTGAAAAATTGTACAAAAGTGAATTTGTACTTAATTCAGGTTGATAAATAGGCCTTCTGGCCTAAATACCTGTTTCATGGTTTTTCAAGATGCCCCAAAGACCAGCCTTTGCACAGCTTGCACCACTCTAACGAGGGCCAACAGCCCGAAACGCGTACGTGGTTAGCTTTTCTTGATTAATCAAGAAGCAGGATTTTGCCAATTCTGGAATAATTAAAAATCAACAATTAGTTGATATTTATTCCGATAGATGGCGCAAGCCATCAGCAACTTTCAGTTGCACGATCAAGAAAATGCTTTTTTTCTTAGTAAATAATATGTATGTTAAGAAAAAGGCATCTTATTGTGCAACTGAAAGTTGCTGTGATTGTTGGTTGTAAAGTTGTTGCACGATAAGGAGATGCCTTTTCCTTAATTTATGCACCTTATCCCAGTACAATATCATATTTGTACCATTTTTCATAATATGTATGTGTTTATTTTTAAATGAGAAAATTATATTTTAGGCAAAGAGTTTTTTTTTTTAAATTCGTGGTGTTGCAAGCTCGAGCAAATTTGTGTCCTCAACGGGAAAATAAAATTATATGGGACCACAAAATGAAATTTTCACAAATTTAATTGAGAATAAAGGTTATTCGCATGAGCCTCCGTGCGGGCGTGCATCAGGCTATATTATATCTGAATATATATAAAAAAGTGAATGTAAAATACACAAACAATTATATCCATAATTTTTCAAACAAAATAGAACCTATGCATATAAAATATTGTAACAAAGTATTTATTATATTTTTCATGTTTATATTTTGCTACTCTGTACACTTCCCTCTTTTGCTTATCTTTTGTTTATCACTCATAGTTTGTTCTTGCCTGAAATAAATTGCTGTCTCATCCCGAAGTTGGTCTTCCCTAATATTCCACGTGGCATTTTGGTGGAGATCCTGGGTAAATTAGGGAAGACAAACTGAAGATCGTCGAAAAGACCTAGATGTCATGGGTGCTGTGATCTACATTTTCGGAGACTGGTTCAAGGATTCCACCGCTGTGTCAAAGCCAAGACTTCTCTCCAAGATGACAATTTCCTTATTGACGATACGACGACAAAGCCGCTCTTCACACCGCAAGAAAAAGGACGCAAAGGTACTAGGGACAAAATTCCAAGACTTCGATGAAATCCTTGGTCTGGTGGATGGAAGTTGGTCTTCCCTAATTTTCCACGTGGCAATATACAAATTAAACGTAAGCCTAAACAGTCTAATTATATTCTGTGAGAGCTTTGATTATTGATGAATTATTTTACTGAGTAAATATATATGGATCACTTCATAGGTGTTTGCAATAATTTATTCTTATTAGAGCTGTAACTTTCAAATTTAAACAATTTCTCAAAGTATTCACCCTTAAGCACCTATTATATATCAAACCAATTATCGAGGCACTTACACCAGTCATCTTGGGTGATGGAATTTACGGCATTGAAAAAGGATTGCAGTGTTTCATCATCTGTGTCAAATTTTATCACTATCATTTATTACACTATCAATCACACTAAATCAATTAAAACGATATTTTAGATAACATATTTGAGCGCATAAAACAACTGTGATATAAAAATGAAATATTTGTACATAGCGCGCGCAAAATATTTCAAAATTTTATATAGAGTTCTGGATATTCATTATAGAAAACAAATATATTTTTTAAAGAATTATGTTACATTTTGACTTATGTATAAAACCTAATATGTAACATATTTAGTCTTTCATATTATTGG
>CP092868.1:91113219-91498797 GCA_030710605.1 Cordylochernes scorpioides
GACACAAGATATGTAAATCAATGCAATCTTAAACTGAAAATTATTTAAATGAATAAACCACGCTACAATGCCCCTTCTCCCAAAAGGACAGCGTCCCCGCCGTCAGACGAACGACTTACCGACGGGTCGGTCCTGTTGTTTGTCCGGATCACTGTGAGCAATTTTCCTTAGTAGACTGCTATCTCTGCAGACAGCGATTCTCTGCAGGCGGCAATTTCTGCAGACGACGGTCTCAACTCCGCAGAAGACAGACATATATTCTACTTTAAAATCATGTGAATAAATTAACCACACTCAATATTCAAGATTTCATCTGCGTTTATTGAGAACTTATAGTCGTGAGTGGATAGCGTGGGATAGATAATAGTTCTTTGTGAATGGTATAAAAGGAGAAATCACATCACGATAATCAGTGATAGCTTTAGCATTCCTCCAGATCACACCAGTAGCAGTGTATATTTGGTCTATGTTTAGAATAATGCTTATTATTAGCTCACAAGTCGAATAATGAGGACCATCTCCACCCATATTGAACTCATTCTGATAACACGGTAGGGGGCGTGATGGGAAGAAGAATAATAGTGATGGGCGAATGGATAACGCCAGCATTCACCTAGAATGAAATAGTCCCTTAGCTGAAACGACAAGGTAAATTGTGATGGCCATGCGATTTGGAGCGAGTTGTGTCAACTTGACATCGTCGTATCGAGTCACGTCAATGACATTGTCAATATCTATGAATTTCAAACCACGAGTAAACTACAAGGAATTGGTATTACTTTTATCATCTTGAAACAAAAATCGTACATTCAGAGGCTTTATATCAGCATATGTGTCAAACTGGGAACTAAACGACAGCGGAGTTGTATCCTTGATGCTCTCGCAATACAAGGAATCTTGTTGTAAATGGATTATTACTGCAGTAGATAACTTGCACGTGTTCCTACAGCATTAGCGATTACAATGAGTTTCAGGACATCACAAGAGGACACTGAACTAAGGTAAATAAGATTCTTGCTACAATTAATTTCGCTTTCGTATTAGTTGAGCCAAGTGAATATTCCGCATAGTAACCGAGTCACATACTACTCTGATCAAAAAGTTTCGATACTTTGCTCATAAGTTAAAAAAAAACTTTATTATTCTACCAAATTTAAATTGTCCCCTTAAAAGTAGTCCCTGTTGGCCGCGTTTCACTTCAGCCACCTTTTTTCCAGTCGGCAAAACACCTCTGGTAGTCTGTTTTCGGGATCGCCTTCATGGCCTTCTTAGATTTCACATTGATCTCTTCTATGCTCTGAAATTTCCGACCCTTTAACTTTTTTTGAGCTTTCCAAAAAGGAAGAAGTCGCAGGGGGCCAAATCGGAACTGTAGGGGGATTGGAGGAACACAGAGGTTGAGTGGTCCTGCAGGATCTTCGAGATTTTCAGGGCTGTGTGCGCCGGCGCGTTTTCGTGGTGGAGGATCCACGTCTTGCTTTTCCACAGCTCCGGCCGTTCCTGCCTGATCGCTTCCCTCAATCGCCTCAAACTCCCAGGTAGGAGTTAGCAGATTTTGTAGAGTCTTGTTGTTGAAATTCATGATGAACGATGCCCTGGTAGTCGAAGAAAACCGTCAACATGACCTTGAATTTGCTGGGAGCCTTCCTCGCTTTCTTTGGTCTCGGCTCATTTTTGAAGCGCCACTCCGATGCCTGTTGGGTAGTTTCCGAATCAAAGCCGTAAATCCATGTTTCGTCTCCAGTAATGACCCTCTTCAGCAATTCGGGGTCGTCGGTTGTCGCTTCGAGATTGAGACTGGCCGTTTCTTTCCGGGCGTTCTTTTGATCAAAAATCAAATCTTTGGGAACGAGAACGGCGTTGAGTCTTCTCACTCCCAAAATGTCCTTCATTATCGATTGAGTCGACCCGAATGATATCCCTGCTTCTTCGGCGACCTTCCTGACAGTTATTCGTCGGTCTTTACGCACCAGTTCTAACACCTTGTCCACCTTTTCAGGCGTGGTTGATGTTGTCGGTCTTCCGGAACGCTCGTTGTCGGCGGTCTCTTCCCGACCCTTCTTGAAGCGCTTGTACCACTCGAAAACTCGTCTTCGGCTCATGACGGCATCCCCGTAGGCTGTTTGCAACATCCAAAATATTTCGGCACCCTTGAATCCGTTTTTCACACAGAACTTGATGCAAATTCTTTGATCCTCCATTTCGGTGACTAACGAAATCGTAGCACGGGCAAAATGGCTTCACTTCGAACAGCCGCTGCTCGCGCTGTTGGGGGTGTGATTTTTGATAATTGGCAGGTCTCCAAGCCAAGGGCGACGCTTGTGTTTGCCACAAACCGGGAGAAAATATATTGAGTTTTCAGGATTTTATGAGCAAAGTTTCGAAACCTTTTGATCAGAGTAGTGCAATTCATTGAATCAATGATCGTCCTTAAGTTTGCATGAGAGGTTTCGACTACGTCAAAATAACGGAAGGCTACCTTTATATCTTCATGATTTAAGCCTCTCGTCGGTCGATGGTTCTTTCTGTTGGATATCATTTTCAAATATTATTTTTTTATCAATTTAACTATTATATTCTGTGACTTAATAATCTGCGGCGTTAAGCATGTATAAATATAAGCTAATATAGATAGGATAGAGGTGTGTGAGGTAATAGATATAAATATTAAAATAAATAAGGCATATTCTGACCACAAAAGCAGATGTGCTTTTTAGATGGCACAGCGCCATCTAGTGGAACAGAAATAAACTAAAACATTGATTTAACCTGTTCCCTGATAAAGCACATGTGCTATTGGTCAGGATATGCCTTCTTTATTCTAAAAAACACATGTGATTTTGGTCAGGGTATGCTTTTTTTATTTTTAATATCAACACCTGACCTTTTTATTAGATATAAAAATTGTTAGAGTCAGTTAATTTTTGCCAGTAAGGCTCACTAATAGATGATTAGGAATGCATGTTCATTCTTTATTTTTGTACCTTTAATAAAGAATATTTTTATTTTGAAAGATAGTAATTATTACGATCTACCCAACGTTTTCAAGCAGATTAACTGTCTAGGTCACTTGAGAATATTAGTGCTACTTTAAATACACCGATCACTAGATAACATTAGTGAATATAGTACAAACACTAGTGATATTATACTTGAAGTTCAATCCTAAAAATAAATCTAAAATTTGAACTTATTCGCGCGAATACATCTGGATCTATCTAAAGCATCAATGCGTTCAAACAATTGTCTCGTGAAAATTAACTTTCGAAGAATGTCATGAAAATTGTGAAAGTACGTTATCTATAAGAATATGCGAGATTTTGATATCATAAAATATAAATGAATCGTTATCAACCCGACTGTGAAGTGACATTTTATATTTATTACTTTACAAATATTTCACGAATCTCGATAGGTGTTTCTAATGTAAACGAATGTTTAAGAAAACAGACGAATTTATTATATTTACACTTATAAGAATCGGAGAAAATATTTTTTAAAAATATCGATTTGAGATTTTGTGTCAGTTTTAGAAGAGCATTACTTTTGGGTACAAGTATTGATTTTAAAAATAAAACTACAACCTTTCGCAATGAGTTTCTTTTATTATGATATATTTTTATTATCATAATGAAAGAAATTCATTGCGAAAGGTTGTGTGTGTAGTTTTATTTTTAAAATTTGTAGCGTAATTTTTTCGTTTACTTCATACAAGTATTGATATAAGTATTTTCTGAATATTTATCTGATTATTATTTGATTCAATTTAGACAATGAAAGATATAGTAACAAAATTGATATTATATTACAATTAATCTTAGCGCCATTTATCATTCAAAACCAAATTATTCCCTCTATGTTAGTGTGATGTTATTTTTATATAACGTTGGTGAAGGAGGGTTGGCGACTTTGTTTATGCTCCAGCAATCCGGGTTAGACACAGATGGTAGAAGATGAATTAAGAATATTGGAAGATGTTTCGGCTCTAGTGTAGGGTAATATATATACCATAAGTTTCATATTAATTCTCTATATATTTGGAAAGAATTCAAATCCATGTTCAGTCCCTCCACATTGATCCGACCAACATGATGAGGAGATAGGTCCAAGCCGCTGCCAGCCGTCAATATCCAATTAAGAAGAGACACAAAGAGATGAGGATCATAATTGTAAAGAGGATCGGGGGTTTGTGATCTGTTGTGACAACAGCCGCTCAGAAAAACACCCGCCAACTGCCAAATTAATTAAGAATACTAATTACTGGAATTTTCGGGCGAGCGCTCCAAATTAACTTATTAGCGACAGGTCCGGGACATTGTTTATTTCTCGGTGTTGATCCCCCTTCCCTTATGTGGACTGTTGATCCCCTTTCCTACATTGATTGTTGGACCTTACTTCATGGACTGTTGATCCCCCTTCCCTTATGTGGACTGTTGATCCCCTCTCCTACATTGACTGTTGGACCTCACTTCATGGACTGTTGATCCCTTTTCCTACAAGGAATATTGGGCCCTAATTCATGGACTGTTGACTCCTCTTCTTACATGGACTGTTGATCCCTCTTCCTACATTGACTGCTTTTCTTTAATTCAGGGACTGTTGATCCCTTTTCCTACATGGGATGTTGGACCCTAATTCATGGACTGTTGATTCTTCTTCCTACATGGACTGTTGATCCTTATTCCTACATGGTCTGTTGATCCCCCTTCCTTTATGTTGACTGTTGACCCCTCTTCCTACATTGACTGCTTCTCCTTAATTCATGAACTGTTGATCCTTTTTCCTACATGCAAAGTTGGACCCTAATTCGTGGACTGTTGATTCCTCTTCCTACATGGACTGTTGATCCTTATTCCTACCTGGTCTGTTGATCCCTCTTCCTACATTGACTGCTTCCCCATTAATTCATATAGTGTTGATTCCTCTTCCTGCATGGACTGTTGATCTTTCTTCCAACATTTACTATTGATCCTTCTTCCTACATGGACAGTTGGACCTTAATTCATGGACTATTAATCCTTCTTCCTACATGGACTGTTGGACCTTAATTCATGGACCGTTGATCCTTCTTCCTACATGGATTGTTGGACCTTAATTCATGGACTGTTGATCCTCCTTCCTACATGGACTGTTGGACCTCAATTCATGGACTCTTGATCCTTCTTCCTACATGGAGGAGAAGGTCATATATCAGAAATTTCGCAATTTTCGATGATATATAAGGCGAGAATTGAGACCAATTTTTGATTTAGGAAATATTCTACAACAGAAACCTCAAGCTATTCCTAACGAAATAAAGTACCAAAGAATGAACTAGTAGAAACGAGGCTTAATAATTCTGTAGGCGATAGAAATGTAGAAGTTTTCTTTCGAAGTGAGAATAAAAATTAAAATTCAAGTCGTTGCCCAGGTCACTCTGTCAGTAGTAAAATATTGCGCCAACCATTTTACAAGCTATCGATGCAACAACTCGTTCAGGATGTAAAGAAAACCCTGGGTTTAACCTTGCGTCAGTTCACGTCCCGCTTCGGAGAAAAGATGGAATTTTCCCAATAATAACCACAAAATGGTTAGAATCACATTCTATATCAAAGTGGTTCCTTTTTATATATCATAAATTTGCCTTCGGTGATAACCTTTAGTAATTTTTATATTTTAAAATCTAAGAAAAAATATCTAAAAGTTCAGGAGACCGACAATATAGCTTTGTAAACTAAGCCTTATTAGACTCTGAGTATACATATAAATATGTCAAACATTATAAATATATTTTTGACAATATTTTATAAATATATTTATAATATTGTTTCAAATGATCCTGCCGACGTATGGATAAACTGGCAGTCGTGTACTTGAGGCGAGTGTTGATGTTTTTCCACACGCGGACAACAAGAAGCAGAGGCAGGGCTAGATGTTAGCACCGAGAGTGATCGGAGACGGCCACGGGACAGAGGTGGAGGCCATGGCACAAACTTGGATGCTATCACCAAGACATGGAAAGAGAGACCAAGAGAGACAGAAGCGGTCTGCTGAGAGACACCCTAGAACCATACTGCTGCTGAACCCCTGCTAAAATCTGTTCTGGTTACAGGAGTCGTATATAAAAACCCTGGGGGGAGGCCCATCTTTCTGGGCGTTGGCATTTTCCTCCTCTGTCCCCAGCTGCCACCAGCTGACCGACCACTCTTTGGATCTTTATATTGACGTCACCATTTTAGTTTAAATACAAATAGGGGGTTTAAATACAAATAGTTTATATACAAAATATGGGGGTCGTAAATATAAACAGTGTACATTTTAATAGAAGGGTAGGATCTTATAAGATATCTACTCTAACTAATTGGAAGATATATATATATGTGAAATATACTAAAGGTGTCATTATTATACAGTTTGAAATATACGATATATATTTAAAACATATTTCTACAGCCATTTTACTGCAATGATTAGAAATTGAAATAAGGAGGGCATATCTCATCAGTGGTGAACCCTCCCAGCGGATTAAAAAATTAAAATTACGAAATCGCTGTTGGGTTCACCACCAAATAGCCATGCCTTCGCTCTTTCAATTTCTAAACCTAGCAGTAATATAGCGATAGAGAGAAATAGGTTTTAAATATATATGTTTTCATCGCAGTAAAAACAAGAAGTTTGATTTATTTGTGAAAGAAACACTGGCGTCTTAATGTTTTCATTTGTTGGGTATAGATGGCGCGTTTTTGTTTTGTATTAATATATATTTTCAAAAAATAACTCTAAAATAAATATTTAAATTTCAGAGATAGAGAAGACGCTAAGTTTGTGATGATAAAAATAGGTTGTTGAGGGTTTGTGCTGTTATTTGGTTAAAAGAATTACCTTTATCACCTATATATGTGGATAAGAAGAAACTACAAAGGATTCTATAGACATCCCCCCTATATATAAAAATTAAAATTCTAGAAACCATTCCTAATATCAACAATTACATATTGCTTCATGCGAGTAATGGTCCCCCAGGAATTATTTGAAAATGGAAAATAGAATTCTGGTAAAAAGGTTTATATTATTTTAGATTTTTGCAAGTTTTCAAATGAATTTCTGTTCTTCAACGGGCAATTACATTTTGTAAAATTGTAAAATGAGTTTTCAAAATAATCATTTTCATATTGTATAAAAGGTAATTGTTCGTTGAAGACTAGAAAATCGCTCGAAAACTTGCAAAAATCTAAAATAAAATAAAATAATTGTTGTTTAGAATCTCGGGTTTAATTTCAAAATGTGAAAAGATTTTAATCTCTAAGTATACTTAGGAATAGCTGAAGGAAGTTTAACCACATAATTGACTTAAAATATAATTACAGAGAAAGAGAGAGAGAGAGGCAAGCCGGATTAAAAAAAAGTTTATTTGCCCATATCCAATATGTAGTTTCAGGAAAATATATCTCACCGAACCCCCACATAATCCAATTACTTTATAAATTATTTGGCGTCTGCAGCTATTTAAAAGACTTTAAAATTTCGTCTGCTAAAATATTTCTCCTTGAAAGGCTCTTAAATTTGATTATATTTGTATACTGTCTAGATAAAATATTCTAGAATTTTACATTTTTAGTGCCTCAAAACATTTTATTAGACTAAAATTTATAAAATTTTATATCAAGAAAATTGGATGTAAGAGCTTCTATTTAGAATTAATGTTTTGATAAAAATATATTTATTTTGTATAGTTTCATGTCCTTTTGATATTGAAGCGCAAAAAATAAATTTTGATATCCATTTATATATTAATAGATTAATATTTTTACTTATATACTTAATATACTTATAAACAAGCGCAAACATTTGATAATTGAAATATATTTATTTATATGCGAAAATAATAAAAATAAAATAATAATAAAGGTCAGGTGTTTGTTATTAAAATCAAAAAAAGGCATATCTTTTCCACGTTCACATGAACATTTTGATGTCATAGCGCCATCTAGTGGAAAAGAAATCAACTATAAGTTGATTTAACCTGTTAACGCGATCGTGTTTAACTTTTCTTGATTTATCAAGAAAATGGGTTCGCCAAATATCACGGAACAGGGCTATTACTCTCACAGCATGGGGCAAGCTGTACCTCAACGACAAAATTTCTGGTATTTGAGAAATCCTGAAAAATCTTGGAACGGGTATTTAAGGCCGGATAAGCGTGACAACGCCAAAGGCTGTGAAATAGTACAGATGTATATCAACGATTAGTATATATTTATTTCTACAGATGGCGCAATCCATCAGCAACTTCATATGCACAATCAAGATATACCTCTTTCTTAATTTATCCACCTGATACCAGTACAATTTCACTTTTGTACTATTTATTCACATATAGATTATGTTTAAAGTAAATATATATATATATATGTAATAATGTGTTGAGTCGACTTATCTGTGATTAGGGATCCTGTCGACTCTCTGTAATAATATGTTGGGGTTTGGTAAGCCTGTTGTAGAACCTCGTCGACTCTCGCTATAAGTTGTGGCAACCGAGGGTCAAACCTGTAGTAACCGAGAGGGACAGCCAGGGCGTGGAGAGTTTTCCAGTACCTCTCTGCACCTTGTAGGACCTTTAACAGTTCTCACAAAGTACAGGCAGTCGTGGTCGAGGCAGAGTGGAAAAAGCTTGGGAATGTCCACACACACAAAACGAAGCGACACAGTTGTCGAAGGAAAATTCCTTAAATAGATAAAAAGCGAGCCAAGAGCAAGATGGAGCTAGAGTAGATTTCTTACTGTTTTACATGGTCGATGAGTTGGTCCTTGGAGACGATAAGGGGTGACGCTGACCGGAAGACTCACTGGAACTGAACTGGCTGTTGCTACGTGGGGTCCTATTTATACAACTCGTTGGACCAGGAAGGGAACCAGGAAGTATTGCCTTTCTGCACGTGTCCGCTAATCGACTCTGGCACCGGTCTGTCGGCTTCCATCTATCTTTAGAAGTTATTTTGTGATTCTCTCAATCTTGCTTTTAACTCAGCTTTTAATCTATTATATAGTTTTATTTATTCATCCTCAGTACATTACATATGGGGATACAAGGACACACGTCAATTATGCGTATAATTAGTTATAGTTTATAATTAGTTCTATATACAACATGACAATCTTGTTATAAATATTATAATATATAGGTTTGTTGGTTTAAATTATCATAGATGGGCTCCGGGAGTGAAAGGGTTTATCCGGGTTTAAGCGGGTAAAGCCTCTCTAACACAGGTAAGTAATTAAAATTTATTTTAATTAATCAAAACTGTGAGGGTAAAGGGCTATAACAAGATGTTTATTTGGATATATCTGAAAATTATTAAAATAAAACTTATGTTTAATTTAAAAGTTATGATATCCATTATAAAAGAGAACTTTAGATAAAAACTTTGTTTACTAAAAATTAATGATGATGTTCTAAGAGATTGTTGGCGGGCGTTGGAAAGGGTTAGGGGTTGAAGAATATGCAATTGTAAGTGTTGCACAGACAATCAAATACTGAGACCCAGGTGCAAAGCGAGGATATAGACTTGTGCGTCTTCCTTGGCAATGTTTCACCTGTGATCCTGTATAAGGTTACAGTGCTTTGTCACAATTGTAGGGTTATTGGGTTGAAAAGTTGTTGAAGAAAATAATTAATATGATTGAAAGGGGTGGTAGAGCCATGCGATAAGTAGAATTGTTGTAGCGACAGTAGGTGGTCTGACTTGACTTGAAATCAAAGGTTGATTGTGGTCCGCAAGAGTTGAAAAAATTGAAAGTTGGAAAAAGTGAACGCTTTGTGCATGCGTTGGTGATGTGCTCTGCGGATGATTGAAATAAACTTTTGAAACGTGTTCAGACCAAAAGTCGAGACTTGTACTTCTGGGGAACTGTGTTCAAAGAGTTTGTTGAATTAAGAAATCAAAAAGAAAAAATGTCAAGCAGTACTGTCGTTTCTACGATGGTTTGAAGCAATGGCTGAAATAGGTAGTGAAAAAAGTATAGGGAAGTGATTAGTAAGAATTTGATTGTTGAAAACGATTGTTGTATGCCCGATAGTTGCTGATAAATTAACATTGTCATATAATAAAGTTATTTAAATAAAAATATAGTGAATAAAAAGTTAAAAATATGATTGCGGATAAAAAAAAAGTATAAGTGGATAAGATCAAACATGTACTATATGAAAGATATAATAATGAATTAGTAAAATATAAAAGATATAATAATGAATTAAAAATGATTATTGAAAGAATTAAATGTTTTGTCATACTAAAATAATATCATGAAAAATAAAATTGTTAAAATAAAGTTGTTAAAATAATGTTGGAATAAAAATTTGATTATATAATTGAAAAGTAAAAAAAATAAAAATAATTATTCAAGATTTTATACAAAGTTATAATATAATTAAAGATTATTAATGATTAGATAAATGTTAAGTAGCACCAAATGGAGCAAAAAATGTCTCTTTTGAAGAAAAGTTACAACTGTGGTGTGTAACTAGGTCATTTCCCTTTTGGTAAACATTGGTGTTTCTATGTCTCTCTGAAACTGGGAATACGTGATCTGACATGTTCATGGTAATATGTTAAATTGGGTAATGATTGGTAAGTTAATTAATTATAGGTGCTGCAATCTATCCGTCCTGCGAGTTGGATCACGTGTCAGGTACAGGCGAACTGGAATTATCGGCGGTGGTAAGCTGAAACTGGGGTCAACATGGCGGCTGAAACTGGTGTCCATCCTTTGATGCCGACCGACGCAGCTGTTGTTTATTGATGTTGGCGGGCGTTGTGAGTCATCCTGCTGGCTAGAAAAAAATCTCTCAGCACAGTGGTACTTGCCTATTTGAAAATATAGTTTTCTCGGTGTTCGCAAGCGTTGTGTCTCGACGATGTTGCGGACTTAAAAAAAATGTTATTCAATGATGTCAGGTTTAGATGTGTGTAAAAGTGCGACTTTCGACGGGACACGCTTTGGGGTGTGAAGTGTCACAGGCATGAAGGCGTCTTTGTGGCCTATTAAGTGAGAAAATTGTTGTGGTGCGCTGTGTGACACTAGTGAGTGGATTGAATAGAAAGGTGTCACGTGAAGTCTTTGTTTTTGGTACAGCATCTAACTAGTTTCCGAATGAATAACAAATTTATTAGTCATGGGTGGTTGTTGTACGAAACACATCGATAATTTTCAGATTGTTATAGAGGTGGCATGTTTATCATGAAATGTTTGTGTTCGCGACGATATGAAGCTCGTGTGGCTCGAAATTGGACGTGTTGTTAAATCGCGCGTTAAAATGGTGGCCAATTGGAGAAAGTGATGTGGGAATGTGTTGAAGTTCGTTCCGAGAGATGTGTGAATTATTAATAATTATGCATGTAAAAAGAAAAGGACGAGGGAGTGTAGCTCTGCTGGAATTTTTAACTTGCTTTGGGGAAGGACAGTTACATTTCTAGTTGTGCTTTTAAAGATAGTGTATCTTTCGATTTTTGTATTAAAAAAAATGCGTTTCACCTATGTTTATTAAAATTTGAATATACTTTTTAAATCGTTGATTATGGTAGTGCGAAAATTATACTTGTAAAAGGGCAATGGCATGATAGTGACTTATAATTTGAATGGGGCGTGTACATAAAATAGTGAACATAACAATGATTTTTGCAAAGTTTTGTGTATTTAATTAAGACATTGGTGTTTTTTTGGTATAAAAATAAGGTATTAAGAGAAACACACAAATAAGTTTAGAATTATGATTCGAGTAATTTAAATATAATATGATTTTTTAAAACTGTAAGATTGCAAGTAATGAATTAAAATTTATAAGTTGCTTAAAATAAAGTAAAAATTGATAAATGATGGTGTACAAGATTTAAAATTTGAATTGAAATGCTATAAAAATGGTAAAATTTGATTTAAAAGGATTACAGTGAAAATAAACATTAAATTTATGGAGAATCAAGTTGTTAGCATGAGGAGAGAGTAAAGTAGATTTTTTTAAAAACTCACAGTTTTTATGATTGTTCAGTCAGGAGACTTGGTCTTTGGTTGTTGTCCTGATGATGTGGAAGGCGTCCCATGTAGAGCTTGTAGAAGCTTGTGACTTCTGTTTGGCGATGGTGGCATGTCGTCTGGATGGTTGCGTTGTAAGGTCGAAGGTGGGCAACTTCTCACCGGCTTATTTTGCGGGAATGTCGGCTGTGTCGTTGAGGGGAGATTGCTTGGTCGTTTCGTTGGAATGACGTGCTTGTTCCTCCATCTTTGCTTCTTGGCTCTTCTATCTATCTGGACAGTCTTTTTATCTTCTTCGTTGTGGTCTCCTTCGTTGTGGTTATCCTTCGTTGTGGTTATCCTGTCGACTCTCTGTAATAATGTGTTGAGTCGACTTATCTGTGATTAGGGATCCTGTCGACTCTCTGTAATAATATGTTGGGGTTTGGTAAGCCTGTTGTAGAACCTCGTCGACTCTCGCTATAAGTTGTGGCAACCGAGGGTCAAACCTGTAGTAACCGAGAGGGACAGCCAGGGCGTGGAGAGTTTTCCAGTACCTCTCTGCACCTTGTAGGACCTTTAACAGTTCTCACAAAGTACAGGCAGTCGTGGTCGAGGCAGAGTGGAAAAGGCTTGGGAATGTCCACACACACAAAACGAAGCGACACAGTTGTCGAAGGAAAATTCCTTGAATAGATAAAAAGCGAGCCAAGAGCAAGATGGAGCTAGAGTAGATTTCTTACTGTTTTACATGGTCGATGAGTTGGTCCTTGGAGACGATAAGGGGTGACGCTGACCGGAAGACTCACTGGAACTGAACTGGCTGTTGCTACGTGGGGTCCTATTTATACAACTCGTTGGACCAGGAAGGGAACCAGGAAGTATTGCCTTTCTGCATGTGTCCGCTAATCGACTCTGGCACCGGTCTGTCGGCTTCCATCTATCTTTAGAAGTTATTTTGTGATTCTCTCAATCTTGCTTTTAACTCAGCTTATAATCTATTATATAGTTTTATTTATTCATCCTCAGTACATTACATATGGGGATACAAGGACACACGTCAATTATGCGTATAATTAGTTATAGTTTATAATTAGTTCTATATACAACATGACAATCTTGTTATAAATATTATAATATATAGGTTTGTTGGTTTAAATTATCATATATATATATATATAGTTATTTAAGATAAAAGAGACATATCCTGACCGCGCTAACATAGGCATTTGTAGATGGCAGAGCGCCATCTAGTAGAACAAAATTAAACTAAACGTTTATTAACTTGTTCCGTGATATTAGGCAATTATACTTTTTATATTTTATCATTTCTAACATATATATATATATATCAAAATTAAAGATACTTGACGTTTCGACGAAAATCTTTTGTCCTCGTAAGGAGCGAACAAAAATTAAAACATTTGTCAAAGCGTTAAAAGTTATTTTGTCGAAACGTCGAGATAAAAAAAGTATTTACTGTCCGAAGTATCTTTAATATTAAGAGCTATGAATGCCGGCCAGGCAGCCTCTATATTTACGGTATATAGCATTGTATTGTATGATATTTGCATGGAACCATTATCAAGCTAAATAAAAGATTGTACAGAAATGAAATGATACAAAGATCATGGCAGCTTTTTCCATTATCCTTAATAAATATATAAAATAATTGAGTCTCTAAATTGTCTTTCTAATCATTTCTGCTCTTATTTCCATATTGGAAAGACTATGCAATTAATCAAGGTAAGGAATAGATATATTTGGTTTTTAAAAAAACAATTCTTTTGAACCTTAATCGAATTTATTTTTAGACAACATACTTTGAGAATAAATTTAAGCAAGCAAATTTACATTTTGTTTTTCAAATAGCCATTATATTTCTTTCTATTTCATTTTGTAATTTGTCTTTGATATTATACACGAAATCAAATATGAGTTTTGCAAATGGAAACATTAAGACGTGAAAGTTTCTTTTACACATAAATCAAATTCTACAAAGCGGTCTGGTAGATTAAATTGGCGGAACCGCTGAGAGGGTTCACTACTGATGAGCCAATCCCTCCTAATATATATTCATCGCAGTAAGGAAAGTAAAATATGATTTAAGTGTGAAAGAAACATTCGTATCTTAATGTTTCCATTTTCTATATATTGATGACGCGTTGTTGCTTTGATCTTAATGTTTCCATTTTCTATATATTGATGACGCGTTGTTGCTTTGATCTTAATGTTTTCATTTTCTATATATTGATGACGCGTTGTTGTTTTGATCTTAATGTTTCCATTTTCTATATATTGATGACGCGTTGTTGTTTTGATCTTAATGTTTCCATTTTCTATATATTGATGACGCGTTGTTGCTTTGATCTTAATGTTTCCATTTTCTATATATTGATGACGCGTTGTTGCTTTGATCTTAATGTTTCCATGTTCTATATATTGATGACGCGTTGTTGCTTTGATCTTAATGTTTGAATTTTCTATATATTGATGACGCGTTGTTGCTTTGATCTTAATGTTTCCATTTTCTATATATTGATGACGCGTTGTTGCTTTGATCTTAATGTTTCCATTTTCTATATATTGATGACGCGTTGTTGCTTTGATCTTAATGTTTGAATTTTCTATATATTGATGACGCGTTGTTGCTTTGATCTTAATGTTTCCATTTTCTATATATTGATGACGCGTTGTTGCTTTGATCTTAATATTTCCATTTTCTATATATTGTTGACGCGTTGTTGCTTTGTGAATATGAATATTCCAAGTACTATAGAATTGAAAAAAATGAAAGAAACCATAAAATATAATTATTAAATATCTGTATGTGAGACCGAGTTATATTAGGAAGATAGTTACATATCAGTTTAAATCTAATCATCAAATATAACATATCTATGAAACAGTATGCGGAGAGAAATACATCTGTTTCAAGTATAATGGCTTAAAATAAATGAAAAAAGGATGATATATTATATCAGATAAAAAACTAATAAAATTATAATATTAACCCAGGGGTCGTCAAACCTTTGAGTCGGAAGAGTCTAGAATTACAATTTACAAAATTCCAAAGTATTCAAAGAGCCACAAATTTTGTTCTTGCCAACAATAAATAGTACTCGCATAAATAATATTTACGTATGGAACTATATAAAGAGCCGCAGCTTCACATCCAAAGAGCTGCATGTGGCTCGTGAGCCGCAGTTTGCCGACCTCTGTTTTAACCTATTTGTCATGAAGATAAACTGCCCAGCCGGCATTCATAGTTTTTAAAATTAAAGATACTAAGTGATGTCGCCCTTACAACCTTGGAATAATTTTAACGCCTTGCTAATTTAATTAATTTTTATTTGCTCCTAACGAGAACAACAGATTTTTGTCGAAGCGTCGAAAAGATTTACTGGCCGAAGTATCTTTAATTTTAATAACTATTTACTTGTGTATTTCTAAATATAATTTCTGAGTAAAATAATTGAAATAAATATCAAATATTATATTTATACAATGATAAAACATCGCTTTTAAAAACGTATTCGGTTAAAAGACCTTAAACTCTAAACCAAAAACTCGTTTAAGTGATTAATTGATAGAATTTTTTCTTTTCGATAAAACAGTTTTTTGGTAACCTCAAATTTTTATATCGACATTTTCCACCTATTGTGTTTAGGTTAAGAAATATCTTGAGTTTCATTCCCCACAATAGAGATAATAAAAGAAAACCCATCCCTAGATTATATTTAAATAAACAAATATCCTCCTATATATGAAAATTCATAATAGAAATTTTGAAAATATATTTTTCTTTCCGAAACAATTCGAATTTTTGATAGGATATTGGTTAGGATGTCATAAATCTATACAAAGAAAGGTCTCCCCATTCTGTCAAAATAGACCCTTTGACATTGAGTAGTGCTCACATTCTTAATGGCAAAGGAAAACGCATTCTACTTCATCCAATAATGATCTTAAGCTCTACAAGCTTGATATCTCAATATGATTGAATGGAAATAAGAAAGAAGAATAAGAATAAATAGATCCAAAAATATGCATCGTCTCTTTGTAGACCAGGATTAGTTTCAAAGTCACAATACCAGCTTTGGCAAATTTCACATGCCCACTTAGTGACCATGGTTTAAGGCGGTTGTTATTCCAGGGTTGTTGTTATATTCATTGAATCCACAAGGGAATGCGGAATATATAAATCTTGGCAAAGAGAGTTTCATTTGGTGGAGCGACTAGGTCAATTTCAGGACGAAATATAGAGGAATTATTTATATATTTTAATATGATCAATTACGGTTGATATATTTTTATTTGAAAATAGTACAAATGTGATATTGTACTGGGATAAGGTGAATAAATTAAGAAAAAGGCATCTCCTTATAGTGCAATTGAAAGCTGCTGATGGCCTGCGCCATTTATCTTAATAAATACCAAATACTCGTTGATTTTTATTTATTCCAGATTTAGCCAAATACAATTCTTGATTAATAAAGAAAAGCTAACTATAAACGAGTTTCGGGCTGTTGGCCCTCGTCAGCGCGGTGCAAGCTGTACCTCAACGAACCAAAAACAGGCCATCCGGGCATCCTGAAAAATCGCGTACGTGTTAGCTTTTTTTTATTAATCAAGAATATTAAAAATCAACGATAAGTTGGTATATATTCCGATAGATGGCGCAGGTCATCAGTAAATTTCAGTTGCATGATAAGGAGAGAGAGAGATGACTTTGTTTCAATTTTTATTTCAGGGGATTCTATCTTTCGATTTTACAAAAATAGTTTCAATAGTGTATTATTCTGATTATGAGATGAAAAACAAGAAAGTTATCCCCATTGGCAGTGTTGTTTTTTACATTTCATATCAGAAGATTCTTAACTTTCGATTTTACTAATGTTTTACTCCCAATTTAGCTCTTGAAAAGACAAAATACCTCTTTTCTTAAACTAAAAATAAATAAAGATATTTTATATAAAATAAAAGGATTTAAAAGCGCGAATGTTTCTTTTATACATGAAACGAACTTCTACTGTCCTTACTGCGATGAAAAAATATATTGGGAGGGCTTGGCTCATCAGTGGTGAACCCTCCTTATGTCCATAGTTTACTTGAAAACCATTTCTAAGATTCCATCCTTCAGTGTAGCATATAAAAGCAGAATGATCCAATACAGTATTAGAGCTCTGAGAAGCGGTCTGGTGTATTAAATTGGCGAAACCGCTGGGAGGGTTCACCACTGATGAGCCAAGCCCTCCCAATATATTTTTTCATCGCAGTAAGGACAGTAGAAGTTCGTTTTATGTATAAAAGAAACATTCGCGCTTTTAAATCCTTTTATTTTATATGTATAGATGGCGCGTTATTGCTTTGTGTTAATCTATTCCTAATGGCCTTGTCTTTATAGTTTGCTGAAGAGCATTGCTCGAAGCAAATATTTGAATGTAATTCTACTATCCTATAAGCTTATGTCCATAGTTTACTTGAAAACCATTTCTAAGATTCCATCCTTCAGTGTAGCATATGAAGGCAGAATGATCCAATACAGTATTAGAGCTCTGAGAAGCGGTCTGGTGTATTTAATTGGCGAAACCGCTGGGAGGGTTCACCACTGATGAGCCAAGCCCTCCCAATATATTTTTTCATCGCAGTAAGGACAGTAGAAGTTCGTTTTATGTAAAAAAGAAACATTCGTGCTTTTAAATCCTTTTATTTTATATGTATAGATGGCGCGTTATTGTTTTGTGTTAAAGATATTTTAGCCGAAGTGTCCTGACTTTAAATATCTTTGCATGTCAACCATGCCAATCTTTTTCTTCAAGATAATATCCTTGTGTCCATTATTAAAAGTCTATCAATACAAATATTTATTATTTTTCAATATATACATTTACCGTTTTCCATATATATATACAAGATAATGTTCCCGATAATATCAATATTATCCAAGATCTCTGACTGAGATAGATTTTAATAAACGAAAAAAACTCTTCTAAAGTCTCACCAAATAGGAGAGGTAAATACATTAAAAAGGTGGCACGATTTATATAATGTTTTTATTATCACCTATATTTTACTTTTGATGAAATGTACTTAATTATTCGCCTGATAATATCAATATTTTGAATTCTTTATTTTTAAATATTCATAGTTAATTTTATGTCTATACCATCATGAAGATAGTGTATTCAAGAATTTCTTTAATCTTTATTTTTTCTTAATTTTTCTGAAGTGATAGAAGTACTTTTTTGAAAATAAAATAAAATAGTCCCTTGCATCAATATTGAGTAAAATTATCAGGCCTCCAGGGAAAGTATATTTTCAAAAACTTACGGGCACGGACGCCCCTTCATGGTATAATGATTCGCTAAGAGAACACGAGTTTAAAAACTGTCAGATACTAATTTACATAATTTTATTAAAACGCTATAAATAAATATAGGCCTCTAGAATATCACTAAGGAAGCAAGGAACATATATAAGATGTAGTTATTATTGAGAGATGTACATCTAATTCTCACTGTAAATATACTTTTCTCTGGAGGCCTGTTGTTTTTACTCAAAATTTTGAAAGTTACATTTTTTCTTAGTATTTACTATTTTCATTTGAACTTACTGGAGATAAAATAGAAGGAACGTTGACAGAGAGTTTGTCCTTATTGTCTTTTCATTATTAAGTATGATCAATAAGAAAATAATCGAAGTAGATTGGAATTCTTCATTGGCAAAGTATTTTTTCGAAAATTCATCGTGGAATTGACATATTGAAATTGGAATTATCCTTGTTAATACCATATGACTATTCTTTACGGCCTTAAATTATTATAAATATATGCATAGACAATTGTAAAGGCAAACATACACTGCGTGACATTGAAAATGGAACACCAAGAAATAGTGGCCAGAACATTATGCAAATTTCAGGTTAGACGCGCCTAACCGAGTTATGCAAATGATGTAAAATGCGCAGCTCTCGTGCGCACATGGAGTAAGATATAAGGGAAGGAACTTGCAGAAAGGACAGTATTCGTGTCGTTATTTCTTCAAGGAAAATCATTGTAGAAATTTTGTTATTGTGTCAAAAGACACGTGTAATAACAGAGAATGCCAGGTCATCGTAAACGGAGGCAGTTCAAGCAGACAGACGCTTTTACGAGGGGCATGGTGATCGGACTGAAAAGGGCAGGTTGGTCCATACGTTAAATCGCAGCTGATACACACCTTGGTGCGTCCACGGTGCACCGACTGTGGAGAAGATGGTTGGAACAAGGAAATGTGGCAATTTATAGGAATGTCGGTGCAACCAGAGTGACGTCAGCACGTGTGGATCGGCGTATCCTTCGACAAGCAGTGGCGGCCCCACAAGCCACTTGTACCGCCATCCTGCAACATGTGCAAGACACCCTAGATCATTCCATCTCGACCAGAACCATTTCCCGTCGATTGGTTGCTAATGGCTTGCACTCATGCCGTCCGCTAAGAAGACTGCCATTGACCCCACCGAATAGGCACCAACGTTTGGAATGGTGCCGGGCTAGATCGACGTGGATGACGGAATGGCACAGGGTCGTGTTCTCAGATGAGTCGCGTTTCTGCTTGTCCAATGATAGTCGCCGTGTACGCGTGTGGCGTCGACGTGGAGAAAGGTCCAATCCGGCAGCAATTGTGGAACGCCCCACCGTGCGACAACGTGGAATCATGGTTTGGGGCGCAATCGCGTATGATTCCAGGTCACCTTTACTTCGTATTCAGGGCACTATGACGGCCCAACGATACGTTGATGATGTGCTGCGACCGGTGACACTCCCCTACCTTCAGGGGGTACCCAATGCCCTTTATCAGCAGGATAACGCCCGACCGCACACTGCTCGCATTAGCCAACAAGCTCTGCAAGATGTACAGATGCTTCCCTGGCCACCGTACTCTCCTGATCTCTCACCAATCGAGCACGTCTGGGACATCATTGGACGCCGTTTGCATGCCTTGCCACAGCCGCGTTCAGAAGACGAACTGTGGCAAATGGTTGAGAGGGAATGGAGAGCCATCCCTCAGGACGCCATCTGTACTCTGAATGACTCTCTACCTAGACGTGTTGCTGCGTGCATCGCCGTCCGCGGTGGTCCTACTTGCTACTAAGCCGACGCCGTTCTCGCTCTGTATTATGACTATCATTTTGAAATAAAGATCACTTATTGTTCGTCCCTGTCTCTCTCTGTCTGCCGAGTTTCATCACTTTCTGACCACTATTTCTTGGTGTTCCATTTTCAATGTCACGCAGTGTATATGTCAGCGCAAGTGTCCCTAGGGTAGGGTCGGCAAACCTTTGAGTCGGAAGAGTCAAAAATTTCAATTTAGAAAATTTCAAAGTTTTTAAAGAGCCACACAATTTTTTCTTGCCAACAATAAATAGTACTCGCATAAATAATATTTACGTATGGAACTATATAAAGAGCCGCAGCTTCACATCTAAAGAGCCGAATGTGGCTCGCGAGCCGCAGTTTGCCGACCCCTCCGCTAGGGGGACATAGCGCTTTAAATTGAAATAAATATATTATGGAATTGGCATAAGTACACATTAATTGTATTATTTTGATTATTACTAACTGAAAAATTTCCTTTGTAATTCTCGCTTGATTCTTTTTTATTAAAAGTATTTGGAGTATATAATGTAAATATTTCACAAATAATCCTTTTTATTTATATTAATCCGATATAAAATTCGAAGTTTATTGTAACTAATTCAAGAATTCTCTCACTCTCCTCTCCTATTTGATATTTTTCAAAAATAAACAGTAAATTTAGAATATTTTAGAAATTTCATAGTTTCAGTTTAAATAAACATTGCTACCCCCGAAATTTAAACAAATATATATTAATAAATATTTGTAAATTATAAAAAATGTTTTGGGGATAAGATTTTCTTATTTTTGATGCCATTGTATAAGTTGTATAAAAACCTAAACAAGAATTATTTATCAACATTACCACTTGCGCCTCTAGCTAACAAAATGACTTAGCTACAACGGAGCCTTTTTTAAAGAAAATAAAAAAGGCATATTTTTATCGTGCAACTGAAAGCATCTGATGGCTTGCTCCACAACTATCGGAATAAATATAAAATATTTGTTTATTTTTAATTATTCAATAAATTGCAAAGTACCCATTCTTGATTAATATTATTTTATTATTTTAATTCTATAGATTTAGATATTTTTAACTCCGCCTTTGCCGGTCCCAAGCCCGGATGAAAAAGGAGGAGGAGCAGTAACAAGCTTACTAGAAAACCTAGGCTCAGCTTGCCCGGCTGATAGTACACTGTAAGGGCTCCTAATCCAGGGATACAGGATGAGCAACGTCTGTATTCCATGTTAGGAGCGGCTGCACATGGCGTCTGTTTCTCATGTCAGAAGCGGCCATTTCTTTCGGAGCTAAGTCGGCCTGCCACTGAGTAGTGCTCCCTGTCTTAATGACAAAGGCAGACGCATTCTACTTCACCCAGTCAAGATTGTTGTCAAAGCTTGATACCCTAATATGATTGAGTGTAGATAAAAAAGAAGAAGAATAAATATAGATTTTTTCTTAAATATATATTTTCTGACTGGATCTCATATTAAACTGCATATTTACCAAAATGTGCTTCAATTTTATCAATGATTGTGTAGCATACATAAAAATATCATTATATTTATATAAGAATATTTCGCTTTATTTATATAAAAAGAAATAAGGGAGAGGTTTTTAAAAGGTTTTCATATTACCACCATATCAATCGTTAAATGCTATGCTTGCTTCATTTCATCATTAGTTCTGTTATTTGCGTCATTTCATAAAGTAATCAAATAGGACGTTTAAACTAAGTCAATTTATAGTGAAACAAGAGTACATCTACTGATTATATTGGCCAATAGTGTGACAACCTTCCTCCTATTATAGTATATATATTTGTATAGAGAGAGAAATAATGAGGATTATAAAGACTGTATATATTATATCAAACCTCTATGTGGCGCTGAGTTTGTTGTTGATGCACATTAATATGCTATAAACCTTGATATTGTCACGTTGATAATTAGGAAAGACAAACTTCAGGATGACACAGCAATTTATTTAGGGCAAATACAAACTATGTTCAATCAAATACAAGATAAGTAAGAAATAAGGGATTTTACAGAGTAGCAAAATATAAATATGGAAATTGATACTATTTTAATAAAATTTTTAAAAAATATTCGCTACATAAAGGTTGGAGTTTAACCAACTGAAATACTGGTGAAATAAATGATATTTTGATCCAATATATGTATTTTTTAATTAAATACCGCATGAGTAATAAAACCTTAAATGGCGAAAGAAAACTTCCTCACAGTAAAACAGCTGAATGATAAATTCGCCGATGTCGACCGAGGATCAAGACCCATTGACATTCTGGGGGAGACCATCCTGGGATGATGGAAGATTTAAAAGTCTATTACCGGGTTCCGACATTTATCTTCTCTCGCTGGAATAGAATATTCCACGCTACTGTGTACAGTTTCTTACTGTTTGAGACTGATAGACAAACATAGACCCTCATCCTTCTAACTTCAATGGCAATTCATTGGAGCCAGATTGAGACAAGACCTTCTTGCCCAGTGATATCGATTAAACTTAATTTTTTCATCAAATTGTCATCTCATACGGGTTTCCACCTGATGTGGAATATTCGTCTTCAGAGGATGACTTTATTGATTTATTTTATATTTTCTACTCAAGATTTCGGGTTTTTGAGAAAAAAATATATATAAGAAATCTAGAAACTCTTCCTTGTAGCCGTTTTATTTATTATTCAAAATATCTCACTTTGAAATTCCAATATCCTTCATATTTGTTTGTATATACACTGCGTGACATTGAAAATGGAACACCAAGAAATAGTGGCCCGAAAGTGATGAAACAATAAGTGATCTTTATTTCAAAATGATAGTCATAATACAGAGCGAGAACGGCGTCGGCTTAGTAGCAAGTAGGACCACCGCGGACGGCGATGCACGCAGCAACACGTCTAGGTAGAGAGTCAATCAGAGTACGGATGGCGTCCTGAGGGATGGCTCTCCATTCCCTCTCAACCATTTGCCACAGTTCGTTTTCTGAACGCGGCTGTGGCAAGGCATGCAAAGGGCGTCCAATGATGTCCCAGACGTGCTCGATTGGTGAGAGATCAGGAGAGTACGGTGGCCAGGGAAGCATCTGTATATCTTGCAGAGCTTGTTGGCTAATGCGAGCAGTGTGCGGTCGGGCGTTATCCTGCTGATAAAGGGCATTGGGTACCCCCTGAAGGTAGGGGAGTGTCACCGGTCGCAGCACATCATCAACGTATCGTTGGGCCGTCATAGTGCCCTGAATACGAAGTAAAGGTGACCTGGAATCATACGCGATTGCGCCCCAAACCATGATTCCACGTTGTCGCACGGTGGGGCGTTCCACAATTGCTGCCGGATTGGACCTTTCTCCACGTCG
The DNA here is from genome assembly GCA_030710605.1 of Cordylochernes scorpioides. Taxonomy (NCBI): domain Eukaryota; kingdom Metazoa; phylum Arthropoda; class Arachnida; order Pseudoscorpiones; family Chernetidae; genus Cordylochernes; species Cordylochernes scorpioides. The sequence continues at coordinate 91,136,701 of CP092868.1, forward strand.
ACGCCACACGCGTACACGGCGACTATCACTGGACAAGCAGAAACGCGACTCATCTGAGAACATGACCCTGTGCCATTCCGTCATCCACGTCGATCTAGCCCGGCACCATTCCAAACGTTGGCGCCTATTCGGTGGGGTCAATGGCAGTCTTCTTAGCGGACGGCATGAGTGCAAGCCATTAGCAACCAATCGACGGGAAATGGTTCTGGTCGAGATGGAATGATCTAGGGTGTCTTGCACATGTTGCAGGATGGCGGTACAAGTGGCTTGTGGGGCCGCCACTGCTTGTCGAAGGATACGCCGATCCACACGTGCTGACGTCACTCTGGTTGCACCGACATTCCTATAAATTGCCACATTTCTTTGTTCCAACGATCTTCTCCACAGTCGGCGCACCGTGGACGCACCAAGGTGTGTATCAGCTGCGATTTGACGTATGGACCAACCTGCCCTTTTCAGTCCGATCACCATGCCCCTCGTAAAAGCGTCTGTCTGCTTGAACTGCTTCCGTTTACGATGACCTGACATTCTCTGTTATTACACGTGTCTTTTGACACAAGAACAAAATTTCTACAATGATTTTCCTTGAAGAAATAACGACACGAATACTGTCCTTTCTGCAAGTTTCTTCCCTTATATCTTACTCCATGTGCGCACGAGAGCTGCGCATTTTACATCATTTGCATAACTCGGTTAGGCGCGTCTACCCTGAAATTTGCATAATTTTCTGGCCACTATTTCTTGGTGTTCCATTTTCAATGTCACGCAGTGTATATGGATTTCGCTTTGTTAAACACAATGAAACGCACGGGAAAATACAAAATTGATTGATTGAATGCAATTATTGAATATTATAATGTTATTTGTTTTAGTAAAAATCATTTTATTCGCGATCTAAAGTTGTGGCCCACTGTACGTATTACATCCCAAACACAATGCGACTCTAGCTATCTCTGTCTTGAGCTCGATGTACCATCTCTGTGACCGTTAAGCCAGTCGGCGGGCGTCCAGATATGCGTCGCCCAGACGTCTTCGGGTCAGTATGGTGTTTTCCTACCCCTGCGTCGCGCGATGTAACCGAAGAATCTCAAACAGTTCCGTTGTACACGTCGCAGAAGTCGGTCATCTTCAGAAATCGATAGTTGTGATAGTATCGATGCATTCGTCCTACGAGCTGCCCAAGATATACGAAGCATTCTTCGCCAACAATACTTCTCGAACGCATCGATTTTATTCTCTAGCGATGATGTTATAGCTCAAAACTCTGAATCATGAGTAGCCACTGAAAAAGCTAGTGCCCGGACTCTCTTTGGTTCTTGTCGTGATACTGTGGTATTTCAACAGTTTTGTTAGTCTTCCCATTGCCGCTTCTCCCATCGCCATCCTTCTCCGGACTTCTCCCCCAGATCCTCCCTTGTTAGTTATTAGGACACCGAGGTAAGTGTCCACCATTCCAACATCCCATGAGATGGCTGAGTTTTCTTTTAATATATGTGTTCTAACAAACATCAAGAGCTGGCATTTGCCTCGATTTGGCTTCATTCCCACTTCCCCTGAAATTATTTCAATTCTGAGAAGCAGGTTTGCCATGTCCTGTTCACTTCCTGCAAGCAGAACAGTTTCATCCGCGTATCGATGATTTGAGACAAGTCTGCCCCCAATCAACACTCCATCTCCCTAACCTTCGGTTGCCCTTCTCCAAATATGTTGAACAGAGTTGGAGAAAGCTACGCAGCCCTGTCTTGTCCCTCTCCCAATCTTAAATTCCTCAGACATGAGGTCTGCCACACTCACCTAAGTTGAGTTATTAATATATAGGTTCCGATTGAGTACTATCAGATGTTCTGGTGTGCACATTTCCCGTAAGATGCACCACAGATGATTCCACGAGACCATGTCAAATGCCGTTTCGTAGTCTAACAAAGATAGGTATGGGGAGATGCAGTATTCATATGTCTTTTGTGTTATTTGCCGAATTTTTAAAATCTGTTCTCGAGTTTCTTTTCCTGGCATGAAACCAGCTTGTTCTTGAGAGATTTGAGGGTGTATATAATACAATATTGAAATTTTGAAATAGAAAATTTATAAATTATATTTCAAATATATATATATAATAAATATGATACACTGCGTGAGAGGAATTATCGATATTTTATATTCCATTAGTTTCTAGATTGTAAAAAATATTAAAGGTTCATTTGAAAAAAAAAATATATCAATATAAATAAACGAAAAATATTTGCAAATATATTCAAATGTTTTAATACCTTGAAAAAGGTTGGCATTCTTCCAACTGATATATTGATAAATTAAATAATATTTTAATCCCCAATATATGCCTTTTTTAAATTAAATATTCGCATATATTCAGCGCAATAAAATATCTCTACAATATAAATATCTACCAATGGATATATTCAGTAGCTCTCTATGCAATGCCTTAGGAAATATCAGCAGACTGGAACTGATCTGCTGCGACAATATTAATCAGTTATTTAAATGCGCTCTAAGAAGGTCATTATCTATTAATTGTCTTCCAAATTAATAAACGCCCTGAATTATTCAGCGTTCCTTTACGTCACAAATAGCTAATTACTTAGGCAAATATGCTAATTATCATATATTATACCGCGACAATTCTATGACAGTTTTTATTGAAGTTGTTCATGAAGAGGGATGATTGCATAATATACGAATAAATATACCGCATATATTATTGATAATATATGCTGAATGTATTGTTTATGGAATATTTATATTTATAATTAATTTTAGGAAACTAAGGAGAGATATTTATAACCCAGGTTTCTGGAGCGCAGAGCGCCAACTACTCTGTAAGGAAACTAATAAATTTTATTAATATGATTGTAGATATTACCAGAATTTATTTTGTACACAGTTCTCTGTTTTCGTAAAGATTTAGGGAACTTAATTTGTCCTTAGAATGTTCAAACTCTTACATTTATTTTCTCTTCTTTCTTTTAATAATAATGATGAATTAACAATTTTGATATTATTTGATGGCAATGCTTTTTTTAAATTTTCTATCGTTTTCCATGTTAATATCATTCTTTACGGCAATATTTATATTGTAAATATGTATAAATAAATGTATAGGCATACAAGTATGACAGCGCAAGTGTCCTTAGGGTAAAATAGCGTTTTAAATTGATATAAATGAATAAATTGTTTATGGAATCAACTAATTTAGTATTTATTCTAGCACCTAATTTTCCTATTGATATACAGTTGAATTGTATTTATTTTACGTTACCATTTATCTTTTAAATTAAAATATAAGGTGATATCCAAAGGATTGTGTTTAATTAATATTGATAAATAAAAGCAAAATGTGTGATTTTATAGAAATATTCAATATTTTATTAAGACACACACAATTGAAGAGCCTAAATAAAGTCAAATTTCATTGACACAGAAAAAGTGTCTGTTCATTATATATAGAATCCAAAGTAACAATGTTAGTTTTTCAGAGTAGAGACAAAATATGCAAGAAAGATTTAATACAAATTTGTACCATTGGCAATGAAATGAGGAGTGCCTAACTGAGTAGGGAAAAACAAGAAATGAAAAAGCAATAAAAGCTAGTTTCCTTTAAAGAAAGGTATTTATAAATTCTATTAAATCTCATTACAGGTTCCTTCTGTTGGACTGTGGAACACCAGTAGGTGAATTGAGAATTTGAGATGTTTCAAAGGTCCAACTGGTCTGATGAATCGAGGTGTTTGTATACGCTCCGTACTCTCATTTGAACTTTGCTAAAATAAATTCGAGAATTTTGACCTAAGTGTGTTTGCAATGAAATGGAATGATTATAAAACACATATCATCATAGAAATTTGCAAATAAAATTTCGGCCAAAAAATAAAATAGAAATGAATATTAAGTATAGGGCAATATAACGATCCTATTATGCATAAGAAAGGAAAATAATTAAGCACGCAAATTTCTTTCAATCATAAACCGAACTTTTTTTCTACTGTCCTTACTGTGATGGAAAATATCTGGGGGGCTTGGGGCTCATCTTACAGAAATGAATATCAATAATTAATGATTTGGCGATTTTATTAAACACAGCGCCTCTTTTTGTTACAAAATAGCGGGTAATATTCGTTATTTCAATTGTTTTGTTGAATTAAGACCCTTTCTTAATTTTATTCTTTTGTTATCGTTTATCTAATTATATCCAAGTCATTAGAAACTTCAGTTTCACGATAAGGAGATGTAATTTTCTTAATATATCCACTTTATCCCAATACAATATCACATTTGTACTTTTTTTCACATTGTTTAGCGTCCTCACGCAATTCTGGCCTTAACTACCCGTTTCATGATATCTCAGGATGCCTGAATGACCTGTTTTTGGTCGTTGAGGTACAACTTGCAACAGGTAACAGCCCGAAACGCGTACGTGGTTAGATTTTCTTGATTAATCAATAATAGGTATTTGGCCAATTCTCTGGAATAATTAAAAATTGACAAGAATAGTTGACATTTATTCTGAAAGATGGCGCAAGCCATCAGCATCTTTCATTTGCCCGATAGGGAGAACCTTTTTCTTAATTTATTCACCTTATCTCAGTATAATTTCACATTTATACTATTTCTTCACAGAATCATATTCATTATAAAAATGTAAATTGTAAAATAAAATACGTAATTGTATTATTCAGAGTGTAAGTTCCAGTAATATGAAATGCGGAAGCCATTATTCAATAATATATATGTGTTCTATTCTTCCTCCTCCCAAAATGGCATGTGTTACCTACAGAAGATTTGTGTGGCTCAATATTGAGACAGAAATTGACCAATTACAGACAGAATATCCCATGATATCATTCCACCAATGGACGTCGAACACAACCACGACCATTCCATTAGCAAACTGCATCACATTGCCTTGAAGTCCCTTTTAAAATCTCTTCCTAATAAATGAGGTAATTTTCCTACCCAGCTCTTTATAAACTTGAATTTGGCAATTCGCTTTTTCTCTTTTTTTTGTGGCATCGTTGCGACCGCCTATTAAATTGAGATGCCATTTGTTAGAATTCCTAGTGTCTTTTTTCTTTTTACAGATATCATCGCTATTATAATTTGATAAAACAAATTACCATTTTAATTCACCTATATCCTACTGTGTATTTATCCAAATTATTCAAATGTTAAATTTGAAACCTTTCGTATTTATTTTTATAAAAATAAATTTGCAAGTATATTATACTACTTTTTAAGCATATTCTTTTCCTTTTAGCTTAAAAAATCAAATATTGTAATAAAAATTGGATTTCTTCAAAGAATATTTATTCATTAAAGTTCACAATATTCTGGAAAGGTTGAAGGCCTATATTTATGTATCATTCTCATGAAAAATAATGTTAAAACCTCGTGATTATCAACCCTTTATTTATACAATTTGGCTAAATGAATTATTTTGTATAAAACATTCAATAAAATATAATTTAATATATTGATGTTTTTTTATAGTTTTAGCTCTAGATGTAATTGTGGTATCTTTCTGTAATCTTCGAATCAGGTACACATTTTAAAAATTATTCATTGAGGATTAAAAAGTTTGAAAAGAGTATTTTCAGTGATATTTATTTCAAAAAAATATTAACATTTAACTCTATAGAGAGAGGTAAATATAATTGTTACTCTCTAAATATTGATGTTAATTAATTCACACCTCAATCAGATAAAGACATTTCAATGTTGAGTTCTAAATAATATTTAAGTCAATAACACCTTGAGAACGATCTGGTGTAGAATTATCATATAGTTGTTAATGGTTTATTCCAAAGAGATACATGGTTATGAAAAGCTTCAAGTGGCAATTCGGTAGTTACGCGTCATATGCTGAGTATAAAATGAATAAGCAAAGAGTAGGGCTTATAGAAAAAAAACAGAATCATGATATTATAACTTATAAAATTAAGAAAGAAAAACTTTACGGTGACACGGCAATTTATTCAAAGCAAACACAAATTAAATTTGATAAAATACAAAAGAAGAAATGAAAGAAGTTTACACAAAGTGATAAAATATATTAAAACATAAAAAGCACTGATCTGTTAATAAAATAATGAATACTTAACTACAAAATTAATTTTACAAATTTTCAAATTATCTCTCTCCAAAATGAAGAAACAATTAGTTTTCGTATCCGCTCCCGAAGAGAGATGCAAATTTTTATTTTTTTGTGGTGTGATTTAGAGCTTTTACTCAAGACAATCTAGTGTGAAATGAAGGAACCAAGAGTATTAGATATTATTATTATAGTTAAAATATATAAAATAAATAAATATTTAAAAAAACAACTTAAAGTAATTATGAATAAATGTATCATCAGAAAAAAATGTCTTCAATCTCTATATATATATAAGTCAATTCCTGTCTGTCTGTCTGTTTCGCGATAAACTCAAAAACTACTGAACCAATTGGTTCCAAATTTTGCATGTCGCTTTTTATAAACCTGAGGGAAAATTTTGGCTACATTTTGCTTATTATTTTTGGCTATTTCTTTTTTTAATTTGAAGAACTATTTTTTTACGCGGACTAATCCGGAATGGAATGAATACCTAAATATGGCCATTTTTTTTAAAGCATCGGTGGCTTAGTGGTAGAATGCTCGCCTGCCACGCGGGCGGCCCGGGTTCGATTCCCGGCCGATGCATTTTTTTTTAATAATTTTTAAAACTAATTTATAAAAAATATAATATAAATATATACTATTATATCAACTATATGAATTGAATCAAATACCTAAACACTAATCTCTCTATATATAAAAGTCAATTTCTGTCTGTCTGTCTGTCTGTTTCGCGATAAACTCAAAAACTACTGAACCAATTGGTACCAAATTTTGCATGTCGCTTTTTATAAACCTGAGGTAAATTTTTGGATACAATTTGCTTAGTATTTTTGGCTATTTCTTTTTTTCATTTGAAGAACTTTTTTTTTTACGCGGAGTAATCCGGAATGGAATGAATACCCAAATATGGCCATTTTGTATACGCATCGGTGGCTCAGTGGTAGAATGCTCGCCTGCCACGCGGGCGGCCCGGGTTCGATTCCCGGCCGATGCATTTTTTTTTAACAATTTTTAAAACTCATTTATATTATATATTCTATATATATATAAATGAATGTTTGTATGTTTGTTTGTTTGTTTGTTGGTTTGTATGTCCGGTATACAAATTCGCAGTAGTTCACTAATTCAAACCAAAATTTCCATACATAGGTAAAAAAATACGAGGAAAACTATAGGTTATTTTAAATTATATATAAATTAAATATTAAAACTATATATTCAAATTATTTTACTTAGCTCACGAACAGCGCCCTCTATCAAGGTTATAAATACGTTTAAAATCGAAATCTTCTCAAAATTTTATTAATAATAGTGTTCGCTTAATAATTAGAATACTTGATCTAAATCGAAATATTTATAGACGCTCGCTCGATTTGAAGATTTATATCGTAACTAATCTGACTGTAAAGTTTGGAGCGAGACGTTTCATAAGAGTGACATCCACGGCGCCAATTTATAATTGTAACGAATAGTGTTTGAATAAAACATTTAATCGGGTAAACCCGGGCGTTGCCCGGGTCATTCGTCTAGTACTACATATATATCACATTGTATTGATAATTATAAAATAATAATAAATCATTTTCACACGTATGAGAATTAACACATACCACAAAGTTGAGAGATTATATAAATAATTGGATTCTAGTTTATAAATTACAAAATGACTTAAAACTTGTAAAATGACAATAATATATATTCGTTTTTTCCCACTATTCTTTATCTTCATATTTTACCTAAATTCCCTTTCCAAGGACTCTTCTAGATTTATATAAGCCGAATATATCTCAATATAATATTATTTTCTTATAGCAGCCACAAATTACCAAAATGTTAGAGGGTTCACCACTGTATAGTAAACCAGGCCCTCCCAATATTATCCCATCCAAACAGTAGGAATGTGTTTATCTGAAAAATAAAAGATGCACTGAAGAAACTAAATTTCTCATAAATTATCTTTCTGAATTTGAGAGGAACTGATACTTGTACGCACCCATTGTTTCGGATTATCTAAGAAACGTTGAGGTAAATATCCCCAACACTGGATCACCATCAGCGCTATTCAACAGATATCCATGACTATGTATTTCTTATTTATCCATAATACAATAATTCAGCGAAAAAAATATTGAAGGCGAATATTTCTTTTATACATATTTCAAACTTCTACTTTCCTTACTGAGATGAAGGAAATATTTGGATGGCTTGAATCATCAGTGGCTTTATTTAGATGGCACGCTATTGCTTTATATTAATCTATTCCGCTCTAAAGAAGCGGTCTGATTGGCTAAACTGATGTGGGGGTTTACCAATGATATGCCAAGCCTCTTAATATTTTTTTCATCGTAGTAAGGACAGTAGAAGTTTGATTTATGTATGAAAGAAGCATTCGCATTTAATGTTTTCATTTGCTATATTTAGATGAGAGCTATTGATTTAATAATGTCTGAACAATGTCAAACTAACGCGTATCAAATTTAGTTCAGTAAATGTCCGCTCGATCCATAAAAATGACCAGAAAGAAGCGTGCACTCGGCGTAGAATGCCCAAGTCCAGGGATATGTCCCCGGGGAAATTCAGCCATTTAATTCCTGCTGTCGTTAGGCCTAGGGTCTTCTTTCATTGAAACTCGGGTGATAAATTCTATCAACTCACTCGGACTCCAATTGGATATTTTCGCACAGAAATACCTATTTTCACACACTTCATAATTATAGCCATATAATCACAATTATAGCTTCATACATATTACAAATTACGATTTCATTCAGTGGTGGAATTTAAATGTATTTTTCTTCAAAAATAATCTACTATAAAATACGAATTAATGTTTATTTACATTACACACATTTAATTACACACGAAAAAAATAGAAAAAAAAGTGAAATTGTATTGGGATTAGGGCCTCCAATCCCGGGAAACGGGATCCCGGGATCCCGGAGCCAAATAATGATCCCGAAATCCCGGGATTCTGCTCGAAAAATCCCGGGATTACTGGTTTATACATCTGCATTTCGGGTCTTTTTTTTCTGAGAGATTTGAAATTATTTTCATGCACTAATAACGAAGCGTTATTCTGCAAGATATTTCCAAAATGGCAGCCTCTAGAATGAGAGTATGCAGCAGTATACATGGAGGGGGCCCCAGTTTTTGTTGACATGCAAATAGTGGCTTCTTAGATAGTAGCGGCATCCCTTTATTCTTGTGGCGGACCTGCGTGTAACATGGACCCGCCACTAACCTCTTATCTGGGCTCCAAATTGTTATATATATATATATATGAAATATATAGTTGAAGTTCGGTATTGTCGACTTGTAGTGAGAATCCTGTCGACTACTGAAATAATGTTGAAGTCCTGGTAGCTCTTGTTGTACTGTGTTGACCGAGAGGAACAGTCAGGATGTAGAGTTTTCCAGTACCTCTCTGCACCTTGGAAGACCTTTAAAAGTTCTCACAAAATACAGGCAGTCGTGGTCGAGGCAGAGTGGAAAGCTGGGGATATCCACACAAAAAACGAAGACACAGTTACACTAAGAAAGTTCCGTTAACAGATAAAAGCTGAGCTAGAAGCGCAAGATGGAAATAGACGAGTTCTTCCTAACTACATGTTGGATGAGATCGACATAACATACGACCGACGCGGCTTGCACTAAGGGTGAACTAAACTAAACTGAACTGAACTGACTGAGCTGTCAAGTCACTGTCAGGTGATGTATTTATGTTAAAGACGGGGGGGGACCTTATGTGACAGGGGCGTTTGAGAAAGGGCGCCTTTACCTGTCCAGGTGTGAGAGGGGTCTCTGCATTCCACCACATGTGACAGTGTGGGTGGCCTGTCGTGGGAATTGTGAATCTACCTGATTTATGACTTCCATATTTAGACTCTGTCGTTTTGGCAATACTATGCTCGATCTCTGCTTTAGCTCAACTTTTAAATCTATTACAGATTTTATTTATTTATCCACTTTGTACAAATAACGTTACATAGGTGATGCAATGACACAGATTAATCATGCGCATAATTATTTATAGATGTGTTTCTATATACAACATGGCAATCTTGTTATAAGTTATCTACACAATATGAGGTTGTTGTTTTAAATTACCATATATATATATATATATATATATATTTTTTTTTTAATCTATGTTTATACTCTCCATCCTGTACTCTGTATGCATGGGTCATCATGAACGCACTGCTCTGCTGTTCATTTTGTGAAACCCTCGCTAGCTTTTTTGTCATTTAATTTTAATTAAATTTATTTAATGTCATTTCATTAAATGCTTCGTCACTATCAAGCATCAGCCTAAAGTAGTTTTCAACGTATACTAACATAAAACAAAGTCTCTAAAACAATATTATCGGACCTTGTTATTTCTCAATAGAAAACGCGTCGGACATTTTTGGTAAGCTTATCACTTCTTGATTGTGATGGCGAAGTTTATTCCTATTTAATCAGAAGGAATCTGGTGCTATTACCTACGATTTATCCACAATCTCCAGTATTTTGAAAGAAAATATAAATGAAGTGACGAAAAAAGCTCGTGTGGTTGTGAAATTGTTCAAACGATCGCCGCTGAAGAACGAGATCTTACTGAACTACATGCGGCAAGATAATCGCATTTCCACCAGTATGTGTCTCATTCTCGACTGCAGATCGCGCTGGGATAGTTTATTGAACATGTTGGAGAGACTTCTCAGTGTGAAGTCAGCGATTCAGAAGGAGCTAATAGATGTGAATGCAAATGTCTGTCTAACTGATGAAGATTTTGATATCATGACGCAAGTAATTTCCGCACTGAAACCATTTCGGGCAGCTGTGGCGGCTATCTGTAGACGCGACGCTACGCTTTTGACTGCAGAAGCAACAGTAAAGTTTCTTCTAGAGGAGCTGCAAGCACAATATCATTCTCTGAGCAAAGATTTGCAAAAATCTTTTCAAAAGAGAATTTTAGAAGAGCGATGCAATAAAACATCTTTAGACCTCCAATATCTGCACAATCCGCAAGCACAGTTAGAAAAAAAAGAAGATGGTCAAAGACTTTAGCGTGAAATTGCTTTTGCGTCTTAAACCGTTACAGGAACAAATGGCCGAAGTAAGAAAATTCAGGCTGATAATTCGCAACTTCCTCGGATTTTACAAGAACGCCATGAGCCATCACAATCGAATCACCATCTTACAATTGAGCGCCGATTGCAAGAAGCTATTGAGGCTGTCTCTTTAACTTCAATTGCAATACCTACACCAGACTCCGCATCCTACTCAACTATGATTAACCACGAACTTAATATTGCTGCTCAGTTAGGCAAACGAGGACCCCATTTAGAGAGTGTGTATCAATACTTGCTGACAATTCCTCCAACGTCTGTGGAATCGGAAAGAGTCTTCACCTCCTATGGATACCTATGCAATAAGATACGTTCTAGTTGCATGATGACACTCTTGACAAATTATTTTTCCTACGCTCAAATCTTTCTCGAAATTGAATTTTTATCCTTAAAATAAAGTAATTCATGGTTTTTAAAACGGTGCTGTCTTCTTTCTAAACATTAATACATAGTTGGGCAAAATGCAATAATGATTACATTTTCTATAATCACAATAGCAAATAATCATGATTACATATGCTATAATTACAATTACAAGTAATTTTAATCACAATTGCTATCATTATATATAGAATTACGAGTAATTATGTTTGAATCGAATTGGCTTTGGCCTCCTGACACTAAGGAGGAGTCACCGCCTAATTCTTATTTTAACGCTGGTTTTAATTCTATGCTTCCTGACTCAGCGAGCTAACTCATTCAAACTTGAATAACTGCTATTGTCTCGTCTCACTAACTCTAATGACTCAACCACGTATATATTAATAACTCTTGTCTCACCAACTCTAATGACTCAACCACGTATACTTAATAACTATAACTGTCTTTATTTTCTAAAATCAAGATTATATACATTTCTAAAATTTACATAATTTAACAATAATTAACAAAAGTAAATTCTAACAATTTTGCATATTTAAGGCTGGAACATACTCCCCCCGGCCGCTGAACCCTGGTTCAGATTTGAAGGGAAGCGGAGCCAACTTCGTAATAGGTCGTAGGTAGACTCCGGTAGCAGCCCGAACTTGGGCAACTCGCACCTTCTGGTCTTGAAGAACGACAAATACTTCTCTGCAGTCTCGTGTTCTTTATCAGCTGGTCCCAATATGAACACCAGGTCCAAAGCTACAGCAGTGTATTGACTATCTCTGTATTTGACATAGGTTGGTAGTTCAGTCCATTGTTTAGACTTCAGGTTCAACTTCCATAAATATTTCGACTCCTTCCCAGCGTGAACAAATACAGCTCTTACCCAATCCTGCACAATAGTAAAGTGATTGATATTTTTTGGATAGCCCTCTTTCTCACCAAGAATCGGAATAGTTGTATAACACCCCCAGGAATCTGTTTGAAGTCGGTAGTTATACAGATTACAGAAGTGTTGTTCCCACTGCATTCGAGGGAATAGTAAAAGTTTCTTGTTGGTATAGCCAATCTGAAGAGAGAGAAATTTCTCTTTCCAAAATATTTTGTCTGATCCAATCAGATGCCAATCTTTGTTTAGGAGATGATAGGAGAAAACCTTGTAAGTAGAGTGGTCGCGGGTCTCTGCAAGCATAAACAAGAACGCCGATGGTGCAAATGTCATTGCCAGGACCAAGAGGTCAGTTTGGGGCGACTTCCTGCTTTTCACTAGAACAGAAGCCCGACCCTCTTTAAGTTTCACTCGGACAATATTGTCGGTGCAAGTTACCTTATTCCCTCTAGAGTGTATTCTCCCTCCTACAAAGTACACCCTTTTATCGTGAGAGGCATAAACGATAGACTTGGAAATAACTATTGGAGCGAAACCATTCACTTTTCTCCAGATCCATTTTTTGTGAGGGATGTGGTATTGGTACAATACCGAGCGGACATTCGGGCCATCTAGAGATTCCACATCTTCTATGAGGAGGTAAAGATGAGTTCCGTCGCCGACAAAGACCTTCGGGTAGCTACATTGGATGGCTTTGGTAACTTCTGGCCACTCTCCATTTTCCTTCAATATGGCGCGGTGGTAGACTGGTAGCCCTTCTAAATCCTCGACTTCTTTGACCGCGGTCTGCCTCTGGAGATTCGCCATTGCCACTGTAGTAGGTGAGAGGAAACCAATTGGATCGAAAATCCTCGCAATATTGGAGAGAAGATCTCTTTTGGTAACAACTTCCTCAGGAAGAGTTATATTAACTCTAAACGTATCTTGTACATGATCCCATACAATTCCTAAAATCTTGGATATGGCTCCTTTCTCCAAGTTAATTTTCCTCTCTTCGTTCATTTCCTCGACATGAGACACTATCTCGTGGCAATTTGAATTCCACTTTCTTAAGTGAAATCCTCCCTTCTTCATTAAGTCCTTTAATTGGTCTATTAGTTCTTTGGCTTCAGCAATCGTTTGAGCTCCTGTTAGCAGATCATCGACATAGAAATCATTCAAGGTCACCCTAGAAGCCTCAGGATAATTTTGGCCTTCATCTTCTGCTAACTGTTGTAATGTTCTCATTGCCAAAAATGGAGCCGAAGTTGTACCATAGGTAACAGTCAGTAGTCGATAGTCCACCACAGGCTCTTCTGGCGATGGTCTCCACAATATCCTCTGATAGTCCGCATCTTCTGGATGATGAGGCATGTAATAGCATCTGCACAATTCTCGCTTCACTTCTGCAATTGGGACCCTTTCCATGTGGTTTAAGTGTTCATATTCCTTCATGAATCCCCGGTATTGGTCATATAATTTCACATTCTTACACAATTTTCCTTCCAACGAAAGGAACCTTCTTAAAGATTTTTCTCTTGATTCACCCAGAAGCGGTCGATGTTGTCTGAATGGCAATTTTACCCAATACCTTCCATGGCTATCTCTGCCATGGTTATTCGAAAATAACCTTTCACAATCTTCGTCCTGTGTACAAAGATCCGGTGACGGCACAGATTCAGTTTCCCAGAATCTTTTCATTACGAATTCTAGTTCTGGTTCAGATTGTAAACTCAGGTTACAGACTTCTGTATTACTCTCCGATGTTCCCATGAGTTTTCCTAGAAGTACCCAACCTAGTCTTGTATTAATAGCCATTGGCAATCCTTCTCCGAGAGATATAGAGCCATTCAACATAAGTTCAGTGTATATATCTGCTCCCAATATCATATCTATTGGGGCTTGTATGTAGAACTCTGGGTCTGCCAATTTGAGGCTCTTCAAAGTTGGCCAATTAGGGTCTTTTAACCTGAAGTTCGGAATTTCTGAAGTGAGCACTCCCGTGACTACTGCCTCTACCGAGAATTCCTCAGAATTATTCAGTGGACAAAATGTCACACTTACTGTCGATGAAGAATGCTGCACTGGTGTGTTTCCAACCCCTATAATCATCCGATCTGATTTCCTTTGGACAAGTCCCAATCTTTCGCAGCATCCTTTTGTTATCATGGTGACTTGGGAACCGCTGTCCAGTAGGGCTCTGCAGGTGCATAACTTTCCAAGTCCATTTTTTATCTTGATTTCAGCTGTTGCGAGTAGTACGTGGCTATCATTGCAGTTTGCCTGTTGAGTATTCGTTAAATTGATAGCACTTTCATGTTCCTTCGGAGTTGTGTTCTCAACTTGGGCCGAAGCGCCTTCCGTGCTCGGTTTATCATAATGAATCATTGTGTGGTGCTTCCCCTTGCATACTTTGCATCGTTGGTTCAGCCTACAATTCCATGAGAAATGGCCTTTCCTCAAGCAATTGAAGCACAATTTATGACCTTTTACTACATTTAATTTTTCTTTTAAAGGCATTTTGCAAAATAAGCCGCACATGTATAGTGGATGATGCCTAGATTTGCATAATATGCAAGTGTCCGATTTCTCAATTAGCATCCCGTAGCTTTGGCATTTGGGAAATCTCGATCCGGTGGTTTCTTCCCTTTTTGAACATTCCTTGACAGCACAAGACATGCTTCTTGCATGTCTGGAAATGAACGCTATGAACTTGTCATAAGAAGGAAGAGTGTTGTCCACTGACAGTTCCCAATCCAACCTTAGATTTTCACTCAACTTCTGCTGGAGGAAGTGCACCAGGATCACATCCACTAATTGATTTCTCTTCAATTCCAGCGTTTCTAAGTTTCTTATGGCTTCATTACAAACATCCATGAATTCATGGAGACACTTAGCCGATGGATTCTTAATTGCCCGGAGAGAAAATATTTTTGACACCTGGGCATAAGCTAGCTCTCTCGGGTTATCATATCTTGATAACAGTGTATTCCATGCTTGGCCATAATTTTCACTTAGTAAAGGGAAACCCCTTATTAATCTGGCCGCTTCGCCTTTTACTGCTGAATTCAAATATTGTAACTTCTGTATATTAGTTAACCCTGGATGTGCATCGATGGTGGTGAGGAATAGCTCTTTGAAGTTGATCCAAGTGCCCATATCTCCATCATATATCGGCAAGTCAAATTGAGGCAATTTTATATTTGCCTGAGAGCCATTTGGCTTTATGTCCGCCAGTTTGTCTTTGAGTTTTCTCTCATTTTCTATTTTTACCCTCAAGCTTCCAATCTTGTTCATTGAACCATCATATGCCTCACTTTCTTTATCTATATCAACTTCATCCAAAGAAAACAGCTCGTCGTAGAGTTTCTCAATTTTCTCTTTGATCTCCTTTAATTCTTCACCCATTATTTCTAAGCGTATTGTTTCATCTGCCTCAATAATTGAATCCACACTTTCAATAAATCCATCAATTCTCCTTATCTGACAACTTAACTTTCTTTGGAGGATCCTTTCGTCTCGAGACATTTTGCAATTGTATTCTCACTGAGTTTCTGCTTAAATTTCTTCTGTTTCAAATCCTAATCAGGCTCTCGAGGGACCATGAATCGAATTAGCTTTGGCCTCCTGACACTAAGGAGGAGTCACCGCCTAATTCTTATTTTAACGCTGGTTTTAATTCTATGCTTCCTGACTCAGCGAGCTAACTCATTCAAACTTGAATAACTGCTATTGTCTCGTCTCACTAACTCTAATGACTCAACCACGTATATATTAATAACTCTTGTCTCACCAACTCTAATGACTCAACCACGTATACTTAATAACTATAACTGTCTTTATTTTCTAAAATCAAGATTATATACATTTCTAAAATTTACATAATTTAACAATAATTAACAAAAGTAAATTCTAACAATTTTGCATATTTAAGGCTGGAACAATGTTTACGTTCTAATGCAATTATTTTTTTTTGCAAAGTAATGCATTGCAAAGTAATCGTAATTACAAAGTAATGTATTACTTTGAATGGATTACTGCCCAACACTGCATTAAGAGATGTGGTCTAAGAGTTCCAAGAACAGTAATTTTTTTCCAGATGTGTGTACAGTAATTGACAGATAATTTCAAACTGTAACCCAAGAGCAATGATTTAGTTCATAAGCAGGCGCAAAATATATGGCTTTCAGGTTGTTTTCATCGAAGTAAGTGCCACGTCATTGGCACTATATAAAAGAAAAAAAGAAGAATATAACGAACGAAACGATAAACCTCTTGGCGTAGAAAGACGAAAATGTTTTTTAATCCCGGGATTGAGAAAAAAGCAATCCCGAATCCCGGGATTGAAAATATGTACCGGGATTGGAAGCCCTAATTGGGATCAGGTGGATAAATTAAGAAAAAAATAAAATTAATAATAACAGCACCCAATCTCTGTTTTCCACTCTTGAAATATTTCACCTCCCAATTCCTAAAACTTTCTTCTGTGTTTGAGAGGTTTCACAAGGATTCTGCCTTTCTCCACATTTCTATTATCCATTCCTTTTTTCACAACTAATTTCTATGCGAAAACAATTCTCAAATAATAATTGTTCATTATATAAAATATTTCAATTTTTGTAAATAAATACGTGTATAGAGTAAGGATTCTTCCCTGATTTTACACTTTTATTTGATCGATAAGGAATCAAGGGTTTCGTTTCTTCTCTTATTTCTTTTATTTCTCGAGCTTTCTGGCCAACATGTCCTTCAACACGGAGATCCTGAAGTAAAAATTATATTCAATTATAACACGCTATTTTGTTATGATTGGATAGTAGTTGTACTTCTAGATCTCTGTGTTGAAGGGCTTGTTGGTCAGAGAGCTTGAGAAATAAGAGAAGAAACTAAACGCTTGATTGCTTATTAATTAAATCAAAATCTTTATGTATATATATTGTCGCGGATATAAATAAAGCAAGGGAAAATTTGGGAATAAATTTATTTATTATAAGGGGTATTTATAGGGAGAGAGAGAGAGTACAACTTACCCCAAGTTAAAGATAAATCCTAATGAACGGGGTCAGCCACCGTCCCGTTTTCCTTATTTACAGATCAGCTCCTGAGAACCCCTCACACCTGTGGTCCCCCCGGGGTCCAGGGATGATTGACAGGTGTCCCATCTGGATGGAGCTTCTTGACGATATTATTTCTTCTCTAGTTTCTTATATTCACGTAGCAGTCTGTTGCAGGACGTCATAGTCCGAAATCTCGCCAAGATTATATCGCTTTAATAAATCGTCACCGTTATCTTTTATTCCTTCTTATAAATTATTTTTTTACACTCATTCATTTTGATTGAAGAATATATGGTTCGTTACCTGAGTTTTCTTTTTGTAATTTTGAACAAGCGCATGACGTGTTAAAGCCGATTTATGATCTTGGTTCCGTTATAATCAATCTTGTCGTTGAACATTTCAAATATTAATTGTGATAAATTCAGAATATTAACCTCAAAAATAATAATATAAACTTACTTATACTCATTCTGTTTTTTTTTCTCTTTTATTTTTATTTTCTATATATATATTTATCAAGAAATTGGGTTGGCCAAATATCACGGAGGAAGTTAAATAAACGTTTAGTTTATTTTTGCTCCACTAGATGGCCCTCTGACATCTAAAAAACACATGTGCTTTTGGTCAGGATATGCTTTCATTATTTTAAATATATATATATATATATATATATATATATACTTACCGAACATTATATATAAACAAACTAAATAAATATATATATATAAATATAACAGCAAAACGAAAACCATGCTCCAAACTTTAATAAACTAGATTTCTCAAGACACATATCTCAAATAGATTTGGATTGTTTTTACTTTTAAAATAAGGGGGAGGACAAATCAATAGCAGTAATAAATAAATCCAATTTGTCTCGAACCAGGCCATTTTAATAAAAAATAAACCGCGAGGTAAAATGAATCTTATTTATTTTCAGAAAGTAAAATAGGAACAAAATTTAATTGCATATTTTGTCTTTTTCTGATACGGTCTTCAATTGCGGAGAAGGATTTTTAAGCAAAGTTGGATTAATTTAGAACACAAACAATATTCTCTTTGTGTTTTTAATACCTAAAAGTGTACGGTTTTTCAGAGATTAGAGTTTCCGTTATGTTATAGAATGTTGTGCTTTAAGATGGTATGGAGAGGACAAAAATATTTGATTCGTCACAGACTTGTGTTTCATTTGCTTGCTCTCTGTAGGAATTACCACGTGACAAGGAATTCGGTGGAAGGATGGTCTAAACCGTTGGATTTCGACAGCTACGACCCAGGATCGAATCCCGCATTGGGCATTTTTTATAATTAAAAAAATATGCTCCAATGACCCTCGATTCTTGCAAAATTCCAACCCCACCAGCGAGTGCAAGTAATCAAACGGACTTCTGGCACATTTGTAAGTGCAAAAGTCGAATTGCTTTTCACATATGTAGACATGTGGTGTTAAAGCAGACGCTAACGTCTACCCACCATGATTAGCATGGCCTGTACCACTTGTACTAGGGATAATAATAAAAATATACCACGTGACAATCCAAATCTGCGCTTGCCCTTAAATAATCAGCTGAGTCAAATCCTGAATACCACAATATTCATTATATAAGTTTACTGTTGTGTCTATAATCTCAATATTTTATTGTATTATTTACATGTAAATATTCAGAAATAAAATTATTTTCAAATCTATCCTAAAGTTATATATAAAGTTAATATTGTCGGGGGATGAAAAATAATTGAATAGACTCCTGAATTTCTTTAAATATTTATTTAATTAGTTATTAACACAAAGCAATAACGCGCCATCTATACATACAAAATAAAAGGACCTAAAAGCGCGAATGTTTCTTTTATACATAAAACGAACCTCTACTGTCCTTACTGCGATGAGAAAATATATTGGGAGGGCTTGGCTCATCAGTGGTGAACCCTCCCAGCGGTTTCGCCAATTTAATCCACCAGACCGCTTCTCAGAGCTCTAATGTTGTATTGGATCATTCTGCTTTTATATGCTACACTGAAGGATGAAATCTTAGAAATGGTTTTTAAGTAAACTATGGACATAAGCTTATAGGACAGTAGAATTATATTCAAATATTTGCTTCGAGCAATGCTCTTCAGCAAACTATAAAGACAAGGTCATTAGGAATAAATTAACACAAAGCAATAACGCGCCATCTATACATACAAAATAAAAGGACCTAAATGCTGAAGAGCATTGCTCGAAGCAAATATTTGAATATAATTCTACTGTCCTATAAGCTTATGTCCATAGTTTACTTGAAAACCATTTCTAAGATTTCATCCTTCAGTGTAGCATATAAAAGCAGAATGATCCAATACAATATTAGAGCTCTGAGAAGCGGTCTGGTGGATTAAATTGGCGAAACCGCTGGGAGGGTTCACCACTGATGAGCCAAGCCCTCCCAATATATTTTCTCATCGCAGTAAGGACAGTAGAGGTTCGTTTTATGTATAAAAGAAACATTCGCGCTTTTAGGTCCTTTTATTTTGTATTTAATTAGTTATATGAAAGATTTCAAATATAAAATAAAAGTAACTATGTACATGAGCCAAATCTACCCAGCAGTTAGAGCAAGAGAGGAGAAGTTCCTCCTTCCACGTGGCGCCACTGTTTACCCCGACCGGTACGTCCAGTCCAGATAAGAGGCAATACCTGGAAACTCGTTTTTTTTTTCCTGACAATATATATTTTTTCTCTCTCTCTTTTTAATTATACTGTTTTCAAAAAAATAAATACATTTGCGTACAATTTATAAATATTATACATAATACATTTTATTGATGTTCTACACTGAATATTATTTGATAGAATAGTACACTATTGGATAGTGAGATACCTAGATCGAAGTCTGTAGGCCTGAATAAAATAGTACAAAGGTGATATTATGCTAGAATCAGGGTCATACACTAAGAGAAAGACATTTTTGATAGTGCAACTGAAATTTACTGATAGCTCGTGCCATCATGGAATAAATTTTAAATAGTCGTTTAATTTTAAAAATCGCAAAATTTGTCAAAAGTAAAACATAATACTTAAAAATCAAGGATTAGATTAGTCTAATCCTGAATAACATAATAATCATTTCATAAATTTACTGTTGTGTCTATAATCCCAATATTTTATTGTAACTTTCACATGTAAATATTCAGAAATAAAATTATCCTTAATGCTATCCAAATTTATATATTGTCGCGAAGAAGACCTTGTCTGGAGGAAGACCCTCTCAAGGTGGGGGAGCCTTCCTTGCTGAAGAAATCTATACACATATACAACTGTATATATTTCCCTACATTTTATCTACCCTTTATTTACTCCTTTATTATATATATTCCTTTATTTGATATTAATTTTTTCCTGTAACAATAGAGATAATAAGAATCAATATAATTGTTTAAATTGTCAATTTCCATTCCAATTAATCTCATTGAGAGAAATATTATGAATCAATGTACTATAATTTAAAAACTAGACTTTTCACATTAATACAGGCTATGACCGCTTATCCTGTTAGAGCACCACATTTCAGCACATGTGGAAAACAGTTCGTCGTTTGCACTCACAAGTGTGTCAGACCTCCTTTAATTTGCTTGTATAACTGGTGGGGTTGGACCTTTTAAGAAACGGGGGCCGTTTGGAGCAATTTATTTTTACCATATTCAATCCACTAAGCCCAATTCACTAATATATATGATCTATGTTTCAGAACAAATTTAATTTCCTTCATCGATTAATCCTAATAATAGCTCCAAGAAAATAAGACCTCAAATTAAATTAAATTTGTTAATATCCTATAACGTGATATCCCAAACTCAAGGATATTCGCGTCAAAAGATTTCTTTATATCATAACAAATTGGCTATATAAAAGAGAAAAGACAAAATTACAAGAGCAATTCTCTCAAAATTTTCTTCCCTCTCTTTCCCAGTTGACGTTTCGTTTACAGCGCTGTTACCGAAATGTTACACACTATTAATATATTTAGAATCGGTCTTATTTTCTTAAATGTATAGTCTATAATTCAAATTGTGCGCCTTATCTTAATACCAGTATTAAAAAAGTGAAATATCAAAGAATAATATAAAGGTTTATCAATTGAGTAATAGTTTAGAAAATAAGAGGTATGTTAACGAATGAATATCGTCCATATTGTGGCGGTGGATATTTTTGAAGAAAAAGAAACATTCGGGTTTAAATTGTAAATTAATCATAGCCGGCACCTTATCTTGTTATGGGACATTTCTAATTATTCGGTAAAAGATAGATAAATAATTTATCAACCTTTTCCATGTCTACCCAAGCAGAAATATGTCCCACAAACCCTAATTTCGAAGTCTACCAAATGTAAGCACTGAAAGACCACGTTCATAAATGACATAACTACTGCCGAATGGGAATCCTTTATTTCTATATCGTCCAACATTTCCCTCTCTCTCAGAATATAGGGCCGTAAATCTAGCGAGCGATTGGAGGCGAATTTCTAAATGGATTTCTCATTCCACGGATCAATGGGGATTTAGAACCGGCGGCAATCACGTCGATGGACTGGGTCGGTAGGTAAATGTTGCCTACTTAGTTACATGGGGCATCAAACTGGTTGCTGCATGAACTCGCTCAAAATAACTTAAAAGAATTGTGGTTGTTGGTGGTGTCTTATCCATGGATCTGTTCACATCTGTCCATGCACCCTGATCACAATACCGGCCAACTGAGGTGCCTTTTCCGTATGTATGTCCTCTTCTGATTGATGTCTGCCATATAGAGGGCTGCAAGAATGGCCGGGCAACTGTATATATGGTCCGGAGTGAGTTGGGTGTTGCAACAGTTATTGCAATTCCTGTTGCAGTCCATGATTATTTTATTGTCGTGCCCAATGAAGAGCCTCAGATGTCTCCATGCATCTCTATTGCAGCATTAACAATGTCCACTATCTTGGGCGTGTAAAACTACTGTTCTGAGTTCATGTCAAATTTCAGCAAGGCTGCGGCCATTGCTGGGCATGAGAATATGTGGGTAGGTGTTAGTTCCACACAAGGAGAATTGTTGTATGTCCTGCAGGTTCTTGTGTCATCTGGATGTATTGTCATTGACTCAAAAGAATTATTACATAAGACACACAACACATACAAATATAATCTATATTTCCTCACACATAAAATTGAACATTTCAAAAAATATTTTGTCAAAATGTATATTTTACTAATTTATAACATCCATCCTCACTACACACACAATAAATTCACGGCCTATATATAATATTTAGTTCGTAACAAATACATTTACTGGCAATGTGTTTTTTTTTTTCAATAATATCGTCGAATCTTATCTCTACAGACCTTACTGCAATGATATTTTATTGAATGAGAGGGCTTGGCTCATCAGTGGTGAACCCTCTCAGTGGTTTCGCCAAATCAATCTCCAGACAGCTCTACGATTGTATTGGATTGGTTTGGGATATACCCTGCGTTTTCTATGGAAGGCAACTTAGGGGTGTTTAGTGAACCTATGGACATAAACCTATAGGTCTGTAGCGGTACATACATATAAATTTAAGGTATTATATCAGGAAAAGCTCTTCACAAATATATTTTCATAACAAATTAGTACTAGTCTCTATATAGAAAATCCAGTCTCTATATAGAAAATCCATGTATAAAAATTCACATGTTTCTCACAAAGATATTGGAGGAAATAAACTTACACGTATAGTTAGGAGATAATGAGGCATACCTTCCTTAATCAGTATATTATTGATTTAACAAACGTCAGAGAATTTGATCAAATTCTTTGACGTGTGAGAAACTCTTCCTCTCGCTAACAAGGTTTCTTGAGAAATTCTTTAAACTCACTAAATTGAAATGACGATACAAAATTGAACACTTTACGCATCTACATAAACTGAACAGCCTCTGATTAATTTGGGTTCATTATTTTTAGGAGTAGGATGGAGGTTTCAAATATAAATTGTTGTATGTTTGAGGATGTCGAAATATGTACTAAAATATCTATAACAAATAAAAATATTAAGACGCGAATATTTCTTTTCACAAATAAATCAAACTTCTACTATCATTACTGCGATGAAAAAATATTGGGAGGGCTTGACTCATCAGTGGTGAACCCTCCAAGCGATTTCGCCAATTTTTATTCTACCAGACCGCTTCTTTAGAGCTCTAATATAATATTGGATCATTATTAATATTTTTATTTGTTATATATAAATGGCGCGTTATTGCTTTGTATTAAAATAACTATACCGTA
Source organism: Cordylochernes scorpioides (assembly GCA_030710605.1). Lineage (NCBI taxonomy): Eukaryota > Metazoa > Arthropoda > Arachnida > Pseudoscorpiones > Chernetidae > Cordylochernes > Cordylochernes scorpioides. Next base: position 91,160,495 of record CP092868.1, read on the forward strand.
ATTTTAGAGCCAAATTATAATAGAATCTTCTGGCCATAAAGTTCTTCAATCAAAGTTTAGCTTTCAGAGCGAAAAGACTGCCTTGAGAAGTGACTGAATAAAATAAATAGAATATTTCTGAGTTCTATCTAAGCCGCCGATACTGAAGGCGAGGGAAAGTAAATAGAATAAAGGCCAACAATGAGTGGCAAATAATAAGTTACTGGGCTGTAAGGACGTGGAAAGAAAGCGGCGGACAACCTCGGAAGATTACTGCACAAATCCGGACAGTGAGGTGACAGTCGCAGTGTGACCAGTTATCTCTGGTGACACAGGGCTACCTGATTACTGTCCACCACGTCTATTGATATCACCCGAGTTCTTACAAAAATTCTCTCTCTTTGTTCTACTTTGATATATTCGATACATTAGCTGGGACCTTTTTTTGTGATGCTCTTCTTTCTTATTGCATATCTTGGGTCACCTACATATCGTGTTACGTGAACTTTGTTAGGTTTATATCTTTTGTCAAGAAACATAATTGTTTAAAGATACATAGATTTCGTAAAGTTGCATATCTTGTGCACATTTTACATATCTTGTGTAGTTACATAATTCTGGTTCTCTGTAAATAACCACCAAATATAAATATACAAGAATATAATTTAAGTAAGTTTCACATTTAAGTAAATACAAACTGGAACTGAGGAGTGTTCACAAGAAGACCTTGTCTGGAGGAGAACTCTCTCAAAGTGGGGAAGCCTTCCTTGCTGAAGAAATGTGTAAACATACACAACTATATATTCCCCTACATTTATCTACCCTTTATTTACTATCTTATTATATATTTCCACCTCTATAACAATTGATTATTTGAATCAACAAAATTGTTTAAATTGTCTTTAAGTAAATACATTCCTATAATAGCGTATATTCCTATAAGAATGTATTATCTGTATATCCACAGGCCTCTTCTCTCTACGATGTATCTATCATCCCCACAAATGTCTAATTCCTACGGGTTGAGTCAGCTGCCTGGAGGAACAGATCTGAGATTTATCATTTGTTATGGAGATCCATTATCATAGCTATCTTCCAATGCCATGTAGAACTGAAGTTGAAGACGTCTAGAAAAATACAATTTCCAAAATGCCCATAACGTTGGAGTTTGTTTTTAGCTAATTGTTTTATGGCAACTAAGCATTTGTATCTCACTCTAACATTTCCATTCTATCAAGTTTTCTTTTTCATATTTTCAAAACACTCGAATATATTTTGAATCGAATTTTGATTATAATTCTGCTGATTGAATATATTTTGGAGACTAAAGTTTATTTATATACCGGAAATTTGTAATATAAACTGATTTCTAAAGATAAAATAGAGTTAGCCTGATTTCAATAGACTCTGTGTTTTGCCGAAGAAATCTACTATGTAGGGAAAATTCCTTCCAAATCGATCACATGTGCCTACCCCCTACATCTATATAAATAATAAATTCATTCAGCATAAGAATATTAAGTGGCGTTAAAAACATCACGGAAGAAAATGTTTCATATAAGAATTTTTAAAAAATGTTATTAATAACTACTACAATAATTCTTGTTTTCCCCTAAATATATATTTTATAAATGAACAAAGAAAAATTAAAGGTATTTTCTAAAATTTTATCGGTTTTATTTTAAAAAGCCAGCTCGTTTTCAGATCGTAGAAGTCCAAATTTGCATATGTACATATGTAAATGAAACAATTCGCTGTACGAATGTATATTGAACATTCTGATGTATGTCAAATATATATCTATAGAGAGTTGAACTTGGAAATGTGAAAAGACGCTAAATTTAATACTTTATCGTTCATCTTTTGGAAATTGATGAGAAAGAAAAATAGTAAATGTATAAAGGTATCTTAATGAATTTTATATAAATGATTCTTAGAACTGGTTGTTGTGGAGTCTTGTTCATGGAGCAGATCGGTCCATACACCCTGATCACAATTCCGGCCAACTGAGGCCCCTCCCAGAAGTCCAACCCCTCCTCTACGTGGCGGGCGGGAGAAGCAGCACAAGTAGGGACTGCCCTGCAGTACGGTGTCGTGAGCCCCGAGTCGCTACAATAACCATGAACAAGGAACTCTGAAATGTACCTGACTAACGGGGCAATGGCACCCCCCCCCCCCCCCTTTCCATGAAGGAACAAAATCAGGATTCTTAGGTAAATGTATAAGCTAATTTGACACAAAAGACGGTCAAATGAAACATAAACATTATTGATATAAGCTTAAAATATATTTGAATTGCTGTATGAGGTGGTAGTGAATTAATCCATTCATTTAAATATTTTAAGGGCATATATTGGATCAAAAAATAATTTATTTACCAATATTTGAGTTGGCTGAACGCCAACTTTTTTCAAGGTATTATAACACATCAATGTGTGTGTGTGTGTCAACAACAAACTCGGTCCAAATAACGTCAGTAATATAAAGCATAAAAAATATATATATTTTTATATATGTAATATTGTTTCAAATATGATCCTGTCGACGTATGGATAAACTGGCAGTCGTGTACGTGAGGCGAGTGTTGATGTTCTCCCACACGCCGACAACAAGAAGCAGAGGCAGGGCTAGATGTTAGCATTGAGAGTGATCGGGGAAAGCCCACAAGACAGAAGTAGAGGCCATGACACAAACTTCAATGCCTATCACCGAGACACGGAGAGAGCGACAGAAGCGGTCTGCCAATGGACACACTGCTGACCCTGCAAGCTAAAATCTGTCCTGTTGACAGGGGTCGTCTATAAAAAGCCCTGGAGGAGGGCCCCATCTGGGCGTCGACTATTTTTTCCACTCTGCCTCGCAGCTGTAACCAACTGACCACTCTTTCGGTTTTTATTTTGATGTCATCATTTTGGGTTTGAATACATATAAGTGTGCACAGGTTATATTAATAAATATATAGCAAATATACATAATATGGGGGTGGTAGCAAATAGGAGCAGTGTACATTTTAATAGAAGGGTATGATATTATGAAGTATCGGCTATAACTAATTGGAAGATGTGCGAAATATACTGAAAGTGTCATTATTATACAGTTTAAATATAATATATATATATAGACGTCAAGTGGCGCTGATTTTGTTGTTGACATCAATATGTCATAATACCTTGCAAAAGGTTGGCGTTCAGCCAATTGAAATATTAGTAAACATATTATAATTTTGATCCAATACATGCCTTTTTAATCAAATATCTATTTATGAATTTCTCTATTTTCAAAAACATATTTTAATATGGAATCATTAATGGTCCTAATTCATTTTTTCTTTTGCTCTCTAGTCGTAAAATAGTATATAAATAGTATTTTCACCTCTAGAATCTTAATTATAGCCTCAAATAATGAAAGCATATCCTGAACAAAAGCACATGTGCTTTTTAGATGTCAGAACGCCATCTAGTGGAGCAAATATAAACTAAACGTTTATTTAACTGGCTCCGTGATATTTGGCCAACCCAATAATAATGTCAACACCTGACGGAATATATATATTCCGTTCATCATTACTCTTCACAATTCATTCTTACATTCTTCATTCTTCTATGGATAGAAATAATCGTTATTTCTCCTTGAAATATATTACGATTTTTCGTTCAGAAGAAACATTTACGGTAAACTCGTCAAACGTCGTTTTAAAATCATAAGCCGCATTATATTGTATCATATATATAAATATATACATATACATTAAAGAAATATATATTATATTAAGATAAGAGGGAAACGATTGTAATGGTAGCTGTATATACCTTTGTTCATTTATTTTACTTTAGGGTTATTGATACAAATTAAATGTCTTTACTTTATCTATAAAAGCATTCTTCCCTATAATTGGCAGATAATATATTTATCTACCCAAAGTCTTTATAAGTTACAGAATCTCGAAAGTACTCAAACGTTTTAAATTAGAAATAAATATTCCATTCTAAATTAAATCTCATTATTTCCATCTGCTAATTTAAGCCACAAAATATTCTTAGATTTTTCAAATGCGTTTAAAGTTTAATAGTATAACCTGGTGTGTGTGAGTTCCAAGATGGGAACATTGTCTGAATAATAAATGAAGTTAAACTTTAAACATAATAATTCATTTTCTTTATTAATTATAACAAACTTTGTCATAATATTTCTATAGAGAGAGAAGTTTAACAATAATTTAAATAATTTGAAATATGTACCACATATATATATATATATATATATATATATAAAGAGATGGGCTTTAAACCTGTTACCGTTTTATCGTGGGCTCTTAATGAAATTGGCCCAAGTGTAGAATGGGTAATGAAGGCTTGTTGAAAGAAGACAACAGAACAACGTAATTGGCTCGGCCTGGGATCAATGGAGCTCAAATATGAATAATTGATGACCAGACGACCATTCAGGCTAGCAGGCGATTGTAGAACAGCGGATTTTCCACTAGTTCGTTTGGGGACGCCAAACTCCTTAAAGAGAATATTTAAGACCTAAACTTAAAATATTAAAATAGTTCTTTCCACATTTTAATGATGTTACAGACTTTTTAAATATTTCAATTTGTTTAAAACTAACTTTTAAAGTCACAAATTAAAAATGCATGAGTTTCCCTCTGCCTCCTACACTTTTTTTAATAAAAAATATTACATTAACAAAAAGAAAGAAAATTAAATTATATTTTTCCATCGTGTTTAGAAGCAGTTTTAAATAATTTTGAATTATATATTGAGATTTTATTCTCGCATCTGTCTGTTTTCTGATAAATACTTGGATATATTTTTCTATTGCCCCAAATACCTTTTATTCAATTACCATATTATTACTTTAAATATTAAGTTGTTCAACAGATTGCTCTTATATTGACTTACTATTTTATTATGTAAATAAGTCAGAATAGATTTGATCAAGATAGAATCGCCTCCTCATTCAGAGATTCGTCTCTATAATATTCATAACATACACACACATACAGCTATATTATATCCACCAGTTTTATACAGATTCACCATGGGAAGAAAGCATAGATGAATCTCCTATACTACAGGCTCCTATACGCATAAACCATAAAAATATCGTCAATTCACTCAGACAGTTTATGTTCACAGCGGTAGATGGCAGTATATTCTTTACAAACCCTGCTGAGACAAAAAGACTCGTTCAAAATTATCTTATATCGAAATATTTTATTGAAGATTGTGCGCTTCTATTGTGATTTTTATATTCAAATTCCTTGGTGAATTAGACCAATAGTAAAATAGTTTGTCTGATTAAATTTTGACACTGAAATATAATAGGTCAACCACCCGCATTCTATAATAAATATAAAATAACGCCATCTGCATTCATAAATAGAAACTATTTAGTGTGGATATATATTTTATTTCAAATAAATAATTATGATGATTTTATTACAAAGAGATAAATATTGACTGTGAATGTTGTTTTCATAAGTAGCGAAGTCTTTTAATGGTTTTGTCAGTTTAATCGACCTGAACGCTTTACTAGAACTGCCCAAAGCAATGTGTATATATTCCTATTGCCTCAAAACTCTATCTAAATTTATTTTTCCCATAATTTAAATATATACAAAAAAATCCTCCACATTGAATATGAGCAATAATATTTTAAAACTTAATTCTATTGACGTTATATGTGGCGCTGAGTTTGTTGTTGACACACATTAATATGTTATAATACCTTGATAAAGGTTGGCGTTCAGCCAACTGAAATATTGGTAAAATAAATGATATTTTGATCCACAAAACTCTACCTTCATATGTTTACTATATATGTTTATCATAATATCCTTCAAATTTATTAATATGTATCACTAGAGAATGACCCGATAGACAAACGGTTTTGTAGATGGAACTGGCGTCCACGGTGAAAGTTACCTAATGATGAGACACATTTTCTTATATTTTTGAAAATAGAGCAATCCATAAATAAATCTCAATCAAAAATATATTGGATCAAAATATAATTTGTTTAACTAATATTTCAGTTTGTTAAACGCCAACCTATTTCAAGGTATTATAACATATATTATAATATGTATTAATATGTGATAATACCTTGAAAAGGTTGGCGTTAAGCCAACTGAAATATTGGTAAAATAAATTATATTTTGATCCAATATATGCCTTTTCAATGAAACACTTTCTTATATAATTATCCCTCTCTCTCTCTCTCATTACAATAATGATTATAGAATGGGATAATTATATTAGAAAGTGTTTAATTGAAAAGGCATATATTGGATCAAAATATAATTTATTTTACCAATATGAGTAAAAATATCAGGCCTCCAGGGAAAAGTATATTTTCAAAAACCTTTTTAATCTCTAGCTTTCGGGCATGAACGTCCTTCTACAGGTTAAAACATGATATAATTGTTTTCTCCTGTAGAAGGGCATTCATGCCCGAAAGCTAGAGATTAAAAAGGTTTTTGAAAATATACTTTTCCCTGGAGGCCTGTTAATCTTACTCATTATTGATACAGAGGATTATATTATTGAGTTATCGAATATAATATTGTTTTATATATATTTAAGATTGTCCCAAAAGTTTGTTAGCACTTGCAAAAAAAATTAAATGCCAATATTATTTGCCATAATATTGCCACGTGGAAAATTAGGGAAGACAAAAACTTCAGGAGGAGACAACAATTTATTTCAGGCAAGGACAAAACTAAACATGGTAAACAAAAGATAAGCCACGAAGTAAATTTAGAGTAGCAAGATAAAAACATAAAAATGACCACACTGTTAAAAAAATGATAAAATAAATATATACTTTGTTACAATATTATTTGCCGTTATGTATAATGTCTTTGTATTATGTATAAAATAATTGTTTTATGTATTATTATGTATTCGCCATAATAATATCATTCGCCAAGTAATAAGAAAAACATGAACTTTTGAGACAACCTTATAATTAGAAATATATGCGCGGAATGTTTTATTCTAAATATATTATTGAATTTATATATATAAACACTCGAATAAGTATAAAATTCAGAAAATGTTCTATACTTCTGTATCAAGAATATCGGAAGAGCCCAGTTGTGCTTCGCGCCCAGCTAGAAACAAACTTTAAACTATGAAGGAGGACAACACAAGTTGGCAGATGGCGGGGGTTCAAATCCCGCTAATGGTACTTTCTTATCTCCTGACTTGTCAACTCTTCCGCTACTTGAGCTAACTTGTCCCGACATCAGCGTCGTCTCCTCAACTTTACAATATATTGGTATAGAAATTTGGCCTCCAGTATATACTCTCTCTATATATAAAAGTCAGTGTATTTTTGTTGGCTATACATCCTCAAATAAGTATATAATATGACTGAAATTTTAACAGGACATAGAGAAAAATCTGTAAGAGTTTATTGTCGCATTTTTGAACCAAAAAATTGAAATTGATCAGGTACTGGGCAAAAATAGGTATTTTTTAGTCAGAAAATAATTATGATAATATTTCTGTACCATGTTTGATTGTCAGAATCAAAATTATTTAAGGTAAAATTCCATAAAGCAGACCTCGGGGTAGATCATCATTTTATAAGGCAGGAACAAAATTCTAACAGAAAAACATTCAGTAGAGCGAGTTGCATTATTTTATACCAGGATACCATCTTGATAAGACACCCAAAATATAGTTTCTATTTCTATTTGAAAAGGGCCCAGTCTATTATCTAAACTAGTAAGAAACATATTATTTAGAGCTATTCCAAAATTAAATAGTTTTTATTTTTTAATTCAGTGTTTAAAAAACTGTTGTGTGTTCAGTAAAAATACCTTTTATGCGACTATTCTTGATAGACAGCGTCATATGTTCCAAAGTTCAATGAACAATGTTCGAAATAGTGACCATGGCGTAACATTTGACCGTTGACCACTATATATGTTTTATTTAGCTTTAAGGATTTTTATGAATATTCCAAAATAGCATCCAAACTTCATTTCTAAATTTTTATTGTAATATTATTGAAAGTAACATTGGCCAAATTGAGACTTATTTTCCTACCCACATAAAAATAGTAGTTTATGATAACACTGCTCAAAGATAGTTTGAATTTCTTGTTAAAAAATGGGGGATTATTGCATCACTGCTCAATCTCGGGATCAGGGGGTCTCTCTCTCGCCAGGCACCTAATCGACTTGCTCACTTTGTGGAAAGAACTCTCGCAGTCCATCGGCGGCGAAATATTTGCCCGCGGTGGGCGTCACCAATGACGAAATTGAATATATTTCATATATTTTTTTTATATATCAATTATTTTATATATTTACATCTATTTATTCATATATTTATCATTATATATTCTTATTTATTCATATATATATTTTTATTTCGTATTTTCAACCTTACATAACCTTAATAAAGTAGTTTCAATCTCAATCTCTCTATCTCTCATCGGTATTGATTTTAAAAAGTTATCACAATAGACATTTTATCGACCAAACTTTCCTGTGCGTAGTTCCGTATAATAGAGCCAACCGAGTTCACTTTACGTTATATTGGTGGCGGCTTACGTTAATCTTCCTACAATAGAACTCCACCTACCTGGCTTAAGCCCCGGATTAACGCTGGAATAATTGCAGCAGGGAAGGCTAATATGATGGAGGGTAGGTAAACAAAAACCTGAAGAACAGATCCCAATTACGCTCCGTCCCATTAAACGGCTTCAGGTTTGTAAACAGTTTTTCTCGGCACTTCCTAGCCTCATCGCCTTAACGACCTGCGGATTACGGCGGTGGATAATTACATCCTAGTCGTTTCAAATTTGAAGAGCTTCTTTGTTCGACCCTCACTTTGTTGATGGCTGCACCTCTTTTGGCCGAGTTTCACTTTGTACAAATTATCCTGGGTGGAAATGTATTTTCTCTCTCTCTCTTTCTATTCAGAACATTTTGAAAGTTCGTAGTTTTTTGTGTGACATACTTCTTCCTGATTGTGTGAATCCTTGTTCATACCGCTGACCTAACTTGGAACGCCGCAAAATCAGGCCCCTCGACCGGGAGGCTTTCGGCATCATCGGGGGACCTCCTGACCTACAGCCAAGGTCTTCGGAACCAGCTTTGAAAACAAACACCTAGCCATTCTTGTGTCAGCAAAGTCATGTATCTACCGGTATGTCGTACAGGTTAGCCTGAGTGGTGGCATCGAGGACCCCGTCATTGTCTGGAAGAGAAATTCTTGCGGTGGGTAAGTCTCCCTAGTTGATTTTTTAACAATTCCCTCTTTCAAATTTAATCATTCTAGCTATTTAAATTAGTTTGTAAATATTGACTAAGAAGAGTCAATAAATATATTTTAATTGTCTAATTGCCACACACAATGTTTATGACAAAAATAATGAGGGTCCCCTAATTCATTTTTATTGGAAACAAATTTAAAGAAGCGCCCCACTACCGATAATCACCAGAATGTCGTCTGCGTATTTTGCCGCGTCATTTTTCAAGAAGCTAATGGCGTCAATTTGGAGCGAGGCCATTGGTTGGGAGCGCTCAGGCGTGAAGTGCTAACAGGCCGAGGATCCTTCTTACCTGGGAGAAGTTTTTTTAAAGAAGAATTGTGAGAATTCTCCTTTACTTCCTCCCATCCCTTCAAGTTATAAGGTTTCTTACGTCATCTATTATACAACATATCACTATGTCTTAAATTTTACATTTATTTCTTTGTGGTAATTTCTCTGTAATATACAATGTTATTTTGCCAGTTTTTCTCGTCCGGGTTGTAGCTATGTATATATGTTTTAGAAGCTTATAAATGTGCAATTAAATTACTAATAGTTTTATAATTTATAATTGATAATAATATTAAATGCCGATTTCTTAATACTTAATAAATTGTTTTAAAGAGTAATATAGAGTCTAAAAGAAATTAAATTAATTGTATGTATGTGTTAATATAAAAAAAAAATCAGAAAAGCACAAATATACCACAATAGGTGAGAGGGAAGATAATTTTACAACAATCAACTTGAATTATATACCAGCAAATATATTTACATATATGCAGAAAGTTTAGTTAAGGAGTGATGAACCCTGGATAGATTCTCATTTAGCAAATATTTTCTTACATTAAAAAAAAAACTACAAGGAACAATATGAGGTTCTGCTACCTTGTCAGTTCAAAAGTTGAATTTCTTTCTATATGTGTAGATATATGTCGTGATCGAATGGAAGGGGGCAACCATTATGCAATGCAATCAAGAATTAGTTCCAGCAAGTGAGCAGTACACCCGCGACGTTCCGTTTGCATTCGCCCGCGATGTCTGCCACGTTTATTTTTGTAGTTTATAATAGATAGATGAATTTGTTAATTTACATTTTAACACAAGCTTAACATATTTACATACTTATTTTGGCGAAAATAAATTATACATCTTGGATATTATACGAATTATGACATATATGTTGTGCACTTCAGCTTGCCACCCACTATTTTGTCAAGGTCTATGACCCATGGTCTTAGAATAAATATTATATGATGTACCAATAATGGCACCTCTCCCTTAAAAGTTATTGACTTTTGGCAGCTCTATTTTTTTTTTTTTTGCTTGTAAAAAATAAAAATATGAAAACATGTAATAAAACAATAAAAATAATTATAGTAATAAGTGAATAGTAATAGGTATATAAATAACAAGTAAATTTTAATAAGTAACAAAAATAATTAAAGTAATTAAAAATTAAATTAGAGACACGAAATATATACCATTAGAAATTAACAAAATTCAATAATAAGCACATGTTTAAAAAAAAACAAAGCAATTTGGTGATTATAAATAAATATAATAAAATATCAAATGAAATATTTATGGTTGTAAAATTGAATAAATTAAAAAATAAATGTAACTAATGCTATTTGGAGAATAAAAATCAGTGCGATACATCAGTAAAAAAATAGCGAAATATTTGGTATATAGATTGTTATGTATAGTGCAGTATCTTTGGACGAGATTGCTTAAAACTTTACAACTGAAAATTCTGCTAGTGTATTATATATATGGATCAGAATAAACACAAGAGTCGAGATGAAGAGCTTGAGGACAATTGTACAAGATGTCGGGTGAGACGTCCTTCGGTTGGCTTTGGCCGATAGCTTGCACGATTGTCCTCTAATAAAAGAAGCTGTTCTCCCCGATTTGTGTTTCTTCTTCAATAGTGAATAGAGAGATTGTAGGTGTCTTAAATGAATATCATCCTCCTAATATGTATATATTTAACTCCCCATTTCTTGATATCTCAAGAAGCCTCTGGAACCAAAAGATTTCCGGTCGCAGAGGTACAACCTGCAACACGCTGACGGGGCCAACAGCCCAAAACGCGTTTGTGACGTGATTTATCAAGAAAATGAGTTGGTCAAATATCAAGGAACAGGTTAAATCAATGTTTAGTGGATTTAGGTTCCACTAGATTGTGGTCTGCCATCTAGAAAACGATGATGTTAGGAGTCAGGAAATGCCTTCTTTGTTTTAATATCAACACCTGACCTTGTTATTTTATTATTTTTCATATATATATATATATATATATATATATATATATACATACAATATCTATTCATATCAAATATCTGAGAACGAATAAAAGGTGATATTTTTAAATTATAAACCCCTCTTCATTACAGTGATAAGCTGACGACGCCAGCAAACTATCTCTTCCCAAAAATCCAATTGTTTACAAGCTGCTGCTTCTTCTATTTATTGGCCAAGCTAGAGAGTTCCTAAAAATGAAAACAAAATATTTCCTAAATTCGCACATTCGATATTTCTAGCAATAAATCTGACGAGAGATCCGCTCCTTTACAAATCTAATTTTCTACTTTTCTCGTAATTTACCTCGAATTCCTTTGATACTTTCTTCACCATCTATACCTCCTTCTACTTTCTTCTATTCAATTCTGATAGGGGATTCAATATATACACTGCTATAAACCTTCAATTGTCATATCCATTCCGAGAATTCTACATGAATAACTTCTCACATAGCTATCTCTACCCACATCTAGTACCTTTCATCCAATTCTGATTCAATATATACTCTGCTATAAGTCTTCAATTGTCATATCTATTCCGAGAATTCACCTCAAATTTACAATAGACGATATGGTTATAACCTCGAACTAAAGGTCATATGTGACAAGGGATTAAATATACATCAACAAATTTACTGTCAATATTTATTTAAGATAATTATTTGCTTATTTTTGAAGCCAATACTATAATTGTTTATCAAATATATATAAACTATTTTAATTATATATTAATCAACTCCAGGCACGAAATAGTAGCCTTTGCGCCTATTACAGAGGAAATAAACAAAACACACACTTCACAAATTAAAACTTATAATCAAATATTTACAAATTTGGTAATCGACAGAGTTCATAAAATTTAAATAAGCAAAGTTGCTGAGATGTGAAATAGTTAGATCATTTAGATCAGGGAACAAACAATGTTTCACTTCTGCAAAGTTCGGACAGTCATAGATAAGGTGAAAAGAAGTTTGTTAAGTTTCTCCTCAGGAAAAATTCGGTGTTTCTGATAGACCTATTTTATGTAATTATTGCTAGAATATTCCGTGTAATGTGACAAATTGATTGAATGATCATAAAATTTAAATAGAACTGTATAAAAATATCGTTTGGAAAAATAGTTCGAATTATATAATTAGCATTATAAATGGATTGATATAAATTTTTCATTATAACATATTTTTCTTCTTCAATTTTTGTTGTAAATATTTCTCTTGGTAAATTATGTTTTTTCAGTTCGTGTTTATCAAATATTAAAATAAAATCAAGCATTAAAATATTTTGAAAGACTTTAAGCACTGCGTTAAAATTGGAAACTATCTCTAAACGCTTTGAGAAATCTATTTTATTGGGAGGATCAGAAGTTATCCTTCTCAGAGCGGCTCTCCGCCAGTTATCGATAAATAACTTTAGGATTAATGATATTAATATCAGTAATTGACGATGATGATTCAAATTATTCAACAAAATATAAGAGAATATCAAATATGCGAAATAAACTCTACAAAAACTATAACAAGACTCAAAACGAAACACTACAAAGAAATAACAATACATCCAGATGACACAATAACCTACAGGACATGCAATAATGGTCCTTTTGTGGAACTAACACCCATCAGTCCGATCCCTTTTATTTTTCACTAAAAATTAAAAGGCAAGCTATAATTTAAAATGTTGGGAAAAATTATAGATTCGTAGAGGAAGAGAAAGATCCGTTATTACTCAAAGGTATAAAACAATAAAAGAAGGACGAGAGATCAAATTTTATATACATCAGCAGCTCACGCCGGCCTGTCCTATCCAATAACCACTAGCCAACTAACAATCCAACAAAGCTGCGCTATATAGACAGGGATGTCAATTTGCATAGACAATACTGAAATTCTATACAAACCACAAGAGTATTGTATCGTGGAAATATCCGGAATTGATACTTCAACAAAAAAACTATATTTTAATTTAGGTAATAGATTCTTAATTTATTGCCTAAAATAAATTAGTTATTGTTTTTTATTCTAGTTTGCTTTTTAATTTTTAATAAAAAAATAATATTTTTCGGGACTTTTGAGCAACCCTGTATTTGAACAATTGAAAACGTGCTCATCATCACGTAATTACAAAAGAAGACAGGATAACCCGTGTGGAAAGGTTTAGCCATGAAAGATTGTTCTAGAAAATATGAGTGTTTGTCCTAAATATTAAATAGCAGAAAACATTTCTAAATTAAAGAGAGATAAGCCCAGTTCAAATTCAGTATATAGGACTATTCTATTTTCTGAGACTATGTGCTTCCTTATAAGGGATTCGAATTTTCTCTTTTGAAAACCTTTGTCATTAATTTCACATAATATTATGCATTACGCAAATTCAGTAATTGCGAATCCGTGTTATCTGAATCCAGAGCTCATTTATTTTCTATGATAACAATTTTTTCTCTAAATACGAAATTTGAAACTTTTCATGAGTTTTAATTTTTAATTCAACCCAAAGTATGTGGTATTCTCATAAACATCCGAAAATTAAATTTTGAAAAATATTGAATATTGAGAAATGTGATTAAAATGTATTCAAGAAAAAGGCATTCTGATCGTGCAATTAAGAGTTGTTGATGGCTTGCGCTTTCTGTCTGAATAAATATCATTTAATTGTTGATTTTTTATTATTACAGAATTGACCGATCCATCTATATTTGGCCATAGATTTGGCCTAGCCACTTTGAAAGCTAAACACCTCCTTGTAAGATCGTGAAGATTCCATTGGATCTCCCTTGTGAATCTCATGGAGTGAAATCCGCCCTAGGCTGACGAGGGCCATTATCCCGCTCCATGGTCTCTAGGTGGACGCTTCTCAGTTTGCTAAAGCTGGTGTTGTGGCTTTGTCACCGACCCGAGCCGCTAGTTTGCGGTGACGGTCAATAGATGGCGTCTAGCTTTGTCGTCTATTCTGACGGGAGAGGCAGCCTTTGTCTTTATGTACATATATCATTTCTCAAATAGCTCCACCAAGAAATCACCGAAGGTATCTGCATGTATAAACATTATAACCCAATGCAATTTTGAAGTAGTCTGGCAGGATAAAATGGTGAAACTGCTGGAAAAGTTCACCATTGAATAGCCAGACACTTCCAATATTTTATTTTCATTCCAATAATAAAGACAATATAATTAATTGCTTTATTATAAAATTAAAATTCTCTCTAAAATAGTTAAAATGATAACATAGAGGTAATCTAATATCGCTATTCTCAATTTTTTGCTATCACTTTGCATTCTGCATAAAACACTCACAGGATTCAATATAAACTGCTGCCTACGAGGATGAGCGGTAGATGAACGGCTTGTTGGGGAGATTTAGAAAATATAGACGTGGTGGTTAATATGATTGTTAATATTAATGTTGAGAGCTTCACTTTTGATCATTAATTAGGTCACAAAATTTAATTAAGAGCAGCAGCGACCATTAATTTTTATAATTATATCTGGGGAAGAAATTAGATAGATGGATGGAAGGTTTTTGTTTGCTTTTCCCGGACATTGTCCGATGTGGAAATGAAGATTTACTCTTTCAGGTCTTTAGAATTTTTCTACTGATGGAGCAAGCACTCAGGCGTTGACACCAAATTTATTTTTTTCTTGGAGATAATGAAGGTTTAAATTGTTTGTATATGTGTCTCAACTTATTTTTATACTTATGTTTCAGGTAGGTGATGAATACAACATTAAACCTCAGATGAGGTTCCATTTTCTTCTATTTCATTGGTGAACTTCAATATTATTTTAAAATTCACCAATGAAATAGAAGAAAATGGATCCTTATCTTTCTTAGATATAAAACTGACGAGGACCAACAATAAGATAGAAACAGATATATATACCGGACACCTACCCACACAGGTTCATATCTCAATTTCGAAACTTTTGATCCCATAAACCATAAAATATCTGTAATCAAAACATTATCGAAAATAATCCTCTCCCACTGATCTCAAAATATAGATATCCTTGAAAAAGAACAAAATTTATTATCCAAGGAATTGAAATACAATTAATATCCCAAACAATTAATCAATAAAACATATTTATACTAAAAGAAAGTCTTCAAAAAACAATAGTCAAGTTCAAACCTTTCGTGTACACTGCCCTAGAGTTATGGAATAGAAAGAATAGGCAGAAAACTGAAAAAATATAATATGAATATTAGATACCAATCCGCTCCAAACTTAAAAAAAAAACATTTTCCATCACCCTAAAACTAAACGTAACCCAAGACAGGAAACCCAAACCAATCTCATATACTGTATCCCATGCAAATCATGTACATCATCTTACATTGGAGAAACTGGAAAGACCTTAAAAGAGAGAATTAATCAGCACAAGGCAGCCTTCAAAAATAATAGCGCATTATCACTCCTAGTAGACCATGCAATAAAACAAGGACACATATCAGATTTTGAAAATTACAATATAATATACAGAAACATACAGGATAAGCACGCAAGATTATTTCTGGAGAGCAGGGCATCTATAGAGGACAAAATTAGTATTAACATAAGAATAGATATACCCCTATCATACCTACAGATAAACAGAAAAATTAATTATAGAATATAGAATAGTATTTTGAAAATATGAATTTAAGAATTAACCATATTCTCATTGAACAGTTTGGTCACACCAATCTACTTTATTCAAAACCTCGCCACTCGTGCATCACGTGAATGTTTACAGGGTTTGAATCCCCTAGGAAGATAGGCGAACAGCCTCATCGAAATATTGGAAGTTATAATAAATATTTTTGATCAAAAATAAGCTTTATTCATATAAGTATTCAAAATGGATTTTTCGATTTTTAATATATATATATTTATGTAGTAATCCCGATGTGGAATGTACTGGGCATTCGTGGTAGTGGGTGCGTGATGGGATTCCCGCACGGGGACAGCAAGAGACAGAGGCAGGTCTAGATGGTAGCTCCAAGAAGTAGAGGTAGACCACGGACGAAGGCAGTCGAACCACGGGCGTCACGGATGCCCTAGCCTACGCGGATAGAAGGGGGGGGGGGTGAGAGATCCGTCCGACCGGCGTCGCTCTGAAAACAACTACTTTTGTCCCATCTTGGGGGGCTTTTATATGGGACGCCCGCATATGGTGGCGAGTTCTGATTGGCTCCCATAATCACGCCACCTGTCCGGCCACCTGTTGACGGGGTGATTGAACTCATTATCATAAACACCTGTTCGTCTGGTCTACCTTTACTCCTTTGTTTTATTTGTCACTTCCATTGTTACAAGTTCGATACATATCTTTATATAGATATGGGGTTATAATAAATATTAGAAGAAGGTTGTGAACTATCTAACTCAAATTATACTACATATATATATATGAAAAAACAATAAGAAAAAAAAGCACATGTACTCGTAGTCAGGAAATACCTTCTATATTCTATATTTTTTCCCCTCTATACGCTGCTTTTTTGTACATAGGGTCTTCGCCCAAATTTACCCAATAATTAAATTATCTTCCTTTATCTTCAGATCTCTATTCCATGCGCAGAAACAACATCCTCGATCATTTTCAGAACATTGTTTAATCGGCGCCAGCATACTGTAGCTTTACCATTTTCGTCTTTAACATTATAAACGATTTCTTTAAGAAGGAAGGGGAATTATTCATATATATATATATATATATATATATATATATATATATATATATATATATATATATATATAAATGTCTCTTAGAGAAAGATATGGAACCTATGAATAATTCCCCTTCCTTCTTAAAGAAATCGTTTATAAACGATTTATTTAAGAAGGAAGGGGAATTATTCATATATATATATATATATATATATATATAAATGTCTCTTAGAGAAAGATATGGAACCTATGAATAATTCCCCTTCCTTCTTAAAGAAATCGTTTATAATGTTAAAGACGAAAATGGTAAAGCTACAGTATGCTGGCGCCGATTAAACAATGTTCTGAAAATGATCGAGGATGTTGTTTCTGCGCATGGAATAGAGTTCTGAAGAGAAAGGCAGATAATTGAATTATTGGGTAAATTCGGGTGAAGACCCTATGTACAAAAAAAGCAGCGTTTAGAGGAAAAAAATATATTTCTACACACGAAACTATGGATTGAGGACAAATGGATGTTTTGGGGCTTTTATACAGTGGTTGGGAAAGTTGTCAACGTATCCACAGGAGATGAGAGCGGACTAAACCTATGTTAGAACCTTCTGAGCTAGCTGCGCCGTCTTTCCTCTGGGTCTCAGCCTCTTTTCTTCCAAGTTGTCTGTTTATTTTTATACCTAGCCACTCCACCCTCCTGTACCACAGCATTCCCTTTACGCACATGACTTTCAAATTCCGAAAGATGATTCTTTTATTTTTATCACCTATACAAATATATAGAAAGTTAGAAAACCCATCTATTATATTGTAGTAAAGTATTTATTATTCTATTAACAAAGTATCCATTTTGATATTTATATCTTAGTCCTCTGTAAACTTCACTCTTTGCTTATCAGGTATTTTAACAATTATAGTTTGTTCATGCCTTAAATAAATTGCTGTGTCATCCTGAAGTTTGTCTTTCCTAATTTTCCGCGTGACAATATTGCACACAACTCTTTCAAATTAATTCAACTAGAAGAAGATGAAAGTATACAGAATATTTGTTGGCCTAAAGTAATTACAACTTGTATCGAAAGTATGTTCTTATTTAATAGATATTTGCTAGAATATTCTTTAGTTGTATCTCCCGTATGTACATATTGGAAGGATTAATGTATTGTAGAGATAGAGAACAAAGTAACACTAATGCACCACAATACAATTTCGTTGTGCGCGCACTAAATAATCCACCAGCTAATAACACCAAGAATGGCCTCCTACTCCAATAATGGATGAGGAGGAGAGATATTAATGGTGATGATGGTAGTTACATTTAAGCATCATTTGTCTGTCGTTTGATTACTTTCGAGACAACCGCAGGACTTACAGTTATACAATTATCGAGTAATGTCTCACACCTACTCATCCCTTTAACATAATCGACACTGTTCCTAACTTGTGGCTACGGCCATACAACATTGAAAACACCGGTTCTCGTCCGATCACCGAAGTTAAGCAATGTCGGTCAGTGACAGTGGAAGGGTAACCACCTTGGAACACAGGTGCTGTAGGCTATTACCTTTTCTGGGATGCCATATGCTTCTATGATGTTCCTATCTTCTGAATATTCCGATTCTCTGATCTCTGTTGAAATAAATGGCATACTACTAAATGCTTTTATGGATCCAGGTTCCTCCATAAACCTTATTGGGAAAAATCTTTTAGAAAAATATAGCTGGAAAAGTTATCCATTCCAGACCAAAATAACCGCTATTGGAGAAAGACACATTATTTCTACTGTGGTGGTAGAGCTTGAGGTGGATAACTATCGACCAGTGCAGCAGCACTAAGGGATATGCCTTTTGAGTTTTTAATGGGAAAGCCCACCATGAAATTGATTTTCCCCTTAGCGCACGAGAATGTATGTTCACCCGTGATGACATAGTAGTGATATTCCCTAAAATCTGTGACGTTGCCAACTTACGCGAACTTTGAGTGGTGTTTCGTATATCATCAAAGTCTTTCTTAGTTGTAGTGATGCGCATAGAATGCCCTAGGTGGTATCCATACAATCAAATGATTATTAGAACGAATGCATTAATATAGTAGTTTGTTAGACGATTTTCTTCGTCTTCAAACAATATGTCGTTAAACGAATTTATAGAATAACGAAATAGCAATTTCTGTATATTTCTCAGACCAGACTTACTATCAAATATTTCGAACAAAACAGATTTGAAAAGTGCGGCCGCCTATCATTGTCTAATATAAAGTATAAAACATTCTACACGCTCCTGCCACCGTGACCTCTGTTGTATATTTATTGTTTGCATATTTTATAAACAACTTAATGTCCACTTAGTGCAGGATATTATTCTTGATACATATAAGTTCAATATATATTATAAACTATATTTTTCCTTGAAGATAGTGGCGCAATGGTTTCCGAGTCTGATCCCAAGTTAGAATCATGGTAATCGCGATTTTTAAGGGTTGTAGGGCCATCTTCGGGTGAAAATTTCTCAGTTTGGACGAATCTGGTGTGGCGGCTTTGTCACCGACCCGAGGCTGCTATTTTCTGCGACGGTAAATAGATGGCGTCTAGCTTTGAGTCTATTTTGACAAGAAAGGCAACCTTTGTCTTTTTAGATATAGATATATATATATATATCTGAAAATAGAGAAATCCATACTTAAATCATTATATAATAAAAAGGCATATATTGAATTGAATAAAAAAACTTTTTGCCAATATTTCGGTTGGCTGAACCGCAACCTTTATCGAGGCATTACATTTTTGTATACACAATATTGTTAAACCTTTTTTAAAAAAGTTCTCACAGTTTTTGTTTAAATCATTTTAAATTTATTTTCAAATGTTTTAATAGATACATATATTTTCACATTTATCTCTTAATGAATTATTGATGGTTTATATTTATGTACTTATTACAAATATTTCAAAATATAGGATAGACCTCATTATTTATACCTTTAATATATCAAGATATTTAACTTTCTGTTTGTAATTTTTATAATATTTTATTCATGCACAAATTTACACCACCTACTTTGTATTTTTAAATTATATCAACTGTGATATTATAACACTATGCGGCGCTGATTTTGTGTATACAAAAATGCAATGCCTCGATAAAGGTTGGCGTTCAGCCAACCGAAATATTGGCAAATAAATATTTTATTCAATCCAATATATGCCTTTTTATTATCTAATATACATATATATTTTTAATTAAAAAGGCATATATTGATCCAATATATACCTATATATCAATAAAATGGGTAGGCCAAAGAACTAGGAACAGGCTGAATCAACGTTTAGTTGATTTATGTTCCACTAGATGGCGAGCTGCCATATAAAAAGCTCATATGCTCGTGGTTAGGATGTGTATTTAGATTTTACATATCTCTATATATTGCTGTACCAGGTTGCGGTCTGGAATTTTCATCAGCCTTGATTCTCTCCTCAGGCATATCCTGCATCTCTTCAGAGCGTATTTCAACTATTATGCACGTTTAGATATGTAAATAGTGAGGTAACTACTACGTATCCCCCAAATTATTAATTTTTCACATAAAATTTCAAAGAGCTTCATAGTTACAGTATTTTAAAATAGAAATAATGATTTTATAGTATACTAGACGTATGACCCGGCTTCGAACGAGAATTCCCCCGATTGCAATTTCCTTCATACTGAAAGTACATCAATAATAAATATTAGAAGTGCCATAGAATAGCAATACAGAAGTAACACATGAACTACAGGAAAAAAAGTGTGTGTGATGGCAAAAATTGTATTATATTAGTGTTTAGGTATTTGATTTAATTAATATAGTTGATATAATAATATATATTTATATTATATATAATATAAATTAGTTTTAAAAATTGTAAAAAAAAAAATGCATCGGCCGGGAATCGAACCCGGGCCGCCCGCGTGGCAGGCGAGCATTCTACCACTGAACCACCGATGCTCATAAAAAATGGCCATATTTGGGTATTCATTCCATTCCGGATTACTCCGCGTAAAAAAAAAGTTCTTCAAATGAAAAAAATAAATAGCCAAAAATACTAATCAAAATGTAGCCGAAAATTTCCTCAGGTTTATAAAAAGCGACATGCAAAATTTGGTACCAATTGGTTGAGTAGTTTTTGAGTTTATCGCGAAACAGACAAACATTGATTTTTATATATATATAGATGATCTGTTTATAATACATAACCTAAAGATAAAATAGAAATACAATTAGTGTTTGTGAGAGAGATTGAAACTACTTTCATTCAAAGTCTATAAAAGATTATATAGGGTTAAATACAGAATAAATATATGAGAATGAATATGATTATATACTGATATTAATCAAATATATAAAATAATATATAAATATACGTATATATAAATATATATACAAGGTCTTCATTGATGGCGCTCAGAGAGAGAGAGAGAGAATTTATAAAATATATTTAAAATAATACTAAAATTTGTTAATAAAATAGGTACATTAATAATATTCCAACAATATTGAATAATTCAGTTTGAAATCTGTCAATTGTAATCTATTCTATCTAACGATAGTAAAAATTCTACCTGAATATGTTTGAAATAATTAAAATTCTAGAGATTTGAGGGAGCATTTTATCTCTTTTTGCCAACTTTTCTGTTTTATAAAATTCTACAAAGTCGACATACCCCGGATAAATAGGAATTAGAAATATTATCTACTATTTTTATTAAATAATGAACAATTGATAACTACTGTTTCCTCGTCATATGAAGAGTTTGTAATCACACACATTTCGATAGATGTGAATACTTTAACAAATTGTTTAAATATAACTTGAATCAATGTGTTCAAATAAAATACAGAGAGAGGGGTAAAATAGAAATATCAATGTTTTCAAACCTTTAGATTCTCATCTATATAAGTCATACTTATAAATACATTTAATATTAAAGAGTGTTAATATCTATTTTAAAAAAGTCAATGTCTGTCTGTTTCGCGATAAACTCAAAAACTACTGAACAAATTGGTACAAAATTTTGCATGTCGGTTTTTATAAACCTGAGGAAAATTTTCGGTTGCATTTTGATTATTATTTTTGGCTATTTCTTTTTTTCATTTGAAGAACTTTTTTTTACGTGGAGTAAATACGAGGCGAAGTAACAACACGAGGCCAATTAAGCGACCAATGAGCGCGTTCCGCATTTCTTTTCAAGTTGCTTGCGTACTTTTTTTAAATATCTTTTTATACGAGTGTCATTTTTTTACAAAAATATTGAGAGAGAAATTTATATTACTAAGTTACGGTAAGTGCTCACAATGCAATTTAAAAAAAAAATCACAAAATTAGCGTATGTAAACAATTGCTTTCGTATTTATTATTAATTTTTGTTCTGGTTTTTTTTTAATATAATAATAAATAAAAGTTACAGTCAATATGATAATTCTTAAAATTAAACAAACAATAGTCAATATGCAAAAAAATACAAACTAACTTAATAAAATATTCTAATATCGAGAAATATGCAAAATCTCTCCTAATATTTAGATGTACATATTATTAGCATCTTAACAGTGTTTATTCGATTTTATGTACTCCTACAGGAAGGCAGAAATACTCGAAAGTTCGATATTGTTTTAATAAAGTATAAAGAATCTCCAGAACTATTTTTTGCGCGGCAGTAAATACGAGGCGAAGTGACAACACCAGGCGAATTAACCGACCAATGAGCGTTCTGCATATTTTCCAAATCGCTTGCCCAACATTTTTTTAAATATCTTTTTATAAGAGTGTTACTTTTTATTTTACAAAAGTATTAAGTATTGAGATAGAAATTCGTATTACTAAATTACGGTAAGTGCACACAAAAATGTAATTTTAAAAATCTTTACAAACCTATCGTTACTATGTAAACAATGAATTTCGTATTTTTATTAATTTTTGTTCTAGCCTTTATTTTTTAAAAATATTTTTACAAAAAAAATCATATGTAGTGAAAATTCAATATGAATTACTCTCTCATTTAACAGCCAAAACATGTGTTTGTCTATAATCCATATACCCTTTGGTTTTTATCAGCCTAAAATATTAACATGGCTATTTTGGCATTAGTTTTTTTTTTTTTTTAGTATTATTATTTTTTGCTGACATGTTGATAGGGCACTACATTTTACAAAGTTACGGTTAGTAAACAATGCAGATTTGACAATATTTACTAACTTTTATTACTGTATGTAAACAATGGGCTTATGTTTTGTCATTGTTGTAATGGCCTTTGTTTTGTTATTCTTTTAAAAAAATCATATGTTTCATTGATAGTTCAAAATTTTGTCTGTTGTTGTCATATATTTGCCGAAGTTCCATGTGCCCTTTTATTTTTTACTGAACATTTAATGACATTTATTTACATGACTGTATTTTGGCTTTCATTTTTATAAGCCTTTTTTTTTTCTTACTGAGAGAGATGGGGAATTATATTAGAGAGCCTGTCTCCTCACCCTTCCAATTATTTTACTGTTTTATTCGCTTGCCATTTCTGTATATTTTGTTCGTGGTAGTTCTATTATGCTGCTTTCTTTTTGTCTACGCAGATATTAGGCTAGGGAAAAGAAATAGTTGAGCATTCTAAAGATTGACCTGTTTGACATGTTTTGCCATTAGTTTTTTTAGCCTTATTTTTTTCTGCTGAAATGTTGAGAGAGAAATTTGTTTTAGTTACCAAGTCATGGTTAGTGAACAATGTAGCTTTGATATTTACAAACTTAGTGATGCTATGTGTGGACAATGGGTTCTTATGCTTAGTTATTGTTGTGATGGCCTTTGTTTTGTTACTTTTCTTTGAATATGAGATAATACTATTATTAAAAAGGCAGACCTTATTGATAAGATGGGTAGTATGCTTTTTCTCCTGATAGTTGAGTGCGCCCCATCTCCCTATCTATATATATTTCCAACATACTTCTGCCTTTTCTACTAGATAATCAGTTTTGTTCTGTAACTTATTCTGATACTTTGGATTTGTTTTGGGTCTGCACTGTTTTCCTTAAAAGCTTTTTTTTATATATATATACAAAAATAGTTTTGGGACTGATTGTGCTATTTCTGTTTTTTTAGGACATATTTTCAAATTTAATCATCCCATTTGATATGCCTCGCAAAATATCTGCAATTGGAGTAAGAACTCCTGCAGCTCGCCGCATGGCTGCCCGAGCTGCTAGATTACAGGCTGCTGGCTAGGCTTGGTCAATTACGGTCACTCTTCTCATGCAATTTAAATCCCTATCTCTTTTTACCCAAAGAGTGTAATGGACCTACAGAGGATGCACCACTATATATAAGAGTTAACACGCTGGGGCGGGTACCTCGGAGGTTGGGTGGAAAATCTGCCAACTATTTGAACTATATTTAAAACACCTAAATGGATTGAAAAATAAATAAATAAAATACTTAAATACTAATATATTGCATTTTTTGACATCACACATACTTTTTGCCTGTGATAATGTATTACTTCGGTGTTGCTATTCTATGGCTCTAATACTATTTATTAGTAATGTTCTTTCAGTTTGAAAGAAATTGCACTCGGGGGAATTCCCGGGCGAAGCCGGGTCATTCGTCTAGTATTATATATTATTTAACATAAAAATATTTTCTAAGTAAATATATGTAATATTGTTGCAAATGTCGACGTATGGATAAGCTGGCAGTCGTGTACGTGAGGCGAGTGTTGTTGTTCTTCCCACACGTGGACAACAAGAAGCAAAAGCAGGGCTAGATGTTAACACCGAGGGTGATCGGGGACAGCCCACGGGACAGAGGTAGAGGCCATGACACAAACTTGGATGCTTATCCCTGAGACATGGAGGGAAAGACTGTGTGTGTGAATGGCCACCCTCCAGAACATCTGCTGACCCCCTGCTAAAACCTGTCCTGTTTTCAGGGGTCGTCTATAAAGAGTTCCTGGGGGCCCCACATGGGCTTTGGCATTTTCCTCCTCACTCCCCAGCTGACCGCTCTTTGGATTTTTATTTTGACGTCAACATTATTAGTGTTACATACAAATAGGGGTTTACAGGTATTATCAATAAAGATATAGCATATATACAAAATATGGGGGTGGCAGCAAACAGAAACGGTGTACATTCCAAAAGAAGGGCAGGATCTTTTAAGGTATCGGCTCTAACTAATTGGAAGATATGTAACATATACTAAAAGTGTCATACAGTTCAAAATATACGATATATATATATATAAATAGGTGTTATTATGTATGTGTAAGAGAAAATATATACTCATTGGTTGAATTTTGTGAAACAATATATCCACAGGGGAAAAAGGAATGGAATTATAGCTTAGTTTTTATTATATTTTATGTTTAGAAAATATATTAGAATATCAATATTCGAAACAATCGTTGTGTAACGAACATTAAATAAAATAAATATTAATAAATTTAGAAAATAGCCCAATATCTTACAGTATATTTAATGCTGTGTGTATCCCAATAACTACAATTTTATTGGAAAGATATCTCCTGGAAAGAAATTTCAAAGTTCTAATGTACGGCGGATAAACTTACCTTTACCACTTGTCAGTTTTTCCATCGGCCAGAGAGGTGTGACTGAAACTGAACAAAGTTTGGTTAGATTGACAATTTTATTGATTCTTCCAATCTATTTATACAGAGAATATATGAACAAATAAAGCATAATATATAATTAAAGAATTAATTAGATGTAGATAAAATGTAGGAAAATATATATATCCGTATTTGAAAATAGGGCAATCCACAAAAAGGCATATATTGGATCAAAATATCATTTATTTTACCAATATTTCAGTTGGCTGAACGCCAACCTTTATCCTATACATCCATATATGTACACATATCTCTTCAGCAAGGGAGGCTTCCCCACCCTGAGAGAGTTCTCCTCCAAGTTTAGTTAGAGGTCGTGGATTGTGATCATTAAGGTTTAGTATATCATGACACATATTGATAGTAAACACATTAGACATACGTCTATATAACATTGTTTTATAGGAACTTTCTACTACATAGCCATTATCATATCACTCTCGTTATTTGGGTAGATTATTTTTGAAAGCGATCATTGTTCGTGAAGTTTCTTCGCTGGTTTCGGTGAGTTATTCCTAAACCTGAGGTATAATTGGCGCTCAAGTCTTCCTTACGAATGTATCGGTGTTTCCAAGATCTATATAAGCACCCTTTAACACTAGTATTACACAACTAACACACACCCAATTTATATTTCCCCTAACCACACAATATATATAAACAAATAATTACATACGTGACTAGATATTCTTGGTCTAATATTATATTTTACAAAATTTTGAGATTTATTAAAACATTGAAAACTCCACTAATGAATATTCATTCTAATTCATTTTTCCACCGATTGCATAGAATTTTGTTTTTAATTTCCATAAAGATCATATTCCAAGATGCAATGAAATACTCAATAATCCTTTGCCTCTTCTTTAATGACAAAGAATTAAGGTGCTAAGCTACACATATATTCAACTTAGGTTTTTTCTCTAGGCAGAAAACGCTCGAATAATGAAGTGTGTAGGTTTTTCTAAGGTCCCATGTGAGAATTTAGTTCTTATATTATCAAATTTTGGGAGCGTTTTGGTTCACTATTGCTTGCCTCGAAAGCAATAACCTTCCCTATATATTACAAAAAGTTCATATTTGCTAATATAATATTGATATTTAAAAACAATTGAATTTGCTATCAAACCATATTATAAATATTTGCTACTTAATTTCTAACCATTTTTTTTTCAGATTATTAATTTGACAGAATGTTTAATGTGTGCTCACAATCGGTTTAGTAAGATTGATATTCTGTATCTCAGGTTGTACCTAAAAAATAAATGCGGTCTTAAAAACCACGCTAATGTTTATTCTCTTATTTATTCATATTTCGAATCAATATAATACTTTATAATACACTTGAAAGACCTCTGTTTGCTCAGATCTGGGTGATCCATAGACCTACGTATGTCCTGGTATAGGTGATCAATAGACATACGTATGTTCTGGTGTAGGTGATCAATAGACCTACGTATGTCCTGGTATAGGTGATCAATAGACCTACGTATGTCCTGGTATAGGTGATCAATAGACCTACGTATTTCCAGGTCTAGGTGATCAATAGACCTACGTAAGTCCTGGTATAGGTGATCAATAGACCTACGTATGTCCAGGTCTAGGTGATCAATAGACCTACGTATGTCCAGGTCTAGATGATCAATAGACCTACGTATGTCCTGGTATAGGTGATCAATAGACCTACGTATGTTCAGGTCTAGGTGATCAATAGACCTACGTATGTCCTGGTATAGGTGATCAATAGACCTACGTATGTACAGGTCTAGGTGATCAATAGACCTACGTATTTTCTGGTATAGGTAATCAAAAGACCTACGTATGTCCTAGTATAGGTGATCAATAGACCTACGTATGTCCAGGTCTAGGTGATCAATAGACCTACGTATGTCCTGGTATAGGTGATCAATAGACCTACGTATGTACAGGTCTAGGTGATCAATAGACCTCCGTATTTTCTGGTATAGGTAATCAATAGACCTACGTATGTCCTGGTATAGCTGATCAATAGACCTACGTATGTCCTGGTATAGCTGATCAATAGACCTACGTATGTCCAGGTCTAGGTGATCAATAGACTTACGTATGTCCAGGTCTAGGTAATCAATAGACCTACGTATGTTCTGGTCTAGGTGATCAATAGACCTACGTATGTCCTGGTATAGGTGATCAATAGACCTACCTATGTCCAGGTCTAGGTGATCAATAGACCTACGTATGTCCTGGTATAGGTGATCAATAGACCTATGAATGTCCAGGTCTAGGTGATCAATAGACCTACGTATATCCAGGTGTAGGTGATCAATAGACATACGTATGCCCAGGTCTAGGTGATCAATAGACCTACGTATGTCCTGGTATAGGTGATCAATAGACCTACGTATATCCTGGTATAGGTGATCAAAAGCCTACCTATGCCCAGGTCTAGGTGATCAATATAACTACCTATGCCCAGGTCTAGGTGATCAATGTAAATACCTATGCTCAAGTCTAGGTGATCAATATAACTACCTATGCCCAGGTCTAGGTAATCAATATAACTACCTATGCCTAGGTCTAGGTGATCAATATAAATACCTATGCTCAGGTCTAGGTGATCAATATAACTACCTATTCCCAGGTCTAGGTGATCAATATAACTACCTATGCCCAGGTCCAGGTGATCAATATAATTACGTATGCCCAGGTCTAGGTAATCAATAGACCTACGTATGTCCTGGTATAGGTGATCAATATACATACGTATGTTCTGGTCTAGGTGATCAATAGACCTACGTATATCCTGGTATAGGTGATCAATATAACTACCTATGCCCAGGTCTAGGTGATCAATATAACTACCTATGCCTAGGTCTAGGTGATCAATAGATATACCTATAGCCAGGTCTAGGTGATGAATAGACCTACGTATGCCCCAGGTCTAGGTGATCAATAGACTTACCTAGGCACAGGTCTAGGTGATCAATAGATATACGTATACCCAGGTCTAAGTGACGAATAGACCTACGTATTCCCAGGTCTAGGTGATCAATAAACCTACCTAAATCCAGGTCTAGGTGCTCAATAGACATTAGGACAGAAAGACCACGCCGGCTAGACCGAGGCATCACTCCTCTCTTCTCTCTTTTTAAAATCGGAAATCGATCAAGACAACGGTCAGATGGGAGTCAAAGTTTTTTTCCTTCCTCATTCTTTTTCTTGGGAGAAAAATTGTCTTCAATCAATTTATTGGCGCAATGCTAATTTTTTTGTCCCCGGCGTGGACGGGTTAGTTTGATCCTTCTACCGCGATAACTCGAGTAAGGCAGGATATAAAGGCCAGGTTGTTTACTTGAATGTAATTTATTGTTTCGTTTCGCTGGTAAATTCCATTTGGTTCGTGAAGAAAGTATTTTGAAATAAATACTATAAAAAAGGTTCTATTTAACGTGTTTGGTGCACCTTCTAATATTCTAAATTATTTCAGTCAAAAGGCGATATATTAAATGAATTTATATAAATAAGGGCATACCTGGATCTATAAAGAAAAAAAAAACAATTTTTATTAAGATATTTCGAGAAATTGCTCCCTATTTATCATCCATCTTTGTTCAATAATTGATAAAGAGCGAGTAATCTCTCGAAATATTTTGAGAAAAAAAATTTTTTTTTTTTTTCACACAAATCCAGGTACGCTCTTTTTTTTATAAATTCTAAATTATGTTTCATTATATTTTCAAGGGATTCAAATATATTTTCAAAATTAATGCTTCAACGAGTTAATTCACACATATCTTCTGTTAAAGTAAAATAGGAATTTATAGTTAGGCGTCATTCATACGAGATACGGGTCCCCATGTGGTGAGTATTTGCCATCCTTCGTGTTCTTCGATAACGGAGGAATAACATGAGCTCCATTCCCAGAGGCATTATGTATTATCAGCAATCTATGTATTCCTTAACTATTTAAATTTGTATCAGAAGATATTCTCATAAATCCACAACCATTTCTCGACATCAAGTAACCTTTTTGATCCTTTGAAAAATTGCTTAAGTTAAAAATGTGCCGATTAACTTTTATCACTGATGGAAACTTAGAACAAATCTACCAAGAAAATATTCAATAATCTTTGAACAGAGACTTCATCTAGGATACAATATGATATCAAGATAGAAAATTAAATTTCAGATTAAGTATGTTCTACCCTTCAATCACAGATTGCTACAATAAAAGAAAAAAGGTGTTCGTTGGCACTTCAAAATAATACATATTAGATTATTCCCTATAAAATTTTATCAATTCATATCCATGCATGCATAATGCATTAACAATATATTTAGACGGAAATATTAACTACTCATTGATTATATAAATATATATATATTTCAAAATAGAGAGCAAATCATAAATATATCTTCAATAAAAAGGCATATATTGGATCAAAATATAATTTATTTATCAATATTTCAATTGTGTGGCTGAACGCCAACGAGAATAGTTGATATTTATTCCGATAGATGGCGCAAGTCATCAGCAACTTTCAGGTGCACGATAAAGAGATGCCTTTTTCTTAATATATATATATGTATGTCGTGTCTGTCGTGATCGAATGGAAGGGCGCAACCGTTGTGCATGTAAGCTTCGAAATTAATTTGTTTCACACTCTTGAGCGCGCGCACGCGGCGGTGTGCCGTAGCATTCGCCGCGCTGCTCCCACGTTTATTTTGTACAGATTTATAGATGGTTGAATTTTTATTTACATTTTAAGATACTAATTATGGCGAAAATAAATTATATCTCTTGGGCATTAGGCAAATTATGACATATATATATATATATATATATATATATATGAAAAAAACAATAGAAAAAATAAAATCAGGAGATGCCTTTTTTTTTTTTAATAATATATATATGTAAAATTGTTGCAAATGTGATCCTGCCGACGTATGGATAAGCTGGCAATCTTGTACGTGAGGCGAGTGTTGATGTTCTTCCCACACGCGGACAACAAGAAGCAGAGGCAGGGCTAGATGTTAGCACCGAGAGTGATCGCAGACAGCCCACGGGACAGAGGTAGAGGCCATGACACAAACTTGGATGCTTATCCCCGAGACATGGAGAGAGAGCCTGAGAGAGACATAAGCGGCCTGTCGATCGACACCCTCTAGAATATACTGCTGACCCCCTGCCAAAACCTGTTTTTTTTTTTTTTTAGGGATCGTCGATAAAGAGTCCCTGGGGGCCCCACATAGGCTTTGGCATTTTCCTCCTCACTCCCCAGCTGACCGCTCTTTGGATTTTTATTTTGACGTCAACACTTTTAGTGTTACATAAAAATAGGGGTTTACAGGTATTATAAATAGAGATATAGCATATATACAAAATATGGGGGTGGCAGCAAACAGAAACGGTGTGCATTCCAAAAGAAGGGCAGGATCTTTTAGGGTATAGGCTTCAACTAATTGGAATATATGTGACATATACTAAAGGTGTCATTATTATATAGTTTAATATATACTATATATATATATTCAAATAAAAAGGCACATATTGGATCAAAATATCATTTATTTTACCAATATTTCAGTTGGCTGAACGCCAACCTTTATCAAGGTATTATAAAATAATAATGTGTGTCAACAACAAACTCAGCGCCACATAACGTCAATAGAATTAGGTTTAAAAATAATTTTGTTTATATTCAATGGAGAGAAAAATTTTAATATAAATATTTATTAATTATAAATATATTATTTTCTCCCCATTGAATATAAGCAAAAATATTTTAAAACTCTATTGACGTTATATGGCGCTGAGTTTGTTGTTGACACACTTTAAAATGTTACAATACCTTGATAAAGGTTGGCGTTCAGCCAACTGAAATATTGGTAAAATAAATGATATTTTGATCCAATATATGCCTTTTTATTTAAGGATTTATTTATGGATTGCTCTATTCTCATATATACATATATGTTGTAATGTGTTTTGATCCTGTAGGAGGACTGTGGTGTGGTTGGTTAGATCTAGTCGTTGTACCCTCAAAGTTCAGAGATAACGGTGTCAGGCGTGAATGAATTACACAAAAGGACAAGACATATTGGATGTCACCTCAGAGATGGCGAGAGAGTAAGTGAAGCCGACGCCTATCAAGGCAAGTCTGTCAATCATCGTGTCTAAAAGCGGACTGATCTGTTTTTGATCCAAAGGGTACCTGGTACACATCTGGTACCCCGACATGTTTTTTGGACCTTTTTTCATGACTGGCGCCGACTGTCACTCAATCGAATTTTATTATGTCGTTTTGGTGATACATGATGCATAGATTCGCTAGTTCAATTTGGTTTTTACTGCTTTGGTTGTTATACTATAGCTATATTACATATGGAGATATAAGTATATATTGGAATATATTACAATATATATATTTAAATTCGCATATGTTATCAAGATATATCAAGATTCCAAATATATATTTAATATATAATATAAACTATTCGCAATGTAGATATTGAATATAACTAAGATACATATACACACTGGAATATCTCTAATTATTTATATAGCAATATATATGTATATTGGATTATATATCACTATAAATAGAACTCCATTACAGATATGACGTCAATAAGCTCTCACAGGAGGAATTGTTTAAAATAAATTTTACAGCCGAACATTCCAGTTAAGCCTCCTCACGACGTTTATGCAAATTTCGTTAAATCCGTATAGAGCAGAGCCCACTCAACACAATATGTCTGGTAAGCTTCTTAGCGGATAAATAGGAGGATTGTTGCTTCTCTCCTCAGATACATTAGAAGAGGGATCTTACAATTGTTATAATTCTATATTCGAGATGCAGAGAGATGTAAGGTATGGGTGTGTGTCTTACACAATTCCCCATTAGGTTTTTCTAATCAAATATTGATAGTAACAATAAAATTACATAACCAAGAGTAATTAATTTCGAAATATTTTTCACATATGGCAGAAAAGGAGCTTGCAATCAAATAATTGTAGATAGCTATTAATTATTGTTTTGTTCGAAATATTATATTTCATAATTATTTTTAGAATGAAAAATGTGTGATAATATTCAAATCAGAACAATAATAAATGAATTCCTAACATTACATATTTTTTTTAGATTCCTCTCTTTTTGTTATCTGGGAAAATAATTAAATTGCTTTATTTTTTGGATTACACATAGTATTAAGGACCGAATTATATTTTATTTTAATAACTATGAATTCTGGCCAGAAAACCTCTATCTTTAAGATGATAAAGATAAATTTTGGTCCCGAGGTATTCAAGATGGCAAGACAACTAGAGAAGATTATGATTTACTGGCCTAAGTATCTTTAATTTTAAGAACTATGATAACTAACAATCACTAATAATAAAAAAGTCAGGTGTTTGTTTTCAAAATAAAAAAGGCATATCCTGACCACGTTCACATGAACATTTAGATGGCAGAGCGCCATCTGGTTGAAAATAAATCAACTAAATGTTTATTTAGCCTGTTCCTTAATAGATGGCCGACCCATTTTCTTGATAAATCAAGAAAAGTCAACCAGGAATGCGTTTTGTGCTATTGGCCCTCGTCAGCGTGGATAGGCATATATTGGATCAAAAATAATTTCTTTCCAATATTTCAGTTGGCTGAACGCCAACCTTTTTGGTGGTATTACAACATTTATTTTTCTTCAATTTTTCTCCTTACCCATTATATATTGGCAAAAATATATATTTTACCTTAATTATATTGTCGTTATGTGGCGTTGAGTTTTTTTTTTTTTTTTTGCATAAATATGTTGTAATACCTTGAAAAAAGTTGGTATTTATCCAACTGATTGGTGAAAGAAATTATTTTCGATTTTTAATTGAAGATATAATAATGGATTGCTCTCTATATCAATACAATACACATATATATATACCACAGAAGGAATGTCAGAGAAGGCAGTGATGTAAAGAAAAGAAGGAGACACCACATTGTGGAGGGGAGGGAAGATATCTTGCCGCCCTGTCTCAAATAAGATTTTAAACTCGGGAAGAAAATAAAGATTTTAAAGAAATCCTTGTCGGGATGAACTGAATCCCCAGTTTTACTCGTCGGGTCGGTCAAATATTCTTTTCTCCGCTTTAAACTCTGTGGAGGGAAGTCGTGTAGTTTTCTTATGCTGCAATAAATTTATATACAGATAGATTATATTACAGTATAATTTACTTTGAATTATGTTTTTATTTATTTCAAGGGAATACCCTATTCGTAAATAATCTTTTAAATTTAATTCACAGCGTTATTGTTTCGACCCTACACTCTACCCGAAATGGTGTACACTTTAACCGAATGGGAGAATATTATGTTTTAAATGTTGCAAAGTAATATATTACCGTATATTTGACAGAGATAAAATAAATGCTATATATTTAAAATAATAATAAAATAAAAATGGCATATCCTAGTCACCCCCACATGAGCTTTTTAGAAGGCAGGGCACCATCTTGTTGAACAGAAATCAACTAAACGTTGATTTATCCTGTTCCCTGATATTTCTTCAACCCATTTTCTGGATTAATCAAGAAAAGCCAACTACGAACGTGTTTTGGGCTGTTGGTCCTGGTCAGCGTGGTGCATGCTGTACCTCTACTAATTAAAATATTTTGGTTCCAGAGGCTTCTTGAGAAATTAAGAAATGGGTATTTGAGGCCAAACTTGCGTAAATACTCTGAACATATAGTGAACAATAAAAAATAAATTTCAAAAATGGTCAGGTGTTGGTATTAAAATCAAAAAAAGCATAGCCTGACCAAGCTCACACATGAACCTTTTAGATTTATTGATTTATAAAGAAAATGGGTTGACCAAATATCAGGGAACAGGTTAAATCAACGTTTAGTTTATTTCTTTTCCACTAGATGGTGCTCTTTCATTTAAAAATATCATGTGGGCGTGGTCAGCATATACTTTTTTGATTCTAATACCAACACCTTACCTTTTTTAAAATTCTTTTTTGCACATATTCAGCGTATTTACCCTAGTTTGGCCTCAAATACCCAATTCTTGATTTCTCGAAAAGCCTCTGGTACCAAAATATATATTTTTTTTCATTTTGATATCGTTTTGATTGCCTCTTTACGTCCTTTTTTTATGGCGCTCCCGATCGCGTGCATTGGCCAACTTGCCCTCCCGTGACTCTGCATAAACATATCTTACGATCATTGGTAACTATACCTCACTAATAAAGGCAAATTCTTTGTTAATTAACACGTTGTTTATAACAAAATATAGTAAAGGAAATATTTATTAGCTTGCTATCTGTTTTAAGAAATACTTATTTTGAGGCGTATGTTTCTTTTTGAAAAAAAAAAACAATTTTCTTCTACCGTTACTGCAAGGATAAATAAATATTCATCTATTATTTTATCACTGTTTTTATCACATTAATCACAATATTTTTATTTTAAAAATAAATGTGCTGCCTAATATGTTGTTAATTTTAATGTTTGTTGTTGATGATATGATTCTATTCTCATTTTGATATCAAAATATATAAGATCTGCCCGAATGTATATACTTTACTTAGAAAGTATTTTTACTCACCCTTATACTTGATATGCTTCCTCTAAAGAATCAGATCATACTCATTGCAATTCTAAGCCACTATCTATACTCTCAATATCTCAGCGGGCCCTTCGGGTCAAACCCGGTCACTCGGCTAGTAAATTAATATTTATCTATTTTTTTGTCACTATTTTTTTTATCACTTTAATCAAAATATTTTTATTTCAAAAAGAAATATACACGTCAGAATAGTTCAAATTTCAAATAAAATATGAAATAAATAAGAATATTTTCTAATTGTAGAAGATGTATAAAACACATTGTGGTTCAATAGAATAATTTATAAAGTCTAAATGTGTAGTATAAACTATATGTAGGTTTATGTCACATATTTATGTATATCTGAAGAATACATTTTCTACAAATAAAATATTTTGAACAAACACACATAAAGCTTTACAACTAAATTCTACTTAAAAGGTAGAAGAATCAATGGTTATTCAGTGTAAGAGATGAAAGAAATATAAGCATCGCTGCCTAATTGGAAAAGAAAAACCAATCGAAAAGATATTTAGAAATCAGAAGATGAATATTTCAGGGTTGCGGAGTTAGAAAATCAATTTGGGTTTAACCCGAGAACAAAGATTTCTTACGAAATAATGGGTATCTTCTGCTTATAAATGAAGTTTTGTTTCTTGGAACAAATATTCTTAGAGAGGAAGTACCGGTTCTGTGTGGCTTTGTACTTGGGTCTATTTAACCTACATATATATTAATAAAATTATAGAATGGTATATTCTGACCACGAACACAAGAGCCTTTTATTATTTAATTTTTATTTTTTCACATATATATTTTTAAAATTATAGGATAGTATATATATATATATATTAAAAATAAAGAAGGCATCTCCTGACCACGAGCACATGTGCTTTTTAGATGGTCAGGAGATGCCTTCTTTATTTTTAATATCAACACCTGATCCACTTATCTTTTATTTTTTTTCTATTGTTATTCATTATTTTATATATATATATATATAAAAATATTGTAGTATATTATTTATTATATTCTATGAAAATATTTTTTAAATTTGATATATGTATTTTGATATACTGTAAAATTTTCTCATTGCCTCTCTGCTATTTTATTAATTTTAAATTTTATTTTACATTATATTTTTTATTTTACATATATAAATGCCCATGTCATGCTGAAGTTTGTCTTTCCTTATTTTCTACGTTATACTACATATATAATTACTTTTTAGATTACTTTTTCTATTTAATTGAAGAATATCTGGTTCGTTACCCCAGTTGTCTTTTGGACAAGCTCATGACGTGTCAAAGCCGATTTAAATGCCTGGCCCCGTTGTTAAATCTTGTTGTTAAACAATTTAAATATTTATTGATGCATTCATAATATTCACCTCAAAAATGATAATATAAACTTATCTTACTCATTATACATTTCTTCATATGCTTTGTATATAATTAAGGAATATATAAAAACGAATATCAGCAACTAAATTAGTTTACAATAAAACCGAATTTTTTTTAATAATCAAAATATGTTATTTTAAACAAAGTTATCCTCGAGGTTATACTTAATGTTTCTGCCATTTTTTACCACTCTAATTGATAGGAAATTTCCAACCTTTCATTTATATAAAATATCGAATAACGTTACCATTTACCTATCTATGATTTCGGGACATTTTCTTCCGATTTTTTTTAAATATCATGCCATGGATCTTTTCTATGATTTATTTTCTTACCCGCATCTGTGCTGAGCACTATGGACGATCTTCATGAAGAATATATCGTCAACTTCGTCATTGTGAGTATTGAATTACTTGCCATTCTGTTTGGGGAGACTCGGTTTGGTGGTTTTTCGGTCTCAATTTTATATGCTCGATCTCTGCTTTAGCTCAACTCTTAATCTATTACAGGGTTTTATTTATTTATCCTCAGTTTGTACAAAGTACATAACATATGATGGTGTAATGACACATGTCAATAATGCGTATAATCATTTAAATATGTGTTTCAATTATACAACATGAAAATCTTGTTATAAGTTATATACAATATGGGGTTGTTGGTTTAAATTACCACATATATATATATATATATGTACAGTGGTACCTCGACATACGAGCGCCCCAACATACGAGTTTTTCGAGATACGAGCCGACGAGCAAGCGATATTTTGTTTTTAGTTACGAGCGAAATTCGAGATACGAGTTCGGTTCGGTAGTGTTGAAGATATTATTCTGTGATTTTAAATGTTTATTTTTGACCAGTACTTTTGTTTTGTTTTTGATTTTCCTAAAATGTTTCTTTCTTCCTCTTCATTATTATTTGTTCTATATGCAAAGCTTTGTTTTTTGAGACTTGAATAAACAAATTCAAGTTTATTATATCCACCAAACTGCTCATCCACCAAACCTCGAAGATGACATCCTCGAGGAGTTGAAATTCATAAAGGTTCTCTACTTGCCACCCAACACGACTCCTATCCTGCAGCCCATGGATCAGCAAGTGATTTCTAATTTTAAAAAACTATACACCAAGCATCTGTTTCGGCGCTGCTTTGAAGTGACGGAGAGCACAAACCTCACCCTTCAAGAGTTCTGGAAGGACCACTTTGATATAGCGATTTGCCTACAAATTATCGATCAGGCCTGGTTGGGAGTTACAACGAGGACCTTGACCTCTGCATGGAAAAAGCTGTGGCCTGAAGCTGTAGCTGAAAGGATCTATGAAGAATTGGAACCCGGTGTTTCAGTAGAGGAGGAGATTGTATCTCTGGGGAAATCCATGGGTTTAGAGGTGGAAGAGAGAGACGTGAACGAGCTCATCGAGGAGCACACCCAGGAACTGACGACTGAGGAGATACAAGAGTTACAGTCACAGCAGCATTCTGAGGTTATGCAAGTAATTGGTCTTGAGGAGTCAGAGGAGGAGGTTATTTCTACAAGTGAGATAAAGGAGATCTTTAAAATGTGGGAGAGAGTTTCACAGTTCGTGGAAAAAAAACACCCAGAAAAAGTTGCAACAGGTCGTGCATCTGACCTTTTTAATGACACTTGCCTAACTCTTTTTCGGAACATTCTGAGAGGGAGGAAAAACAAACCTCCTTGGACATGTTTTTTTCTAAACGGCCTACAGGTGAAAGCGAGAAAAATGTAGCGAAAAAGGCAAAGACCAGTGAGGATATCTAATTTATTTCTTTACATTCTCTTTTTTGTTTTTGAGCAATAAATATTTGATATTTATAAATACGTTTTTATTATTTAAAACCACGTAACAAAAATAACTGGGGTGACATTTTGGAGGTTGGAACGGATTAATGGTAGTTCAATTGTTTTGTATGGGGAAATTTGCTTCGAGATACGAGTAATTCAAGATACGAGCAAGGTTGCGGAACGAATTAAACTCGTATGTCGAGGTACCACTGTATATGAAAAACAATAGAAAAAAAAAATAAGTTGGTCAGGTGTTGATATTAAAAATAAAAATATAAAAAAGGCATACCCTGACCAGGAGCATATGTGCTTTTCAGAAGGCAGAGCGCCATCTGGTGGAACAGAAATCAACTAAACATTGATTTACCCTGTTCCTTGATATTTGGCCAACCCAATTTCTTGACGGATCTCTATCTCTAGATGATTTGGCATTCTTTGCTATTAGATCAAGAACACCTTTCGAAATAGCATTCGAGTGTTTTTCTTCAACCGCGTGAATTTTTTTAGCGACATTCCTTTATGGACTATTTAGACTGTAGTGATAGAGAATTTTTAAACCATTCTTCCTTTCTTATGGGTAAATCTGAATAATTCGCGGGAAAGTGTAAATCCTTTTCAAACTATACTTTTTGAAGGTTCAAAAAGTACCTGATTTCTCCCAATGAGCTCTTCACTCATAAAATTAATTTGTTTGTTCGATTCGGCTGGGATAAGAAGATTTTCATTAGCCATAACCTTTCTAATGGAAAATGGTGATTTCGATACATTTTTGAGCTTCCTCACGGCGTTTGTAACCTCTGATAATTTGATCCGAGTATAATGCTTGGGTTACTATTGGAGAGGACAATGAACTCAAGCGGCTGTCTTAATCCATTATTGCTTAAATTGATTGTGCATCGATCGATCGACGAGACCTTCTTGCCATCAGCAATTCTGTCTTTCTCTTTTTTGATAGTAATTGCATATCAATGAATATTGACTTTTTAAATTGTCGCCTTAATCCATCAGAAATGCAACAAAACAATGATACACCTGAATAGATTAAATCAAATTTTAGCTTCTTCGATGACAATTTTCACATAAATTTTGTTCCAAATTAGCGGCTGTCGCCGAGGGTTTTTATACCAGAGGCTTCACCCTCGAAGGTGTTCGCAAGGTTTAGTTTTCCAGATTTTGGTGGCCTGGGGATTGGCTTGTATGGCGGCCTGGGGAAAAGGACTCGCGTCTTGGGGATCTTACTCTTTTTGGGTACAGCGATTGTCCGCTTTAGGTCTGGCTTTTAATGGCTTGGTGGTCTTTTTTTTTAGATTCTAGGATGTTTAGTACATATTCTTCAGATCTATGCATTAATAATCAAGAATCTCTTCAGTAAGGTGTAACGTGTCCTTGGCCACCGCAATATAAGCATATTGGAATGTTGAGTCTTCCATTCATCGGGTCTTCATTGCTGTGGCATCTGGTTGTATACAATTTTATGCTTAGGGCACCGATGTTAGCGCATCTGGTTGAAATTTGATGTGCAGTTCAGATACTGATATCGTGGAGGGGGCGTTTAAAATAGGTTTTGAAATTGCAACCAGGTTTTTTCCATTTTTTCTCGCAACAGAGAAGATGGCTAAAGGTTATTTGGATCTGGATTTAGTGAACGTTAAACCTCTTCACGCACAATGTGTCAAATTGAGTCTTCCATTAATTAAGATTATGCGAAATCGAGAACTGTAACATTTGGTAGTCAAAGTCTATTTGTTTATCAACGCGTTGTTTTAGTGAATTTTCTGTTTTCGGCATCATTCTATAATTCATCCGTGAAAGTAATGTCCAAAATAATTATTTTTCGATAAATGTACTCTAATATTTCTTTTGACAAGTGATTCTGGCAATATTTCGCTCATATTGGTATCTATCCTTTTACACAAATATTTTAATTTCAAAAATAATTTTAAATTTTCATATAAAATTAGCTTCATAACAGGTGTTCACGCATAAATTTCGATAGTTACGCGTTATTAAAGCAGAACATAAAAAAGGAAGAAAGTAAGATAGAGTAGAAAAAAATTGATAATCATGGTGCATGTAAATAGCAAGATAAAAATTTTAAAAATGTTCTCCTTTTCTGAATTTCTAACCATTTTACACAGGTCGTAGAGCATGACAGTCATGGTGCACAGCTGAAACCTGCTTATAAATGAATGTACCAAAGTTTTATTGTTACGAAAGACATTTTGACGGTTGAGAGCCACAGTTGGTTTCTTACATCCACAGTTATATTGGTAATATTAATTATAATCACACACAAATATTAAAAACTTTATTTTTGCATATCGATTTGTTTGGTATGAAGTCTAAGAGAGATTTTTAAGATAGTCAAATACGTGAAGGTCGAAACCATAGCCAGGTTTACTTTTGTTAAGACCCGGCTTTCTGTAACAATCTCGTCCAACCCCTGCCAAACATTAAGAAGCAATTCAGAACAATAGCCACAAGTTATCTTCAATTCACTCTGGGTCATTCAATTTAAATAAAAATTATTTTTAAATTCTTAATTTTTATTAGTTTGATTGATTGCTGTTTTATCCCTGTTTGTTATTTTTTCTATTTCATATCCAATTCTTCTTTTTTCTTATATTCCGCTTTATGACGGGTAACTGGCGAAGCTTCTTATTGGCCATGTTATAGCGCTAAATTATTGCTTAAACTAAAATTCTTCATGAAACCTCAAGTATAAAAATATTAAGCCTTTTCCCTTTAACATTCCCTTTACTCATAATTTATTAAACATTATTAATTTTCTTTCTACCATACATTATGACATCATTATCACACTATCACAACTATCGAATTCGGAAGATTCTTCGGTCACATCGCGCGACGCAGGGGAATGGAGTACACCATACTGACCGGAAAGATGTCTGGGCGACGCATACCTTGATGCCCGCCGACACGCTTCGTGGACCAATTAAAGGAACTCACAGGTTTAATGGTCACCGAGATGGTACATCGAGCTCAAGACAGAGATGACTGGTGTCGCATAGTGTTTGGGATGTAATATGTACAGTGGGGCACAACGTTCGACCGCGAATAAAATGATTTACTTTCACCATTATATATATTAAAATACACTGCGTGACATTGAAAATGGAACACCAAGAAATAGTGGCCAGAAAGTGATGAAACTCGGCAGACAGAGAGAGACAGGGACGAACGATAAGTGATCTTTATTTCAAAATGATAGTCATAATACAGAGCGAGAACGGCGTCGGCTTAGTAGCAAGTAGGACCACCGCGGACGGCGATGCACGCAGAAACACGTCTAGGTAGAGAGTCAATCAGAGTACGGATGGCGTCCTGAGGGATGGCTCTCCATTCCCTCTCAACCATTTGCCACAGTTCGTCTTCTGAACGCGGCTGTGGCAAGGCATGCAAACGGCGTCCAATGATGTCCCAGACGTGCTCGATTGGTGAGAGATCAGGAGAGTACGGTGGCCAGAGAAGCATCTTTACATCTTGCAGAGCTTGTTGGCTAATGCGAGCAGTGTGCGGTCGGGCGTTATCCTGCTGATAAAGGGCATTGGGTACCCCCTGAAGGTAGGGGAGTGTCACCGGTCGCAGCACATCATCAACGTATCGTTGGGCCGTCATAGTGCCCTGAATACGAAGTAAAGGTGACCTGGAATCATACGCGATTGCGCCCCAAACCATGATTCCACGTTGTCGCACGGTGGGGCGTTCCACAATTTTTGCCGGATTGGATCTTTCTCCACGTCGACACCACACGCGTACACGGCGACTATCACTGGACAAGCAGAAACGCGACTCATCTGAGAACACGACCCTGTGCCATTCCGTCATCCACGTCGATCTAGCCCGGCACCATTCCAAACGTTGGCGCCTATTCGGTGGGGTCAATGGCAGTCTTCTTAGCGGACGGCATGAGTGCAAGCCATTAGCAACCAATCGACGGGAAATGGTTCTGGTCGAGATGGAATGATCTAGGGTGTCTTGCACATGTTGCAGGATGGCGGTACAAGTGGCTTGTGGGGGCGCCACTGCTTGTCGAAGGATACGCCGATCCACACACACGTGCTGACGTCACTCTGGTTGCACCGACATTCCTATAAATTGCCACATTTCTGCCACCAACCTGCCCTTTTCAGTCCGATCACCATGCCCCTCGTAAAAGCGTCCGTCTGCTTGAACTGCCTCCGTTTACGATGACCTGGCATTCTCTGTTATTACACGTGTCTTTTGACACAAGAACAACATTTCTACAATGATTTTCCTTGAAGAAATAACGACACGAATACTGTCCTTT
Organism: Cordylochernes scorpioides; assembly: GCA_030710605.1. Classification (NCBI taxonomy): domain Eukaryota; kingdom Metazoa; phylum Arthropoda; class Arachnida; order Pseudoscorpiones; family Chernetidae; genus Cordylochernes; species Cordylochernes scorpioides. Next base: position 91,203,455 of record CP092868.1, read on the forward strand.
CTGCAATTTCCTTCCCTTATATCTTACTCCATGTGCGTACGAGAGCTGCGCATTTTACATCATTTGCATAACTCGGTTAGGCGCGTCTACCCTGAAATTTGCATAATTTTCTGGCCACTATTTCTTGGTGTTCCATTTTCAATGTCACGCAGTGTATGTTTTGTTGCTCAGGAATAAATTTTTATGTTGATATATAAACACATATAAAAATATAAAGATCGCCTCCTCCGTTAAAACTAGATTCCATCTATTGACTGTACCCTCGAACATGTGGCCTCGGGTCAGTAACAAAGCCAAAACACCATCTTAAGCAAACTGAGAAGCCTCACCATTAAAATTGAAGGAGACTCGGGAATTACGCATTTAAATTAGTTCATTAAGACTAATTAACTCGTTATTGAATTAAGGATGGGTAGATCAATAAACAGATCAATTATGGAGAAAGGAAGTAAATAAATTCCAAACATCCTAGTTCTACCTAGCTGGAAGGGTTCAATCTCAAGAGAAGGAAGAAAACAAGAGATCAAATCAGTTATATTCGGTAGAGCTGACTGCTACAGGGCACGTACCCAGGTTGCGGATAGGGGAATGGCTTTAGATATGAAGGCCAGCTGCCAAACAAGCAGAATACTCTGACAAATAAGCTGTTGCGGACCAACAGCAGCATTATTAGAAGAGGAGAAAGACCTCTTTAAAAATCTTGAGTTCAACTGACCCGGTTATAGACCTCAGCAAAGCTCCCTCTCCATGGATACGGAGGAGCTGCGTCTGTACTTATGTTAGAGTCGACCGCAAAGGCTTCCATGTTAGAAACGTCCTCAAACTACAGGAAAAGTCAGACTTTCACCAAAGTGTGCCTGGATCATGATTCCATGATCAACGAAAGCTGCACCCCTACACCCCATTCATTGGAGTTCGTGTATTTTTTATATAAGCGGATAAGAAACAACAACAGCAACAAAATGAATGAATTACTATTTCAAGAAATTGAAGATACTTTGTGGGGACATTTAATTCACACGGTGCTAAATAGACTCTGGAATGGGTACGACATGGAAGGTTAGGTCCGATTCGTTGAAACTGATATTCCCTCCAATCCTTCGAACCGTCGTATCCTTTTACAGAAAAAATCATCAAAAATAAAATAAAAATAAGCAAACATAACACCATTTAATCGACACCGAATATCAATTTATATTAAAATGATTTGTACACGTCTAATTTAAAAAAAAATGTTACGAAAAATATAAAGTATATTTGGATATGCCATATTTTTTAATTTGTGTTTATCTATATATGTAAAATTGTTTATAACAAATTGTGTGATTAAGAATTCAATTAGGTCGTTTTCTATAATTTTTATTTGAATCTTTCTACTCTAGAAGGAAAAGAAGGTCTGAAATTTTCAGCAACGAGATTTAACTATCTATAAATATCGTATTTTTTTCAAATGATTCCTTTTTTCATCATACCCTATGATCCAGTTCCACGTAAATTCAAAAGCCTCCCAGAGATTAACCTGTCCTGTTTCAGTTCCAAAATAAATGTATTAGCTACCGCTCAAAAATAGTAACCTAGCTTATGTTTAGAAAAAGGCATTTTGTTATCGTGCTTAACTGAAGTTTGCTGATGGCTTGCATAATTGATTTTCACGATAAGGAGATGCCTTTTTCTTAATTCATCTATACCATATCCCAGTACAATTTCACATTTGTACTAATTTTTCATTAGTTTGTGTTATTCAAACTGAAAAATATGAAAAGGTTCTTTTAAAAAAAAGTGTAAAATGCGGGATTCGATCCCGGTTCATGGTTATCGGAAACCGAGGTTTCATACCGTCGGCCACCGAATTTTATTAATCTGTCCGCAGTAAAAAAAAATGTTATTAAAATTGTAAATCTTAATTAAAACGTTATTTATGGTGGTTATAAAATCTTCATAATCTTTATTCTATATAGTATTTACACACACTACCTAGTAAGGTGGTTTAATAAAGAAATCCCCAGTCTGTGAGATTATTTCACCAATATATTCAGCCTGAGGGTTGAGAGTCTGATACCCCCATTCATCATGGCTTGTTGCCGCGGGCACTTTCCGTAGTTTGGACGTAGCTTCCACCTGTGTCTACCAACGCCAATCAAGGGGATCAATATAAAAAAAGAAGGAAGAAATGATAAAAATATTAAAACAGTAAGGCGGGAGCGAATTGGGGTAGGCAGCGATAGATAGCTATCCTTGCCACTTCCTTTGTCTATAAGCCTGGTTAGTACCTTGTGTTTTGGTTTGGTAGAGCATGGACTGTATCTAGATAGGCCAGACCTTTTCAGCTGAAAATGATCCTTGAATTAGAACCGTTCGATCCTTTATAAAACCTTCTGACTACATAAGCAACATCAACCCTCTTCTCGACTAGGTGAATCCCCTAATGCTAATTAATTGGAGTATGTGTGATAGATAAGACATATATATTGGACTTATAAAAATATACACGTGTTAAAAATTCCATATGTTCATCATTTTTGCATATTCACTTTGAAGAGTATACCAATTGGTATACACAATATGAAAAATGATAGAAAAAAATAAATAAAAAGGTCAGGTGTTGATAATAAACATAAAAATGTGGATGGCTTTTCTTGATTTATAAAGAAATTGGGTTGGCCAAATATCAGGCAACAGGCTAAATCAATGTTTAGTTAATTTCTGTTCCACCAGATGGCGCTCTGCCTTCTGTAAAGCGCATGTGCTCCTGGTTGGGATATTCTTTTTATTTATTTTTAATACACAATATGTACGAGGTGTGTTCAAAAGGTATCGCGACTTTTGTGTTTTTTCAAAAATTATTTATTTATTCATGAATACCAATTTTGTCCCCTTCAAAGTAATCTCCATGAGATATTATACACTTGTGCCAACGGTTTTTCCAATCTTCGAAGCACTTCAAAAAATCATTTAAAAAAAATCTTTTTCAGCTCCTCCTTCGATGCCGTCTTTATCTCTCCAAGCGTAGCGTAACGTCGTCCTTTCATGGGCCTCTTCAGTTTGGGGAACAAGAAAAAGTCACAGGGCGCCAGATCTGGGGAATACGGTGGCTGCGGCATCATTAGTGTGTTGTTTTTGGCCAAAAGGTCACGCACAAGCAACGATGTGTGAGTAGGGGCGTTATCGTGGTGCAAAAGCCAATTTTTGTTCTTCCACAAATCCGGGCGTTTCTGGCGGATAGCTTCGCGCAAATTGCGCATAACTTGCAGGTAATATTCCTTATTGACCGTTCTACCCTGTGGCAAGAACTCATGATGCACCACGCCCCTGCAATCGAAGAAAACTGTCAGCAAAACTTTCACATTCGACCGAACTTTGCGCGCTTTTTTCGGTCTTTGTTCGTGCGGCAGCTTCCATTGAGATGATTGAGCTTTGGTTTCCACGTCATAACCATAAACTCACGCTTCGTCACCAGTTTTGACCCTCTTGCGCAAATTTGGGTCGTCGCGGACAGAGTCCAACATCTCATTAGCAATGTTCATGCGATGCTGTTTTTGGTCGCAATTGAGCAATTTTGGTACGAATTTCGCGGCGACCCATCTCATGCCCAAATCATTGATAAAAATCGAATGGCACGAGCCAATCGATATGTTTAGGTCCTCGGCAACGATTGGCCAATATCATTTTCTCCACTTTATTAATTTTTTCGTCTGTTGTTGAAGTGCTCGGGCGTCCGGCATGCTCTTCGTCGTTCACATCTTCTCGGCCTTCTGAGAACATTTTGTACCACCGATAAACGTTGCTTCGGTCCAAGGTAGCTTCTCTGTATGCCACAGTCAACATTCGGAATGCATCCGCGCACTTAATTTCGTTTTTCACACAAAATTTGATACAGGTTTTTTGATCCATTTTTTTAATAGGTAAAAATCGAAGACGATCCAAACACCTGCAAGCAAAGGAGCTGTCAACAATTAAGTGAACATTCAAAATGGCCGAGCTTGTCGTCATAAGTGAGAGACATGAGTACCAACATAAAGCCACAAAAAGATCGAAATTCGAATATACGTAACCCGCGAAAATTCAAAATTCGCGATACCTTTTGAACACACCTCGTATGTGTGATAAATAATACATATATATTGGCCCTATAAAAATTACATATGTTAAAATTCCATACTTCCCTCATTTTTGAATATACTTTTAAGAGTATATACAATCTCTCTAAAGAGTTGACTATTCCATAAAAATTGAAGATTTTCTCACCAGTATTAAATATAAAGTTGAGAGAATATAAAACGTAACCTATTCAGCGGAGGGCATTCAAAAATGACATTATCGCACGAAGTCGATAAAATCACTTGCCATTCCAAAATAAAATTTTAAACAAAAACTAATATAGTCGTCGGAAAGAAACGGGTTTTTATTCGAGAAAAATACGTTGGTTCGTTTTTATTTTAATATTTGGTTTGTTGGCGTGGTTGTGATTTAATCAAATGGATAAAATCCTTCCGAATTTAAACGTTAATTTATTATATATTATATGTGCTGGGTTTAATTAATATATATATTTGGAATTCTATAATAGGCAGCAGTATATATATAAAATCATCAATTCATAGAGAAATATTTATATATGAAAAATATAAAAATATAAAAATAAAAACTAAAATAAAATTCGTGGATGGATTTTCTTGATTTATTAAGAAAATGGGTTGGCCAAATATCAGGGAACAGGCTGTATAAACGTTTAGTTGATTTCTGTTCTACTAGATGGTGCTCTGCCATCTAAAAAGCACTTGTAATAGTGGCCAGGAAATGCCTACTTTGTTTTTACTATATATATGAAAAATAATGAACAAATTGATAATAAAAATGACATTTATTAATATAAAAACAGATTAGGCATATTCTGACCACAAGCATATGTGCTTTTTAGATGTCAGAATGTCATCTAGTGGAACAGTGATAAAATAAACATTGAATCAGCCTGTTCCTTGATACTTCCCACCCATTTCATTGATCAATCAAGAAAACCCATCTACGAACGCGTTTTGAGCCGTTGGTATTTATCAACGTGGCGCAGGCTACCCATTTCTCTATTTCTCAAGATGCCTCTGAGACCAAAATATTTCTACAGTAAGGGCAGTAAAAATTGTCTGATTTCAAAAAGAAACATACGCGTCAAAAATAGTTTAATAAACTTATTCTATTGGCAGTTATAAACCCAAATTCATTTTAGGATTGCATTTATTATTGTGTGTTGGATTTAATTTCCAAGCTTATTATCATTGATGACATTTTTATTGATTTTTGACTACCCTGATGTTGTTGTAGTTGTTAGATAGCACATATATAATTTGATTGCTGTATTTCCCATTATTTTTTCTTTCTATTATGTTATAATTGTAATGTTTGTATGATTAAATAAAATCATTAATTAAAAACTCCTTCATTAACTAAAAACTCCTTCATTGTGAAATCAAATTTTTATAAATATTGTATATTATAAGCATATATGACCTCTAATGATTTTATTCTGTAGTAGTATTTTTTAACGGCGTATAGAAGCTTAATTTTATCACTTCAACATATGTTTACGCTAAAATATTCATGACATGTTTCGTCGCAAGTGTGGCATCCGGCGAGGTTTTATTCGTTTATGTATGTTCTCCTGAAGAAGGGCAGATATGCCCGAAAGCTTAGAGCTACTTCAATAAAATGAAAATAAACTCATCTCCAGAAACGGTTTAAATTATTTAATTAACATTTTTTTAATGCAACCTGAGATATATAACTATTTCTCCATCCCTATATACGATAATGATAAAGAATGTAAATAAGGCATGGCTCATCAGAGATGTGACTGTTCAGTTTCATAGAAATAATCGGCATAGAAATACTATACAAGACAATACGCCTGATACAATTGTAGAGTAAGCTGTTGTGACCTCTGTAATGATGAGCTATACCCCTCGCATTTCAGTTTATTTATTACATTAAAAATTATTCTTAAAATATTGAAGACATATAGGCCAGTGACTTATTTTATAATATCAACGTTTCGACAAAATTATTTTGTCCTCGTCATGAACAAATATAAAATTGAAGCATTTAGAAAGCATTAAAATTATTCTAAGGTTTCAAGGACCTTCTCACACGATATTTCAAATTGTGTGTACATCTAAAGCACGAGTCAAAAACAAATATTTAACTCACAGAAGACTATGATCTTTGAAATTAATTATACTGTGTATATAATTAGATATAATAAGCAAAAATAAATATTCAAATATTAATAATATTTACAAATATTTCAGAATAGTATATCTATATCTCTAGCATGTACAATTTATATTTTCCCTTTTTAACTACTTTTTAAATATAAAAACGAAGTGCCAGGTAGCCTCTAACTTTACGATAGTAAAATAAAATTGTATAAATATTATGTGATCAAGAATATTTCAGCAAAGTATTTATTATTTTATTGACAGAGTATAGTTTTTATGTTTATACGTATTTTGCTACTCTGTAAACTTCCCTCATTGCCTATCTTTTGTTTATCATTCATAGTTTGTTCATGCCCTAAATAAATTGCTGTGTCTTCCTGAAGTTTGTATTTCCTAATTTTCCACATACCAATATTATTACTATGAAAATTATATATCGCCATGAGAGCACATGAAAATAACAATTTTTCATTTATTATTGTAGAAAGATCTTTTCTTTTTTGTTTATCTCTAGTACACGTAGTACAGGCCATGATAATCATGGTGGAAAAAAGTTGGCGACTGCTTTTACTGTAAGTGCACCACATGTCTACACATATGAAAAGCAGTTCGACTTTGCACTTACAAATGTGTCAGAGCCCCGTTTGGTTACTTTCACTCGCTGGTGGAGTTGACTTTTGCAAGAATCGGGGGCCATTGTTTTTTTTTTTATATATATATAAATTTGAAAAAAGTGACCAATGCGGGAATCGAACCCGGGTCGTAGCGGTCGGAAACCAACGGTTTGGACCATCCTCCCACCGACCCCCGAAAGATCATTTGGATATTGTATATAAAAGTATTTGCCAGTTGAAGATTAGAAATTCGCTCGAAACCTTGCAAAAATCTGAAATAAATGAAACTTTTTACCTGAATTCTATTTTTCCTTTTCAAAATTATATTTAACTCACATTATAAATATTTTGTCTCATTTCAGCATTTCACATCACAAAGTCATGCAAACTTGTGAAATAAAATATTAATAGAAGTAAAGTAGTTAGAGAAATGTGTTCTAGAACTCGAGAAAAAAAAATTAAATTATTTTTATATTTCTAGAAATGTAATTAAAGATGCATAGAGCGAATGAGTGAATTTAAATTATTTTCTTCTGCCAGAAAAAATTGTTTTATTCTTCCCGTTTAATTGGATTTTAATATTATTGAGTAATGCCATTAAAAAAAAAGAAATACAATTAACGAAAATTCAATTTTCTAAAAAATTTACAATAAATTTGAAATATCTCGAGTTCGTTTGTAATTTTTTCCCAGGAATAGTAGTTGAAACTCCCTTTATATTTTTGTAACTATCGAGGTGAATTAAATCGCCCAGAAGGTGTGGAATAAAATAGAAATTTCATCTAAATTTATTGTTTGAATCAACTGTAGATTTGTGAATTACGTGTTCTGGGAATATATATAACTCGATCACAGCCTACTTTAGTTTTTTTTTTTTTTGCTTATTCCTAGTACACGTGGTACAGGCCATGATAATCATGGTGGGTAGTTAGCGACTGCTTTTTACTGTAAGCGCACCACATGTCTACACATGTGAAGGCAGTTCGACTTTGCACTTACAAATGTACCAGAGCCCCGTTTGGTTACTTGCACTCGCTTGTGGGGTTGGAAATTGCAAGAATCGGGGGCCATTGGAGCATTTGCCTACTTTAGTAAAGTTTTGGAATTCAAATTTTACTTATAAATAACAAGAGTTAGAAAATGGGGGGGGGGGGGGGGGTCGGTGGAAGGATGGTCTAAACCGTTGGTTTTCGACCGCAACGACCCAGGTTCGATTCCCGCATTATGAACTTTTTTAATGATAAAAAATGCTCCAATGGCTTTCACATGTGTAGACATATACAGTTACAGTTACATTGACACTTACAGTAAAAGCAGTCGCCTACTTCTACCCACCATGATTATCATGGCCTGTACCACATGTCCTAGTAGTAAACAAAAAAAAGGAGTTATAAAATAATTTATATGCAGTTTAAAGTAACATCTCTGTTCTAATGATTACAATATTTGAAAATAAAAACTGAATAACATTTGAGTCTATTTAGTTTCAAAAACGCCTCATCGTTAGACTTCATTTGGTACTCATTCTGTACAATAGCATATCTAGGAAATGCTGGATTAAATTGATGAGCCGAATGATAGGTGTTGTGGCATTTCTTTATTTGAACTACACCTGCGACTTAACCAACTTTAGTCGATACAAGGAACATACATCACGTTTACAAAGTTTACGTTCCTTGGTGAAGGTTGAAAGACATACTTGGTGCTTGACTTGTTGGTCGATTAGGTAACCAGGACATAATCATATGACTTCGTATGTACAACGATTTCTGTAGCTGAGATTGATGTACTGAATCATCTGGTGTTTAAATATTTATTTAGATAGTCTTCAGCGTTGATGGCATTCCCTGAATTGTAAATTAATAGAAGACTGAGTCGACGTGGAACAATCGCATACCAACCCAGAACGTTTTTTTTTTTCGGATGAATCTGATGTCATGAGGAGTATAAAATGGTCGAATGTGCAATAGCCATTGCTTCCGTTTATCCTAAAAGTGGAAAAGATCAAATAAGACACATTTTCGAGAATAAAGTCGTGATTTGTAAACTAGCGCATAAATCTCTCACAAGTTGTGTTTAAAGAGTGTTCTATTAAAAAAACGATTATAGTGTTTTATTAAAAATAATTTATTAATGTTTGTACAACTTATTGTTTTCTATGTGCAAGCCTTGACGCTTAGAAACAGCCCTGCATCGATGTTTCTAGGAAATAAAGCTTCGTCTTAGAATATTTTGATCAAGACCATCCCAACAGTCCTTAACAATTTTCCAGAATCCCTCTAGTGTAGGGGTTTATAGTTTGTTGTCCATATATACGTAGTTATAAAAATTATCTCTAGACTCTTTAATTAACACAAATCTACTCCCCTATCGATACTAATTTTTGTTCACTTACAAACTGATTGAAGATGTCTTTTATTGTCTTTCGAGACTCTGATGCCTCAGAAAGAAATTTTTCTCTATATTTTTCAAAGAGACAAATTATATTTCCAGAATTTTTATGCAGTTTTTATTAGAACCTTTTGACTCAAAATCAACTCTTCCTACAATTTTTGAACAATTTGTAATCGTTCAATGTTATACGAGTCGGCCTTTCATGTGCCATCAGGTTATGTTAAAATTGAATAATACAATTTTTAAAAATGTTTTTCAATAGTTTAAAATACATCACCTCAGTCAGAATTTTCCTAGTATTCAATTTAAAAATAATCGTTATTGTAACTCATTAAGTCGAACTGATTTCTACATATGTACACATGTAGTGCACTTACAGTAAAAGGCATTCGCTCATTACCCACCATGAATATTAGGGTTCTCTACCATGAGTACTTGGGATGAGTAATAAACCTAACGAATTTTTGCCCCGTGTGAAAACATGGCAAGTGAACAAACGGAAGCGCCCTCGGTAAAATAACCGGTTTCTTGGGTCCAATAGCAGCTGACTCTACAGAGCTTATATAAATATTTCAGTGAAGTCTCCAGATTTATAAATCTGCTCGTTAAAGGCCATAAAACGTCCCTCTACTCAAGTAAAAAATAATACTAAAAATTGCCTAATTATATTTTACAGCCAGCTTTATTATTTCTGGCAATTTTATTCGGAGATTAAACTTGGTCAAAATGGATTTTTAACGGCGAATTTAACAGTCGTCTCACGTGACTGTCGTAATGGCATCGGTGTTAATGTAGTAGGGCGGCCATGTTCTCGTTGTAGCTTTAGAGGAATGTCCTCGTTGTAGCTTCAACGGAATGTCCACGTTGTAGCTTTGATTAGATGTACTCTTTGTGGTTTTAACAGAATGTCCTCTTTGTAGCTTTGATTGGATGTCCTTTTTGTAGTTTCAACGGAATGTTCTTGTTGTAGCTTCAATGGAATGTTCTTGTTGTAGCTTCAATGGAATGTTCTTGTTGTAGCTTCAATGGAATGTTCTCGTTGTAGCTTCAACGTAATGTCCTTGTTGTAGTTTTAACGAAATGTCCTCTTTGCAGCTTCAACGGAATATCTTCTTTGCAGCTCAAACGAAATGCCCTTATTGTAGTTTCAACGGAATGTCCTTGTTGTAGTTTTAACGAAATGTCCTCGTTGTAGTTTTAACGGAATGTCCTCTTTGCAGCTTCAACGGAATATCTTCTTTGCAGCTCCAACGAAAAGCCCTTATTGTAGTTTCAACCGAATGTCCTTGTTGTAGTTTAAACGGAATGTCCTTTTTGTAGTTTCAACGGAATGTTCTCGTTGTAGCTTGAAGGGAATGTTCTCTTTGTAGCTTGATGGGAATGTTCTCTTTGTAGCTTTTATGAAATGCCTTCTTTGTAGCTTTAACGGAATGTTCTCTTTTTAGCTTTGATGGAATGCTTTCTTTGTAGCTTTAACAGAATGTTTTCTTTGTAGCTTTGATGGAATGGCTTATTTGTAGCTTCAACGGAATGTTCTCTTTGTAGCTTTGATGGGATGTCCTCTTTGTAGCTTTGATGGAATGCCTTCTTTGTAGCTTCAACGGAATGTTCTCTTTGTAGCTTAAACGGAATGTTCCTTTGTAGCTTTGATGGAATACCTTATTTGTAGCTTCAACCGAATGTTCTCTTTGTAGCTTTGATGGAATGCCTTCTTTGTAGCTTCAACGGAATGTTCTCTTTGTAGCTTTGATGGAATGCCTTCTTTGTAGCTTTGATGGAATGCCTTCTTTGTAGCTTCAACGGAATGTTCTCTTTGTAGCTTTGATGGAATGCCTTCTTTGTAGCTTCAACGGAATGTTCTCTTCGTAGCTTTGATGGGATGTCCTCTTTGTAGCTTTGATGGAATGCCTTCTTTGTAGTTTCAACGGAATGTTCTCTCTGTAGCTTTGATGGAATGCCTTCTTTGTAGCTTCAACGGAATGTTCTCTTTGTACATTTGATGGAATGCCTTCTTTGTAGCTTCAACGAAATGTTCTCTTCGTAGCTTTGATGGTATGACCTCTTTGTAACTTTGATGTAATGCCTTCTTTGTAGCTTCAACGGAATGTTCTCATTGTAGCTTTGATGGGATGTCCACTTTGTGGCTTTGATGGAATGCCTTCTTTGTAGCTTCAACGGAATGTTCTCCTTGTAGTTTCCAAGGAATGCTCTCCTTGTAGCTTTGATGGAATGTCCTCTTTGTAGCTTTAACGGAATGCCTTCTTTGTAGCTTCAACAGAATGTTCTCTTTGTAGCTTTGGTGTAATGCCTTCTTTGTAGCTTCAACGGAATTTTCTCTCTGTAGCTTTGATGGGATGTCCTCTTTGTAGCTTTGATGGAATGCCTTCTTTGTAGCTTCACCGTAATGTTCTCTTTGTAGCTTTGATGGAATGCCTTCTTTGTAGCTTCAACGGAATGTTCTCCTTGTAGCTTTGATGAGATGTCCTCTTTGTAGCTTTGATGGAATGCCTTTTTTGTAGCTTCAACGGAATGTTCCTGTTGTAGCTGTAACGGAATGTCCTCGTTGCAGTATTAACAGATTTTATGGTTGTAACTTTAACGGAATTTCTCGTTGTACTTTTAAACGAATGTTATCGATTTAGCCTCAACTGAATATATATACAGGAATGCGAGGAGATCACCAAACACGAACCGAGCAAGCAGAGAATGCTTTAAGCGTCGCCACACAAATAGCTCCCTGGAGACATCGAATTACCTTTGCACCCTCTTTAAGTGAAAATATGGCCACATTTATCCAACGAGAAGGCGTAAGAGATAAGTTAGTTTACTAAATAAATAAAATTTTTCCCTCATAGTTGGTTCTTAAAACTTCTTACGTATGTATTTTGTCATATGATTTGGCATTAAAACTATCTTTTATTGAATTCGTATTTCTGCAAGTCTTTATAAGTGGTCGTTTGTTGGTGAGTTTAGACAGTACCGCAGCGTCTCAATATCTAAATCCTGAGAATAGCTTCAAAATGATCCCCGTTCTGTCTTACGAATTATATATTACTCTTATTTTTTCAGAACCTTACTTCTATCAAATTCAGAATTTACGTCGTATTATCGAGCATATACAATTGCCGTCGAGGTAAATTCGGAATTTGTTTATTAACTGCCCTCTAGCGGTTGTTGAGGGAATACTTGAGAATAGCTTATCTAATGTGTCGTTCATACAGTCACGCGGTATATAGACATGTTCAAACAAGCAAGAACATGAGCTGGGAACCCACACAAATTTTCTATAATAGTGAAAAGTTGTGTACAAAATAAACTATTTTTGTTCGCATTATAAGAGTTTTAGTATTTGCGTCCAATTTTCCGGATTCACCTCAAAGACCCTGATGTATATTCTGTAGGTCGTATTTTATCCAGAAACGTATATTTCGTATATAAAATCCAATCTAAAAACCCCAAATTTGCATATTAATACTAAAATATATATAAGAGTAAAATATATATGATAAATATTCACATTTTTGTGTTGTATTAGCTTAATATTTTAGTATTATAGGTTAATATATCCGTTATCTGAAAATAATTTTATAAAGATATTGAAAAGAGTGGTTTATATATCAATGAACCAAGAGAATATGAAAAAAGCGTTAACGATAAAAATATTTTTTCAATGAAATGAATAGATTTTCAATTTAAAAATTCTATTCAAATGACAAGTCTATGGTTAGGTATCTTTTCAAATTGTGGTTCAGAGAAATAATGATATTAATAATAATAATAACATCGTAATGAAAGGAAAACGCCATTAAAAATTACGCTCGAAGGGTTTTATTTATCGTGCTGGTAACAATGGCTCTGTGGTGTAACAATTATCCTCGGAGTTTCTGCCCAAGTTTTCTACATTCTCCTGCAGAATGAGAATTAAGAGGTCAGGTAAGATTCCTCGGTAACCATTACTTTTATTCCAATCTGAATAACTTTTCTTTCTCGTTAATTGGGATAAATAACACAAGTCTTCCTGAGAATACTTTACTTTAATCTCTATCTGAACCCCTTATATACTCTATTAATTGTGATAGGTAATTCCGAAGATAATTTGATGGTTGGAAGTTGATTAAAAAATCACAGCCACATATATCAGCCAATGATTTATTTAACTCCCGACGTTTCAGTAACTTCCTGTCACTCTCTTCAGGGGAATGAATGCGTCACGAGACGTTTTACATGTATTTAAAAATTCGTGTATGTATATAAGTAGAACTAGGATTCAAATATAATCATTCCCCTGTGACAGCGAGTCATAACTTTTCTGAAATGTGATATGTAACTTAAGTTGTCTGGAGATATACGCTGCTATCATCTCAATTTAAACACATTATATCCTCCAATAATAGGTATTAACAAATCAAGTTTTCTGGCTATACAATCCTTTTTCTCTATCTAGAGACCTTATCCTCTTTATTAAGATATGTAAACTGGGTCTTCTAGAGATAAACCTTTTTTCCTCTAACTATATATCTTAGATTCTCCCTTATTTGGGATAGGTAACTAAAGTCGCATAGAGATATGTAGCTTTTTCTTCTCTATCTAGAGACCGCATCCTCTCTATTAATAGAGCTAAATAACCCAAGTGAGTGGAGATATGTTTATTTTTTTATCAAGTTAGACACCTTATTTCCTTCATTAATTGGGATAGGTAACTTAAGCCACAAAGCGATATATTGTTTTTTTCTCAATCCAAACACCTTTTCTTCTTTATTAATAAGGCTGAATAACCCAAGTGAGTGGAGATACGTTTATTTCTTTCAATTTAGTTGATGTTTATTAATAAAATATAATCACCACACTTACTGATAAAGGAAAAGGTAAGTGAAAAATGCATTCATCAAAACGTTTATATGATAAGCAATTGGGGCAAAGGTTTTTTCAGGAACCTATAATGAATATTTAAGATAGTTTGTGTGTGCTCTGTACGTTGCCTGTAAGGCCCTATAAAACACCTTCGGCTTTGAATCGAGTGAGTTTTACGTTTTAATAACTAAACTGCCCCTTGTCTATATTGTTTTTTAATTTGAATTTATATTTTAACGTTTTTTACACACCCTTATATAACCCAAATACCTATGTGTTTTAGGTAGGAAAGTGTCGCGAGTCGATGTTGCAAAAGGAACAGCCAAATAAGTGATTTTATGAATATATTATTATTATTAGATATAAGGATACATATGATTACAAAAGAATAACAACCGCACACAGCAGTAGAACAAAGGCAGTCTTTTGGTTATATACAGGGAAGAAGACTGACGGTTGAGGTGGGCCGTTCCCATTGGTCAGTTATCTTCATGCAGCGCTTCCAAGCGGCGCCCGTGTCCACGCTTCTCTCATCAGGAAGTAATAATATTTCATTATTATTTTGATAGATATTATTTGCCGATTTTAAATACGTAAACATTAAGGAAATGGCTGTGCAGTAGTAAACCTTTTGAAAAAATAAAATTTCTAGTTCATTATTTGCCTTAATTGAGCCGAAATTAATTTAAATACGAGACAAATTAATCAATAAAAGGAATTATAAGAATCTCTTAACAATGATTTACTTAGAATTATTATTTCAGACATAAATTGATTTGGGAAAGAAATACCTGACCTGAGGCTTGAAAAGAAAAAAATAAAGACTCGCTCATATATATCAACATATTCTCAAAATACTTTGTGCCAGCCTATATAGGCAAAAACAATGAATATATATAGGATGTATAAGGTTAATTGGGAATAAATTTGGCAGTCCCCCCCAGAAGACGAATAATAATTTAGATTTTAAAATTGCATTTTTTTCTATTCTGTGTAGGCATATTCATGTGAAAGTAAATATACATGTGTGTGCAGTGTAGTGGTGAACAATAATCGAGAATATGAAAATCGAGCAGCCATCATCGTTGCTCTGTGTGCCGGAAGAAGCCCCAAAGAGATAGTGAACTTCTTAAGTTACTCAAAACCACAGTTTATCGTGTCAAGAAGCAGTTTGATGAGGCCGACAGTAACAAAGATGGAATGGCTGTAAGGAAAAAGTACTCGCGTCGATTGGACAGGGTGATAGGCAAAGAAGGTGTTCAACATGTAAAGGAGAATATTGTTGGAAACCCTGGGAAAAGCATGTGAGAAATAGCCTAGGAAGTCGAGGTTGGCTCTATGACAATTGTCAGAACTATCCATGAGGACCTTTGTCTCAAGTCCTAGTTTCCTTCATAAAGGCCAGTTACTGTCTGAAAATATGAAAGATAACAGAAAAAGGCTGCTGCCCTTCTCAACAACCTAAAACATGATATTTGTGAATAAGTTGATTTCTTCTCTGATGAAAAGAACTTTGACTTGGACCAAGGGGTAAATCCCAGAAATAACCTCTATATCTGTAAAGACCCCTCAGAAGTACCTGTTGTGATTAACACGAAATTTCCTGCTTAGGTGATGGTCCATGGAGTTATCAGCCTTGAAGAAAGTGTCAGGAATAATGATTTCTTTGAGAAAGGCCTTAGGATGAACGCTAACGTCGTTAGCCTTGGATGGACATAGTGGCCGCAGGAAGGTATTATGTCGTCTAACAGGACTCATCTACAGCCTATAATAAAAAAAAACACAATTGTAGGTAACACTTAACGTCTCAAATCACTAGAGTCCTGATATTTGGCCGCCTAACTCTCCAGACTGAAACACCCTCGTATACTATGTATTAAGCGTTGTTGAGAGACAGAAGTCAACACCACTCAGTCTGTCAAGAAAGCGGTTTACACAGTAATGACCTAAATGGACAAGAACATCGTCCTTAAGGCCTTGCCTTGCCTCATTCCACCCTCGCCTTAAGATTTTTGTAGTAAAAATTGGAGTGAAAAATCGAAACTACAGGGTCCATTATGAAAGTAATGAGCATAATGTTATTGTGACGCGACGGTAGATGGCAGCACGGTAAAACCGTGGGAAATGTGGTGGAGGGATATGCCCTTTCAATCCATCCGGTCGTCAGTTGAGTTCGAGCAGTGTGAGGGGAGATACATGCCTCCGCTTGAAGTTTGTTTTCAACTTTTGTAACATAGCGCGATGGAGCGTTCGCTTGAACAATGATACGTTATAAAGTTTTGCGTGAGGCTTGGAAAAAATGCAACCGAAACATTCCAGATGTGCTGCAAAAAGCCTTCAAGGACGACTGCATTTCAAGATCACAGTCTGGGAAGTGGCACAAGGCGATCAAAGAGGGCCGGGAGGAGGTCGCCGACGAACCCCGTTCAGGACGCCCAACAACGGCCAGAACTAACGAGAACGTGGATCGTGTGCTCGAAGTTTTGCGTACCGACCGTCGATTAAGCATCTAGCAAATTGCTGACATATTACACATGTCCACACTAGTGGTACATGGGATAGTGACCGAGGATCTGCAAATGCGTAAGGTCTGTGCGAAGCTTGTGCCAAGGGTGTTGACGCAAAACCAGAAAGAACTTAGAGTTCTGCGCTGTCAAGATTTGTTGGATTTGATTTAAAATGAACCGGACTTTCTGGACTCTGTTGTAACCGGAGACGAATCCTGGATGTTTGAATACGACCCAGAGTCGAAAAGGCAGAGCTGTGCATGGCACACAAAATCATCCCCACGCCCCAAGAAAGCGCGAATGAGCAAGTCGCGCATCAAAACGATGATCATCGTCTTCTTTGACATCCGAGGAATAGTCCATTGTGAATTTGTACCGCAGGGACAAACTGAAAACTCATCTTTTTACCTGGAAGTGCTCAGGAGATTAAAACGCTGGATCGCACGCGTGAGGACTGACATTAAAGACACGGTCAAGCTCCACCATGACATGCCACCAGCCACACAGCCTTCATCATTACCAACTTCCTGACCCGGAGCAACACCCCGGTGATCTCTCACCCCCCTTACAATCCCGACTTAGCTCCATGTGACTTCCTTTTGTCTCCTAGACTCAAGAGAGAGATGAAAGGAAAACATTGGGAAACCGTGGAAAACATCCAACACCATGTTACAACGTTCCTGAGAAGCATTTCTGTCGAGGAGTTTCAGGGTGCCTTTCAGGCGTGGCAAACGCGTCTCCGCAAGTGTATTGATTCAGGAGGAATGTATTTTGAAGAATATTGAACATTTGCACAAATTACGATCATTAAATGTATTTTGCCAGTAAATGCTCATTACTTTCATAATGGACCCTGTATTATAGACGCGTATGATTATTAAAAAACAATTTCTACTGCTTTTACTGCAATGAGAAAATTAATGGGAGGGGTCTTGCTCATCAGTGGTGAACCCTCCCAGCGGATTCGCCAGTTCAATCTACCATACCGCTGTTATATTGCATTTTTCGATCTTCCTTTAATAGTAATACTATTGCTAGAGTCTTGGAATGAGTATTTTAGATAATCTATGAACATATGCTTTAAGGACAGCAGAATTATATACAATTATAAATATACAATGGCACGCTAATGCATCATAAAAATTAGAGTCTACATTGAATAAATTAAAACTATAAAATTTCCTTTCATTTTTTAAAATTTTACTTCCGATAAGTTTCAGTAAAGGTCCAATGTGGTTGTTCCCAATTTACCGGATACACCCTGTGTTTTGAAGCAACGCTATCTGGCGGCCCATTTTACAGAGTTGTTATAATGAAAAGTTTTAATAATATAATTATATATATATTAAATACATTTATATATAAAAAAATAAAATAAATATTCTATTTTTAACGTATATATTCTCTAAAACCTTTAATTTAGTATCTGTTCACTTCATACACTTCACTCCGAGGTTTATATTTCAGGTTCCACAACTTAGTAATTATATTTTTGGTCCCGTCACATATTCTATTTAGTTCACAATATAGTTTGTATACACCACGGTTGGGAAGAATTGATATATGTGTAATTATATTATAATAATGTATTTTTATATCAGTCTTCTGTTCCTAATAATGGATGTTTGCTAAAAAATATTGGTTGAGCAAATTTTATACAAACAGAACACATGTGTGGCTACACATTCATTAGTATTCTGCGTGTAGCATGCTGTACTTTTATTCTGAGGTAGTGCGTTTTAATGAAAATTATTGTTTTTTCTAGGATATATTAGCTCACCATCTGTTGTGATAATAGGAAAATAGTATAGACCTGTACGATTCTTTTGATAATTAAACAATTATTTACTGCCCTTACTACAATGAAAAATTAATTGGAGGGCCTGGCTGATCAGTGGTGGACCCTCGCCAGTTTAATCTACCAAGGTTATTTCTATGTCACAATATAAATGTTTGATATTCCATAGAAAGCTCAATAGGTTCACATCTCTCTCACTAGAGTTGGGGGAAATAGGAACTAAACATTGCGGGGATGTTTTCTCAAATCTGTTAGAAACTTCGCCTCTATCTTACTTAATTGAAGCAAATAAATTTTTGGAGGCTCCATTACTCACCGCTCGAAGCGCCGTTTGTTTTAAAAGTCCTGGGGGTGGGGGCTAATGTTCGCGGGAAATATGGAAATAGGAATTCCACCTCGGGCAGAGGAAGGAAATTTAATCTTCTTCGCTATACACGCTAGTCATCAATTGTAAGTAGCCCTGTGCTGGTGATGCTACAATTGATTGTTACATGCACACGTGTGGAGTATACATAGCTAGAACATGCCAAAATACTTAGGAAAACGAAATTCATAAATATAACACGGAATATCATGTTAGAAGTATTAGGTCGCGCCGAAAATAATGGCCGATTTCAATAATGGAATTTTAAACCATTGTTTATTGCATACAATTTTAAGTTAATATTTTCGAGTCATATATCATTATGAAGAACGTTTTGCATTGTTATCTACTAATATTTATATAATTACATAAATTTTGCGCGATATTGGATTGTATGAAGTATGTTTTCGCACTGTTATCATATCGAATACTATTCATATATATAGAATTTTTTCGCGATAAAAGACTATATTAAAAATGATTTTGAAGCAGAAAATACGCATAATTTGGTTTCATGATTTCAAACTCGGCCGCAACGCTACAGTAACAACTCAAAATATCATCAGCGCGTGGGGCAAGGATGTCATTTCAGAACAAAATACACGCAGAAGGTTAGAAAATTTTCACAACGGCGATATCAGCAGCCTTGGAGATGAAGAGGGCCATGGACGTCCGTCTGTGGTTGACGACGACCATTTAAAGTCAATAAAAAGTCGAGGCGGACTCAAACAGAAATAAAAGAAGGAAAAGGCTGCTGAAATGTTCGGCTCTACATATGTTCGTCATTTGAACTGAAGAGATCATTTTACACATAGCAGACCCTCTACACACTATAGAGGTACACATATCAGGGCCCCTCTACTTACTAAAGAAATCATTATATGCATATGATGCCAATCTACACACACAAGAAGGCTTCTCTACACACAAAGAGGGCTTCACACACAAGAGGGCTCCGGAACACAAACAAGAAGGTTGCACCACGCCCCGCCACTTTAAAACAAAGCCTCGCCAGTAGATAAATGGGAATCCGATAGCCGGATTTGACGTGGGTGCACCAAGCGCCTTATAAAATCGTTGTTCGTCCACGACGTATTTCTTGGACGTAAATTCCCTTACAGTGGGGCATCTTGTGTGTCTTCTGTTTAAATAGATGTGGGGTGGATTTACTATCTTGGTAAACAGCGCACACTCCACCTTCGTCTTCAATTTTGAAATAAATATTTTTACCGGCGTAGCTATAAAGGCCAAACTTACACCTATGTAATGTTTTACACGTGACGCCATCGCATATCTTTACCTTGAATGATATACATATGTATTTGATTATTGATATAAATATATATCATTCAATATTATATAGAATTAAGCTTCTTTCTTAATGGATATCACTAAATTACTGTTTAAAGTGTTTTCAATGCAATTTTGAATATTTGTTATTTATATATTTAAAAATATTACTGTATTGTGATTATAGAATAATAGTGGGAACAGACTTTGAATCGTACCTTTAATAAATGAATTTATAAAATATTATTTATTAAATAATATACCTTACTTTGAATATACACACACACACACACATTAAAAATTGTCAATGTTTACAACCTAAACAGGTTCTTATTCATATTAAATAACATTTTGTATGGACAAATTACCAATATGATAAACCTATAAACGAAGTGTGTTTATAGTGTGTATGATTATAAGAAAAAATAGAATAATTAATTTACAAATTTTTCGGAATTTGCTGAAGATATTTCCGTTAAAAGGTTAATTTTTCAGGAAAATACACATCAGCAGCAAACACAATGTATAGCGTTATCTAACGCCCAACTAGTTTTGCTGCCATAAGGCAAGTTTGATTTATATTGAGAAATTATCGGATGTCACGTCTTTACTTACGTCAAATGAAAAGCTTGGTTCTCAAAGCTTTCTACTTATGTGCAGCAAATGTGATTAGATATTTTTTTTTTTGTATTTTGTTAAATGTTGTCGGTATCTATTCTAATTGTATTTAGAACATTTTGTCGTCTGAAGCTCAATCTTTGGGTCGGTATAGATATGAAAATCTTCGTGCATCACCTAAACGATAAATTGGGAGTCCCAACCGTTACTGGTCGCTGAAAAACTATGATGGCATTTTAGTGTGGAGGAGGTCTTATGAGGTCTGTCTTATTTTGATGTATATAGTTATTCTGTGCACTTTTATTTGGTCCATTTACTCTTTTTCATAAATTAATAATAACTCAAAATATATAAAACACTTGGTATCATTTTACTAATAGTACCTAACAAATTTACCTATTTCATTAGAAAATCATCTATTAACACCATATTAGAACACTATTTTAGAGTTTATTTTTTAACTTAATTTGAATAATTATCTATATGAATAATACACATTCTCACTTTCTTCACTTCTAATTAAAAAAAAAAAAGAAAGTTGTTTGTTTCATTTCCACATTTAAATCCTATTACATTTGGAGCAGAAAAAAAGAAAAAAAAGGAAAATTAATTACTAGAGCTAAATAAATGCTTAATAGGGTTCTGGTGTAATATTAATTTCAGCGTTGTAGAGGCAAGATTCTTCTCGAAAAAATCAACACAATTCAAAGCTTTTATTTTAAAAGTTGGAGTGTGGCCAAAGAAGCTCAAGCTTATTTTTAATTGTCAGTAGATGGAGTTTGAACATGTAGAAAAAATGATTATATAAAATCCTTGGTCGTTTTTTTTTTGTTAGATGGAATTTAATTAAATATTTATATAAAAAAATATCAAAAATCATTGTATCTTTACATTATACAGAAAAGAAAGTCAAACATAGAATTAAAATTTGGGTATCAAGTATATGAGAGATATTATAAATGAAAATAATCATGTTGACCCTTTCATCATAGAGTAACTAATATATATATATATATTTGAGAAATAGTACAAAAGGGAATTTGTACTTAATTCAAGTGGATAAATTAAGAAAAAAAGGCATTTCTTTATAGTGCAACTGAAGGTTGCTGATGGCTTGCCCCATCTATCGGAATAAATATCAACTGATCGTTGATTTGAACTCGTCAGCGTGGTGCAAGCTGTACCTCAACTACCAAAAAGGCTCGTCTTTGAGTAATTCTGAAAAATATGAAACAGGTATTTAGGCCAGAAGGGCGTGAGAACGCCAATCAATGTGAAAAATTGTACAAAAGTGAATCTGTACTTAATTCAGGTTGATAAATAGGCCTTCTGGACTAAATACCTGTTTCATGGTTTTTCAAGATGCCCCAAAGACCAGCCTTTTTGGTAGTTGAAGTACAGCTTGCACCACGCTAACGAGGGCCAACAGCCCGAAACGCGTACCTGGTTAGCTTCTCTTGATTAATCAAGAAACGGGATTTGGCCAATTCTGGAATAATTAAAAATCAACAATTCGTTGATATTTATTCCGATAGATGGCGCAAGCTATCAGCAACTTTCAGTTGCTCGATCAAGAAAATGCTTTTTTTTAGTAACTAATATATATGTTAAGAAAAGGGCATCTCCTCATTGTGCAACTGGAAGTTGCTGTGGTTGTTGGTTGTAAAGTTGTTGCACGATAAGGAGATGCCTTTTCCTTAATTTATGCACCTTATCCCAGTACAATATCATATTTGTACTATTTTTCATAATATGTATGTGTTTATATTTAAATGAGAAAATTATATTTTAGGCAAAGAGTTTTTTTAAATTTGTGGTGTTGCAAGCTCGAGCAAATTTGTGTCCTCAACGGGAAAATAAAATTATATGGGACCACAAAATGAAATTTTCACAAATTTAATTGAGAATAAAAGTTATTCGCATGAGCCTCCGTGCGGGCGTGCATCAGGCAACATTATAGCTAAATATATATAAAAAGGGAAATGTAAAATACACAAACAATTATATCCATAATTTTTCAAACAAAATAGAAGCTATGTATATAAAATATTGTAACAAAGTATTTATTATTTTATAGCAGAGTATTATTTTTTTATGTTTATATATTGCTACTCTGTACACTTCTCTCTTTTGCTTATCTTTTATTTATCACTCATAGTTTGTTCTTGCCTGAAATAAATTGCTGTCTCATCCCGAAATTGGTCTTCCCTAATATTCCACGTGGCATTTTGGTGGAGATGCTGGGTGAATTAGGGAAGACAAACTGAAGATCGTCGAAAAGACCTGGGGTGCTCATGGGTGCTGTGATCTACATTTTCGGAGACTGGTTCAAGGATTCCACCGCCGTGTCAAAGCCAAGACTTCCCTCCAAGATGACGATTTCCCTATTGACGATACGACGACAAAGCCGCTCTTCACACCGCAAAAAAAGGACGCAAAGGTACCAGAGACAAAGTTCCAAGACTTCGATGGAATCCTTGGTCTGATAGAAGGAAGTTGGTCTTCCCTAATTTTCCACGTGACAATATACAAATTAAACGTAAGCCTAAAGAGTCTAATCATATTCTGTGAGAGCTTTGATTATTGATGAATTATTTTACTGAGTATATACAAGGATCACTTCATAGGTGTTTGCAATCATTTATTCTTATTAGAGCTGCAACTTTCAAATTTCAAGAATTTCTCAAAGTATTCACCCTTAAGCACCTATTATATATCAAACCAATTATCGAGGCACTTACACCAGTCATTTTGGGTGATAGAATTTACGGCATTGAAAAAGGATTGCATTTTTCATAATCTGTGTCAAATTTTATCACTATCATTTATTACACTATCAATCACACTAAATCAATTAAAACGATATTTTAGATAACATATTTGAGCGCATAAAACAACTGTGATATAAAAATGAAATATTTGTACATAGCGCGCGCAAAATATTTCAAAATTTTATATAGAGCTCTGGATATTCATTATAAAAAACAAATATATGTTATAAAGAATTAAGTTACATTTGGACTTATGTATAAAACCTAATATGTAACATATTTAGCCTTTCATATTATTGGATGTCTTTGATAAACGAGATTCGGGTAGTTGATACAAATATGGAAATGATTTCCGCACTGTTTGAGAGTTTATTAACTACTCATATAGTAAATTTTATAAATTAATTGCCATCTATCGTTTAATTTTGTAAAAATTGTCGGATATATGAATGAGAAGAATCTTTCAATGTGTTTGTGCAATAGTAGAGATGTAGGTATGGTTGATTTAACTGCAAAATGGTTGACTATTGATGAAAAGGCCCTTTAATATATTTTTCAGTCGCTGAAAGGAGAATAGGAAGCTTGCTTTTTTTGAAAAAGTAAATTCCTACTTAATAGGTTAATTTACTCACATCTGGCTATAATTATTATACTGGATTTTTTACTGGAAATGTATTTCTTTGAGATAACAATTGATGATATTATATTATATCATCAAATATTATAATCATGAATAACCTTTATCTTTTATCATTGCATGCCTGTAGAGATAATATTTGATGGTATTATTAAAAATAAGTACATTGCCAGTTAATTTAATTGTTACAAATTTTATTTATATAGTTATATAAGACTTCTTTAGTTTTTTAGACATCAAATTTGTATCTGGATATCTCTGATACACAATATTCAAGTCAGTATCTTTAATGATCCTGAATGACTATTTATTTAATAAAGACGTTTGTCAAGTTGAATAAATATATTGTTAAAATTTATAAAAGTAGTTTTGAAGTTATTGGGAGTGTATATAAATAATTATCGTTTAAAATTCCAATAACCAAATGGAATTAATGATGCGTGTGTTTATATATATGAAGTAGAAAAAATATATAAAATTCATCTTATGAAACATAGCAAATATAATTCTATCATCAATTTATTTTCCAGAATAAATGGTCCCTTCTTCTTCTATATAAATTATAAAATAGAGTGTGGAAAAGCAGCTGCCTTATATATTATGTAAATTTGTTTCCGAAATAGAAATTGTTTGCAGCATATTCTAGGTGGTGCATTCATAATTTATTATTCAAAATATAATATTATATATGTTTCTATTCTCTGTGCCAAAAAGGCGCTTCTGTCGTTTAATAAATGCATAAAGTACATTTATCAAATAAATGAGGAAAAGTTCTTTTGATATTCTCCGAGGAGAAGGCCCAATTTCAAGCCATGGGTCTGAGGTTTCCCCACAGGGAAGACAAAATATTTCCTGTTGTAATTAATATATAAATAAATTTATAAGGATATTTTTGAATGAAGTATTGCCTTCTCTATAAGAATGTATATAAAGTTTCGAAAATCATTTGTTGGTTGAAAGTTGATTCAGAAAACACAGCCATATATATATATATATATATATCAACCAATGATTTATTTAACTCCTGACGTTTCAGAGACTTGCTGTCACTCTCTCTAGGGAAATGATTACTTTGAATCATAGTTCTACTTATATACATACACAACTTTCCAAAATAGATGTAAGGCATCACGAGACGGTTATCATGTATATATATAAGTATAAATAGGATTCAAAATAATCATCCCCTTGAGGAGAGTGACAGGAAGTCACTGAAACGTCAGGAGTTAAATGTATCATTGGTTGATGTGGCTGTGTTATTTTCTGAATACGAGTATACACGTACGTACCTGTATGTACAATTATACGCACATATATGTAAGATATGAAGAAAGTTAATCTCCTATTAAATAAATATTTAAAATGAATTAATCTATTCATTATTTAATTGCCTATTTATATTTATATAAGTTGAAAATTCTTAAATATTATTTGATTTTGGAGTCAATTTGATACAAACAGTATATATATATATTAATTTCTGAAAATTTTACTTTATAAAAATATATATGTAATATTGTTGCAAATGTCGATGTATGGATAAGCTGGCAGTTGTGTACGTGAGGCGAGTGTTGATGGTCTTCCCACACTCGGACAACAAGAGGCAGAGACAGGGCTAGATGTTAGCACCGAAAGTGATCGGGGACAGCCCACGGGACAGAGGTAGAGGCCATGACACAAACTTGGATGCTTATCACCGAGACATGGATGGAGAGACTGTGTGTTAGACAGAAGCTGTCTGCCGAGAGACCACCCTAGAACCATCTGCTGAACCTCTGCCAAAACCTATCCTGTTTACAGGGGGGTCGTCTATAAGTATGTCCTTCGGGACCCCACATGGGTTGGGCGTTGGCTTTTTTCCTCCCCTCTGTCCCTGCCACCAGCTGACCGAACACTCTTTGGATCTTTAGTTTGACGTCAACATTTTTAATTTTACACACAAGTAGGGGGTTTGAATACAAATAGTTTATATACAAAATATGGGGTGGTAGTAAATAGAAATAGGGTACATTTTAATAAAAGGGTAGGATATTATAAGGTATCAGCTTTAACTAATTGGAAGATATATGACATATACTAAAATTGTCATACAGTTTAAAATATAAGAAATATTAAGAAATAATAATAAATATTTAAAATATAAGAAAAAGGCAACATATTGGTATAAATACCTATTTAAAGGATCAAATTATCTCCAGAGGGCAAATCGTTTTGAAGCATTTTATTTTAGATTTATATCAATATAAATATGGATATTAATATTGTTTATTACAGTAGGTTAACATACATTCGGTTAAAATACAATAGAAGGTTAAACTATATAGAATGTTAGGTATTATAATTCTATTATTGTTGCGAAATTATACAGCCTATATATATCTATATAGTTATCAATCGATAGTTAATATATTATTCAAATATATTCGATATACCTTAGAAAATGTGGATGATATCAAATATTCGACTTAGGCAATTTAAACCTATATAAGAGATGGGAGTTCCCAAAGGTATCGTATGGTGTTTCTCCATAAATTCCCTGGTTAATACTGAATGAAGGTCAGGCTGGTCAGCAGAACATAAATATCCTGCGCATTAATGTGGGCCGACCTGGGAAATCAATTTGGGCTGTGTGGTAGCTGGACCTCATATATCACTCCTTCTTTAGTGATGTGGGGTCTACTTGGCTATGTTCTGTGGTAGCTGGACCTCATATATCACTTCTTCCTTTAGTGATGTGGGGTCTACTTGGCTATGTTCTGTGGTAGCTGGACCTCATATATCACTTCTTCCTTTAGTGATGTGTGGTTTACTTGGCTATGTTCTGTGGAAGCTGGGCCTCATATATCACTCCTTCCTTTAGTGATGTGTGGTCTACTTGGAAATTTTCTGTGGTAGTTGTACCTCATATATCACTCCTTCCTTTAGTGATGTGTGGTTTACTTGGCTATGTTCTGTGGTAGCTGGACCCCATATATCATCCTTCCTTTAGTGATGTGAGGTCTACTTGGCTATGTTCTGTGGTAGCTGGACCTCATATATCACTTCTTCCTTTAGTGATGTGTGGTCTACTTGGCTATGTTCTGTGGTAGCTGGACCTCATATATCACTTCTTCCTTTAGTGATGTGTGGTTTACTTGGCTATGTTCTGTGGTAGCTGGACCTCATATATCACTCCTTCCTTTAGTGATGTGTGGTCTACTTGGCTATGTTCTGTGGTAGCTGGACCTCATATATCACTTCTTCCTTTAGTGATGTGTGGTCTCCTTCCACTCACTCTCCTTCGTATTGTGTATTTTCTTGTCTATATTTTGTAGCTGCTGACCTCAATATCACCTATTTGTCTCTGTTTTGTGTGGATTTTCTGCCCTCATCAAAAAGTATTTCCCCTGATGACCCAGGTCCTTTAAACATTTCAAAAATGCAGTAAGGAGAGAAGTCGTGCTTTTTAATATTATCTCTCATATAATTTGTAAAGGGTGCTTATCACAGTCTTTGATAACTTTAAATGAGGATCCTAATTAGGATATTACACCAAACTAAACCTCTCATGAGAGACTATCAAATTGATAGAGAACTCTGGTTGTACATTAGGATGTCTCTCAGTGGGAGTTGGTAAATTCAATTTACTTTCTGCAAAGTTGGCTGTTCAGTAAGACGGGCACTCAGCCTATCGTCTATCATATTTACCCTGCAGTATGGGAAGTAGAGTAAATGTTTTAATTTTGAAAGAATCATTCGCGTTTATAATAGTTTCGAATTCTCATATCGTCCGCTAGAGGCGTGATGTGTATTAAATATTCTACATACTGGGGGCAAATATATATAATTAATGTTATATATGTGTGTAACATATATATTATAACACACAAACAAGGAAACTATATATAACGCTAAAGAAATAATTTCGAATGTTAGGCTACCATCTGGTATCGGAAAACCATTTAGCTCCACCAACCATGTCTTACGCCATTTCTTTCCTCGAAACCTCAGCACAGTTTATACCCTCTACGTCGTTTCACAGAAGCACAAGTATACAAGTATATTTACAATATATTAAAATAAACAAGTGTTCAGAGCTAGTTTTTTGTGCAAAAAAATTATTTTCAAGATTTCGGACTTGTCAGGCCTTCAACAGTACTATAACATCATCAAATTGATGAAAAATGCTAGTATTTATAAATAGTGAGTATTTATTATATATTTGTTCATGTGATACTCCTGTTGAAGGACTGACAAGTCCGTAAGCTTGGAAATAAAAGATTTGCACAAGAAACTTAGCCCCAGACGCTTTATTTATTTTATTATATTGGTAATCAGGGAAGAACGTTTATTTTTACCATCACAATGTTATTTATATCTTTAAAAATATATATATTTTTACTTTTGTCGCTGGAAAGTTGTCTGGTGGAAGGACGTCTCAAGACTATGAAGCTCTTGTTGATTGGTGTCATCCCTACATAACCACTCTACACACTTGTCATAATTCATTGTTCGTTTGATGTATCCTTTAAATAAACACAATTTTAATGAATTCAAGTTATATTTAGAATTTTAAGGAAAACATAATAGAAACAACATTTCTATAATTTTGTATAAATTATATCTCTATATATAACTAACACGATATCTCATAAAAATAATAGATCTACATCGGATAGATTGGGTTGACGAACCGTTGGAAGTGTTGACCAATGAAAATCTAGATATCACAATTCTTTTTTATTTTCTGGTTTGTACTTTTATTCAATCTTTTTTTTAATCAATTATTTAAAATAATTAAAATAGAATATTGGTGTTTTATTTTTAACATTTAATCATATCCAAATTATATGTGATTGCTATATTTAAAAAAAAATAATGTTTTTAATTTTGTTTAATTTCACTTTCCAGAATTTATTTCATGAAAATATCACACTTCCCGATTCAAAGGTTTGTACCTTTAATTCTGACATATAATAAAATTAATCATACTCTAAGTATATGCTTTCTGTATTCAGAAATAAAGTTTAATGTTTTAGAAAGTTTTACTTTTCAAAATATATTTCATAACTACCAAATACTACTCACAATTTAACTATTTAAACCCATAATTCTGATGTATGATAAAATCATCGTCTATTTATAATTGTACTTTGTAATTATATTGATGTAAAGGTATTTTATTTCTTAAATAGGATGTCTATATATACCCTCTCACTGATATAAATTTACCTATTTCTGAAACCATCATTATAAAAAAGTTTGGAGTGCCTAAATGTATCACAATAATCCCTGCCAGAACTAACCCCATACGAAATAGAAAGACTTTGTTGAACCCCACAAATGATAGACTGAATATTGCTCCATCTAAAGTCGTTAGCTTTATTTATACTATCTATATTTACCTGTTTATACGTTTTAATTTTGAATCAAAGTGTGATATATTACGATACTTATTTACCGGTCCCAAGTCCGGATGAAAAAAGGGGAGGGGGAGCAGTGACAAGCTCGCTAAAAAAACCTAGGCTCAGCTAGCCCGACTGATAGTACCCTGTAAGGGCTTCTGATCCTGAGATACAGGATGATCAGCTTTGTACTTCATGTTAGGAGCGGCTGCATGTGGCGTTTCTCCATCATTTTTCTTAGTCGGCCTGCTACTGAGTAATGCTCCCAGTCTTAATGACGCATGGAGACGACGCACTTCACCCAGTCATTATGGTTGTCAACTCTACAAGCTTGATACACTAATATGATTGAATGAGGATGAGAAAGAAGAAGAAGAAGCACGCCACTTATTCATATAAAAATACTAAGTTTTGCTACATACATTAATGTTATAAAAATATGATATTGAGTTGGCCTGGCTTATCAATAGTATAATTGGTATTTGCCAGTTTGTGTTAGAGATATATCTACTACTGTACTAAGATATTTCTATCTTTTTTTAATCTTGCAATATTGGAATGAAATGAGGTGAATGGTTTTAAGTAGGTTATTGATATATATTTCGTAAAAATGCGAGAAGATGCATTTCATGTACAAAATTTAAAATCGCTATTTTTAGGGATTAATTGAAGCAGCGCAAAAAAGGATATTCTTTTACAGAAATCACAGATCCACCTAGATGAATATGCAACAGGATAATCGGTGTAAAATTGCACTTTGTTAATTATCCTTGTTCGAAATGTACAATTACGTGAGAAAAATGCTACAACGTTAATATTTCGCACAATAACTAAGTAACTAGTATGGACACAAAAAAAGGACGGTTATCAAAAAAGAAAAATAGAAGAAACAAAATTGTCCTATTTAATTTAATATAGTGGAAATATGTAAAGGTCCTACCTTTTATCTCAGTAGTGAGGATCCAGTATATGAAAGGATCATGTGGATTTTGGGATATTTGGAATTGGATGTCAGACGAGATGTCATCGCTCTGAAGGAGGATCTCTATTCTTGGGCTTTGTTAATCACGTATTCTCTGGGCCATATCCTTCTTTGCCACTTCTAACCTCTCGAGTGTTTACTTTTCTCCAATGCACTATACCACTAGGGTCGACATCAAATGACATGTTCGGCAAAGAAATTCTCCAGAATGGAAGCAAACCATTCGGAGAATAGAGAGCTCTGCAACTTGAGATGCCAGCCATCTCCTTATCTCCAGGAATATCCTGACGTCACCTTGACCTGCGTCCCTCGGGCTGCCAGACAACGAAGCAATGAAAGGACGATCTTTCCCGCATTAGACAGTGATTACACAAGCGATATGTAAGCTATCTCCTGTTCTTTCTTAACTACTTGTAAAGAAAGTATAGTACTAGCACAAATGGGTGATGCAAATAGCAGAAAATGGAACTTCACAGGGATCATCAACCTACCTCCAAAGACTCAAACTTTTCATTCCTCTTGCCATTACAGATCCAACGTTCTTTTCCAAATATTCTCACTCTATCTGACGGCTAGAACATCGTCTTCCTGAACAACCTCTTTCTCCAATCTACATCAAGGTCCCATTGCTCTCTCGACCAGTGGGAACTCTCCAAGTACACTCCAATAAACACTTTTGGACGATGTGATTACAACACATTTCAATATAAATTCATTAATGTCAATTAGAATTTAGCTTGTATATTTATTTCAATTCATTCAATTTACTCTGAGTCGCTGTAAAATGAAATATATATTTCTCTAAATTATTTATACCTTTTAAAAATAATTTATCGTCTTTTATTTTATGTCTATGTTACACTAATTCAATTTTATACAAGACTATAGTGCAATTATAGGTTTATAAGTCACTTATATTGATTTGTTCGCCAATCTTCTTTCTGGCTGGTTCTTCTTAGCTCACTTTTCACTCTTCCGCCCAGAGGTACAGTCAGCGCCAAGGTCTTGTCTCAAAATGAAGCGAGTCTACCGAGCTAAACTACCGTGAAAACACCAGTCTCCCACAGTTCCAAGTCAACATACACTTTATTCTCAAACACACTATTTATACAATAAATTCATACACACGTGGCCAGGCACTCGTGGTCAAATACAATAAAAACATATATACACAGAGTTATAATAAATTAAACTCTAACATTCCTCCCCCCGTTGATGGGTACCATCAAGATCCGGAGGGGCACCGGCAGCAGCACCAGCTTCACCAAGGGTCTTCGGAGCACTCCAACTGATGTTCGCACCGATACAACCCGCACCAGGCCGTCCTTCCCAGGATGGGTCTCCACTGGTCTGCCCATAAGCCACCTTGCAGGGGGCATTCTTTCCTCCTTTATCAATACTAACGTATTGATGTCGTCATTGGGAAAGATGGTCTTCCACTTAGTTCCATCATTAGCTAACACGGCAGCCAGCTCTCTTAATTGATCCTGAGCCAGATAGAAACTTTGAACGTAACTGTCGTGCAGCTCCTACAAAACTTATTCCTTCATCACTATATAGCCGAGTGCAGTGCCCTCTTCGCGCTACAACTCGCTTAAAAGCCGCCATGATGGTGGGTGTAGAGGCATCTGGGAACAACTCAAGATGTACGGCTCGGGTCACATAGCACACAACTAGACAGATGTAGCCCTTTTTCCATCTTTTGACCTCTACCCTTGGACATTCGAAGGTTCACAGGTCCAGCACAATCTTCACCACTTATTGAGAAGGGTTTACCCGGTGTTGATCTCTCCTTGGGTAAATCGCTCATTAGCTGGCCTGGAGTGACGCGATTGTATCGACATATGTCACGCACTCTCGAATGCATCTCTTCACCTGATCTTTTTGCTCTCAGCATCCAATACTTCTGTCCCAATGTGGACAGCATCAGGTGCACACTTCCGTGCTTATTCCGCATATGAACCGCTTGAATAATCATCCGAGCCACCTTTCCTAATGAAGGCAATAGCGCAGGATGTTTTCGTTCATATGTCATAGATGGAGCCCATCTCAATCTACCGCCGACTCCAAGGATTCCTTGATCGTCGAGGATCGGCGCTAAACCACAAATCTTGCTCGTGCGCCTCACTGCTCCTAAAGTGGGCAAACTTCTCACATCTTCCCTGAAATGCTGGCACTGAATTGCCCGAAGTATTCTCCTATGAACATTTCTCAGTTCAGCTGTTGTTAAGTGCGACTGATATCGCTCCGCGCTGTAGCGGCAGTTATGGCAAAAGCGCAATATCAGGCCACCTTTCGTATATATCGATTAAAGGTTGAGCTCATCTCTCCGATGGCCACCAAGAAATGTGTTTCACTGTTGGCTTGAATACTCTGGAGCTCAGTTTGACTTTAGTTCTCATACACAGGAGACATTCTAGGCCATTCTGTGGATTCCGCTGACAACCAGGTAGGTCCTGTCCACCAGATGGAAGACTGTTCCAGCTCGGACCACAGAATTCCTCGCCTGGCAATATCCGCTGGATTATCTCCTGTGGGAACATAGCGCCACTCCCTGTTGTGGACAACTCTGAATCTCCGCCACACGATTGCCGATGAAAGTGGGGAGACCTCCAGACATAGTTCTTAACCAACTCTAGACTATGATAGAATCGGACCAACAGGTAGCACTCTCCAGTTGGATATTCAATTCTTCCATTATATTTCACTAGTCTGGTCAGCAAAAGAGCTGCGCACAATTCTAAACGTGGAATTGACATCTTCCGCATGGGAGCCAACTTAGTCCTTGATGCCAACAGTCTTACACTGACTCCATCATCAGTGAGAATTCTTATGTAAACAGCTGCCGCATAGGCGTCTTCGGAGTCATCACCGAATCCATGCAACTGCACTCCCTGGGTATTCCTTCCGAGACCCAACCATCAGGGTATTCTCAAACTTCCCATGAAAATCAGTCCATGTTTCAATCAATGATTCATCCATCGGATCATCCTAATGCAATCCCGTTATCCACAACCCTTGAACCATTATTTTTCCTGTTACAGGGACAGGTGCCAATCATCTTACGGGATCTTCTAACCTGGCGATTAACGAAAGCATTTCGCTCGTGGTAGTCGCCTTTGTCTTTTCCAGCGACTGAACTTCATATAAGAAACAGTCTTCAATTAGAACCATCAAAAACCCAATGTCCTTATAACATTGGACTGTTCAAATGCAATCCCTTGTGCGCAATGTTCTCTCGCAATGTTGCCCAAAATCGTCAGATCAATTTCTTTAGACTCTGTAGTTTCTAAGGCTTTGATGGTGATTGAGGCCGGAGAGGGTTCGCTTCTTCCATTGTCTTCCTCTTCCAAGTCTATGCTGGATTCTTGTCTCTTCATGCAAAGTATCCTGGAAGATATGGCTTTAGGGCTCTTTGTTTGAGCTCTTACCTCTACATCGCTTGAAGCCCCCACTCCAAAACTCTCCACATCAAGAAGCCCTGAAGGCTGAGAATCCTAAATTGCAGACTTTTCGTCAGAATCTTCCACTGCAATCTCTGGAACCTCTTGAGAACATTGAGCTTTACATCCTGAAGAATCAGGATCTTATGCCGAGGCATCGTCTTTAGGCTTAGAGGTATCGTCTGAAGGCCCAGAGGTATCGTCTGCAGGCCTACAGCAGTCATAGGACTCTGAACTCTTCTTTAGAGATCTCAAACCACTCAATATTAGTCCTATAATCTACCGGATTCGCAATCCTTTCCGGTCTAGCACTTTCACCAGACTTTTCTGGAGACTTGTCTCCTAAATTAAGACCTTTTCGCTGGAGTAGGCACTTGCCCTTTTGGAGAACTGGCTGGAGTATATAACATTGGCGTTACTACAGCTCCAGTAACAGTTTCCTTCGATACAAGTTGCACTTTATTGCCTGGAAGATATTTGCCAATTGAACCTTTTTCTATTGGCTCTCCATTCACAATGGTGATCTGAACAGTACAACCTTGTTTAGAAAGCGCCCTACTCTCCCCATCCTTTGCAGCATTGCACCATCAGTTGTCCATCCTTTTCTTCCAAATAAATCTAAGGCAATCCCAATCATTGCTCTTAACGGCGATCATCCGGAAATATCTCTCTACGTCCACCAAAACTCCGAACTTATTCTCCCGAAGTTTTGTCCTTATCTCAGGGATTCCTCTCAATAGACCAGGTCTCCTCCTCAAATATCGCTTCAACGAGAATCCGTTGCGTCCTCGGTAGGAAGCGCCGTCAAATACCGGCCGCACAGGCGCAGCCTTGGATTCACACCCAAATCCAGGGCGATCAGGCAAATAGTATCCCTTTACTTTAAATTCCGCATCTCCGATTCGTCCTGCTTCCACCAATTTCCTTGATGCTGGAATTCTGACAACTCTTTCCTCAATATCATCAATGAACTCAGCCTCACCATCTGCAATCTCCACTTGATCAGCGCCTTCAGCTACCGCTTTAGAATTGCTCACCGATTCACAAGCCTCAATTGCAGTTCCAGAATCCCCTACTTCATTGTCCTTGGTTTCAGCTTCAGAATCCTTTACTCCGTCGCCCTTAGGCTCATCTTCAGAGTCTTTTACTCCGTCTTCCTTAGGCTCATCTTGTTCTGCATATGGCCTTTCTGCCATCTTTGAATCGGTACCTTGTTTTACATAGAGCAGCTTCACTTCTTCGGTGTTCTTTGAATCCATTCCTTGTTCCACATCCAGCACTTTCTCTTTATCTGCTTCAACGGATTCTTTCTCAACTTCAGCCCTATTACTTTCATCAACTTCTATAACAGACTTCTTCTTGACTTGAGCCTTTTCACCGTCTTCAGCACAGCGCTCTCTTACTACTTGAGCCTTATTACTTTCTTCAACAGCAATCTGCTTGGATGTCTTTTCTACCATTTGCTCGGATGATACCACAATCCCAGCATCTTCCTTAATAGAAGCTGGATCAACTCCTTTCATCAGGGTAACTCCGACAACACTTGGCCTCTCACTCATCCCGAGTTCCAAACTGCTTCCATCGCAGATCCTCAAATCCAACTTGGGCAGTCGGCAAACTCTTGTTCCAGGCAGCGAGCCCCTTTTCGAACTAGCACCATGGAGGGCTTCTGTATTTTTCTTCAGAGAGCTGAGGAAGTGCTTTGTCATAATTCCAAGATCCATCCACTTCTCATAATACTGGCTCACTGTATCCCTCTCCTCCTCTAGTTCCTTGTAATCAATTTCCTTGTCTTCTCGCATCAACTTCCAAATTAACTTATCTTCTTCCCGAAGATCTGCCATATTCTTTTCGATGAGTGTATAATTCGTTCTTATCACATCCTCAGAAGGAGTTTCTTCATTCAACTCAGCTTCTGTCTTTTTAATCCATTTAGAAACTATTGTTCTTAGAACGGCTCTACTTCTTAATGCTCGCTTCATTCTAGCCTTTTGATCTTAACTTGACCTTTTGCTTAACGCGCTATACCTCGGCCTTATCCTTTTTTAATCCAATTTACAAAACTTTCCTAAAAACCTTTTTTGCATAACCTTTTTTGCAAAACTTTATTTGCATAAATTCTTCTTTTTCTAGACTTGCCTAAATTTGTATAGGCCTTTTTCTCTTGATTCTTTCTTAAATCTCTAACCTTCTTCTATTCCAAAACTTCTTTAAACTTCTTAAACCTTTTAACCTCCTTAGGTTTCTTAAACTTCTTTAAACCTCTTAGGTTTCTTAAACTTCTTTAAACCTCTTAGGTTTCTTAAACTTCTTTAAACCTCTTAGGTTTCTTAAACTTATTTAAACTTGAACCTAGCCTATATCCGGCTCGAGGGACCAAAATGTTCGCCAATCTTCTTTCTGGCTGGTTCTTCTTAGCTCACTTTTCACTCTTCCGCCCAGAGGTACAGTCAGCGCCAAGGTCTTGTCTAAAAATGAAGCGAGTCTACCGAGCTAAACTACCGTGAAAACACCAGTCTCACACAGTTCCAAGTCAACATACACTTTATTCTCAAACACACTATTTATACAATAAATTCATACACACGTGGCCAGGCACTCGTGGTCAAATACAATAAAAACATATATACACAGAGTTATAATAAATTAAACTCTAACATGATTGATTATATCATATTTAACCAAGAAATACCGGGCAGAAAAATATGAAAATTCCAAGTTAAAGTTAGTTCAGCGAGTTATGTAAATGATGAAAATTGAGCAGCTATCCCGCACCTGTTGATTGAGATATAAAAGAAAGAACTTGAATATTTTCCAAAATTCGAACCTTTCTGTCAGAAAGGATAGGCATTTGATTTTTTTTTTACTTAGAGAAAACGTTTAGTAGTAGAAAATGTCAGGCCACTGCCAGTCGGGGCAGTTCCAGAATTCAAACGATTTCACGAGGGGTGATTGGACTCAGAAGGGCCGGTTGGTTCATACGTCATATATCTACGGCCAGACACCTCGACGCTTCCATAGTGCACGGGCTATGGCCAATATAGTTGGAACAATGAAATTTGACACAATTAAAGAATGATGGTGTAGCCAGAATGATATCAGCACGCTGGAACGATGCATCTGCCGGGTAAAGTTGGCTGCTCCACAGTTCACTAAAGTCGCCACTTTGAAGGATTTGCAGGATTCTTTTGAAACATTATACGCATATTGTTTGCTGGCGGCCTACACTCATGGCGCCCCTTCAGAAAACTGCCATTTATCCAACGGCACAGATTCCTCCATTTGCAATTTTGTCGGGATAGAGCCACATAGACAGCGGAATGGCTCAGGGTAGTGTTTTCAGATGAATTACGCTTCTGTTTTAACAGTTTCAGTGAGAGTTCGGTGCCGTATTGTGACAAGTGACAGGTCCAATTCGGCTGCATTTGTGGAACGCCGCACTTCACGACAAGAGGGCATTATGGTTTTGGGGAGCCATCGCCTATGATAGCAGATCACCTTTGAATCGTATTGAGAGCACTATGACGGCCCAACGATACGTGGATGACGTACTGCGGCTGGTGACGCTACCCTTCCTTCAGGAGATGTCAAATGCTGTTTTTAAGCAGAATAACGCCCGACCTCACACAGCACGCATCAGTCAACATGTTCTACATGAAACCTCGGTGCTTCCATGGCCACCGGTCTCTTCTGATATCTCATCTATAGAACACGTCTGAGACCTAATTGGACATCGTTTCCATGCGCTGACACAGCCGCGTTCAGAAGAAGAACTGTGGTTGATGGTTGACAGGGAATGGGCAGCCATCCCTCAGGACACCATCCTCATTGAGTCAGTACTAAGATATACCTGAATAGACGCCCGCCGCGATCCAACAACATATTGAGTGGGCGGCGATGTCGCTCAGTGTAAGATTGTATTATGTTCTAATAAAAATCCCTAATTGTTCGTAACTGATACTCTCTTTATGCATAATTTCACAACCTTTAGTCCACAAATCTTGGTGTTACAAATAAGTTTCACGTAGTGTAAATAACCACATTCCCTTCCATTCGCAATTCTCACCTTTTTATATTGGTCCGATACACCATTTTATTATATTGTATAGTGTATTTTATAATTTGAAAATGTAATCACACACACTTCTACTATTTTAAAAAGGATTTCTCGATATAATGAAAATATTAATGAATTTCCTCATATATTTTTTCTTTTAAATCTCTTATTGTGCTCTTACTAATATATATTTTGAAATAAATAATAAGTAATATAATGCCTCATTATTTAATTTTTGCCATTATTTTTTTCTGAAAACCTTTTTTTTTTCACAAAAAACGCTATTTGTTCCCCTATATGTCGCATTGAACATTCATAAAATAAAAATAGGCCTAGACACTATAATGTAGAAATCAAAATATATACTTCGTGGATGGCTTTTCTTGATTTATCAAGAAATTGGGTTGGCCAAATATCACGGAGTAAGCTAAATAAACGTTTAGTTTATTTATGCTCCACTAGATGGTGCTCTGCCATCTAAAAAGCACATGTGCTCGTGGTCAGGAGATGCCTTATTTATTTTTAATACTTTATATTGTAGCAAAGTATTTATTATTTTCTGTGCAGAGATTATCAATTTTGAAATAAATAATTCGTTACTCTGTAAACCTCCCTTATTGTTTTATCTTATATCAATGTCTTGTATCAATATTTTACTTATAAATATATCACTAATTTATTTTTCCATTGTGTTATATTTCTAGTATAATTTCCCCCAATATAGTTTAAAATTTGAATACCTGTATTCAAATAAGTCGATATATTAACTTCAATTACAATACAATTTCAAAATATTCGTTTGTGTGTCTAATATAATAATCCAATCTAGAGTTTATATTAGTATATATTGAGAGATTATAATTGTTATATATTAATTATATATTATCAATAATTTTTAAATATTGGTAATTATTTTTTACCACTTTGCTATATTTATTTAGGATAGTCCTAACCGAGATATCGCTATGCAGGCCGATAAATTAAATGGCCAATAGAAAGTAGAGAGAATTGAGAGTAAATAAATATTCTGAGTGAAAATACCATCAGGAAAGAAAAAGGAATTATTGTGTACGCACTCATGCCATTATTTCCAGATGTTTAATTACTTTATAAAGATATTTTTCTCTCTTTTTAATTGGACCTTTGTCTTCTGCCACCTAAATTGAATTATTTTAATTAGCTGAGCTGTTGTATCGCAGCTTTCTTTACTTTCCTCTAACATCTTACGTCTCTCTTTCCCCAATTTGATATAATTTCAGGGGAGCTTAGTTTCAATAACTCTCGGACCGCGATACTGAATAGCAGCTCTGTCTTTGTCTATCGGAATCATTTATTGACAACTCTTCGATCAGTGAATATGATTCCTTCTCCTCATTCAATACCTTCCTCTACTAAGGGTAGGCCAAATGGTATCTCTATATCTCCCTCCTTCAATGCCTTCCTCTACTGAGGGTGGGCCACATGGTCTCTCCATACCCCCCTCCTTCAATGCCTTCTTCTACTGAGGGTGGGCCGCATGGTCTCTCCATATTTTGTTCCTTCATCTACTGAGGGTGGGCCACATGGTCTCTCCATATCTCCCTCTTTCAATTCCTTCCTCTACTGAGGGTGGGCCACATGGTTTCTCCATACTTCCCTTCTTCAATGCCTTCCTCTACTGAGAGTGGGCCACATGGTCTCTCCATATCTCCCTTCTTTGGTGCCTTCCTCTACTGAGAGTGGGCCACATGGTCTCTCCATATCTCCCTCCTTCAATGTCTCCCTCTACTAATGGTGGGCCACATGGTCTCTCCAAATCTCCCTCCTTCAATGTCTTCCTCTACTAAGGGTGGGCCACATGGTCTTTCCATATCTCTCTCCTTCAATGCCTTCCTCTACTGAGGGTGGCTGGCGACATGGTCTCTCCATACTTCCTCCGCTATCCTCTTCATCTCCTCGTATATGTGTCGTCCAGTCCATTTTTTTGGATCGTCTTTGTATCCCCGTCGTCTCCTACCGTCGAGAATATGATTATGAAATATATTAAAGTAGTGCCAATGAAAAGAAAGTTCACACAATAGATGCAGATGGGCAAATCGTGACTACACGGGCGCGATTGCCGAAACTGCTCCATTGTTTAACAAGGTAATGAGAGAAATCAATTTCTCACAAAAAAGAACAAAGAATATTGTATTCCTTGTGCTCAGGTCCGAACGTAGAATATCGGAGTCGGGGTTCCAATCCAATTGTCTTGTGGGTAGCAATCTCTCATTACATCGGAGTAATTTGTCTCGTTGAGTCCATTTATACGAACGATTGGGGATCCTATTATATCTTGTAGACAATCCTCTTACTGGATATCTCCACTATATAGAGTGGGAAATCAGCTCGGAAAACTGAACGTTGCCGATAGCTTTGTGTCATTTGGAAGAAGAACAATCAACAGGAGAGGTCTCACCACATCACCTCTTGGCTTCTATGAACCTCAAAGACAGATCCTATATTCCAACCCTACCAATATTTTAAATTTGATATATTAATTCAGTCTCCCTTACCTCGTATAACTATATAATAAGATACTGAAGTATAATCAACTGTAAATTCGTCAGTACATTTTGTGAGTAAACAAGAAAGACTGCCAGCGTATTCAGTTCTTGGCCCTTTTCAGTGTAGTGCAAGCTTTATGAAATTATTACCTGTTTTTCCAGGTTAAAAAAGGTATTTAAGATCCTATTTGTATGAATACACCAAAAGGGTGTAAATAGGTGAAAATAAAAAAAACAAAGATAATGGAATTCTTTCAAAATGATGGCACAAATTCATCAGTATCGTTTGTTTTTCACAATTAAGTAATAAACCTTTATTATGTTAACCTCTTCTGATCTTTTTTTTTATTCTTTTCTCAAGTATATGAATATATACTTTTAAATTCAATTGCTATCTGTCGATAAAATTTGTAACAAATAAATTTACTGGCAATGTGTTTCTTTTCAATAATAGCATCAAATATTATCTCTACAGACCTTACTGCAATGATATACGTTGTTGAATGAGAGGGCCTTTCAATAATATCATCAAATATTATCTCTACAGCCCTTCTGCAATGATATAAGTTTTTGAACGAGATCTTATTTAGATTTATTCAATAACTCATATCATTGCAGTAAGACCTATAGAGATAATATTTGATTATATTATTGAAAAGAAAGATTGTCAATAAAAGTTATTTGTTACAAATTTTATGAATATATACACTTAGCAGATAATATCTACATTTAGAATGTATAGATGATTTCATGGAAATATGTTCAATTAAAAGACATAGTCAAGAACATCAATAAGTGGTACATAACATAATAATCCTAAAATAAAGTAAATTAAAGGGACATCATAACATTAGAATGCTTCACGATTTTGCCTGTCGTCCTTTTGCAATAGCCTTGCTAGTTATCTTTTTATCGTTGTAATTTTAGTACTTGTATTTACCGCGCTGTGAACATATGTATCACACACACACACACACATATATAAAATAATATATAATAAATAAACTATCATATATAAATGGCTTTTAAATGCCAATTTATTGATATCTCAAGTAGTCTCTGGGACCAAAATATGTTTGGTACAGGTTACACCACTCGGACGATGGCCAACAGACCAAAACACGTTTGCGATTGGTTTTCTTAATTTATCAAGAAATGGGGTTGGCCAAATATCGAAGAACAGGTTGAATTAACGTTTAGTTGATCTCTGTCCCACTAGATGGCGCTCTGCCATATGAAAATCGCTCTTGTTAGTGGTCAGGATATGCCTAATATGTTTTTAACATCAACACCTGTCCTTATTTATTTATTTTTTACCTTTCAATTATTTTCCACATATATATACATGTATATGCATTCATTTACCACGACGTTCAATTACCACAATATTTAATGCAGGTCTACAATTATATATTTTAAATGAACATATTCTCCCATTTCCTATTCAATTTTCTAGACACACACTTTAAGAATTACTGTTCTCTCAATAAAAATTATTTTTCTATTTATTAATTACCATCAAATCAGACGCGATATCTTCACAAGGGATGATTGCATCAAAAACCAACACTATATTCAGATAATATTTTACATAAACAATTAATGAATTGCAAGATTTGAGAATAGTTTAAAGAAGAAAAGAAAAAGGACATTAAAAGCATGCTAGATTTTACAATCAAACAATGAAATAAATACAAATACATACTTCAGCAAATATGGTTTGTTTTTAACCAAGAGAGAAAATCATAGATATATTTACAGAATTTCTCAATTTAAATACGAGTCCTTACTATTTTAAACATAAAAAATCCTTGTATTCAATGTTTTTCCGATTTCTGTAGTTCTAAAAGATTGGACACTTAATAAGTAAGTTAAAATTAATATTTTAACGTTTCTATATTGAAAGATATTTGCAGTCGCTAATATTTTACAGATCTAACTAGAAT
Source organism: Cordylochernes scorpioides (assembly GCA_030710605.1). NCBI lineage: Eukaryota > Metazoa > Arthropoda > Arachnida > Pseudoscorpiones > Chernetidae > Cordylochernes > Cordylochernes scorpioides. The sequence goes on from CP092868.1 coordinate 91,245,845, forward strand.
AGGATATGTACAAAACACAAAAAAAACTTTTAAAATTGAATTATAACATCAATAAAGTTCATTCAGGGCTAAGTTACTTGTACTATATTTTATTATGCCGATCATGCCCAGGTACATACATAAGAGAGACAAGAAAAACTCTAGAATAGAGAACCAATCAACACCGGACAAAACTATAGCCCTCTTTCCCTCTTAGTAGACCACGCACTGAAACAGGACCATCTACCAAATTTTGACTCAACTGAAATAGTATATCAAAATATCAAGGACAAACATTCAAGAATTTTTCTAGAAAGCTGGACCTCAATAGAAGATAAAAACAGTATTAACCATAAAATAGACATTCCTCAATTATACTTACAATTTAAAGCCATATAGCCATGATAAACCACGACGGTAACTTTTCGAGATTTATCAAGAAATTGGGTTGGTCAATTATCACGGAACAATTTAAATAAACGTTTAGTTTATTTTTGTTCCACTAGATGGCACTCAGTCCGTACGTGTTTAATATTTTTAATCAATTAAGAAAGTGTATTCGGTCAATTCTGGAATAATTGAAAAAATTAACGGTTAGTTTATATTTATTCCGACAGATGGCGCAAGCAATCAGCTCAACTTTCATTTTCACATTCAGGAGATTCTTCATTGTATTCACTATACTCCAATACAATTTCTCTTTTGTACTATTTTTCACCTTATTGTTAGTTCTTTGCATTAATGTTGAATTCAAAATATAAGATAAATGTTATCTTCAAAATGCATGCAGTATACTACACTTTCAATCTAACCTTTCTTGAACAACCTTAGTGGCGTGCAGCACATTGGTACTTTGCTACAGTGCATTGTGCTTCTGACTCAAAAATACCGTTAAAAGTAAAAGTAGCCCCCGTAAAACCATATTCTATCACTATAATACACTTTCATACTCATTTTAAGTTTTTAATGTGAATTCCCAATCCGTACTATGAGAGAGAATGATTGTCAAACTATAATATTGTTTTGTGTTGTTGGTTGACAAATAATAATTTCCGTGGGTACAAAGGATATTCAGGACTTTAAGCCTAATCAATAAAAGAATTACAGAAGAATGCAAAATAAAGCAACAATAAAGAAAAGAGCAGTTACAAACTGACCAAATGCCGCACAGTGAAGGAAAGCAGGAGCAGAACAGGAGACAGAAGTTCTTAGAACCTTCTAGAATCTTAGAGGAAGTACACCGACGTCGGTAGTAAGCAGCAGTCCGACCTCTTGAGACAGCAGCGTTTGCTTGGAGTACACCACGTAGCTTCGTTCTTCTGCTACTTACCATGAGCTCCTCATCCCTATATATCCCGGGGTAGATATTTCCAGAACGCTCATGGTTGGTCAGCCAATCAGAAAACAGTCGGCACTAAGAAGTTCGCAATCGCTTTAGATTGGCCAATCAGTTGTTCTCCGATTTTTCTACATTATTCTAGAACGTTCGGAAACATTCTATTTTCTGGAACGTGCTTTTAATTCTACGTAACAATATATACTTCGATGAATGACATGGCTACCTAAGCCTTGAAGCTTGTTCGCCTCACTCTGATGTGCAAAAATAGAAGACACATTCCAAATATTTATATCTGAACAGCTCTATATAGCATATATAGCACTGTATAGCATTTTTTAAACGTGCCAAATAAGAAATGAAACCATTAAGCGCGAGATTATATTTTCTCCCCAAAAAATAAAACATATACTTTTCAATAAATACGTAAATAAATTATTTTATGATGTTAGAAGAAAGAGTTTTCAATCAACTTCAAGTAAACTCTTCTACTTAGTGTAAAGTCCAAAAACTTTAGTTGTTTTTTTTTCTACCGAAACATTTTTTTTAAAACTAAAATGTAAAAGCTTTTATAGTGGGGGAATTAAAAAGCTATTCGCCCCATTGTTGGCGATATTACGTTAAAATTGTGAGATTCCTGTAAGGAAATTGTTTTTTTTGTTTGTTAGTAGAGTTTATTTCTTCCTTCTCTTTGCCACATTTCTCATTGCTTTCTACTCCCTATATGAATGTATTACGACAATTCAATCCCACAACTTCAAAATTATACATCGATTCAACCTCTTTAATAGTATTACCTCTTCACGTATATCAACAATATTTTTATAGCGCATATAAATTTCTTATTATTCTATCCTTTAACTAATTATATCTACTTTTATATTTCACAGGATGTAATATATATGAATACATAAAGGCATTACAATCTATTTATAAGAAACGTATACAATTTTTGACACGTATGATTTGTTTTGTAACTGAAATGATAAAATATAATGGGAGGACCTAGTACATCAGAATTGAACCCTCCAAGCGATTTCGTTTGTATAAATTCAATAATACCTTTTGCTTAAATCTACACTTATCAATTTTACCACATGATTGTTCTAATGCAAAATTAAATGATAGGTGCCTTTTTGGTACAAATATAGTTAATGAGTATATAGATAATGATTTTTCAAGAAATTTTTGTATAAATACGATAATTCATTACAATATTTTATTTGTATATAAAGGTATATTTTCCAATAATGTAGCTTAAAATACTTGAGTTTCATACCTCCATTATAGAAGGACACTTGAAAATTATCCCGCATTTGTTTCTTTTGAACGAAAAATCGAAATTTATTTTAAGGAGAAATATCGATTATTTCTAATCTTAGGGATGAAGGAAGGATAGGATAAGAAAGGATGAATTGTGAAGAGTAATGATGAACGGAAAAATAAAAGTGTCCAGGGATGGGAATCGAACCCACAGTATTATAAAATACCTCCATTATTTCAGAGCAACATTTCAATCTGTAGGATTAACATGGATTGAGAGAAAGATATTAAATTCAAATTTAATCCACATCATTAATTCAATGTTACAATCTACATATTCTCTATATCAGAATTTAGAAGAGGAAATTACTCCATGTTCGGTTATAGAATCCATAGATATCTATGTATTGCGATAGCATTAACGCACCTTGGTATTATATATTTATTTGGCAAATCTATCTTTTTTTATTTATTCACAGTTAAAACTGTCTTCAGCGCCCCCTCTAAATAGCGCTTTCCTCAATATAGCGCCCGATTTTGAATACGTAGTACTATGCGATTTACATTAAAAGTAACCTGTCTATAGCACCCTATTTTGTTGAGTCCCAAGAAGGGGCGCTATAGACAGGTTTAAGTGTATTTCAATTTGAAGGGCTATGTTCCCCTAGGAACACTTGTGCTGTCATAAATGTATGCCTTTACATTTGTCTATACATATATATTAACAATAATTTTAGGCCGTAAAGAGAATAGTCAAACAATATTAACAAGGAGAAAGAGAGAAAAAACAAGAACAGAGAACTGTGTACAAAAGAAAGAAATGTTTGGCAATATCTACAATTAACATATTATAAATTATCAGTTTCCTAAAATATATTTGTTGCTATAGAATTCAGAATATATACCTTCAAAAGTTATCGAATTTAATATATGTTTCTTTACTGGTAATTAAAATACTCTGTTACTATAAAAATATTCATAAAATCTACTAATATAAATAAACTCAACTTAAATAAAGTTATTTATTATAATCTTCCAAAATTTCGAAAAAGTGGTCGCCAAGCTCTTCTCTTGAATTTTTTTAATAGAATAAATGGATGATTAGCCTTGTCGGATTTAGGAAAATAGGAACAAAATATTTGGTTTAATATAAGCTTGTCTCTATTGATAAATATAACTATTTCAACTATGAAAAATATTTTCCAATTCTGGAATAATTAAAAATCAACGAATAGTTTATATTTATTGTGATAGATGATAAGGAGATGCCTTTTTAATAATCTTTAGTTCAACTATGTATTACGTTTATGATAGATGTAGATTCTGTTTTTTGTTTCTTCATTCTCATTAAATGGTCATTTCCAATGTATAAGTGTACTTGTGTCCAATGTACAAGTGTACTTGTGTCCAATGTACAAGTGTACTTGTGTCCAATGTACAAGTGTACTTGTGTCCAATGTACAAGTGTACTTTTATTTTTGAAAAATTAACGTTATATTACGCACATTTGTAGCAAAATAATTTTAAAATAAACTCTACGCGGAAGAATATTGTTTCAAGTATTATAAATATTTAATTGAATTTTTAGTTTTCTCGTCTGATCACTAAAACTAATTAATTAACATTTTAGAAGATTTTCACACACGCGTCTATAATTGCGGACGTACAATAGAGAACCGTCATTAGTGTTGTAATTAAAATTTTGGCCATTAATTGAAATTGTATGTTGTGAAGTCGCAAGTGTAATAACTTGGGTAATTGGGCGAGAGATGTAGTCGTTTGAAGGAACGTTCAACTTGGTTGTAATTGGAGGATGTCTAGTGAGATACAACACTGAGTGGTCGCCTATACAGCTGCATACTGGATATATCAGCATAAATGTAACTAACAACATTCTTTGAAGCAAAATTTTCATTAAGAAATTCTCATACTTTTCTCTCTCTCACCAGCTAGAGGGCACGCCGGGCACATGATTCAGCACGGCTCCAGGAGCATCCTGTTGCCAAGCTATCTTAACGGTGGATCTCTACCGTGGATGTGCCCTGCTCCATCCCCTGGGCCGACCTACGTCGGAACTGCTTCTCGGGGCACGACGCAGATGTCGCCCTACGGCTGGCCCTCCACGCCCTACCCCATTCTGCCTCGAGGCGTGCCAACTGTGCCGCCTGTGGGTCCAGCGACGGGTCGCTGACCCACAGATATTGGAGTTGCCGAGCCATGCGACCCCTGCTCCGGGAGGTGTTCGGCTCCTGCGAAGTGCCCTTGGATCTGCAGGCCTGGCTGTTCTGCGTCGGCCTCGATCCCGAGGCAGTGCAATTAACAAGTGTGACGAAGGCTACCATCTACAAGTACCATCTTGGTCTTAAGTTAGGTAACGCCAGCCATCACCTAGACCTGTCCACTCTGGGGAAAAGAAATCTTGCAGGCCATCGATGGCAAACTCTTTCCCGCGGTGGCGCCCCCAATGATAAATTGTAGATATCTTTATATATATGTAATTTGTTAATTATTTTATATATTTACATTTATTTATTCATATATTTATCTATATAATCTTATTTATTTATATATATATATATATTGTATTTAACCTTGTATAACCTTATATGAACGATGTAATAAAGTAGTTTCAATATCAATCTCTTTCTATCAGTGCCATTTCATTACAAACGAAACAGCCTCCTTCATGAGGTGGAAATATCTTGACCGCATGGTTCAACAGAGGTAAATCCTTTCAGTAGCTTCGCCAGTTTCCTATACAAATCCGCTTTAATTTGGCTTTCGCCTGACAGTTTATATCCCTAGTATCCTCTAATAACTGTAGATTAAACTGACGAAACCTCTGAAATGATTAACCACTGATGTCCCAGCCTTTTAAATATCTTTCCTTCGCAAAAAGGTCAGCAGGAAGTTGATTCATTAGTAATAATAAAAGGTCGATCTAAAAAGTTACAATTTTATTGCATAGATGGCGCGCTATTTGCTCACTTTTATTTTCCTTCTTTGATATCATTGGGCCCATGTAGAATGGAGTGCGGGCAGTTGATGTATATCATGTAACAAGAGTTAGACAAATTTAAATTGGCATTTAGTACTAGATTAAAACTCTTTATTTTAAAGTTTCAAGGTATTCTATTCCGCTTTAGGCATTTCTTTTTATTTCTTATGTATACCTAATATCCTATATGAAATATATGAAAAAAAAATGCCATCAAATCCTCAATTGAACTGAAAGATAACTCTATTGAATGAGTATAGGGAACAAATGTTAGTATATTATTTTAAAACAAATATAATATTAAGAAATTATCAACTCTAACATTAGAATATTCTAGTGATGATACAAATTCAGGTGAACACATAAGAACCTATCTTGAGTTATTGAAATGAGTGATAACGCTGAGGTCGCGCGGGTCTGCACATAATTTGAACTGGACGATAAACAAAAAAAAAAGAGGTATAATCCTCACCCAAGTTTTATCCAAACTTTGTTAATTTAATTTATTCGATTGAAATATCATCGACGTCTTGTCATTCCGCAGTCATTGATTCCCAGTAATTGGCGGATTACCTCGGAATATGGCCTCCAGAAGTGACGCGGGTTGGCTACAACTTGGTTTAACTACCATGTCACTGACTGCACTATCACAACCTTGGAATATGGCCTCCAGAAGTGACGCGGGTTGGCTACAACTTGGTTTAACTACCATGTCACTGACTGCACTATCACAACCTTGGAATATGGCCTCCTGAAGTGACGCGGGTTGGCTACTTATTTGTTTATCTATCATGTCACGGACTGTACTAGCACAACCTTTCAATATGGCCGACAAAAGTAGCGCGGGTTGGCTACATCTTGGTTTAACTCCATGTCACAGACTGCACTAGCACAACCTTGAAATATGGCCTCCAAAAGGGACACGGGTTGGCTACTTATTTGTTTAGCTACCATGTCACTGACTGAACTATCACAACCTTGGAATATGGCCTCCAGAAGTGACGCGGGTTGGCTACCACTTGGTTTATCTACCATGTCACGGACTGTACTAGCACAACCTTTCAATATGGCTGGCATAAGTAGCGCGAGTTGACTACATCTTGGTTTCACCTCTATCTCACTAACCTCACTAGCACAACCTTGGAATATGGCCTCCGGGATTAGCGTGGGTTGATTGAATCTTGGTTCAACCTTTATGTCAGTGGCTAACTATCACACCTTTTGAATATGGTTGTCAGGTTAGTGCAGAATTGCTATATCTTGGTTTAAACTTTATGTCACTGACTGGAGTAGGCAACTTTGGATTATGGCCGTTATGGGTAGATCGGGTTGGTTACATATCAATTATATATTCTCCATTATAATTATAATTATAGATTATATCAGGATATTGAATGGATTTAATATTAGCCTTTCTGCAATAGCAAATTGTAGGCAGAAAACTATATAACGATCAGGATAAAGATATTGGATTGCTTTAATCTGTTAACGTATGATTATTCTAGGTCTTAGTTAGGTATAACATTTGGTTTGTCCAAAGTGAATATTTGGTTTGATTCGATAAACAGAAGTCAAACACCGTCTAAACTATAAAGGTATAACATAAAATAATATGAGTTTATTTTTTTAAGACAAAGGTAGTCTCTCCAGTCAAAATAGACGTCAAAACAAGACGCCATCTATTGGCCGTCGTCCCAAACTAGCGGGTTCAGGTCGGTAACAAAGCCACAATACTAGCTTTGAAAAACTGAAAAAGGTCCACCTAGAGACCATGGTGTCGGCCTAATGGCCCTCGTCAATCTAGGGCGGACTTTATTCCAAAGCTATTTTTGTGGTTTTTTCACCGACCCGAGGCCGCTAGTTTGCGGCGATGGTCAATAGATGGCGTCTAATTTTGACGAATATTTTAACGGCAGAGGCGACCTTTGTTTTTTTAGATCAATATCCTACCGGCAAAATATCCATCTATATTTTTTCCATAGAATTAGTCTAGCCACTTAGCCATCTAGACACCTCTTTGGCGGATTGTGAAGATTCCATTACATTCCTTTTGGATCTCATGGAATAAAGTCCGCCCTACGCTGACGACGACCATAAGCCCGAAACCATGGTCTCTAGGTTGACGCCTTTCAGTTTGCTAAAGCTGGTGTTGTGGCTTTGTCACCGACCCGAGACCGCTGAACGGTCAATAGATGGCGCCTAGTTTTGACGTCTATTTTAACGGCAGAGACGTCCTTTTTTCTTTGTAGATCAATATCCTCTCCCGACAAAATTTCCATCAATAGTGTTTTGTTATGAAATCAATCAATTTAACAAAAAGTGTACAATAATCTATTTTATTTAAACAAAATTATCCCAATAAAAAGAATCAAACCTAAAATGGGATTTCCAGCCAGTAAATAACATGAGCCTAAAGAACTTTCACATGCTAGATAAATTTAATAGAACACACAAGAAAAGAAATATATCTGATCAGATATATTTCTTGGAATTCAATTTATACTCTTCATTTTTCTATATGGTTTTACTCTCTATATATAAGAGGAATATACATTTATCTCTCTCAATCCAATATATTTGACCGTTTTTATATTTTTTTTCCCTTCTTGTGAGCGAAATCCCAGAACTAACCAATATATGGATTTAAGAGCAAATATATTTTATATTTTACTTATAAAGAGGGATATATGGAATATTTTATATATATGGAAGTTATATCTCTGGAAATATATTTTATAAACTCTTCTATATTGCTTTGTTATATTTATAAATCCTCTTATTGTAGAATCAAATTTATTTTTTCAAATCCCACCTAAACTCAATTATTTAGCTTTCATTCCCGTATATAACTTTTCACATGTTCATACGTCATACATAGATTTAAATAAGAATGTAAATAACCAAAATAATCACAAGACTCAGAATGAAACATTATAAAGGAATTATAATAATACATCCAGATGGCACAGGAACCTATAGGAAATTCAAATATTGTCCTGGTTACTCACATATTCTCATGTCCGGCAATGACCGCAGCCTTGCAGAAAATTGACAAGGACCCAGAACAGCAGATTTACACACCCAAGAAGAATGACATTGCGACTGTTGTGATAGATAGTATGGAGATATGTGAGGCTCTTTATTGGTCATGCCTCAAACATAGATATAAGTGATATAGCACAATTTGGATTATAAATTATAGCTACAAATAAAAAAATGCCTATTCCAAATAAAATAAAAGTGTGTGATGTTTTAGTAACAGCGTTGTACAACAATTTTAATATCAAAAACAATAACAAGACTCAGAATGAGACATTATAAAGAAATTATAATACATTCAGATGGCACAAGAACCTACAAGACATGTAAAAATTGTCCTGTTGTGGAACTAACATCTAACCACATATTCTCATGTCCGGCAATAGCCGCAGTCTTGCAGAAATTTACATGGACCCAGAGCAGCAGCTTTACACACCCTAGATAGATGACATTGTGACTGCTGTGATAGAGATGTATGAAGATATCTGAGGCTCTTCATTGGACGCAACAATAAAAAAAAATCGTTAATAAATCATTCAAATCTTTTATTTTCTCCGATACCCAAATATTTTGAACACCATCTATCGCTCGTTTCTAAAGAATATTTTATTGAAATGTGCGACAACAGTCACCAAAATGTTGATGAAGTGGGATAGGTTTGGAAGTTAGTTTGACCGGGATGGGGCAATTTCTTGGCACACATCTTTATACCATTGCCTCAGACATATTATCTCATGATTCCGCCATACATCCCCATACAACAAGATCCGCCCAACGAATGGACGGGTTAAATTCACATCTTTCGATACAGTCCATCTGGGACTTTTGCGGGCCCTAGCAAAGCTGAATCGTTGAGACGTTGCGTAGGATGCAGAGACTCGGTGATGATCCTGGGTGTTTTGTTGGAAGCAGGAGAATATTTGTGAAATTACGACTTAGGTGTTTGTTTTGTTGCCGTCGCGTTTTCGGGATAGTTTAGGGTTCAGGTGAAAAGGTTTGTGAGGGAGCATGTTAGAAAGTTTGAGGGGCTACAGAGATGCTTGGAGGACGGAAAGTGGTGTCTTCGGGAGAAAATACTCTTTCCAGAATCTGGTTGTTTGTACTATCCTAGCCTTCAAACTGTTCGAGAGCTCAAGGATGCAGTAGCGGGTTTCTGGAAAGTATCTCTATGGTGACGTGCAGGTCAAGATGCGTGAAGCTGTGATATCTTGAGCAAATATGGGCGTCGGTTCTTTCGGCAGTCTTCAGAAGAATTTAAAGAGTCTGGTTCTCAGAAAAGGGCCGTAACATAGCTAGGAGAAGAGCCATAGTAATTTGGCGATGCGGCAGTTCGATAAATAGGGCTAGTTGTAGGGTAGATGAGATGAACCAATTGAGGCTGATTGGTGGTGCAGTCCCCTCGTACATATCCACCGTTGACTTCTCTTGCAGCAATCACTGTAGAACCTAGTATTGGGTAAGAATACCAGAGGATAAATATCCCATATGAATTTCTTAGGCATTTTTGCAATATCCTAGTTTTTAATCCGTATTCTGATATCAGAAGACAAAGCACTCTTAATCGTGAAATTAAAAGTTTCTGATGGCTTGCGCTATCTGTCGGAATAAATATCTACTATAATTGGTTTTTAATTATTCCTGAATTGGCCAGACGCTATTTATTGATGCATCAATAAAAGTTAATCGCCTACGTGTTTCGGTCTTTTGGCTCTTATCAGCTCGGTACAAGCTATGCCTCAACGAATAAAAAAGCTGATTTTTAGGAAATCCTGAAAAATTATGAAACAGGCATTTAGAAGTTTTTAGGTGTCATTGAGAGGACACTCAAAAAATAAATTTTCTTTGATAGGGTTCTTGAACACACTGGAACAACCCTAACATCAACCTACATTGCTGAATTTATACTTAAATGTATTTCTACTGTCCTAAAAGCTTATATCAATAGTTTTCTTAAATACCATTTCTAAGATTCCACCCTTCAGTGTAGCATATAAAAGCAGAATGATCCAATACAGTATTAGAGCTCTAAAGAAGCGGTCTGGTAGATTAGATTGTGCAAACCGCTGTGAGTGTTCACCACTGATGATCCGAACCCTCCTAATATTTTTTCATCGCAGTAGAGAGAGTAGAAGTTTGATTTATTTGTGGAAAGAAACATTCGCGTTCAATGTCTTTATCCATTTCTGATTAGTTACTAGGGATCTGACGTGCGTGAAGTACGATCTAGCAGTTCTCTTTACTAACATTTCACCGTGCTGGCTGCCATATTGCTCCTAACCCTATCAGATGGTGAAGTGATTGATACGATGTACGATGTTTTAAGACATATGTGATGGTGCCATTAATAAATTCCATCAATTGAGAGTAATGTATCAGGCTGACCTACATTATTGTATTCTACCTAATGGATAATCCTATTCGAGTATCTACACTGGTGTCCAAAAAATAAGAAACTTAACCAATATTAATATTTCTCAAAAGCTAATTTATTAACAAATATAAAATTTAGTATACAAATAGTTTAAACTATGGATAATTTGACTAGCTATATGAAAATATAAAAATATATTTGAAATTATGAAATATGCAAATTATTACCAACATACCCAAAGCTAAGGTTCCAGATCTTAAAGAAATAAGATATCAATAGGGAGTATGATCACCTCTAACAGCTATCAAGGTCTCACAGCGAGCCCTCATACAGTTTACCAGGCTTTGGAGGAGGTCCAGGGGTAGTAAACCCCATTCCTCCAATAGAGCAGTTCTTAGCTCAACGAGGGTTCTAGGAGAGGGGTGACGAGCTCCAATACGCCTCCCTAGAGCATCCCACACATGCTCTATTGGATTCAGGTCCGGAGATCTGGCTGGCCAATCCATCCTTCGAATATTCTCACTCTGGAGATATTCATTGACTAGCCCAGCCCTATGCGGACGAGCATTATCGTCCATTAAAATTAAATTGTGACCAATTTGATCTCTATGAGGTCTTAGATAGGGCTCAAGGATCTCGTCCCTGTACCTTTGGGCAGTTAAAGTGCCCCCAGAAAAAATGTGGAGGGGTGTGCGTCTGCTAGAACTGATGCCAGCCCAGACTGAGAGACTGCCCCCTCTAAAACTGTCTATTTCCCTGATGTTACTGGGATGATAGCGGGTTCCAGGCTCCCTCCAGATGAAAACTCGTCGAGAATCTGTATTTAAACTAAATCTTGAATCGTCACTGAAGAGAACATTGGCCCACTGATCATGAGTCCAGGCGTGATGTTCCAAGCACCAATTCAAGCGGGCTCTCCTGTGAGCAGAGGTTAAAGGGATACAGACCATTGGTCGTCTTGCATAAAGAGCACCTTCATGAAGCCTTCGGTAAACAGTTTGTCTTGAAATTCTCGTTCCAGTAACACTTGAGAGTTCATTAGAGAGTTGAATAGCTGTCATCTCCCTATGGCGCTTGGCAGTTACGACCAGATAACGGTCTTCAGAGGTAGCTGTTTTTCTTTTTCTACAAGCACCTTCTTTTCTTTTGATGGTTCCTGTCTCAATGAACTGTTTCCATATTTTGCTGACCACAGATTTATTCACATTTAGCCATTCTGCTACTTCAACTTGTGATTGCCCTGCCTCCATTCTTCCAACAGCTCTCCATTTTAAATCATCTGCTAAAACTTTTCGTAAACTCATAATTAACTAAGGATTAAATAAAATTTTAATTGGACAATTCTTAGATGGGGTAAACGACACGCCAAATAGCACACTTATAAAGACTAGCAAAAATTTGTATATTTTCAATTTTACCGAATCGAATGGTTGCGATAAATAAATTCTACGACTTAAAATACCTAATTAAATTACTTTTCAGCTTTTAGCGTTGTATATTTTAAAACATATCATTAAAAAACAAAAGTTTCTTATTTTTTGGACACCAGTGTATAACGATCAGCATTTAAAACTTTCTGTGACATTTTCAAGTCTCCAGACATGCGCCTCAAATTGAGATTCTTTACTTATTTGTATTGGAAAATGAGGCAATAACAGGGAATCTATAAATAGAGTTAAGTGATTATATTTATATTTATTTTAATATACATTAATAAAATAACATCTTCTGATCGGGCAACACTAAAAGTTACTGATGGCTTGCGCTATTTTTTAAAATAAATATCAACTAATCGTTTGTTTTTAATAATATTCTGGAATTAGCCACACTTATAGTCTCTATTGATTGATAAAGAAAGGCTAACAACGTACGCGCGTTTCAGGCTTTTAGCTATCATCAGAGTGGTGCAAGCTGTACCTCAATGACCAACAAACCTGTTCTTTGAAGCTTCTAGAAAAATTATAAAATGGGTATTTAAGGCCGTAAAAGCATGAAGATTACCAAACTATATTGAAACACATGGAACATAATTGAAAATAAATTAAGGAGAAGAATCACAATAATATTTTTAAAAATAAACTATAAAAAACCATATCGATATAATTGTGTTTAATTATTTCTTGTAATAATTATTTTTGAAATAGATTATTTGATTTATTGATCTAACGGATCGCTTTTAATTTAATTCAACCTACGTGTTAAACTTCCTTATTAAAAGTATATTTACGAATCAACTTCATGTTGGTAATTTTAACCTGATTTATCAAAATACTGTAACATGGATGACAAGGCCAAGATTCCAGAGTAATGTTGGGGAAAGAGGGGTGGACTCCAGCTGCCATGTGTGAGACGCCAAAAACGGCATTCCAGCGTGGGGGAAAGACAACGGGCAGTCTGGTCAAATCTGCGAAAAGTAGAAGACGTGAGGAGTTGTCTCCCGGGAGTGTAACCGTGGATAATCCTGCAAGACGGTGCCAGGAGACGTGTAGTGTGGAGCGGAACGCTTCACAGGAGTGACATCCACGGCGCCAAAGATCTTTTTGACGAGGAAGTTGTATTCCTTATGTTAAGTGAGACATAATAAAGCGCTGATTTTTTTGCATCCCTACGAACTCACTGTGCATCTATGTGGCAATCCTGATTAGACAAAGAACACGAACAGCATCTTGGTACGACGTAACAATACATTATTTATTCATATTTATTGTTATTTAATAAGGTCTTTTAGACATAATATTAAGAACTTGCATCTTTCTCAAATTGTAAGATGAAAAATATGCAAAAGGAATGCTTATGATTTGGTGATAGTTACTGTTCAGTATTCTTGTAGCAAGCAACAGTACGGTGCCAAGTTATACTGAGAAAAGGTTTTATTACCTCGGCTATAGATAAGGCTAGTAACAAGACCTATGAAATGACTTGCTACATCACATCAGAGTGTACCATTTTAATTGTAAATACAATTAGTTCAAAAACTACAAATATTTTCTCACAATGAGTTTCTTTTTATTTTAAATTGAAAATTTTCATGTGATAATTGCTCTTCAACAGGCTTAATTAAAACAATTAATTATCTCTTACATGAAAATGTCTTATATTTCTTAAAAGAGGTAAATCAAAGAAGGTATATCCTGACCACGAGCACTTGAGCTTTTTAGACGTCATAGTGGTCAGGATATGCCTCTTTTGATTATAATACCAACACTTGACCTGATTTATTATTTTTTCACATAAGAGGTAAATATCTCTTGTAAGATATTGTCGGTGTTAACAAAGGCCGTTGAAGAATCATTGCTTGAAATCTTGCAATTTAAAATGAAGGAAACTCTTTGTGTGAAAATATTTTCAGTTTAAACAAGCTTGAAGCTTTCACGCTTATCCTGAATACAATTAGTACCTAATAGAGCATATCTTTGTTCTCTTAATTATCGTAAAACGTAATTTGCCCACATTCTGCAGAGATGCAGGTAGTGGCTAAAGATGGCGGCTGGGCGGAGAATCGTCCGAAATAAAACCGGATTAGTCCGGTGGACGATTGAATCAAGTAAACTTGCCGGACTCCTGATGGTCGGGGAATTGAATTGATCTAATGAAGAGAAATGTCGGCCAACTTGCTTTCTCCCTAGCTAGGCAGAACTCACTCTAGAATTTACTCATTTGGTATCTGAGCGAGGAAAACGAAACAAATCCAAGTTATTTTATTTCACTAATTCCTTTATTTCAGACTTTATACGCTTGACAAATATTTACGGAATATAAAGATAACAAGACAACTCACTCCAGAATTTACTCATTTGTTAAATGAGCTTTGTGAAACAAAACAATTCCAAGCTCTTTTTATTCGCTAATTTATTATGTCAGACTTTATACACTCTCAGTAAATTCCTCCTTTTCATAAATATTCACGGAATGTGAAGATAATCAGTAAACAAAATAATTTAGAGAATTCAAAAAAGGCATCGCCTTATCGGGCAACTAAAAGTTGCTGATTCTTGCGCCATCTAAAGGGATAAATATCAACTATTCGTTGATTTTTAATTATTCCATAATTAGTCAAATAGCCATTCTTGACTTATCAATATAAACTAACCACGTAAGTAAAGCCAACAGCCTTGAACCTAGAGTGAGGATTTCCTTAATTATAGGCAATATTTTGTAACTTTTATATCTAATGGTTAACAATTCAATGTTTAGTGAATTTCGAATAAATAATAGTTTATATCTTTTCAATTTGTTGAATTCTAACAATGTCTCGACCTTATATAAAAAATTGTTTGAAGAAATCACAACCTTCTTAAATCCACAATAAAGAAATCCTTATTTGATGACAATGCATGTGCGTAGCCATTTTAACTTTTCGCTTTTTAATTATATATATATATATATATGTAGTAATCCCGATGTGGAATGTACTGGGCAGTCGTGGTAGTGGGTGCGTGATGGGATTCCCGCACTGGGACAGAGGCAGGTCTAGATGGTAACTCCAAGAAGGTAGAGGTAGACCACGGACAAAGGCAGTCGAACCACGGGCGTCACGGATGCCTACATCGCGGATAGGGGTGAGAGACCCGACCGTATGACGGCGTCGCTCTGAAAACAACTAAACAACTACCTTTGTCCCATCTTGGGGGGCTTTTATATACTGGACTCCCGCTTATGGCGGCGAGTTCTGATTGGCTCCCGTAATCACGCCACCTGTCCGGCCACCTGTTGACGGGGTGATTGAACTCATTATCATAAACACCTGTCAGGCGCCGGGTTGTTTATCACGTCTGGCCTTTGTCTCCGTCTAGACTACCTTTACCTCTTTGTTTATTTGTCACTTTGTTACAAGGTCGATACATATTTTTATATAGATATGGGGTTATGATAAATATTATAAGAAGGTTGTGATCTATCTAACTCAAAATATACTACATATATATATATATATGTAGTTTATTAGAAACCTTGAATTGAAGGAATTTAGAAAATATTCTAACTAGTTTCAACCACGCTGATGAGGGCCAACAGCCCGAAGCGCGTCCGTGGTTAGCTTTTCTTGATTAATCAAGAATGGGTATTTGGCCAATTCTGGAATAATTAAAAATCAACGAGAATAGTTGATATTTATTCCGATAGATGGGGCAAGCCATCAGCTAATTTCAGTTGCACGATAAGTAGATGCCTTTTTCATTTAATGAATCAAATATTACTATGTAGAATATCAATCGCAGAGCTGTGCTAACAACGATACACGCTAGGTCGAGTTGTATACCACACATTAATATCAATCTTTGTTGATCTTTATTCGGAAAATTGCAATTTGCAATAGGATTAAGAAAATCAATTTGATATTAGTTTCATAAATAATTATATATTTCAAAAGAATTATTATGGTTTTTGTGGAATATGAACATATTTTATATATTTTCGAGAAAATGCATACACAACTCTTTCATTTATTTAAAAAATGCATAAAAAATAAATGGAAGTAAATAAATATTCAATAATGTTTGTATTTTTCAAATTGTGTACTAAAGGTGAGAATCTACCGGTCTATGCCTAAATGTGTCCAAAAACTTGATTTATAAAGAGTGTCGCCTACAATTTTGTGTATACAATTTTGAAATTAAGATTTTATGGCTTCACTTTAGAGTCCAAATTTTGTCAGCATTGTTCACTTACCGAGATGTCCAGCGGTCTCCGGCATTCACAACTCGGTAGGAGAGATTGGGTCGTCTTACACTCGGCCAGCTCTCATCTGTAGCACACCAGGTCATATCTACCACTGTTGAGTCAACCACGTAGATCTACAAGTACTTGTTTGTATATACATAGTGAACACAACTCTGAGGTTAACACACAATAGAGAAACACAGTACACTACATGACAACAATAGTAAGGTATGTAGTGTAATCAAAAGAGATACAGGGACCTTTCAAAGAGAAGTGAAGATTGCAACTTTGTATAACAATTTATATTTTCTGATAAACGGTATGTAGCAGTGGAATACCCCAGAGAAATTATCATTTATGTCTCCAGAAATGAGCCTGTGTGTAACACCGACTTCGAACGAGGTGTAAACACATTTAAAATTAGGTAATGGTCAAAATCAGCTTATACCTAGCTGATTTTGCTCACCATAAAACAATTGATAAGTGGGTAACGATGGGCAAAAATGAAAAGAATCACTAATTCAGTGTATAAACATGAAGGTATATAAATCACTTCCTACAGAAAAAAGTGAATAAATTTGGAAAAGAAATAAACAATTAGTATTGGTCAGGAAGAATCATAAACATGACAATATCCAATCGTGCATCAAAGACCAGATAGGAGTTATAGATCCCATACAAAGATGAATAATTATTCGAACCACTATATGACAATGCCTATCTAATTTACAAACCTATAAGAGACTATATAAAGAAGGTTGTTTGGCCATTTCAGTGTGTTATAAAAGGCAGTCATATACCGTACTTACAATTTCTGTGGGTATCATCGAAAAAGAAGGAGGCGGAGAGAGACCATGTAAAGAGTGGATAAGTTCACTCCACACAGCAATGTACTGTGGGTATCGCCGACAAAGAAGGAGGTGGAGATAGGGCATGTAAAGGGTAGATAAGTTCACTCCACACAACAATGTACTGTGGGTATCGCCGACAAAGAAGGAGGCGGAGAGAGACCATGTAAAGAGTAGATAAGTTCACTCCACACAACAATGTACTGTGGGTATCGCCGACAAAGAAGGAGGTGGAGAGAGACCATGTAAAGAGTAGTTCACTCCACACAACAATGTACTATGGGTATCACCAACAAAGAAGGAGGTGGAGAGAGACCATGTAAAGGCCACAACAGGGCCATGAATAGTTGAAGAGGTACCAAATCAAGATGAAATATTGATGCACGGCAGCGGCAGGATTACCAGCCGACGTAGCTGCAGACTACATCCATCTAGGTAGTGAGTTCACGCAGAGCTCTTGTTGGATTCTTTTAAAAAAAACCCTGAAATTCAATTTTTAGTCTTTCAATTTATAATCATCAAATTGTTCTTATGGAAATTACCGTCAAATATGTGTTTCCTTTAAATATCATTATAAACAATAAAATACGTAGTGAACTTTTTCATTGTCTCAAATGTTGGATTAAAATCTTCGGAAAACTTTATATCTCATATATGTGTAGATTTTTGAAATTATGAAATTGAATCCTATATTACTTCTCCGATACAGCATGTAATAAAATATGCGTTTGAGTTAATTCAAATATTTCTTTGAATATTTGATTTATAAATATTTTTTTCAAATTTATATTCTTTTTTTTTCACAACTGCATATACATCTGTTAATGTTTAAAATAATCCTAATATTGCATGTATGTAAGAATAAATTGTAACTTTAAAATTGATTAAATAATATAAAGCTTCAAATATAATTTTATAATGAAAAAATATATAATTGAGTATTGATTTCTCTTCTACGTCTTTATAAAATAAAAACGGCGTAACATTAATAGACCTTTAATAATAGTTTAACTATAATTTATCGTTGTTTTTATAGAAATATTTATTCACCGATTACTCCAAGCCCTAATATATAAAATAATAATTTTAGAAAAATTGTATATATGATCATATATAAATTTGATTTAACGTTTTAATGTTAAAGGTGAGTGATGATAAGTCATGTGTTTATTATCTTGCAGATTTCAGGAAATTACGGCTCTTGAATATTTTCAATTGGAAAGCATTCTTAGGAAAATATTTTCAGGATTAAATGTAAAGAAAAGCATAAAAATGCTTTCTATTTTATTTTCTGTAAATGTACATACATGGGAGAGATTTCAAACACGAACAATATAAAATATCAATGTATGTATTAAATCAAATACCACACTAGTTCTAAGTTAGAGCAGGTGACTTTAGAATTACGTAGTAATTTTATAAATTTCTATATTAAAAAAAGGCTAATCCATTTCATTTTTTATATCCCAAGGTTTGAGAGAACTCTTTTTATCGTGTAAAATTAAATATGCGCTTGAAAAGAGATTCTGATCTAAAAATTGCTGTTTTGTAAAACAAATCAAAATGAAAGGTATGCTCGGTAGAGCACAATTTTTTATTATCCCATTGTATAATTATACAAGGTCATGGAGACTATATTCATGGATCAAATTCACAAACTTGGTAGGGTTGGAATACAGGTCTTGTCTTGAGGCTCCCATACATTCCAAGAGGTAGCCTGGTGAGTCCCCTTTGGTCCTGTAGAAGGTGCAGAAGGCGCACAATTTTTTTTAATTTATGCTAGTACACGTGGTACAGGCCCTGGTAACACTGGTCAACAAGATTTATGCACAAGAGAACCTGATTATGTTTCTAGTGTAACTTTTCATGCTGAACTCAAAAATCTAATCAGAAATTTCCCATCACCTATGGTTTTTGCGTGACGGTCTTTTTTTAGTATTGGGATAAATACACTAAAAATTGCAAACAATGTCACGTAACTGGTTTATCAAAAAATATTTTTCTTTGTCCACAAAGAAATAGCATCTTATCTACATGTCCTGAATCCAAATATACCATTAGTTTTTTTCTATTACACAATATTTCTGAGATACACCTACTTGAATTTGGAAATATTGTTAATATATAGGCATATATGAACGAAACATATTTATTATTGAAAAGCAGTGACAGTGGATTTTTTTCTATACTTTGCTTGTGGTAGATCCCTCTTGAGTGCCCAGCAGTCGTCGGCAAGCATAGCGGGACTCCATTTACCTTGGTACCGCTTCTCCATGCTTGATATAGCTTGATGAAACCTCTCACCATGCTCATCGCTAACTGCGCCAAGATTGTCTGGAAAGAAATCTAGATGTGAATGCAGGAAATGGATCTTGAGAGACATGTTACATCCCAGTGCCTTGTAGGAAAGCAACAGATCATTAACTATGTCTCGGTAATTTTCAACCTTGACACTTCCTAAGAAGTTTTTGCAAACGTTTCTAAAGGAATTCCATGCTGCTGCTTCAACTTCATTCAAACTATTTTGAAAATTTCCATCCTGCTGCAATTCTCAAATCTGAGGTCCAACGAAAATGCCTTCTTTAATCTTCGCTTCACTAATACTAGAAAATTTTTGTTTTAGGTAGGCAAATCCACTGGCATTTCGATCCATTGCCTTGACAAAGTTCTTCATTAATCCCAGTTTAATATGTAATGGTGGTAAGTAAATATTTTCTGAATCGATCAGGGGTAGATTTGCAATATTTTTATATCCTGGAGTAAAGATTTTACGGTTTGGCCAGATTTTTTTAATGTAATGCCTTTCCCTATCTCTGCTATCCCACTCACACAGAAAACAACAAAATTTTGTATATCCAAGCTGTAATCCACGCAAGAGAGCAACGACTTTCAAATCGCTGCATATTTTCCAACCGTATCTTTCATATTCTATCTTTTTCAAAAGCAGTTTCATGTTTTCGTAAGTCTCTTTCATGTTGGATGCATGTATTTATCCCAATACTAAAAAAAGATCGTCAGGCAAAAACCATGGGTGATGGGAAATTTCTGATTAGATTTTTGAGTTCAGCATGAAAAGTTACACTAGAAACACCATCAGGTTCTCTTGTGCAAAAAAAAAAGTTTTTTTTGTAGACCTGTGTAATCATTGTGGGTAGAAGTTGGCGACTGCGTTTACTATAGGTGCACCACTTATCTACATATGTGAAAAAATATTCGACTTATGCACATATAAATGTACCAGAGCCCCATTTAGTTACTTGCACTCGCTAGTGGAGTTGGACATTTGCAAGAATCAGGGGCCGTTGGAGCATTTTTTTATATTCTTGAATTAGAAAAAAAGTGTCAAATGCGGGATTCGATCCCGACGTAGCGGTCGGAAAACAGCGGCTTAGACCACCTTCCACCGACCCCAGGAGGCAAACATAAATGGAGGCAAATAGAAACATACTTTGTTATCGTATTTAAATAATAAATTTCAGTTTTCTATCGATATATAAAATCGTAGTATTCCACCCGCAGAAGAGCCAAGATCACTTTTAAATTGAATAGGAAATAAAACAGCGAAATTTGCCTCCTGTATAGATACTTATTAATGGTTCTGAAAATAGTAAAAGGCATATATTGGATTAAATAAAAATATTTATTGCCTTGTTCATATTTTTATTCAATCCAATGTATGCCTTTTACTATCTAATATTTATTAATATAAATCAATAATGTGCCATCTATTCACAACAAATAAAATGTTCTAATTGACCTTATTGTTTGCGGAAGAGCATTTCTCGATGCAAATATTTGTATGTAATTATACTGTCCTAAAAGCGTATGTACATAGTTTGCTTGAACACCATTTCTAAGATTCCACCCCTAAGTGTAGCATATAAAAGCAAAATGTTCAATACAGTATTAGAGCTCTAAAGAAGCGGTTTGTTAGATTAAATTGGCGAATCCTCTGGGAGGGTTCACCAATAATTAGCCAAGCACTCCCAATATGTTTTCATTGCAGTAAGGAAAGTAGAAGTTTGATTTATGTGTGAAAGAAACATTCACGTCCTAATGTTTGCGTAGTGTCGCCGTTGTCGTCGTTGTGTCGTGTACAGATACTCATTAGAAGATGATAAAATGTATGAAGTTTAATCTTACATAGCAAATCTTACAACAAAACATATGAAAAATATTTAAAAATTCAATTTATACTTGGATCAGGTGGATAAATTGAGAAAAAGGAAATTTCCTGATGCTGAAACTAAAAGTTGCTGATAGCTTGTGCCATATTTCGTAATAAATATCAACTATTAATAATTTAAATAATTAAAATAATTAAAAATAAACGGTTAGTTGATATTTATTCAAGAAGGTGGCGCAAGACATCAGAAACTATTAGTTGCACGAGCTGGAAATGCCCCTTTTTCAAATCATAAGGTTTTTTAACTCAAAATACACGAAAAAGAAGCTAAAAGATACCGAATAAGAAACTTGAAGTAAAAATCCATATTTTTAAAAAGCTAAGAGAGATATACAGTTTGAAAAATGTAAGTAATTTATAATAAATTAGGTAATTTCTTCTAAAACATTTGTCTAGAATTTCAACCTCTAATATTTAATAAATTTTGTTTTGAGCGACTTTTATCTTTGCAACACTCAAAATTTACTTTAAAAGAAATAAATCTCAGTGCGGGAAATTTTAAATTTGATTATAAACGTGAATATAGATTATAAATATCGGATATAAATGATTTTGATCACTTGAAATAAACAATCAAATATACTTATGGAAGCAGGAGAGAGTAACTTTTAAAATGCTAAAATATTTATTTTTAAGTCTTTATATTTCTAATATAAGGTTGTCCTAAAAGTTCGTGCTTTTCTTAAAACGTTGTTTTTTATTTCTTGGTGAATAATATTATTACGGATAATACATAATATAATTCATAATACAATTACTTTATACATAATACAAAACATTATACATAACGCCGTATAATATTGGTATTTCAATTTTTTGCAAGTGTTTACGAACCTTTGGGACAATCTTGTATTTTTGTATTAGACAGTATATTCAATGAACACTCTTTGCATTGATAATATTATTATATAAACAATTTTATTTATTTTTTAGTTAGTTTTTCAATGAAAGAAGCGCATCTTGGATCTATATGAAACCTTTTATTTTGATATTTCCATACGCCACTTTCATTTAAGATCTTTCTGTGTATTTCGATATTTTTAGAGAGGTATTTCTAATTTATTATTAAAACTAAACCCCCTTTAAATGAATATTCTCAGGTTTTATATTCAATTTTATATAATAGAATATAGAGCAAAATATTTGAAGAAAAAAAAACACATTTTCAATATATTAAAAATGTTCATCTGGATAAAAACTAAATTTGATAAATTTTCCAATCAAGATAATTAGAATACAAAAAAAATATATATTTTTTTTAATTAAAAACAATTATCTGCTTACGAGTGAAAATAATAACCTCTATATTTACTGGCAATGTGTTTTTTTTAATTAATATCATCAAATAATCTCTACAGGCCTTACTGCAATGATATAAATTATTGAATAAGATTTCATTCAATAACTTCTGTCATTATAGTAAGGTCTGTAGGGATAATATTTGATGATATTAATGAAAAGAAACACATTGCCAGTAAATATAGGTGTTACAAATTTTATCGAAAGATGCCAATTGAATTTATAAATGTAATACAACAATAACCTCTATTAGTTTAAAATGTTAAGAACTATATATACATTATTTTATAGCCACTCAATTTGTCACATCACACGGCCAGAAATACTTACCTAAAAGAGGTCTTTCAGAAACACCAAATTGTTCCTGCGGAGAAACTGAACAAACTGCTCTTCACCTTATCTACGACTGTCCGAAATTTACAGAAGTGAGACATCGATTGTTCCATGATTTAAATTATCTAACTCTTTCACCTCAGCCACTTTGTCTATATAAATTTCATGAACTCAGTCGATTAAAAAACATGTACATTTGTAAATATTTAATTCTAAGTTTTTTTTTTTTAGTTTTCTCAGTATTAGGCGCAAATATTTCAACATCGCGCTTGGTTGATTAATAAATTAATTTGAAAATTGCAATAAGGCCTATAGACAGAATCTCTGATGATATTATTGAAAATAAACAAATTCTCAGTAAATTTATTTGTTACAAACCTATCGATAGATAGCAATTGAATTTCTGAATTCAATATATAACAATAACCTCTATGTTTTGAAATTATAAATACTATATATACAATACTTTTAACACTATGGCTACCAATAAGAGACGCCGTTGTGTTGAATGCTGGCAGAAAGCAATGTTGCGACCTGTCGTGTCTCAATAAAGTCGATGACAAATAGAAACAGCAGCCCGGGAGAGGTGATAAAATGTCGCCGATGAAATATTCATGAGAGCTCAATTAGGAAATAAGAAAGTGGAGTCGACTCCTGGCTGACTTGCCATGACTAATGGGAGAGCTATATATATTTATTTATATATTCACTAACTATATTGTCGCGGAGATAAATAAAGCAAGGGCAAGTTTGGGGATAATTAATTTATTATAAGGGGTTTTTATAGGGAGATGGGATAAAGTAGAACTTACCCCAAGTTAAGGTTAATCCTAATGAGGGACCTCAGCTCCCCCCGCCGGCCAGATTCCCCAGAACCCCTCACACCCGGTGTCCAGCGATGATTGACAAACGTCCCATGGCGCCTCTCGTGATTGGAGCCGCTGGGCTTCTTGACATTATTCCCTCCTTAGAAAAAAACAGCGACCCGCTGATTAGCTTGTCTCAGCCCTTGTTCTGGAAGGAAATCTATCACGGCTGGTGTTCCCTAGCAGAATAGAATGTTGTTCTTCAGGGTCCAGGTAGGGCTTCATCCGAATGACATGGACGATATCCTTGGCTTTCCGTGATCGGGGAGAGGGGTCCACGGGCTCTACTTCATACGTAACTTCTGAAAGCTTCTTGGTCACCTTATAGGGACCGAAGTATCTCTTCAGTAGCTTTTCTGATAGTCCTACTTTTCGGATGGGAGTAAAAACCCACACAAGATCATCCTTCTGGTAATAGACTGGAGTATGTTTCTGGTCGTATAGTCTACGGTCTTTCGCCTGTGATTGTAGAAGGCGTGATCGGGAGAGTTGACGCGCTTCCTCAGCTCTGGTCACAAGTTCTCCAACGTAGTCGTTAGAGATCTCATCTGGTAGGTAGGGTAGTACGGCATCGATGTAGGTCTCAGCCTCGCGGGCGTGGACAAGAAAGAACGGGGTGTAGCCGGTCGCCTCCTGTTTAGCAGTGTTGTAAGCAAAAGTTACATAGGGCAAAACTTGGTCCCAGTCCTTCTGCTCAACACCTGTGTACATGGACAACATGTCTCCCAGAGTTTTGTTGAACCTTTCAGTCAGGCCGTTGGTCTGGGGATGGTAGGCGGTTGTAAATCTGTGCACAATTCCGCACAGAGCATTGATCTCTTTTATTACTTGAGAAATGAAATTTCTGCCGCGATCTGTTATCATTTCTCTAGGAGCTCCATGCTTCAAGATGACGTCTTCAACCAGGAACTTAGCTGTTTCGATTGCTCCTCCGTCTGGGATCGCTTTCGTTATGGCATACCTTGTCATATAATCGGTGCACACAATGATCCAACGGTTTCCATCTTTAGAAACTGGAAATCTTCCAAGGAGATCAACCCCGATCTTATAGAATGGTTTTTCTACGGGCGGTATGGATACAAGTTGTCCAGCCGGACGTCGAGGTAATTTCTTCCTTCGTTGACACTGCCGACAATGGCTTACATATTGGCGAACAGTTCTATAAAGGCCAGGCCAATAGAATCGTTTTTTGACTTTGTCATACGTCCGGGCGAAACCCAAATGCCCAGCTGTAGGAGCATCATGTAAATCTGCCATAACTTCCGATCTTAAGTGCTTAGGGATCATCATAAGCCAGGGTCTTCCAGTTGTGCTATAGTTTTTCTTGTATAAGATGCCGTCGATAATGCTGAATTCCTTTCTGGTGTAGCCCGAGTTTAAATTATCGATTATTTTAGCTAAATCCGGGTCTTTAGTCTGTTCTATATCGACGTTGGTTAGTGACATCACAGCACTTGGTTGATCGTTCTCAAGCGGGCTCCTTGACAGACAATCGGCATCCTTATGTTTGCGTCCGCTCTTGTAGATAACGGTCACGTCAAATTCTTGCAACTTCAGCGCCCATCTTGCCAAACGGCCAGAAGGATCTTTCTGCCCTACCAACCAACATAGAGAATGATGGTCAGTGACAACCGTGAATGGTCGACCAAACAAATATGGGCGGAATTTGCTAATAGACCAGACTACAGCAAGGCATTCTTTTTCCGTTGTAGAATAGTTATTTT
Source organism: Cordylochernes scorpioides (assembly GCA_030710605.1). Lineage (NCBI taxonomy): Eukaryota > Metazoa > Arthropoda > Arachnida > Pseudoscorpiones > Chernetidae > Cordylochernes > Cordylochernes scorpioides. The sequence continues at coordinate 91,271,745 of CP092868.1, forward strand.
CAGCCTTTGTCAAGCTTCTAGATGCATAAGCTATAGGCCGCTCCTTTCCACCTTGTATTTGTAGAAGAACAGCTCCAATACCATGTCCGCTTGCATCCGTGTGTAGATGGGTATCAGCGGATTCATCAAAGTGTCCTAAGACAGGCTCTGAAATTAGAGCTGTTTTAAGGACTTCAAACGCTTTCTCTTGAGCTGCATCCCAATAAAATTGTTTTTCAGTCTTCAGTAGGTCATGCAAAGATCTAGCTTTGCCGGCAAAGTTCTCAATAAATCTTCGGTAATAGGAACATAATCCAAGAAAGCTCTTCAGTTCAGAGATATTCCTTGGCCTCGGAAATTTAGAGACGGCTTCAACTTTATCTGGATCTGGATGAATTCCATTGGCGTCAACAAGGTGTCCCAAAATCTTTATCCTCCTTGATCCAAAAAGACACTTTTTGTGGTTCAAGCTTAGTCCAGCTTTCTGGATGCAGCTTAATACAAGTTGTAGACGACGTAGATGTTCCTCAAAGGTAGGTGCGTAAACTACGATGTCGTCCAGGTAGCAAAGGCACATGTTCCATTTAAGACTGCCCAGAACACTATCTATCATCCTTTCAAACGTTGCTGGAGCGTTGCAAAGACCGAAGGGCATTACTTGGAATTCATACAGCCCATCTGGAGTGATGAAAGCAGTTTTCTCCCTGTCTTTTTCGTCCACTTCAATCTGCCAATACCCGGACCGAAGATCCATCGTGGAGAAGTAACTAGAGCCGGCTAAACTGTCCAAGGCATCGTCAATGCGTGGCAGCGGGTAAACATCTTTTTTTGTTATCTTATTTAATCGACGGTAATCTACGCAGAATCTCCAGGTCCCGTCTTTCTTTCGAACTAGAATAACTGGAGATGACCAAGGACTTTCAGAGGGCTTCACGATGTGATTTTCAATCATTTTGTTCACTTCATCTTGAATTAGTCGTCGTTCACTTGGTGCTACTCTATAGGGCCGCTGTTTGATAGGAGACTGGTCGCCTGTGTTTATCTTGTGCTTCACAGTACTGGTGGGCTTAATAGGAGTACTCCCAAAGTCAAATATGCCAATAAACTCGTCAAGGCATGAAACAAGCTGTAACCTTTGAATTTCAGACAGCCCTGGATCTAGAGTAAGGTTTATCTTCTGTGACCATTCACGTGACTTTAGCTGCGTTTCTTGTAACTTATCGCTGGATTCAATAAGATTGCAGATATTCCCATTCTCATAACTTTCCATGGTGCACATATTCATTCCTGATGGAATCAGTTGCGGCCAAGACGCTCCATTCGCCACCCAAATGCTACCTCGGCCGTGTCGAAATGTAACCAATGAGTTTGGTATAAGAACTTCCTTTCTTAATAATAAGTCCTTAGAAGTTGAGACTAAAACATCTCTAACACCACATATTTCTTCGTTTATCACACTGATCTTCTTTATTGATTTAGGCGGGATGACAAAGTCGTCGGAAGCAAACAATCTCTGGTTTTCCTCCTCTCGAGATTCCAGGACGGAGGTTTCCCCGAGATGGAGTTCATTTCTGCCACAATCAATGACGGCTTCGGTGGCCTTGAAGAAGTCCCATCCAAATATGATGTCATGGCTGCATTCCACCATAACAACGAATTCAAATGAGATATTCAGACCATTAACTTCTATGTTCAGGACACATTTTCCTAGGGTCTCTATTAAATTTTTGTTTGCAGCTTTAAGAATGGGACCTGGTTCTTTGAAGAGAGGTGTCTTTAGTTCTCGTCGAAATTTGTCTGAAATAACAGAAAAGTCGGCTCCTGAATCCACCAATGCTTTAATTTTGCGTCCATTTATTTCGACCATAACAAAATTTTCTTTTAATTTAGCGGCGATATACCCTGGAGGATTTTCCTCAATGGCGACCTCACCCCCGTTAGAAGCCGCTCCACTTAGTTTTTCACATTCTGAGGCATGGGAGAACGGCTGAAACGACGGGCTGGCGACTGGGATTGTCTTCGGGCTGGCGACCTTGCGCGGCTTGGATGTGGGGAAGAGCTCCGGTAGAAGTACGTCGAGGTTTGGGGCGTTACATAGTCGTCGTCGGCGTCATATCTCGGGGGTCGACTCGAAAATCCAACATTTCTTCCTTCTCCGCCATTCCTTGACCTGGCTTCAGCGAAGACCTGCCGTCGTTCCCTACAATAACGGACGACATGTCCGGGTCGTCCGCAGTGGAAGCAGATAGGTTTGTCGTCGTAGGTTCTCCAATGTTCCGTCTTTCTGGGTTGGGTTGGTCGGTCGATATTATAATAGGGCGTTCGTGGTTGTTGTTGTACCACGTTGACTTGTGGTCTGGTAGGTTGTAGAGCACGGCTGACCTCTTCCCTCACAGTCTGTTCCAGGGCGTTCACCTCTCGGAGAGGATTGATCACTTCAGGTGCTGAGAAAACCTTTTGTATCTCTTCTCTAACGATGCGGCGAATTAACGCGGCCAAGTCGTCTGAGTCGTCAACACACGAAATGGGCATTACGTTTGACAACCTGGCGAATTTCGTACGGCCGATCCTGCGCTGCTTGACGGTTGTCAGATGACGGCAAAACTTCAGGATCTCATCTACTGTCTGTATATCTTTCGCCACCAATACCTGGTATGTGTCCTCCGAAATTCCCTTTATAATGTGAGCAACTCTCTCACCTTCTTCCATGCGAGGGTTCACCTGGTGGCAGAGACTAAGAATCTCCTGGATGTATGACTCGCTGGATTCCTCTGCCTTCTGTGCTCTTGACTTCAGAACTTCCTCGGCGCGTCGAGCAGAATCCTCTTGCAGTCCGAACACACCGCGGAATGCGTCTTCAAAGCTTCTCCACGAGTTGAGTGATTCTTCGTTATTATCAAACCACCTTCCAGCAGTTCCGTTCAAGTAAAATACGACGTTGGCAAGCTTCATGGTCTCGTCCCATCTGTTGTACTTCGACACTCTCTCGTACTCTTTCAACCACTGTCCAGGGTTTATATTTCCATCTCCAGAAAAGGTAGAAGGATCTCGTTGGCGCTGACAAGGGAGGTAGGATCCGCTAACATTAGGTCTGTGGTCGTCTTCCATTTCTATTAGTTGTGGCAAAGGTTGAAGAATTGGTTCACGTCCCTGTAGACGTCGACTTCTTCGAAGTTCCGTCACGCTACCCAGCGTCTCCGCCAAAATATGTCGCGGAGATAAATAAAGCAAGGGCAAGTTTGGGGATAATTAATTTATTATAAGGGGTTTTTATAGGGAGATGGATAAAGTAGAACTTACCCCAAGTTAAGGTTAATCCTAATGAGGGACCTCAGCTCCCCCCGCCGGCCAGATTCCCCAGAACCCCTCACACCCGGTGTCCAGCGATGATTGACAAACGTCCCATGGCGCCTCTCGTGATTGGAGCCGCTGGGCTTCTTGACAATATTATATTTCATATATGTTTATTATATGATGACGTGAAATAAATTTATATTAATAAAATATGATTAAAAATCCTAAAAGGTAATAAAAGAGGTGAAATATTTCTTGAGTGTAAACTATTAGCTTTCGATCAAACACATGTAGGAGCTTAAAAATTTATTAATGTTTTATATAGATATTTAGAAAAAAATTATAATTTACTCTGAATATTTCAATTGTTTGGCATTTATATAAATCTATGTTGAGTCTACATGGATGTAACTACTTACATTTCCTTGATGCGTGTATTTATTTACACTAACAATTATATTGTATTATAAAATATTACTTTATATAATATTAACGAACGGAAAAATATGTCCAGGTTAGCCTAGTGGACATGGCATCTGCCCGGTAAGCGGAACACTGTGGGTTCGATTCCCATCCTTGGACACTTTTATTTTTCCGTTTATCATTACTCTTCACAATTCATCCTTTCATACTTCATCCCTTAGGTTAGAAATTATTCTTATTTCTCCTTAAAAATAAATTTCGATTTTTCGTTCAAAAGAAACACATGCGGGATAATTTTCAAATGTCGTTTTACAATCATAAGCTATATTGTATTGTAGTTATAGTAATGTGGAAATGAATATACAAGTTCAATTATAGACTTTATTTTGCCACTATGACCTATCCACAAATACGGCTCTAGCTGAAAGTCTTCCATTTTCACAACGTGCTATATCTCCTAAATTATAATGACGTAAAATTGGGAAAATGTACATTTGGCCTGACATAAATTCGCCACCGTATCCCAGACCTATTCCAGTTGCTAGCCAGGTAATGTATGGCCATTCTAGAAATGTCTTCCAATACCCCAACTAATAAAGTCTAATTTAGCCTATGTCTCAATTTCAGGATATTGCCATGATATTGGTATTCATTACTATTTGAGGGATATATGATATACGTATGTTGAATGAATTGTGCCTCAGAAATCGAATAAAACTATTATGTAAATATGAATACATTTCTATATATATGAAAATTAGGCTCGTATATATATATATAGGTATTTATATACATAGTATATTCCTATTTGCATATCTCTATTTCATTATTATTTTATTATTTTAACTGAAAAAACATGAAATATTTTGAAATATCAAATTAATATTATTAGTAGTGAATAGACTGTATTTCTATAAAGTTAATTTTGCTCAACTATTTCAAATATGTATATAAACACGTAATTTTAAATAATGAATTTAAGTTATTATTTTGATATAAAGCAATGTTTCTTCATCCCACCTTTTTAAATATATAAATATGAGGCAAATGTTTTATAAAATATATATATGTGATGATTTAAGACCATGGAATTGTTGTAAATAGTCTAGATATCTACTACCACATGTTCCACCCCATGACTGTATATAACTTCTTATGTACTGCACATAGAAAACCTCAACTAACATCAATCTGTACCGCGTAAGAATCTAATAAAGTATCGCAACTGTACAGATAGAAGGAATGGAGACTAACAGGAGAAAATTAGGGTTAAAACTAATCAGGCTTAGGACAGAAGTCGAAGCAAGGCCTAGCAAAAGAGGCTTAAAACTAGCCCAACTATAAATAATTTACAAGACAATATTTCCTGGGCAAGACCGGACGTATCTTGTGACCGCGGAAACCATAAAAGTCGAGTAACGCCCCGTATTTCCGGAACAAGACCGGACGTATCTTCCGTCAAAGGCAGTAGCAAAGACCAATCAGAAGACATCACCTAAATAGGTCAACCAATAGAAAAAGGCCATGTGACACCTTTCGACCAATGGGAAAGAAGACAGGTCTTGGTGTTAAATCGAGAAGCAAGAATTGTCAGTCTTCGCTTGGCTCTCAACAAGGTAACACTTGCTCTAAAGATCTCCCTCTCTCCTCATCCCATTCCTTCTTGACGTCAGACGCTTTTAGTGGAATCTCTGTTTGTTTATTTCACCTTTGGCCCAGCTGTGTCGCCTTCCACCACGACTGCACGGTAGAGTTGACATCGAGGTTCGTCTAGCATCAGGTAACACTGGTCCCAGAGGTCCCAAGATATCACATATATATATATTATTATTTTTACAAGGTTGCCCCAAATGTTCGTAAACACTTGCAAAATATTTAAATGCCAATATTATTCGCCGTTATGTATTAATGTCTTTGTATTATGTATAAAGTAAATGTAGTATGTATTATTTTCTATTTATTACCAGTTGCAGATAAGACACGCTATATCCGATCTGGATAATTGCGCGTGAAACTATTTATAATAATTCATATTGTAGTAGAGTAGGTAAAAAAATTGTCAAAAAGAAAATAAACAATTAAGAAAACGAGCATTGAATAAACATATAAATTAAACAATTAAGCAACAACATAAACAGATAGAATAAATCGCAAGGTAGTTATTTACAATAAGTTAAGCAATGATGGATGTTGATTTTATGAAGTTATCTCTAATAATTAGTATCGTGGAGAGAGAAAGTTGATCAAGTTGAGCTATTTACAATGACTTATATTATAAAGTAACTTATTAATTATTTACATTGATGTAAATCAAGTCGCTATTGTATTATTGTATATGTATTATTATATATTCGCTGTAATAATATTATTCATCAAGTATTAAGAAAAACAACGTTTTAAGAAAAACAAGAACTTTTGGGATAACCTTATAAATAAGATCAATATACAAGTATTTATCTTTCACATATATTTTTAAATCTTTTTTTTTAGTATTCTATAGAAGAATTTTATTAAAGACTGTAATACCTTAATAAAGACCTCTGTGTAGGAGTATTAAATCATCTGGTGAAACTTATAGCAAAAAAGTTGTCATTGAAAAAAGGAGATAAAGTATTCATGTACAGTAGGTACTGTCGGGGGAGCAACTCAATGTAAGTGCTAACAAAATGGCACCACATCTGTGACCATTTAAAATAAAATGGGACAATTCCAGAAAAAATGACAGGCGCTTACACTATCCACCAAAAACTTCCGCATTACTCGCTAATTAGTTAATTCATTAAAAAATTTCTCGTTAACATAATTAAAGACATAATCATTGTCAATTAAAACACTAAATCCCCAGTACTTCGCTGAAAAATTCTAAAGATTCCCTTCGCCAATTTTTTCCCTTGTTAATTAGATTACGTTTTAATTAGCCGAGAGACATGGAATTATGGGGGGAGAATTTATTTCAATCTTCTCACTCGAAATTGAGCGTTTCTCTTACCTCTTCTTCTTCAAAGCATCTGAATTTCTTTCTACATTTCACATTTGTAGGAAGTGAAGAATTAACTTGATGACTCTTTATGTAGCAGAATCTCTTCACAAGTAAATGGTTGATTTAATATTCATCTCTAGTATGAAATATTCATTTAAATTGGCATATGTAAAAATAATTATAATAAAGGTCAGGTGTTGATATTAAAAATAAAGAAGGCATAACCTGACCAGGAGCACATGTGCTTTTTAGATGGCAGAGCGGATAAGGATATGCCTCCTTTATTTTTAAATTTGTTGCATATATAGGTTATTTTCACTACTTATTTTTTTAGAAAACCTACTCATTTTTATTAGTGAATAATCGACTTTCAAAAATGTGAATAGATTTACAACATGTAGTTTGTTTTGTAGTTAATAAAGAAATTGATATCAATATTGAAATGATGATTGGTGAAATGTTTAAACCATTATACTTACTCCTCATCATGCTAAAGTTTTCTACGCTCGGAAACTTGAATTTACATATACAAAGATACAATTTTATTATTGATAATTAACCCACAAATCTCTAAATTAATTGTACTATATAAAAATCTTTATTTTTGTTTTGGAAATAGAGTAATCCATAAATAAATCTTCAATTAAAAATGGCATATATTGGATCAAAATATCATTTATTTTACAAATATTTCATTTGGCTGAACGCCAACCTTTTTCGAGGTATTATAACATATTAATGTGTGTTAACAACAAAGTCAGCCCCACATAACGTCAATAGAATTAAGTTTTAAATACTTTGAAAAGGTTTGGCGTTCAGCCAACTGAAATATTGTGGTAAAATAAATGAAATTTTGATCCAATATATGTCTTTTTAATTAAAAATCTTTATTTTGGACATTTTAGGGTAATCTGCAAGTATGTAAATTTTTATTGTTTAAAAACACACTCTCTCTCTAGTAGCCAATTCTCAAGCTTAATAAAAAGTTATTTAAAATCAAAAGGTAAAATGATTCTTTATAATTTCTACTAAAAATTCAATCCACTACAGAAGCATTTCATATATAGCTTATAATGTAATGACGTTTCCTATAAAACTTCTGGAAAATTGGGTGATTATAATTTTTTTAATGGAAAATTTGTGGGAAAGCAAAATTTACCACACGAGTTATGCAATTTTGAATCAAATGAAGAATCTCTAAAAATTTTGAGATAAAAAAACAGATTTATTAGAAATGAACTAGAAAGGACAAATAACATTTCAGCTGCAAACATTAAAGATTTCGAGTTTATATGAGTGAAAATAAAATCGGGGGAAGGGGTAGCCACGATCACCATATATTTCTTTTTAAGATTTAAAAATTTTGTAAAACATAAGTCTTTCTCAATTAAGGAGGATCAGAAGATGAGTTTCTTTTATTGTATGAATGCTACGAGCTTTCGGGCAAAAGCCCTTCGACAGGCAAAAATATAACTATACAAAGAAAGATAAATAACGATTTATATATATGTTAATCTTAACTGAAAACCGATTTTGAATAAAGTAAATATTAAATCTGCTGTCTGAGACCACGAGACGGCGCATGGTTTGGGCTATTGAAATAAACATGTGGGAGGTTTAAATGTAGTTTGTGTAGGCTGCGGGGATGTCTATTTTTCTATTTATGCTGTGTAGCTTGGATGAAACTATGGATTCTAGAACCAATCTCTGGTGTAGGTTGGAGATATTTTTGTAGTGAATGGTTGGGTTAGCAGTGTCAAAGGAATGGCCAGAAGATGCAATGTGTTGGAAAATAAGGCAACGGGTATCTCGGTTGGTGATGTTGCGTGTGTGTTCGGTCATTCTGATGGCGATGGTTCTACCGGTCTCCCCCACATAGGTGGCAGGACACTGTTGGCACGAGACCGAGTAGACTGCTCCAGAAGATGTTAGAGGATCAGTGGAGGAGTCGGTTTTTGTGATGGGATGCCTAAGGAGTGAGTGGAGGTTAGGTGTGTTAGTAAAAAAGGTACGGATGCCAAAGGGTTTGAGGAAACGGGAGAGGTTAACTGAGAGGGGAGAGAATGGGATCACACATGTGGATTTGTTAGTTGCAGGAGGGTTGAGAGGAACAGGTGAATAGGTGTGTTTTTCTATGAAGGATAGAGGGAAACCTGAAATTGTAAGTTGGGAGATGATGCGGTTCTTTTCAATAGTTTTGAAGATGGGGAGTGAGCAGTGGGTTAATAGGCGGCGGGTGAGGGCTTTAACTATATTGATTTTGTGGGAGGTTGGACAGTCCGACCTATAATGGGTGTATCTGGGGGGTGGTTTTTCTTGTAGTAGACTGTGGTATGGTAGGTGTTTGGGGTGCGTATGACTATGACGTCCAGGAAAGGAATAACAAGCTCATGTTCTCTCTCAAGAGTGAATGTGATGTTGAGATTGTAAGTGTGGAGGTCGGTGAAAATGGTATTCTCGCTGTCGGTATTGCATACGCAAAAAATATCGTCAACGTATCGACGCCAGAAGAAGATGTTTGAGGGTTGTCGGTTACAAATCCACTGGTCTATGGTAGACATCGTTATTTCAGACAAAATGGATGAGAGGGGGCTGCCCATTGGGGTTCCCCTGATCTGTTTAAAGTGGGTATGAGAATAGGTGAAGGTGTTCATGCACAGGCAGATTTTGGTGAGTGAGATGATGTTGTTGGCTATGGTGGCATCTGTGTGGATGGATGAAAGGAATTGGTGGAGGTTATCTATCATGAGGCTGTGTGGAAGGCTGAGGAATAGGGAAGATACGTCGAACGAGCACATGGATAAGTTTGGAGGGGGGAGCAGGTTTGTTATATCCTGTATGAAACTGGTGGAATTGGGTGTCGTGAAGGCTCTCCTGTTATTATTCCAAAGAGGGGTTAGAAGGTTTGTAAGGTGTTTGGCCAGGGGGTAGGCAGGGGATAGGTGGTATGCGATGGCTGGACGGAGGGGGACGGATGGCTTGTGGATCTTGGGGAGGCCGTAAATATAGGCATTAGTTCCCATGTTGGAGGTGAAGTTTTTGTGATCTTCTATTGTGATGGAGGCCGAGCGTTTCATGCGGTTGAGGGAAACTCTGAAATTCTTGGTCGTTGCTTTGCTTTCTTCTGCGGAGATTTGGGTGAAAGTGGTTGTATCATTCAGTATGTCTGTCATTTTTGTATGGTATTCGGTTTGGTTGATGATAACCGTATCAGATCCCTTGTCTGATCGGGTAATGACAATGGAACGTTGGGATTTCAGTTTGCGTATGATCTTGTGTTCTAATCTTGACACGGAGAGTGGAGGTAGCGGTCGTTGGAGGGTGCGGGTTACTTGATTCCTGATGGTCCATTGGTCTTGGTGGGAGAGGGTTCTGATGGAGGCCTCTATTCCGCTAATGAGTCGGGGTGTGTCTACTTTGGCTGGGATTCTGTATTTTAGCCCTTTGGATAATAGTCTGTTTTCAGCTGGAGATAGGGTTATGTCAGACAGGTTGATAACATTGGGGACCTCATGGTCGGTGTTCCTACGTTGGAGAGGGAAAGCATATTTTCGGGACCAAAACTCCAGTTTTTGGTTATGTTTGCGGTTTGTATTCTGTTCCAGGGCCTTAACGTCTGTTGTGGTTTTTTCTATGAAAGAGGTGAGAATTGCGATGTCCATGTTCTGTGTGATCAGAAAGATGAGTCCTTTGATGGATTTGCTGAGGAATCTGATATTGGAATAGCAGCCTTTGGTTCTGGTGCGTAGTAATTGTCTTTGGGTACGTTTGATGAGTTCCGCTGAGAAAGGATTGCGTACTGGGTCCTTCAATCTGAGTGACGGGGGAATGAAATCCATTTGTTCGCATAGTTGGTTAAAACGTAGATGGCAGCGCCATTTAGTTAGTTGAAGTGATTTTTTATGGATGAGGAATTTGTACCTTTCGATTAAATCAGTGCTGAGATTCATGGTAAAAATTTGAAAGAAACGATTAAGGGTAAAGACTCTTCTAGTAAGGTATATCAATTAAGGAGGATCAGAAGATGAGTTTCTTTTATTGTATGAATGCTACGAGCTTTCGGGCAAAAGCCCTTCGACAGGCAAAAATATAACTATACAAAGAAAGATAAATAACGATTTATATATATGTTAATCTTAACTGAAAACCGATTTTGAATAAAGTAAATATTAAATCTGCTGTCTGAGACCACGAGACGGCGCATGGTTTGGGCTATTGAAATAAACATGTGGGAGGTTTAAATGTAGTTTGTGTAGGCTGCGGGGATGTCTATTTTTCTATTTATGCTGTGTAGCTTGGATGAAACTATGGATTCTAGAACCAATCTCTGGTGTAGGTTGGAGATATTTTTGTAGTGAATGGTTGGGTTAGCAGTGTCAAAGGAATGGCCAGAAGATGGACACTGTTGGCACGAGACCGAGTAGACTGCTCCAGAAGATGTTAGAGGATCAGTGGAGGAGTCGGTTTTTGTGATGGGATGCCTAAGGAGTGAGTGGAGGTTAGGTGTGTTAGTAAAAAAGGTACGGATGCCAAAGGGTTTGAGGAAACGGGAGAGGTTAACTGAGAGGGGAGAGAATGGGATCACACATGTGGATTTGTAAGTTGCAGGAGGGTTGAGAGGAACAGGTGAATAGGTGTGTTTTTCTATGAAGGATAGAGGGAAACCTGAAATTGTAAGTTGGGAGATGATGCGGTTCTTTTCAATAGTTTTGAAGATGGGGAGTGAGCAGTGGGTTAATAGGCGGCGGGTGAGGGCTTTAACTATATTGATTTTGTGGGAGGTTGGACAGTGCGACCTATAATGGGTGTATCTGGGGGGGTGGTTTTTCTTGTAGTAGACTGTGGTATGGTAGGTGTTTGGGGTGCGTATGACTAGGACGTCCAGGAAAGGAATAACAAGCTCATGTTCTCTCTCAAGAGTGAATGTGATGTTGGGATTGTAAGTGTGGAGGTCGGTGAAAATGGTATTCTCGCTGTCGGTTTTGCATACGCAAAAAATATCGTCAACGTATCGACGCCAGAAGAAGATGTTTGAGGGTTGTCGGTTACAAATCCACTGGTCTATGGTAGACATCGTTATTTCAGACAAAATGGATGAGAGGGGGCTGCCCATTGGGGTTACCCTGATCTGTTTAAAGTGGGTATGAGAATAGGTGAAGGTGTTCATGCACAGGCAGATTTTGGTGAGTGAGATGATGTTGTTGGCTATCGTGGCATCTGTGTGGATGGATGAAAGGAATTGGTGGAGGTTATCTATCATGAGGCTGTGTGGAAGGCTGAGGAATAGGGAAGATACGTCGAACGAGCACATGGATGAGTTTGGAGGGGGGAGCAGGTTTGTTATATCCTGTATGAAACTGGTGGAATTGGGTGTCGTGAAGGCTCTCCTGTTATTATTCCAAAGAGGGGTTAGAAGGTTTGTAAGGTGTTTGGCCAGGGGGTAGGCAGGGGATAGGTGGTATGCGATGACTGGACGGAGGGGGACGGATGGTTTGTGGATCTTGGGGAGGCCGTAAATATAGGCATTAGTTCCCATGTTGGAGGTGAAGTTTTTGTGATCTTCTATTGTGATGGAGGCCGAGCGTTTCATGCGGTTGAGGGAAACTCTGAAATTCTTGGTCGTTGCTTTGCTTTCTTCTGCGGAGATTTGGGTGAAAGTGGTTGTATCATTCAGTATGTCTGTCATTTTTGTATGGTATTCGGTTTGGTTGATGATAACCGTATCAGATCCCTTGTCTGATCGGGTAATGACAATGGAACGTTGGGATTTCAGTTTGCGTATGATCTTGTGTTCTAATCTTGACACGGAGAGTGGAGGTAGCGGTCGTTGGAGGGTGCGGGTTACTTGATTCCTGATGGTCCATTGGTCTTGGTGGGAGAGGGTTCTGATGGAGGCCTCTATTCCGCTAATGAGTCGGGGTGTGTCTACTTTGGCTGGGATTCTGTATTTTAGCCCTTTGGATAATAGTCTGTTTTCAGCTGGTGATAGGGTTATGTCAGACAGGTTGATAACATTGGGGACCTCATGGTCGGTGTTCCTACGTTGGAGAGGGAAAGCATATTTTCGGGACCAAAACTCCAGTTTTTGGTTATGTTTGCGGTTTGTATTCTGTTCCAGGGCCTTAACGTCTGTTGTGGTTTTTTCTATGAAAGAGGTGAGAATTGCGATGTCCATGTGCTGTGTGATCAGAAAGATGAGTCCTTTGATGGATTTGCTGAGGAATCTGATATTGGAATAGCAGCCTTTGGTTCTGGTGCGTAGTAATTGTCTTTGGGTACGTTTGATGAGTTCCGCTGAGAAAGGATTGCGTACTGGGTCCTTCAATCTGAGTGACGGGGGAATGAAATCCATTTGTTCGCATAGTTGGTTAAAACGTAGATGGCAGCGCCATTTAGCTAGTTGAAGTGATTTTTTATGGATGAGGAATTTGTACCTTTCGATTAAATCAGTGCTGAGATTCATGGTGAAAAATTTGATAGAAACGATTAAGGGTAAAGACTCTTCTAGTAAGGTATATCAATTAAGGAGGATCAGAAGATGAGTTTCTTTTATTGTATGAATGCTACGAGCTTTCGGGCAAAAGCTCTTCGACAGGCAAAAATATAACTATACAAAGAAGGATAAATAACGATTTATATATATGTTAATCTTAACTGAATAAGTCTTTCTGATCAAGTCTTTGCAGTAAATCACATTGAGTTCAAAATTCACGATGGTCGTCTCCATCCGCTTCTATTTACTGCTAATGCATATCAATAAAAAGGTCAAATCAACGTTTAGTTGATTTTTGTTCCACTAGATGGTTCTCTACCATCTAAAATTGCTCATGTGAGAGATCAGGATATGCCTATTTTATTTTAATATCAACACCTGATCATTTTTCCATATTTCCACATAAATCTAAATATTTGATGGTGATCGTTAGAATATTTATTTTCTCCCTCAGTGCATATTTAATTAAAGCATTTTTTCCTTAAAGTCACTTTCAAAAATAAAGTTGCCCAGACCAAGAAAAGCGTATAGTTTTCGAAATATTGAATTTATATAAAATATATCTCATATAATATAAATGTTACGATGTACTAGAGCGCCATCTGTTATCAAATTATAAAACTATTTTAGAGGCGTAATATTCTTTTTAAAATTAAAACAATTTCTACTGTCCTTACTGCGATGGAAAAATTAAATGCTGATGAGCCAGGCCCTCTCTTTAATTTTTCCATCGCAGTAAGGACAGTAGAAATTGTTTTAATTTTAAAAAGAATATTACGCCTCTAAAATAGTTTTATAATTTGATAATATAAATGTATCAAAAGTGGTACATCTCCCATTATGAATACCATCTTCTCGCAATTTTATATTGAATAAATACCAAAAGTAGCACTTCTTCCTTTAAAATATAATAAGCAATCCATTTAGGTTTATTACATCTGTACAAAACGCAATGATGGTCATGCAGAATGAGCCACAACACAAATTTTAGCAAATTCAAGCAAAAATGCAACTAACGACCAATAAGTGGCATAAATATGAAGTATTCGTTGATTTTTAATTATTTCATAATCCTAAAATCAACAAATAGCTTATATGCTTATTCCGATAGATCGGGCAAGCCATCAGCAACTTTCAGTTTCACGATAAGGAGATGCCGCTTTTTTTTTAAATTCCTGCACCTTATTTCTGTACAACATAACATTTGTACTTTTATTTCATTATATATATCATTGTTTCGAGCTTTGAACCTCACCAATACTGATCAGTATGAAATCAGCCTCATCATTTCACCAGCTTAAACAGATTTTTGCCAATTCGACTGATTTCAAAACTCCTCTCGTGGAATTTTATAAAATCGAAGCTGCACCTGTGTTGACGAGGGCCAAAGTTCGAAAAATTGGGCATTCCAGAAGTAGAGAAGGTTAAGGAGAAGGAACAGAAAGGTACGGGGTTTAAAACGCCCCGAGATAAAGTAAAATAAAGGTGGAAACAAACGGGGCGGAATCTGTAACAAGGAATGCCACTCTCTGATATATGGCCCCAACATTGGTCTCCACTTCCCGCCTGGCATATATCCTGTTGAAAGCCTTTAGAAAATACACTAATAGATTTGGGTGAGCGCATTCGAGATTTAGTATATATATATCTACTTACAATACTGTATAAACGGTATAACGGCTTTTATAAATGCTATTTCATTAAGCTGTGTTATATTTTAGATAATGTTGACCTGCTCAAAGTTCGATTCTTTAGCTGTGGACATTAATGACACTGCTATTCTAGCTCGCTTTGTGCGATGTACATGTTTACGGTACACAGTGATCAGGCATTTTATTGCAGAGTTTCAACACCTGAGTTCTTTCAGATATAATCATTCTTAGATAGGTGATTTGCAAAGAACCTCTTACCGATCAACCATTGTTCCTTTATTTTAGAAACTATAAAACAATATAAGTAACAAGGGCGATCAAAAAGAGCGCTGGAAATAAAGGAATACTAGAAGAAATAAAGGTATTCAAGCACGAATGTCTATTTTTTACAAAAATCAAACTTCTACTGTCCTGACTTGCAGAGATATATTAAACAGGATAACGAAGTATAATTGATCTCTCCTCTTGCTCAAATACCAATATATTGGAATGTATTAATTCAAAGCAATAACTAGCCATCTATATATAACAAATGAAAACATTAAGACTCGAATATTTCTATCATATAATAAATAAAACTTCTACTGCCCTTACTGCGATGAGAATATATTGGGAGCTTGGCTCATCAGTGGTGAACCGTCCCGGCGATTTAGTCAATTTATTTCACAAGACCGCCTCTTAAAGCTCCAATACTGTATTGGACGATTCTAATTATATACGCAGCACTGAGGAGTGAAATCTCAGATATTGTATTCAGGCAAACTATGGACATAAGCTTTTAAGACAGTAGAATTACATATAAATATTTGCAGCGATCAATGCTCTTTCGCAAACAATATAGCCACGTGGAAAATTAGGAAAGACAAACCTCGGGATGACACATCAATTTATTTAAGGTAAGAAGAAACTATGAAGGATAAACAAAAGTTAAGCAATGAGGGAAGTCTACAGAGTAACAAAATATAAACATAAAATACTTTGCTACAATATGGACAATGACAGTTAGGCATAAATTGATATAAAGCAATAACGCGCCATCTAAGCACGAATGTCTCTTTTTCACAAAAATATGGTAATTGGTTGAGGTATTGTAGTTTAACCATACAAACTTACCTTACTGAAAGTATTTTTATCACGAATAGAACACGGTTTTTTTTTCCACGAGTCGAACCACCCAGTTGTATCTTCCAGAGTAGTTATTTCTTCCTCAATAAGATTAGTTATCAAATATATAAACTTTTTAGAGGCGTATGCTTTTTTAAAACGAGAAATATCAATAAAAAGAAACACACCTACTTAAATAGTTAACTATTTTTAATAGAGATGATCGTAGGGATTAGTACAAGGAGATTTATATGCCAAACTAACCGAATTACCCGGGTAACGCCCGGGTTTACCAGAGAGCATTTTTCCCGTACGTTTTTCAAATATTTTAGAATAAAATGTAATATTTCACAACGATATTTGAAAATTATATTATCATGATTTTTATATGAATATCTGAAATATACATATTACATTAAGATTTTCTTGTTAATTTTAAAGGATTTTATATAGATTTAATGATCAATTGCTTGATCCCGGAATCCACGTGATGATGTTGATATTGTTCTGCAGTCGTGGCAATAATTAAATAAAAATAGTTATCAAAAATAGCTTTAATTGAGCTAAAGGAATATATAAAACATAATTTGATAAAAGTAATGCCTGGCTTAATGCGTAAGAATCTAAAAAATGAAAACCTTATTTACATAATTTACAAAGGTTTGAGCAGACAATCGGGAAACAACAACAATGGGTTTATATAGGGGAAGCGCGACCTCTGGCGGTCGATTTAATAGAGTAATTTTTTTTCTATAATTTTTAACCCTAAAATGAAATAATATTTTTAAAACATACACAAATAAATATATTTAAAGATAGCAAATTATTTCTTGCCCCTACGCAGTCATTACGTCTTATGTCACTCTTGTGAAATGTCCCGCTCCACCTCCCCCACACACCAATCCCTGTCGCGCCATGGGAGGCCCCACGTGGGCCATCCTCCCGCAGATGAATTCCACCCATCTTCCCCAACTTTACTTCTCTCAGTTACCGCAGTGAGGTGCTGGTTAATATTTATTCTGATCGATGGCACTAGCCATCAGCAACTTTTAGCTGCAGATATGCCTTTTTCTTAGTGTATTCACTTCATCCCAGTACAATATAATTTTTGTACTATATCCATATGTTATTTTACTTCTCATATATTTCTAATCCTATATTATCTGTTATAAGTATCATTAAGTCATTTGGATGATGAGAATTCTTAGATTCAAAATCACAATAGTTGAATACTAGTGCGCATTCTTTATTCAGAAATATAAACTATTTAGTGTGAATGTTTAATTTTAATCTAAGCATATTTTCTTCAGGAGGTTTGCCATTCTAAATACCGCCTAAATTATCGACTAAGAAGAACTCTCCCTAGCCAACGTCAGCAGAACTGTAAACACCTACGTCCAAACACATCCCTCTATTAAAACAATCGGAAACCTGACAAAATTGTCAATGGTACCGTTCAATAGACTGATCGATATTTCTGTGATGTCGGCACGTAGAGAGGGTTTGTCATTTCTTGGCCCTTGTATGTCAAACATTCCATGACTGAATGTGTGAAAACATCTGCTACTTCTATTATTGTAAGGATCTATATTCATACTGTATTCCAATGTCTCCACTTAGAAGAATAAACGGGCATAGAGGTTTAAATGTTTCTCTCTACTCTGTTATTTGAGATGCCAAATGAGACAAATCGGCCAATCTTCACATTCACTTAGCGAAAGCGTTGAGAGATTTACTATTGAAACATGACTTCTTAATGATATTTACCTGTTTGCGGTAGGATCTATGGACACGATTTTTAAATGTATTTTTTCTTATCCCTAGTTAACGTGGTACAGGCCATGATAATTATGGTGGGTAGAAGTAGGCGCCTGCTCTTACTGTAAGTGCACCATATGTCTACACATGTGAAAAGCATTTTAAAATATGAAATAGTAATGAGAGGATTTGAAATTGTTATTGATAAATGGTGTACATATATAACAGTGTGATATTCTGATAAGGCCATTTACTAATAATAGTTCTTAAAATTTAAGATACTTTGGCCAGGGATAATACAAATATTCCTACTGGCCGAAGTATTCTATATACAGTTATCATCGCCATGCGTTCTGTCACCGTTTGCTTTTGGTGGCGTGATCGTAGCGAGCCAATAGGAGAGCGCCTTTCAGGTGTCACCGTTTGCTGCACCACCACGTGGCGCGACGGTGACCTTGAGTGACGTAATGACAGGGTAGGAACAAGAAATCACTTGCTATCATTATCATATCATTTTATGTATATATCAGATTTAAAATATATTCATACAAAAAATCTATATAATACAATTTTCAAATATCTTTGTGAAAATTTACATTTTTATTTTTGTATTTTAAAACACACAAAGATTGAAGCGGGACGTTTCAAAAGAGTGCCATCCACGACGCCAATTTATAATTGTAAAGAATAGTATTTTAATAAAACATTTAATCGGGTAAAACCCGGGCGTTGCCCGGGTCATTCGGCTAGTCTTTTATATTAAGAACTATGAATTCTGGCCAGGCAGCCTCTACCATCACGATAATAACAGGACATGAAACGGTGCAGCTCTAATATTCTCCTATTTCAGATATTCATGCTTCGAATTCATTGTGGGACATAGATATCGGGTGCATTCGCTAGTTGCTTTGATGCCTGAATTTGAATGTCGATATTTTAATGATGAACAATGTCAATTTACGTAATGAAGAGTCATACGATTTCGAGTGATGTTCTTGTTGGGTTACTTAGGCAGGACACTATTTTATGCTTACAATATAGCTCATTCTTAGCTCTTATTTTTAAATAATTGAACCATGCACGGTCTAAGAGGGCCCATGTATCAGCGTCTACGTAGTCTTCGTGGATCGTGAAATGCATTGTGTCGATGGAAACCCGCTGTCGATTCTCCACCAAACTCTGCAGCGGTGGCAGAGGCGCTATATTCATTTTACATAGTATCATGCATATATAATTATATTTTTTTAAATAGTGCAGACTGTGCACTTTTGAATGTATTGACAAGATGTCAATAAAATCATTTTAATTATAAAATTATCTATTAGCATTTTTTCCTTCGAGTTCGCGGAATGCTTACCTTGCAGTGTCTTTAAGGCTGATTCATATTACTCGAGACACTTCTTAATTGTATATGTGATCTACAGTCTTCCGCAGCCCTTCGTAAAGTAATATCTCAACTGCAAGATTTCTGTTCTTACTGCCTACCAGGAGAGTTGATGCCCCAACTTTGTGTATCGATGAATCCACCAGACAATGTGATATCTTGTTTACGCAATCTCTGTAAGGAGATATATGTGCATTATATGTATGTTATAGATTAGAAATATTTTGTGTGTTTGATTGTTGAAAAGAGGTGCAGTCGTGGAAAAGTGAAGATAATTATTTACCTTTCAAGCAGATTTTTATTTTGAATCTCTTGAAGTAAAAATATACATAAAATTATTTATATCACAGGAATATAGAATTTATACAATGAATTCTATAATCGTGAATAAAAGATAGGTAGGGTTAAATATTCATATTTACAACAATAATAATTAAAAGTGATATTTTTTGAATATATGGTCAAAAATGCAGAACAGTCAATGAATGAAAAAATAAAATATATGTTTTAAAAATATATATATATATATTTGTATTTTAGATTATATAAAATGTATATATTTTCATCTCAAATTAAACTCAATTGATTAGAATCTCCTGAAAACAAATTAAATAATTGAACAGGTTTCTTTTCATTTCTATAAGGAGTCCCAAGCTTTCGGGCATCTCTGCCCTTTTACAGGAGAACATAAATAAAAGAATAAAACGCCGCCTGATGCCAGACTATGCTGTGTTGACTATAGTTTGGCAATAGGCGGCCTTTTATTCGTTTATGTACTCGTATGTTCTTCTGTAGAATGACAGAGAAAGTTTGTGGCTGTTTTAATAAAATGAAAAGAAACTCATTTCCAGAAACCTGTTTATTTATTTAACTAAATTAAACTATTTCACTTCTATATTCTAGAGGCTTATAATTAAGTATAAAACTAGCCGAATGACCCGGGCAACGCCCGTGGTAACCCGATTAAATGCTTTTATTCAAATACTATTCGTTACGTTTATAAATTGGCGCCGTGGATGTCATTCTTGTATAATATATAAATGAGTTTTAAAAATTGTAAAAACAAAAATGCATCAGCCGGGAATCGAACCCGGGCCGCATGTGTAGCAGGCAAGCATTCTACCACTGAACCACCGATGGTTATGAGAAATTGCCATATTTGGGTATTTATTCCATTCACAAAAGCAAACGCTGACAGAATTGATTAAGAATTGTTGCTTGATTATGACGCTGATAACTGTATATATTAATAAGAAAAGAACAAATATTCGATAGCGATAAAGGCCGCAGATAATAATTTCTCCAAAGTTACTTGGCATCCATCAAATCAGGGTTGATTAAGAAAAAATATTGTCCAATTCTATCGCTGTGATACTTTGTCTTTATTTGTCATCTCGGATGACCACTCGGTTTACATTTGTGTCGACTGGTCTTTATTTCCGTATTTAGAAGTCCAAGATGTTTTTGAGTGATAATATCCTTTGATTATTGATAGCCGTTTAGCAACTCTATTCTCGTTAAAACACAAACCTATAGGTATCATTTAATTATTATATGTGCATATAATTTATAATCGCATTACTTAAATATTAAAGTAATAACTATTTATATATTCGTTTTAATCCTCTCTTAATTACATTAAATAAGTTTAAACAAGTAATTTGTGTTTCTTTTATTTTTCAGTATACATGCATACAAATAATTGCAATAGTTTAAATATTTGAAAATTTCAATCGAAATCAAGATAGATTAATATTGTACTTAGGTTTGCGCTCAATATTTATATTTTATTCTAATGGCATGGATGGTAAAGCTTTCCTTGATACACACCACTCTAGAAATGGATAATCGCAAATATTTAAATTTCTACTTATCAGTGTGTTTCCAACAACCAGGTAGTTTTTTTTTTTCTTTCAATTTTCACCTATACAGTCAACTTATGTTTCTGCGTCTAAAGTCTAAGTCGGATGGATTTTTGGGAAACAGAGATAAATACCTGGACCACTCTGAAGAGATCGGAATCTAACCAATATAAAAAGGTAAAAGAATGTTTATTATTGTTATTTCTCAACACACGCGCACATACATATGTAAGTGTCCGGAATTAGCGGAAGATCAATGTTCGAATCATATTATATATTTATCATTATATTACAATTACAATTATTTTATTTCCAAAGCGCTATATCCCGCAAGGGATACTTGCGCCAAACAAGGAGAGAAGTTTGTTTACATAAGTTATTTACATTATTCAACGAATAAAAACATTAGAAATTCAGATTTTGTAGAAATTTTAGAATGTATTTACAAAATGAATTGAACTTTAGATATGATTTTTTATCGGAAATCAAATCGTTTAAATTAAAAACAACTAGTTCATTCTTCATTCTATAATCTTGAAATGCTGGGCAATCGATCAGTAGATGTCTTGAGGTTTGTTCCTCCATACCACAAAAGCAACTTGAATCCTCCACTGCCTTTATTCTATTTAGAAAACTTTTGAAATTTCCGTGGTTTGTAACAAATTGAGTATTATAAAAATTTGGACGAAAGTATTTAGGGATTTCTTGGGGAAAAAAGCTTAAGAAAGTATTATTTGCTTCGTTTTTCAGAACATTCATTCTTGATTTGAGAAAGGTATCTATAATTCCTGGAATAAATGGGTCATAAATTTGTTGATCATCTGGGGATAAGTTTCTCAGATCACACAGATATCATGATTCTGGATTCGATAAAGTCTGAGATCAGAGGAATGTTGGCTAAACTATGAACACAGCTATATGATGTGGATTTATAGGCTTGTATACACCATGTCAGTATTTGATATTGGGTTGAATTTAGTTTTTGTAAACATTTTTTATTTAAATATTTGAACCAAATTTCGGCTCCATATGTAAGTATTGGTCTGAAAATGGATTTATATAAAGTTAGCCTTTTCTGGGTACTTAGACCCCAAGATTTCCCGCAAATTGAGAAGAGATAATTTTTAAAACGTTTTGTACGATTTACTATTTCTTCTATGTGGTATGTAAAATTTATTTTGTTTCTTCTTCTGTGATTTGCAATTATTATTCCTAAAATTTTGGTCTTCAGAGTTGGTATGATTATTTCATTATTAAATTTGATTGGGATTTTTTCTTTGTTATGTAAATAAAGTATATTAGTTTTTTCTAGACTTATTTCAAGTTTGTTACTCTTACACCATACATCAATCGTATTTAATGCCTTTTCTATAACTAATTTCAGGTCTTTGCAATTGTTGTGCCAGCATATAATTGATACATCATCCGCATAACATACCACTTCACTATTAGGAACTTGATATTTGATCAAAAGATCGTTTAGTAATATTATCCATAGTAGTGGAGATAGCGGGCCACCCTGCGGACATCCCTTTGTAATTTGTTTATTTATTGTTAAGTTCTCATATGTAAATTTCGTTTTCCTCAATTTGAAATATGATTGAATAGTCCTTATTAAACTTTCCGGCAAGTTATCTTCATCTATTATTTTTAAGATCGCAGGCCACCATGCATTATCAAAGGCTCCCGCAATATCTATTGTGACCAGAGCTGTCAGTTCTTTGGTTTTGTGTTCCATTATTATATCGATTATATTATTCAAGGCTGTAATAGTAGATTTTGACTTGATGAATCCATGCTGTTTGGGACTTAATAAATTGTTTTGCATATAATATTCATAAATTTTCTTTTTAATAACTTTTTCGTAGATCTTAGACAGATTAGATGTTAACGAAATAGGTCGATAGCTTTTTATTGATTCGACGTTAGATTTGTTTGGTTTCATTAGAATTTTTAAAACTGTCGTTTTCCATTCCCTTGGAAAATATCCCATCTGAATACATTTATTTAATAACGAATGTAGCACCGGAAGTATCAGAGTCTTTGCGCATTTTATCATGTTATTACTGATATTATCTTGACCTGGTGACTTTTTAACATTGCTATTGTCAATTAGATATTCTATTTCTTCGGTATCAATATGGATAGCGCTTGAATTCCTTAGAAAAGGTTCGTAACTTCTAACCAATTCTTGTTGATGGTTGTCTTGATCAATTCTGTCATCTGCAATTAATACATTTATTATGTCTGTAATGCGTTTTTCTTTTTCCGATTCTTGATTGTTGTCTATTATGGGAAGTCCTTTTTGCTTGTTTGAGGATTTGAGCTTTTTGAAAATTTTATATGCGTTACCAAAAGGATCATTTGATTCATTTTCTTCGATGAAATTTTTCAAACTATTTCTCTTTGCTTTCTTTATCATATTATTAAATTTGTTTCTGACTTGTTTAAATCTTGTTGCATCGATAGTCTTACTGTGATAAAATAAGTTTCTTACATAATGAAAATGTGTTTTCATTTGTTCAAGTTCTTTATTCCACCACTTTATACCTGCATCGTATGCGTAGTTGTTTGATTTTACTTTTAATGATATGTAAGCTGCTTCTATTATGTTATCCGTGAGTTTGTTTACAACTTTATCAATATCCGTGCAATTTTCCACCATATCTGCCTCATTCTTTAATTTGATAAATTCTTGATACTTGAGATTTTTGGAGAAATTTGTCCAGTTGGCGTGTTTTTCATTGAATTTCCATGTAGAAATCTGTTTATCTTTTATATAATTAAATTTTGAGTGAATTTCAAATTGAATTGCCAAATGATCAGAAATATTCGTCAGTGATGAGGTGGTCCAATGTCTGATCATATTTATTGAAAGTCTATTCGAGATTGTTAGATCTACTATACTTGCCCCTCTACATGTTGGAGTTTTATCGTTGTGAATGTACAAGTGATTTTCATTTATTATTGTTTGCAATTTGTAACCATTTGAATTTGTTATTTTATCGAACCAGATTGGATGACGGGAGTTGAAATCTCCGCATAGGACTATAGGGTTATTTGAATAAGTATTAATCAAGTTTCTTATAAAATCTAAATGAGTATCATTACAGGAATTGGGATGAAAGTAAAAATTTGCGATTACTACAAACGAATTTGAGGTTATGACAGATATTGCAGTACAGAATTGATTCGTAAAATTATCTAATTTTTTGAATTTTATATTTTTATTTACAATGATTGTTGCTGTGTAAATAATTTCTGATGTCTTTGAATGAATTATTGGTGAGTCTAAATCAAATATAACCTGTTTATTTAAAACATATGGTTCTTGAAGTAATATAATATCGGGTGGATTATTATTCGTTGAAATTGTAAGTTCGTTTAAAGCTGTCATACTTTTTCTAATATTCTGTTGTAAACATTTTATGTTTCCTCTATATGGTAGAGCAGTGATCACCATGATTACAAATAACTAAATTCGTTATTCATTCCTCTTCTGAACCGATGAGATATTGAGTTCTTCTCACTGTTCTATCAACCTGCAATTTATATTGAGAACAGTCATTTGTATTTGGTTTATGGTTAATCGGACTATTCCTGAGTCTTGGATGCTTTGAACAGTTATGACATCTTAGCTCTTTTTTACAGACGTGATTGCCCTGGGCTCCACAGATACAGCATATTTGTACATTTGGACATTCTTTTGTTTTATGGTCTGGATTAAACTGAAAACAATTTTGGCATTGTTTTACTAGGATTTTATCTTGTATCTGACAACGTTCTAGGTCTGTATATAATGTATTGTTCATTCTTTTCATAAGTTGATAGGCTTTTGGGGAAACTCTCAGGACTATGCTTTGGGTTGGTGTGTTAGATTTCATTACGAATAATATCTTGATTTCATCTTCCATTCCGTTCAGCTCCTGATTCATATTGCAAATCGTGTTTACAAATGTGGTTGTATCGGTTAGTTTGGAAACGTTTTTCACCACCACTGTTGGATCTCTTTGCTTTGGAACAAAAATTTTGCTTATTGTTTTTAATTCCTCAGATTTGTTCAATTCCTCTTGAAGTGAATTCATCTCTGTCATATTAGGCAATTTTATAATTACTGCGCTTCTTGTGTTAAACATTTTGTTGATTTTTATCTTTGTGCCCCTGTCTCTAATTTTCTTTATATCCTTAGAAATAGCCTGTATTATGGTTGAAGTAGGTTCATTGTTGGCTGGTGTTGCCATAAGCGTGAATTCTCTATTTTGAATTTGCTGATGTTTTACGATCAAATCTGATACATTTTCTCTTTTTGCAATTTGTGCATAAGAAGGTCTATGAACTGAAATATCCTTTTCTATTTTATCAATCCTGCTGTCCATTACCTCTTTGATGGCTTCGGTTATTGTTTCTAGCTCAAATTCCTTTTTTATTTCTGTTATGGAGGAAATACCATCTTTTATTTGGTTTATATTTGTGCCAAGAAATGTCAGATCATTTTTGGTTAAATTTTTCTGAGTACTTTTAAATTTATTTGTGAAGTATTCAAGAACTTCATCAAGTTTTAATTTAATTGAATCTACAGCTGATTCCATTTATTTAGTTTCGTATAAGAATCTAAAATAAAGAGCCGTAAATTTGCATATTTTTATAAAATGAAATTTTTGCATAAAGTTTGCGGTAGTAAATTTAATTGTGTTTATTTTTAAAAATCCAATAGATTTAGCAAAGAATAATGTAGTATTACAATAACTATTAATTAACTGAATATATAATATATAATAACTATGATATAAACAATTTTCAAAACAAATATTTACCGGAGCTAAGGCGACGCGCAGCCGGTCGGATCAGCCTCCTAGCGGCAAAAAATATTTTTGTATTTATCATTATATGTATTTCTACTGTCCTCAAAGCTTATGTCCATTGTTTATTCAAAATACCCTTTCCAAGAGTCTAGCTTCAGTATCAATATAAAATATTATTTTAAAAAGAATCATACGCGTCAAAAATAGTTCAAATTTCTTATAAATAAATTTGCATACACGCACGCACAAAAATGAATAATAAAATAATACTTAATCAAATACTTAATACCAGAGTCATTAAAACCTTTTCCTTCCACTTGATTCAATGATTTCCCTATTCAAACAAAGTAAAAATAGATTATAGTAAATTAATTAGTAAAAAAGTAAATTGTATATTCTGGCAGCATCCCCAGCCTACACCACGGTGTTGGAAAATATTTCTATGGTAATCTCTATACCATATATTTATATTTACATTATGTATTATTTACGTATTATTAACATTCGGTTATATTCTTATTTATTTATTGGTTTTAGTATTATTTCCATACCTCAATTAGCTCAGAGTTCATGGAAATCTTTGCCCCCGCAATGATCATTATTGTTGTTGTTATAGTGTCGAATGAATAACCTTCAGATGTCTCCATGCATCTCTATATATCACAATAAAACAATTTCCTCTATCCTGTGTGTGTAAAGCTGCTTCTCTGGGTCCATGTCAATTTTCTGCAAGGCTGCGGCCATTGCTGGGCATGAGAATATGTGGGTAGGTGTTAGTTCCACACCAGGACATAGTTGTTGCATGTCCTATAGGTTCTTGTGCTATCTGGATGTATTGATAATTGTCAATATGAAGCCCATTATGGTCCCGCAGAGCTATTTGATTAGTAGAACCTCTCTCATGAAAAAGTATTAAAGCAATATGCACATTCATCAACCCAGTTCAGAACACAATCATAGAACAATGTACTACAATATTAGTTTGGTAAATTCAAACTAAGTTCTTGTTCCATAGCCCTCATCAGTTCGGGGACAGCTTAGATTTAAAAGCATCCTACGAGAGAGGTAGTGAAATCTGTCTATTTCGAAAATACACAAACCCATGGTATACAGATTGACTCTTGCCTGAATTTTCTTTAGCTTGTTTTGTGACACAATCATTTATTACCACCTTGGCGTTTTTCACTGTCGCGAGAAATGCGTGTATTGTCTGAAAAACATTTTAATCGGGTATGTTTCCCAGCTTTGGGCATATATATACAATCCAAAGTTGCTGGAGAATGATAGCTCCTTTTGTACATATATAAATATATCTTAATATTGGGCATATACAAGTATATTGTCTATATACAACTATACTTGTATATAGAGCATATAAATATATATACATTCAGTTGCAATATATCTGTTGGAAAAGAAGGAGTCCGAAGCAGCCAATGGGTGGCCGACGGAAGCGGCTACGGGGATGCAGCGGCTAAAATGAAAAAACAAATACAGAAGAACCTGTAAACAACTTTCGAACACGAGAATTTGCCCTGATCTCCGATTCTTTTAGTGTAAATATTTAAATATATAATTAATTAAAACTACTTTACTTATTTTCTTAATTTATAATAAATATAATTTTCCCTCCTGTTTTCGTGTAATAATTTAATAGTGCTATAAGCAGCGACACCTTAATTTTTAACCTTCAACCCCGCCGACCAAGAATAGAGGTGATCGACTACCTCTATAGAACTTAGATCGTCGTCACAACACAGAGTGGCGATAAAATCGCAATATTTTTGCATCCCAGCCGGGACCGTTGAAGGTAAATTCTAGAAGAAAAAAAAAAGCATTTTGAGCTGACCATTTTGGAACTCGCTTAGCTAACCCTACTTGCCGCTTTGTTTACATGATGGCGGAAGAATTAGTTCTACGTTTAAAGAAGAAGCGTGCTATTAACAGATCATATTTAACGAAAACATGCAATAAGATTGAAAGAGGACTTGACACGCTAATGAGAATTGAACTTGAAGAATTATTAGAACAATTGAATGAGAATCATTTAAAGAAATTAAATTAGTTGATCACGAAATAGAAACGCTTCTTGAAACTGACGATTTAGAGAGGGAATTACAGGGCGTAGAGGAATATCGAGAGAAATATATTACTTGGAGATTTAGGGCAAATAAAAAGATTCGCCAATCAGATTTTCATGGCGAAAATATACCGAATTCGAACTCACGAATAGATGAAAATGAAAAGAGACAATATGTACCTTCCTGCACGACTGTGAAACTTCCGAAATTGATGATATCGAAATATTATGGAAAATATAGTGAATGGCTGACGTTCTGGAATTCTTTTGATGCAGCTATTCACCAGAACAACTCACTGAACCCGATCGATAAATTTAACGATCTGAAGTCACATCTCGGCGGAACTGCACTAAACACAGTCGAAGGTTTCGCTTTATCTGCGGACAATTATGAGAAAGCTATAAAATTGCTTAAAGACAGATTTGGGCGAGAAGACATTTTGATTAGCCGACATATGAACAATTTGTTGTCAATGAGACCACTCAAAACGTCAAGCGATGTAAGAACCTTCCGCGAACCTTTTGACAACCTTTCTGTTCAGATAAGAAGTCTCGAGTCACTAAACGTGTCCATTGATGTTTACGGACAACTGTTGTGCCCGATAATAATAAAGCTTCTACCTGCAGACCTTAATTTGGAATTGAACAAAGAACTCCCGACAGGTTACGTTATTAATGACTTGATTACCTTTCTAGAAAGACAATTAACTGCACGGGAGAGAAGTTTTAGAAACGAAATCGGTACCGGGAATGAATCAACTTCTAAACCTAATTTGGTAAACAAACATCCAAAGACAAGATTCTACAACGAAAAACCAATTGCGACAGCTTCAGAACTTTTGAATTCAGTTCACAAATCGAATGAATGTGTATTTTGTGGTAAAGACAACCATGGAAGCCCTAAGTGTGACTTTGCAGCTAATATGAGTTTAAACGAAAAGAGATCACTCATGAGAAAAAAAAAGGCGTTTGTTATAAATGTCTTCGGCCTTCTCATTTAAGTAAATTTTGCAGAAATGTAGTCCGTTGTTCGATCTGCAACATGTCTTCCCACCTGGATGTCATGTGCACAAAACTGATTTTAGATAGAGGTGGATCTTCCAAGTCTCCTACGGTGCAAGATGAAACTCTCGCCAAATTATCAACCTCCCCAGATGTCTTGTTACCTACTTTGAGAGTGACCCTCAAAGGGAACAGAACGAAGAAGACGACACGGGCTATAATAGACACCGGATCCCAAAGATCATATATTTTACATAGCACAGCAATGGAAATGGAATACGAACAATCAAGGAGAGAGTTCTTCCGGCATTCCTTGTTTGGAGGATCGAGTACCAACGTAGTTGAACATGAGGTCTATACCATTCATTTATCGGACATCAATAATTCCTATCGCTGTGAGTTTGAAGCACTAGGTCAACCCCTTATCTGTGGAAGCATACCTCCGGTGTGTCCAAGATCATTTTTAGAAGGGAGTGAAAAACTCGAGGTGTCTGATTTGAGGAGAGACCGTCTAGAAGTTCTTATAGGGGCGGACATCGCCGGGAGATTGCTAACCGATGCTCAGAGAAGAATCTCATCTGGACTGGTGGCAATCCGTACCAAACTAGGATGGACTGTGATGGGAAAGATTCCTCCAACGGAGGTGAGAGATGACACCAGCCTACTTTGCGTGACCACACTTCTATCTTTGGATCTAGAAAACTTGTGGAAATTAGATGCAATTGGAGTCTCTGACGCGGAGGTTGAGAAGAAGACTCAATCATTACAAGCTGAAATGGTGGAACATTTCGCCCACACCACGACGCGAGATATCGAGGGGCGCTATGAGGTAGCTCTACCCTGGGTGCAAGACAAGGAAAGGATTCCTTCGAATAGAGACCTAGCCGAAAACCAACTAAGTTTTGTAAGAAGAAAACTTGAAGAAGTTGAAGACATGAAAGAGTATGGACAAATCTTTGAAGAATGTATAAATCAGGGGATAATAGAGTATTCCAGAGAGGATAAACTAGATGGTGTACACAACCTGCCACATCGACCAGTGTTTAAAAGAAACAGTCAAACTTCTAAAATAAGGCCAGTATTTAATGCGTCGGCCCGGAAGAGAGATAAACTTTCCCTGAATGACTGTCTGGATAAGGGACCCAATTTGATAGAAATTATACCAAGACTTTTAAATAAATTCCGAAAATATGAAGTAGGTGTCTCTTCCGATATTGAGAAAGCATTTTTACAAATTGGAATAAAGGAAGAAGACCGAGATGCTGCAGTTTTCGAAATAGCAGGAGTTGATCTAACTGGGCATTTTATCTTAAAGAATAAGAAGAAAGCATGGATTGTCATCTTCACATGCGCAGTGTATAGAGGAGTTCATCTGGAACTTGTGACATCTTTGCCTATGGAAGCCTTCCTCCAAGCTTTCCGCCGATTAATTGCTCGAAGAGGCCGACCATTGATTGTGTATTCGGATAATGGGACTAATTTCAGAAGCATGGCTAATACTTTAAAGAAGATTGATTTTTCTAGATTAAAATGTGATCCCACATTGAAAAACATCACCTGGAAATTCATAACGCCTGGTGCTCCTTGGTGGGGTGGATGGTGGGAGAGTTTGATTGGAATGATGAAACAATTGCTCTTTAGGATTCTCGGTCAAACCTCCTTGGGATATGAAGAACTGTCCACGGTAATGTGTGACGTCGAAAGCTTGATGAACACACGCCCTCTGACCTACCTAACGGAAGAAAGTGAGGATCTCGCTCCATTGACACCTTCGTTGTTCTTACATGAGGTCAGAGAGGTTGGCGTTCCAGACCTGGACTAGATTGATAACCAGACCCTCTCCCGCAAATATCAATATATCAAACGTGTACGAGAAGATCTTAGAGAACGATTTCGTATCGAGTATTTTGGATTCCTGAGACAAGAAACGAGACGCCTGAAGACTACCATACCATTCAAAGTGGGAGACATGGTACTCATTGGACAAGAGAGTGTAAAGAGACTACACTGGCCGTTAGCCAGAATAATCCAACTTTATCCAAGAAAAGATGGACTTGTGAGGGTTGCGAAAGTGAAAACTTCATCAGGAGATAAAATACGACCTATTCAAAAACTCTACAATTTAGAGATAACGCCCGAGATAAGATGTCGAGACCCTCTAACGGAGCGATCTCCCACACCAGAAGTTCGATTGACAACTGAAGAGGACCCTTTGACTTCACAACAAGAGCAACATCACATTGAAACCCCGAATGTTGTGTCAAGTTACGGACGGCCCATCAAGAGACCCAACCGATTGGATCTACTGAACTTTTCCTTTCCATGTTTGAGTCGTCGAGGCGCCAACTCAAAGGTGGGAGAAATGTTGGAAAAGAAGGAGTCCGAAGCAGCCAATGGGTGGCCGACGGAAGCGGCTACGGGGATGCAGCGGCTAAAATGAAAAAACAAATACAGAAGAACCTGTAAACAACTTTCGAACACGAGAATTTGCCCTGATCTCCGATTCTTTTAGTGTAAATATTTAAATATATAATTAATTAAAAACTACTTTACTTATTTTCTTAATTTATAATAAATATAATTTTCCCTCCTGTTTTCGTCTAATATTTTAATAGTGCTATAAGCAGCGACACCTTAATTTTGAACCTTCAACCCCGCCGACCAAGAATAGAGGTGAGCGACTACCTCTATAGAACTTAGATCGTCGTCACAACACAGAGTGGCGGTGAAATCGCAATAATATCTTTAGAATTTGTAACAATAATTTTATGGCAATGTGTTTCTCTGTAATATTATCATCAAATATCATCTCTACAGACATCTTTACACTGAAATGATAAGTAATAATATATTCAATAACCTTTTTCATTCCAATAAGGTCGGTAGAGATAATATTCGATGATTTATTGAAAAGAAACACATTGACACAAATATTTATTGTGTAGTGTTACAAATATATAAATATATTATAGTTTTTGTAGACATCAATCTATTCTTATACTATTTCTTATATAATTTGGATTTTGATATGTGTGCGATCACACACTGTGATGTTGTCTTTTGATTACGAAGTATCTTGCCAGAAAATCCAATAAAATACGGCTATATGTTAAAATTCATTTTGCAGAGTTTTTATTTGAATTCCATCGGTAGTTGTGATAAAGTAGAAGCAAAAATACTAATAATACAGATATTCCCTTCTCTAAAAGTATTTTTATTTCAAATATCATCTCATTTAAAAGAAAAAAATGTAGATATTGAAAAAAATTCAAACAATTCATTTGAAAACAGCCGAATTTGCATTTTTTTACTAAAATTACATCGAGTATTTTTATACGGTGACTAAAATATTTAGAATACATTTAATAATACGGATGTTTTATATAATAAAAATAAATATATGGAAATATAAAAAGAGAGATGAATAGAATTGAAAGAGAGGTATATATATAAAAATTGAGTAAAGGGTTTTCCATGTAAAAAATAAGGATGGCTCCAGGTTTAATTTGACCACGGCCGACAGACAAATAGGAGCTGCCGGCAATTTATTTAGAATTCGATCCATCATCGGCGCTAAAGTGATATTCAAGGTAGATTTATATCCATGGTCGACGCCATCTTTCTTCCTCTAGCTGAGAATTTAACATAGTTCTTTCTGTATGGACTATTCTAGAATCTAAGTAACTCTACGTGGAACCGAAGATAATCTGTTGGTTAGGATTGAATCAGAAAAAACACAGCCACATCAACCAATGATTTATTTAACTCCCGACGTTTCATTGACCTGCAGTCACTCTCCTCAGGGAAATGATTGTATTTGAATCCTAGTTCTACTTATATACATACACGATAATAAGCGTCTCGTTAGCCTTACATGTATTTTAGAAAATCGTGTATATATATGAGTAGAATTAAGATTCAAATGCAATCATTTCTCTGAGGAGAGTGACAGAAAGTCACTGAAACGTCGGGGGTAAATAAATCATTCGTTGACGTGGTTATATATTTTTCTGAATCTACTTGGTACCATTATCTTTATTGGCAGTTTGTGGCTCCTTGGTAATGAGCCTTTCCTCCAATATTGTCAATTTGACCCATAGGCCCTCAAAATTTGTGCCTTTGGCTTATACTACTCTAATCAAAAGGTTTCGACACTTTGCTCATAAGTAAAAAAACTTTATTATTCTATCAAATTCGAATTGTCCCCTTCAAAGTAGTCCCCGTTGGCCGCGATGCACTTCAGCCACCTTTTTTTCCAGTCGGCAAAACACCTCTGGTAGTCTGTTTTCGGGATCGCCTTCATGGCCTTCTTCGATTCCACTTTGATCTCTTTTATGCTCCGAAAATTCCGACCCTTTAACTTTTTATTGAGCTTTCCAAAAAGAAAGAAGTCACAGGGGGCGAAATCGGGACTGTAGGGGGGTTAGGGGAACACAAAGGTTGAGTGGTCCTGCAGAAACTTCGAGATTTTGAGGGCTGTGTGCGCCGGCGCGTTATCGTGGTGGAGGATCCACGACTTGCTCCTCCAGAGCTCCGGCCGTTTCTGCCTGATCGATTCCCTCAATCGCCTCAAAACTCCCAGGTAGGAGTCAGCAGTTATTGTAGAGCCTTGTTGTTGAAATTCATGATGAACGATGCCCTGGTAGTCGAAGAACACCGTCACAATGACCTTGACTTTGCTGGGAGTCTTCCTCGCTTTCTTTGGTCTCGGTTCATTTTTAAAGCGCCACTCCGATGCCTGTTGGGTAGTTTCCGAATCAAAGCCGTAAATCCATGTTTCGTCTCCAGTTATGACCCTCTTCAGCAATTCGGGGTCGTCGGTTGTCGCTTCGAGATTGAGACTGGCCGTTTCTTTCCGGGCGTTCTTTTGATCAAAAGTCAAATCTTTGGGAACGAGAACGGCGTTGAGTCTTCTCACTCCCAAAATGTCCTTCATTATCGATTGAGTCGACCCCAATGATATTCCTGCTTCTTCGGCGACCTCCCTGACAGTTATTCGTCGGACTTCACGCACCAGTTCCAACACCTTGTCCACTTTTTCATACGTGGTTGATGTGGACGGTCTCCCGGAAAGCTCGTTGTCGGCGGTCTCTACCCGACCCTCCTTTAAGCGATTGTACCACTCGAAAACTCGTCTTCGGCTCATGACGGCATCCCCGTAGGCTGTTTGCAACATCCAAAAAATTTCGGCACCCTTGAATCCGTTTTTCACACAGAACTTTATGCAAATTCGTTGATCCTTCATTTCGGTGACTAACGAAATCGAAGCACGGGAAAAATGGCTTCACTTCGAACAGCCGCTGCTCGCGCTGTTGTGGCGCGTGATTTTTGAAAATTGGCAGGTCTCCAAGCCAAGGGCGACGCTTGCGTTTGCCACAAACCGGGAAAAAATATATTGAGTTTTCAGGATTTTATTAGGAAAGTGTCGAAACTTTTTGATCAGAGTAGTATGCATGAAAATTTCAAATAATTATTGATTGATTGATTATAATAGAATCGCCGAATGGCGTGGTCCGATTGGATGAGGAAAGCGAAGACTAAAACACGGCTGATTCCACACTCGCCTTTTCAGTGATACGCTAACCTATGCACTGTGGATACTGTGACCACTGGAAATGAGTCGGACCTGGAGGCTTTTTGGTTCTGCGATTCATCTATTCTTCTTTCTTGTGGTAATGATGTATAAGGCCGGTTGTTCTAATAAAGCTGTAATTTGTGGAAATAATGTATATATTAGCTATTCCAATCGTTGCCTAATTGTATAATTGGAAGACCATTCGTTTTTATATCTACCCTATTTGTGTAATCTCTCCAAAAGATTCAAAAGTTTTAATTAATTTCTAAAAGGTAGCGATTAATAATAAAATTTGATTCTTTTGACTTAACAAAACACAGGCTTGTCAACATAAAACAGTCTTCTGCTCGTGCGAAGCTCATTAAGAAGCATTCCGCCTATTTAGGCTACAATATTGATTGATACAAAATACATTGTAATATAGAAGTATTTTAAATCATTATATCCTAAATATATATACCAAAACAATATAATCCATATTAAGACTTTTTATGTTCATACAGATTCTCTAATTATATATAAATATATTTAAAATACCTTCAAGAGAACATCAAAATATATATTTGTTATTTAAATTAAACATAAAATATTTTATATAAATATATAATAAATAAATAGATAGCATATGTAACATTCTTTGTATTTATTTATGTAAAATATTTAATTAATCTTTGATTTTTTTATAGTTAGGCAGTCGGCAATACTGTACTTTCTTTTTTTCTAATTTTGTAAAGGTTATTTCTTTGTTTATATATTATGGTTAACTTTGTTGTAATTGGATTAAATATTAAAGCACAAAGTATTGTAACTATCCCTTATTTCTAAATAGGAAGCGTTACAGCATATAATGGAGGAATAAAGAAAAACTCCAGAATAGCCGTTATGCGTCATAGGCTGGGTAGAAATAGGAATAAGAGAAATATATAAATATATATATATAGAAGAGGGTAAATAGAGGAATAACACATTAATAATAGCAATAATCAGAAATGTTATTTAAAATGAATCCAATCTAGAACAAATAGTTCCTTTTCTTAAAGAAAAACAATTAGTAGTATTGAGACAGAAAATTATATTAGTATAATATATAGTTTTATTCCTAAAAATAAATATTTATTTGAAGCAAATTTGGTGCCAAATATTACAATTATTATCCATTCTAACTAGCCTAGGGGAAACAATCTTATACAAAATAGGAGAAAGGTGACGACTATTGTTTTCTTTTAATTGATCGAAGCTGTGATATATCTTTAGATTCTTCTAATGATACTGTTGTATTCATTCAAGATTTTCCTGAGGTAATCTTCTGATATTTTGTCCTGTTATTTCAACCTAGGTTCGGATTGTAACCATTATTTCTATATAATTTCGAATAAAAAGTACTTTTTACCTTTATTAATCAACTAGGCTCGATATTGATATAAATATCTGTACCCTAAGAACACATCCTAAGTATTAAAATAAGAACATTAAGCCTCCAGGGAAAAGATTCTTTTGAAAATATTTTTTATTTAAAAATCTCTCAAGCTTTCGGGCAAGAAAGCCCTTCTACGGGAGAAAATATTTTACATCATTAATACGCCAATAAAATAAGATTTAAAATTAAATAAAGTTCTATGGTTGTTTACATTTGTTTCAATGCAGAATCAACACGGGCTTCTGTTTCGCGTCTTTCGAGTTTGCTTTCCCAAGGCGATATCTTCACTGGGGGTTATAGGGTGGGTTCAGGGAAAATTATGTTATAAATTTCCGGAATGTCTATTCCTCTGTTAATGCTATTGTGCTTTCTGGATATGATGGATTCTATGATAAGTCTCTGTAGTCTATTGGGGATGATGGAGTAATGGGTCTTTGGTTCTGATAGGGAGAAGGAATGGCCTGTTTCTCTTATATGTTGGTATACTAAATATCTACTATCTTGATTATCCTAAATATCTTTGAATCAATGTCGAGGCGTGTGGCAGCGGTGATCTCCAACAATGGAGGCTACTCTGGCTACCGATTCTGGCAGGAACAACACTTCGCAGAAGTCTATAAATTTAATCATTTGATACTTGGTCAACATGTTATCTACAAAATAAATTTTATTGTGATATCTCTTGTATCACTTGATGTTGAAATTTGAGTGGCCAGCAGTGTATATGCGCTTATTACAGAGGAAACAAACAAAACAACAAACAAATTAGAAATAATACTTAGAAATAAATATTCCCAAATTTTTAATTATAAATACTCATAAATAAAGAGTTTCTATTCATTTTTTTAATAATTCGAGTTATAAAATTCATTTTTACTATTTAAAAACAAATTTTCCTTTAAAAATGACTATTTTAAATATTTTTAAATTTAGGTTTTTCAAACCAAAGTATCGGTATTCGAAACATGAATATTATAAATAACATGTGTTGACTTTGCTTAGAATATTTAATGAATCTGATTCCAAGAATTATAACCAAACATTATATTTATTGATTCACAAGGGATAGAACAAAATATAAAAGGGAATTTTAAATCAAAACAAATGAACTTATTTTTCTTATCCTTAGCGCTTATATACTTGTGATCTTACACAAATACTCTGTGGGAATAATTAAACAATTAAAATATATATACAACAACACAAAAATCGTAAAATAATAGAAGGTTTTTCTATTCGTGAACAAGATTTGTTTACAAATAGAAAAACTAGATTATTTTCCGATTTTGATCTATAAACTCTACGAACCTGGGCGATATCTTATTCAATCAGAGAAAAGAAAAGGAACGGTAGTGAAATATGTGAGAAGGACCTTGCATAATTTAGCTCCTTAAATATTTCAGTCTCAGGCGTGGCGAGGTTTCATTGGTCCACACGACGTCTCTCTTTCCTTAAACTTCTAAATATTTAGGACTTTTGTAATTCGTCTGGGTTACAATTAAACATTTTAAATATTTCACTTTGAAGGAAATCCTGTAAAAATATATTCGCTTTCTTGATATATTGAGAGAATCACAAAACTGTAAATATGCTTTTTATATTCGGTTTTTATATTTGTGGAAATATAAATCAAATTGTATTTGATGTTCGATTTTCATCCACTGATTGTTTATTTTTCTATCACGTGACCGTAGTCAGCAAATAAGGGTAAAATGTATTTTTTTAGATAAATGGTTGTATTGAGCAGAGAAGTATTATTGCATATAAGATCATTGTTTATATATATCTTGAGATTTCTCCATTTTTTGAATCATTAATTTCTTTTTTCGATTCTAGTAGCAAGAATAAATTGATTTTATTAAACCGACGAATTTAAAATGTAAGAATTGTGGAAGGTTACGTCAAACGTGCAACGGGTCAATACATGTGTCCTGTTATATATATATAATAATATAAAATGTAGAAATTCGTTGATTTGTAATTATTATATTATTGGCCAAATACCCATTCTTGATCAATCAAGAAAAGCTAACCAACGTACGCGTTTCGGGCTTTTGGTCCTCGACAGCCTGGTGCAAGCTATAACTCAACAACCAAAATACTGGTCATTCAGGCATCATGAGAAATCATGAAACGGGTAGTTGAGGCCAGAAGTATATATATCAGGGAACAGGCTAAATCAACATTTAGTTGATTTCTGTTCCACTAGATGACGCTCTGCCACCTAAAAAGTTCATATGCTCGTGGTCAGGATATGTCTTTTTGATTCTAATACGAATACCTGACTTTTTTATTATTTTATTTATTATTTTTTTCAAATATATTTATGTTCTAATGAATTTTCTGATGAAAAAATTATTATTTTCTTGTTTTGAGTACATGAGTATTTTATTAGTGGTTTCCAGACGTAACATCTTTCAAAATAAAATCTCTCTATTTGATTTAATTGCTCCCATAAAATAATTGAGGATGAAATACCTGGCGTAAAGAAGAAAGAACATGAAAAGCTTGTGTATGTGTTATAAAGTATTTGAATATTTATAAAAAAGTTTCGTGCCGGCCAAAAGAAACAACAAAAAATAAATTTATAGAAGGCAAAGTGGCGCTATCTGACAGCCAGTTTCACTGAGTTTTTCTCTAGAACAATATATTTTATATACAGTTGAACCTCCCTATAAAGGACACCTAATTACAGAGCCAAACTGTCCTTTAGGGAGAGGTGCCCTTTTACCGGAGTGTTGCTAAATAGTAAAAATGGTAATTTTGGCAAAATGAAAACTGTTATTTATTGAGAGCTGTCCTCTAGCGTGAGTGTCCTCTCATGGAGGTTCTACTGTAATCAAATTTTTATATAACACGTATATATTCATTTCATAGACTTTTCGGACGATTATATAGTTTCCCTCTTCAACAAATAAAATAAAACAATTTTTTTTTTTTAAATAAAAAGACTTCGGCCAGATAAAGTTTTTTTTTTGTTCAACGTTTAAACAAAAATATTTTGTGTTCCTCAGGAGAAATAAAAATCATTTGGCAAGGGTTTAAAAATTATGCTAAGGTTACAAGGTCGTTCTCAAGCGATTTTCAAATTTTAAATTTAAGAGTCAAAAACAAATATTAAACTCCTCAAAGTTTTTTTCAAAACCCATGATCTTGGAAATACATAAATAATAATGAAATTTATGATAAAAAATAATTAAATAAAACGTTGATAAAACAAAATTTTAACTGGCCGAAGTTAAGATATATGAATGCCGGCCAAGCAACCTCTATCTACAAGAAAATCAAATTTAGATCAAATTTCTTCAACTAATCTTTAACCTTCAATTGATACAAGATATTCTTTACACCTATTTGTAATTAGAACAGTTTTTATGGTTATTTGATCCATTCTGGAAGGTAAAACAATCTGTACGATGCGGTTTTCTTTGAAACCCAACTCTTAATTACATCTTTTGTTTGCCCTGCCAAACCAATTGGTTGAGGCAATAGATCAATGGATGCTGTTAGAAGCCTCAATTCCTTCTTTCTTTGCCACGCACATTAACTAGAGTTCACGTTTCAATATAGCAAATAATAGAAAGAGATTGATGAGTAGAAAGTTCAAATAGAAGAAACACACAAACCCCTAGAATTCCTCTTTTTTTTTGGTATTATATATATTTTTTCAATTATTCCTAATACACGTGGTACAAGGCCACATGATAATCATGGTGGGTAGAAGTTGGCAACTGCTTTTACTGTTAATGCTCCACCTGTCTACATATGTGAAAAGTAGTTTGACTTTTGCACTTACAAATGTGCCAGAGCCCCGTTTGGTTACATACACTCGCTAGGGGTTGGACTTTTGCAAGAATCGAGAGCCATTGGAGCTTTTTTTTTCAAATTGGAAATAAAGTGCTAATGCGGGTTTCAACGGTTTCGACCATCCTTCCACCAATCCCCTTTAAATGGTCTTTACAACATACACCGGTGTTATTGAAAACCAGTTAACATTTTGCCTTTTTAAAACAAATTTTTAATTATATCGCAATTCATAATAAAGAAACACTTTCATCGCTCCTCAATGGTTTCCGATATATAACTAAGGTGCTCATCAAATGGTTGAATTACATTTTAATTTTACGCCCAAAAATGAAATTGTATTTGGATGATGGAACTCTGACAAGGTAAACTTTATTTGGGAAGCGGCAAGCTCTCATGTTTAGATACGCACTTGTAAAACCTCCCACAATGATTCGCTATACATTGTTGTAATTACATTGATCAGAGTTTCAAAATTAAAATTGTATAGAATCGCCTTATTATCCTGAGAAGAGTGACAGCAGGTCAATGAAAGGTCGGGAGTTAAATAAACCATTTGTGATGTGGCTGTGTTTTTTGTATCTATATACTTCCAATCAATAAATGCTCTTCGGAACTATATGAATTTTTAAAGATTTTGACATCAATTTGAATGAGCCTCCACAAATAAACAATATTTATAATTTTAAGGTATTAGTATATAAATATTTAATTATATTGAGATTTCATTTCCAAATCTGTTTAAATTATCAGTACAAATAAATATACAATTGAACCTGTCTATAGCGCCCCCTCTTTGGACTCACCAAAATAGAGTGCTATAGAGAGGGGTGCTATAGACAGGTCACTTTTAATGTAAAATGTTTACATTTTAATGTTTAAAATCGGGTGCTATAGAGAGGGGGCTCTAAAGACAGGTTTAACTGCACAAAGCAATAACGCGCCATCTGAATATAGCAAATGAAAACATTTAGATATGAATGTTTGTTTTATACATATATACAGCTTTATACTGTTCCTACTGCGATGAAAAAATATTGGGAGGGCTTGGCTTATCAGCGTTGAACATTCCCAGCGGTTTCACCAATTTAATCTATCAGACTGCTTCATTAGATGCTCTAATACTTTATTGGATCATTCTTCTTATATACGCTAGAAGAGTGGAATCTCAGAAAAGTATTTAGGCAAACTATGGACATAAGGTTTTAGGACGGTAGAATTATATATAATATTTGCAACAACTGGCCTTGTCCTTATTGTTTGCGGAAGAGCATTGCACGATGCAAATATTATATGTAATTCTGCTGTCCTAAAAGCTTATGCCCAAAGTTTGCCTAAATACTTTTCTAAGATTCCATTCTTCAGTGTAGCCTATATAAGCAGAATGATCCAATTCAGTATTAGAACTTCAAAGAAGTGGTCTGGTAGATTAAATTTGCGAAACCGCTGGAAGGGTTCACCACTGATGAACCAAGCCATCCCAATATTTTTTTCATTGCAGTAAGGACAGCAAAAGTTGGATATATGTATATAAGAAACATTCGCGTCTAAATATTTTCATTTTATACAAATAAAATCAACTTCCATTCCAAAATCAACAAATGTCATAATTAAATAACCTTCTGAAACCCAAATGAGTTCTTCCAGAATGTTTCCCAACTTCCGTCCTCAGACGTTGCCCCAACACCACCAAATCAATTCCGCCTAACGCCGGAAATTGGTGCGTGAGTTTACTCCAAAAACATCGAATCTTTTAGTCGCACGCGAAACTTACGTTTGTCTGTCGCCACCAAACTGCACAATTTTAAAGTTTCAGGTTTATCACGGGGCAATGATAGATAAATATAGAGTTGGACAGTCACCTGTCGAAATGAATATTTTTTGACAATTTTCTCTATATATATAGTGATATATACATTCCCACACGAAACAAACAAAAAAAAAACAATCTTCAACATATTTAACAAAGTTTGAAATGTATATTCACTTTCTGTGTTCAGAGATAACACAACCACATCAACCAATGATTTATTTAACTCCCGACATTTCGGTGATCTGCTTTCACTCTCCACAAAGGAATGATTATTTTGAATCCTAGTTCAGTAAAGTTTCATTTTATCGACTTAAAAGTTTTATTTTCCAATTGCATAGTTCTGTTTTTAAAATCTTGACGTCCCGTTTTGTGTTTTTAACGTCGATTGCGTATTCTTTAGAGTTTTTTTCCCGGATATACAACCCTATATATGCAAATATGGACAAACATTTCAAACAAAGTTTATGAATATATATATTTAATATTTTCCAATCCTTTAATTTAGAAAAGTCTATTTTATTTTCAAGATCGTATTTATTTCTATATATATATATATATATTGGCGCTGAGTTTGTCTATTAATAAATGTAATGCCTTGATAAAGGTTTGGCGTTCAGCCAACCGAAATATTGGCAAATAAATATTTTATTCAATACAATATATGCGTTTTTATTAGCTAATGATTCAAATATGGATTGCTCTATTTTCAAATCAAACATATATACTTATATATAATTTATGATTTACATCTATTTTAGTAAATCGTGTAAGTATATAAGTAGAGCTCGAATTCAAAATAACCATTCCACTGAAGAGAGTGGCAGCAAGTCACTGAAACGTCATCATTCGTTGATGTGGCTGTTTTTTTCTGATTCAATCCTAACCAGAGTAAATGATCATCGGCACTTTCTGTGTATTACAATTAGAGAGTTCTTCTCAAAATCTTCCGAATTTAGAATGTCTACGATACAACATTTTGAATACCATCGTATAAGATTAATTAAATTCTCGTGGGAGTTCCTAAGCGATTTTTGAAAGGTAAATATTTGGCCTGATTATTAATTGAGTAATGTTTTGAATTTTAATGAAGACGTGGATAATTGCATCGTCTGCTGTTAGAACGGACAATTAGAGGGACCTATTCTGTAGACTTTATGGGAAGACCTAAATTTTATGGCGGACCAATATGTAAATAAGTTAATTTACATTTGTTATATATATATATAAATACATTATACTCCCACAATAAAAAGCAGTTCCGAGGATGAGTTTCATATACAGTAGAACCTCCTTTTAGAGGACACCCCGCTAGCAGACACCTCTCTACAAAGGACAGTTTCCATTCGTAAAATTACCATTTTTGCTTTATAGAAACTCTCCGCTACAAGGACACTTCTCCCTAATGGACACTTTGGCTCTGCAATTAGGTGTTGTCCTTTACAGGGAGGTTCGACTGTATTATCAAATATTTTTACAAACTTTCGGGTACTGTGAACCCTTCTACAGGAGTATATAAACGAAATGAATCTAAATTTTTCAGCTATTATTTATATATTATAAATGAGAAGATAATCTATATAGATATAAATGATAGTTAACAAATATAGATTCATTTCGTTTATATTCACCTGTAGAAGGATTTACAGTACCGGAAAGCTTGAGAGAATATTTAATAAAATAAGTAACGCATTCTTGGATCCTGCGTTTTATTGTGATTCAAATATCAGAGGATTCTTACGATACAATAAACTCTGAATTCCATTACTCGATATAACTTTGATTATGATTATAGAGTTCTAAATCATTAATTTCTCAATCAAACTTTACTCATTTTAAAATTGAGTTTATATATGGAAATATAAATCAAATATGCAATTGAAAATAGTTCATGTAAAGAGAATAATGTTCTAAGTTTTATTTTTACAGTAAAACCTAACATACATTTTTCTCTTTATATCAGCCGTTTTTTTTAGTTGCATACTTGAATATTCCCATATATAAACTTACATTTTAAAAAGACTAAATTTTATAATTGAGAAATAAATCACGTGAAACTCTATGAACATATTCGAAGATAAATCGAGAAATTTAATTTAGAGTATTAAATATTTTGTACAATAAAATATAAAAGAATGGACACCAAACTTAATCACAGACCTTTTTGAAGGTGGATAGTAAATATGTTTATTGACAATATGTAAAGTAAGTTGAAAGAATGAGAGGGGAAAAATTGACGATACGAATGCTTTAAGAAATATAAACTATTTTTGAAGCGTTTGATTATTTTTGAATTAAAATAATTTTCTATTACCCTTACTACAATGATAAAAATAATAAGAGGGCCTGGCTATCAGTTATGAACTCTCTCAGCAGTTTCGCCAACTTAATCTACCATACCGCTGTTTTATTTTTTTAATCTGAAATTGAAGCTGGACCTTAGGAAAGGGATCTTAAAAAATTATGGACATAAGCTTTGTGAGGACAGTAGAAACACATATATTTATAAATATTAAATATGCTTCGAACATTGCTCTTTCGCAAATTTCAAGTAAATATTTATATAATTATAGAAATTAATAAATTTCACTCATACAGATTTATTTTTGCTTGCGACTTCATACAGCCTAGTAAATATTTTTTCAAATCGACAGCATCTGTGTTGTGCCATCAGCAACAGGAATGGATATCATCAAATTCCTTTCATTTAATGATGAAATTAAAAACAATACCCTTAAATACAAGATTAAAAGACTAGTTTTTCCAAATGAATTGAAACATTAAATTTATTTATGATATTCTCACTACTACTCAAGTCTATCGTTGGGACAATTTAATTAAGGTGAGAGGCCACGCGGTCTAATGGCGCCATTTAAATGGAGCAGAAGACATCATCCATCTCTATCCACACGGGACGTTCTCCATTACTCCCTTTGTCTTCTGCAGTTCTCACTCTGGTGATGGGGCCTGATGAATTGTCTGCTGTTGATTCCTTCTTTCTATCAACCTACACAAAGCCCCAATTCCAACTATCCATTACTTTTTATCTTCTTGTAATCACATAATTATATTTTTAGATTAATCATTCCTACCATCTTTCTGGTAATTTCCTTTTGATACGAGCTAGCTTTTTAAAAATAATTCTACATCTAACTTATTACCTGTTAGCTATCTAAGGATTTCATCATCTTTAACCTGTTGGATCTATATAATGAAACGGTTTATTTTTCTATATCAAGTATTCGCCAGAAAAGCCTAAATTTCTTCATCCAGTTGTTGTAAGCTGTTTAGAAATGTTGAGAAGTCACTTTCAAAACCCCATTTTAACTGTGGCTCTTAATAGCGTTATTTGTTTTCCTACAGCTGTGCTGAACTATCCAGAAAAATATATAACTCAATTTACACCCAACTGAATTGAAATTCTTTTTGTGGTTTAACATTTCTTAATTTAATTTTCCGCTATACCCTATCTAAACAATATGCTTTTGATCATCTCGATGG
The DNA here is from genome assembly GCA_030710605.1 of Cordylochernes scorpioides. NCBI lineage: Eukaryota > Metazoa > Arthropoda > Arachnida > Pseudoscorpiones > Chernetidae > Cordylochernes > Cordylochernes scorpioides. The sequence continues at coordinate 91,316,665 of CP092868.1, forward strand.
AAAGGGGGGCAAAAATCAGCCTCACCTCCTCGTGGTGTCCTCTCGAAACTCTGGGCAAATTCCCAGCAGGCTAACCAGGCTCTGGTAGGATCAATGGACAGATGAGTGGATGAGAAAACTTTTCCAACGACCATATGTGTGGAAGAATCTCGGAGGAGGAAACCTCTATAAAAAACCTGGGCTCAGCTGGCCCCAGCTGACAATACATAGTAAGGGCCCCTACCTAGGGTTACAGGTCACATGCAGCGTTTGCCCTAACATAGGCAGCTGCAAAGACGTCTGTCTCCATGTGAGGAGCAGCCTCAAATTAGGGACAAAGTCATACTGCTACTGAAAGTGCCCCAACTCTTCGAGACCAACAGCACTCCACACCCCATCATGCAGATCACCAGCGGTGGAAATGAACTAGATTGATATCATGTCGAGATACTGCTTGTTTAAATTCGATAAAGAACCGAATGGTGTGCAACAAGGGTGTGGGACTCTAGCTAAAAGAGGAGCGGCTACAATTCCCTAACATCCTATAGGAGGAATGATGACATCAACCAATTCTTTTAAAAAATGTTTTAAATGTAAGTCTCTTTTTATTTATATGTATTTAACTCTCTTTTTTTCCATTTACACTTGGTCTATATAAATTTCATGAATTCTGTCGATTAACAGATGTAAATTTGTAAATATTTAATTCTAAGTTCTAATTTGTTTGTTGATTTGTTTGTTTCCTCTGTAATATGCAAAAATATTTTATTATCGCGCCTAGTTGATTAGTAAATAATAAACAAGGAGTTATATATATCTTTTTGGCAAATGAGAATAAAAGTTTCTCATGAATATATCGGTCTAAAGTAGTTAACAATGACCCACCAACTAAAACATATTACATTTGAGTTTAGCGTATTTCTAATCTCCTCTAGTATGATTTTATCCTAACCTTCCTTATACTTAAGAAGCTCACCAATCAAAGCCACATAGTGCACAAGCTGGTTGGCACATTCTGTATGGTCTTGATTTTTCCAATCTTCTCAGAGACAGTGTGTTGGTTTATTAATTATGCATTAATTTAATTACACACACAAAATATAAAATATCATAATATAATATATTATCCAATAAACTGAGATATTTCAAATTAGAATCCATGCTAAATGGGAAAACAAATTTCTAAATTCATAGGAATATTGTGACTAAAATAATGGGTTATTTTTTGTGCTATTGATTAAAATAAAATAGGCATAAAGACTCTCTCTGCGGTAATCAATATGGTTGAAGTTTTTATGCAGGCTCTTTAATTTATAAAAATGTCTTCTGAAAGCAAGCACATTGATTACTTTTAATTTATTTTAAACAAATAACATTTTCTTTTAAACGCTTTGGTTAAATTTATTGGAAAGCTTATTTTTAGAAAATTGTTTTAATCAATAATTGGTTTTTTAACTTTACTAAGCCCTAATAATGCGGAGGTATTGGTTTTTCGCGTCCGTGGAAGGCTCCTGACAAAGCCACCTCCACTCTATCAAACACTAATTATACACGTGTTGATTAAAGCGGGTGTTAATTGTCTATTATACCACGACGTTAATAAACACTCTATAATTATCATAATATATACAGTTATCAGCGTCATGTATTCTTTCTTAATTCTGTCACCGTTTGCTTTTGGTTCAGTGGTAGAATGCTCGCCTGCCACGCGGGCTTCCCGGGTGCGATTCCCGGCCGATGCATTTTTTTTTTACAATTTTTAAAACTCATTTATATATCATGCAAGAATGACATACACGGCGCCAATTCATATTTATAACGAATAGTATTTGAATAAAAGCATTTAATCGGGTAAACCCCGGGCGTTGTCCGGGTCATTCGGCTAGTATATTATATATGCCATCTATTTTCAAATTAAATACACTTTGATATATAAAGAAATAACGCGTCATCTATATACAGCAAATAGAAACCTTTAGACACGAATGTTTCTTTCATATATCAATCAAACTTTTACTGTCCTTACCGCGATGAAATAATATTGCAGCATAGTATTTATTATTTTATTAACAGAATATAATTTTATATGTTTATATTTATCTACTCTGCAAACTTACCTCATTGCTTATCTTTTGCTTATCAACATAGTTTTTATTGCCTTAAATAAATTGCTGTGTCATCCTAAGTTTGTCTTTCTTTTCCACGTGGCAATATATTGGGAGGGCTTGGTTCATCAACTTTGAACCCTCCCAGCTTTTTCGCCAATTTAATCTACCAAACCACTTATTTAGAACTCTAATACTGTTTCGGATCATTCTGCTTATATATGATACACTGAAAGGTGGAATTCCAGAAATGTGGTATTTAAGCTAACTATGGACATATGTTTTTAGGACAGTAGAATTACATATGAATATTTGCATTGAGCAATGCTCTTTCGCAAACAATAAGAACAAGGCCAGTAAGACATAAATAATTATGAGGTGATATTGTGCCATCTTTAAATAAGTAATGGAATATTTATATATTACAGTAAATCCTAACAAGAACCAATCATCTGTTAGGATGCCACCTCTCTGAGCGACCATCCCTGCTAAGTTTAAAATTGTTTGATCACTCAATCCAACCTCCGATAAGCATCCAGTAGAGAGGAAGGAAGAATTTGCATTCTTCTTTGGGCAGTTTATAGTTGATGGTTGTTCTTAATAAAAATAGATATCGCTTTTTTATCGCCCTTTTATTTTCTTTAAAATGTCATGATTTTTGCCAGTGAATCTATATAAATGTAATGTGATTTTTCTATATTTCCAGTATATCTGTATAAATGTATCGGGATTATTTATAGTGTATATATGCAAACTCTATACCAACTGAATGACACCAATGAACGTCAACGTCTCCACCCGGTAGTTTTTTATGACAGCGAAATTCTCAACAGACAAAGATGCTCTACTTCAACTATCTCTATATGAGAATTCGAAACTATTATAAATGCAAATGATTCTTTTAAAAATTAAACAAATTCCTACTGACCTTACTGTAATTAAAATTTATGGGAGGGCATTTCATTGCAGTAAGGGCAGTAGAAAATTGTTCACTTTTCAAAATGAATCATACGCGTCTATAATAGTTTCGAATTATCATAACAAATGTAACGCTAATGTATCATAGTATAATTGTTCTGATAAAATACATCTATATATTAACGGATATGTTCCGTTGTTGACCGGGCTTTGGAGCAAATGTCATTTACGTGATGTGTTTGGAATCAAATATTCATCAAACTGAGTTATTAACGGATGGCTAACACGTCCTTTAGGTCAGTCGGGATGTTACTTGATTGGTTCCTCCAGCCAGGTAGAGCCAGCGCAGGGTTCCGAATATAATAGAAGAAACCTATATTGGATATGTGATATTTCTAAAAAAAGCGAAATATGAAATTATCAAATTGAATTTATATATTAATGGCCATCTATCGATAAAATATGTAACAAATAAATTCACTGGCAATGTGTGTCCTTTTTTAATTGCATCAAATATTATCTCTACAGACTTCCCTGCAATGATACATTTATAGAATGAGAGGGCTTGACTCATCAGTGGTGAACTCTCTCAGCGGTTTCACCAAATTAATCTACAAGCCGCTCTAGAGATTAATTTGGCGAAACCGCTGAGAGGGTTCACCACTGATGAGTAAAGCCCTCTCATTTAATAACTTTCATCATTGCAGTAAACTCTGTAGCGATATTTAATGCTATTCTAAAAATATGGAATTATGTTATGAAAATTTATGTAATATGCATTTAAATGGAGTCTTACCATTTATTTTCATCAAAACATTCTTTAATCTCTCGCGACCAACATTAGCAACTATATTTTTGTTTTGTTGACGAATGTTTTTCTTGAATAAGAAATGGTTTCTCTTTTTTTAGCAATATATTTTTAGGTTCACATAGCGTTCATTTGATTAATTACTATAAAAACCAACTTTTGTACTTACAGACTAATGCATGTAAGATGAGACTATACCTATAAAAACCTCAATAACGATACTGGGGGGAAGGCTAAAAAATGTGCCTACCATAAAAGTGACCTATATCAACGAAAATCTGGATCTATGATATGGTCGGCACCAAATGTATAATATGTTCCTTATATAAAAGAGGTCAATCGGAACCACCAAGTTCTTCCTGCGGAGAAACTGAACAAACTACTCTTCACCTTATCTATGACTGTCCGAACTTTACAGAAGTGAGGCATCGATTGTTCTCTGATCTAAATGATTTAACTCTCTTAGATCAGCCACTTTGTCTATATAAATTTTATGAACTCTGTCGATTAATATATGTAAATTTGTAATTATTTGTTTGTTGCTTTGTTTTATTTCCTCTGTAATAGGCGCAAATATATCAATATCGCGCCTTGTTGATTAATAACTTAAAAAAGGTATAATCTGTTCTCTACGTTAAGAGCGACCTCATCTGAACATAGACAGGGCTTCCACAGTATGTCTTAGATATTCTAAATTAAAACCCAAGTTTTACATTAATCTTATTTTTGTGTATAACGATAAGAAAGTGGAAATTCTATATAAAATAGTTTAAAACTATGTATAAATTCCACAAAAAAAAAAAAATAGATTCGAAAAGTTATGAAATGACATTTATTCAACTTTCTTTATATAGTGTCATCTTAATTATACACAAATAACTATATATTGGCTAATATTTAATTAATTAAATGAAATATCAAAGAGATATAAAAAATAATGTTTATATATCTAAACTGTCAGTTTTATATAATTGAAATACTTCCCGGACACAAGCTATCGAGCGGGAAAAAAAAATTTAAAATGCATAAGGAAAATGGGGGAAGAGAAAATATTCTATCGATTTTTCCTATTGAAAAAATCTTTTGATACGTTGAAAATGGTTATTCTCTAAAAGGCTTCCCTGTTGACCGCGTAGGAATATATCGATATTCCTAAATTCCGATAGAGCAAGCGAGCGTGTGTGTATTATATCTTACCATATATATATCTTTATATTATCCTAGCGTATAAAGAAATAGAAGTTAATACAAAGTCAATACACAAATACTTAAAGAATGATCGTAAAGATTGAGGCTGCCTGGCTGGCATTCATAGTTCTTATAATTAAAGACACTTACTTCGGCCAATAAATATTTTTATTATCTCGAAGTTTCGACAAAAATCTTTAGTTCTCGTCAGATGCAAAGGAAAATATTGCATTTGGCAGGAGTTAAAAATATTCAGTTTATCGAGACTGTCTACGGTATTAACAGATAAATTGGACAGCGCATTGCCTAATACTTCATTTTTTATTAACTCCTGACGAGGCCAAAGAATTTTGTTGAAAGGTCGAGATAATAAAAAGATTTAATACCAAAGTATCTTTAATTTTAAGAATTAAAGAATGATATCAATTTTGTAGTCTGATATTACAATTCATAATGGAATAATGGTATTTTATTTAAAAATCTATTTGAAATCACGTAAGGAAAGAGTACGCGTTGCTAAAGAAAAACTCTTGGAATATGATATACACTTTATTATTTATTTCGACAAAATGAATAGTATTTGAAAGTACTCAGAGACATGAAGATTCGCCACTGATGAGTAAGACCATTCCAATATTTCAATCGCATTAAGGATAGTTAGATGTTTTCAATTTGGAGAAAGAATGCACAAATATAGCAGCTAAATAATTTATACTCTTAATGAAGACGTGCTTAAAACTAATAATTATTTAAACTTAGATTGTAACCGACCGCTTGTCGTTGGGCGTAAATTAAAATACGGCATGAACTGATGATTATGGTTAGAATTCTTCAACCTTCAGCGGTTGAAATTACGAGCATTGCCATATCCTAAACGCTTCATTCAACCGCAATGTCCATCGTGCGGGAGTCATCCGTCTATAGATCACCGTTATTTCGACTGTACTTCTTTCTGACGCCTATTTACAAAAAAAAAATGATATTCATATAGACAGAAATCAATTCAAACAATTCAAATCGAGACAGATTCGTCTTTAATAAAGAAGCAATTGATGTAATAAGGATTTTGATATTACTAAATACGTCATAAACAATCTATGTAAAAATGCTGATTTCAATAACCAAGATGTTACAGAAAAAGACTTAATTTTAGTGACTTAAATATAACTCTGTACACATTCTCTCTGGTATGCTTTATTATCAGTTTATGTAACTGATTATACAATGTGTAATGTTTAAATAAATAATGCATGTACATAAAAATATCAAAATCAATTTGTGCTTCATCCTCCTAACTTTAACTATGATTTGACATTCTTGTATAATATCAAATTCGTCCTATAGATTATATATACTAAGCGATAGCCCTCTCTGGAACCTTCTAATATACCTTTTTGTTCAATTCCACGTCACACATTTTTCCATATCAATTGGATCCATTCAGCACAGTTCGAAATGGTATAAGGACAAACATATAATACATCTTATGAGAATTCGAAGCTAATTTATACACGTATGATTATTTTTGAAAATTAAAGAAGATTCTAGTGCCCTTAATGCAATGAAGGATTAATGGGAGGGTCTGGCTTAAAGGTGATGAACCCCACAGGGGTTTGCCAGTTTAATCTACCATACCGCTGTTATATTGCATTTTTCAGTTTTCCTTTTATAGTGATACTGATGTTAGATTATTTGAATGGGTATTTTAAATGAACTATAGACATAAGCCTTGAGGACAGTAGAAATACATATAATTATAAATATATAAAATATGTTTCGAATTTTTAAAAGAATCATACGCGTTTCTAATAGTTTCGAATTCTCCTAACAGATGTCGCGTTAATGTATCATAATATAATACATATTATTTTGATAAATATTCCATAGAATATATTTCTTTGCAGATTTTATAAATGAATACCCTTTGCAGATACTCTTGGTATTTTCTAGAAGCTTTCAGACATTAGATTAGATTGAAACAAACAATATTCTTTTTATTCTACAAAAAATATTATGGAACAATCCAATCAAGAAAACAAAGGTTGAGATTTAGGTAACCATCCAATTGGGACCTCTTTTATTCCCTAATGTACCTATCAGTACAGAAGTCTCAAAAAGATTTGATGAAAATCGAATGTTCATTATTTAGACTCTAAATAAAAAAAATTAATATGAAAATAGGTTTTAAAAATGGTTTGTAACACTGATAGGACAATTCAAATGAATATCGCCTACACACAATTAGTGTATTTTCATCATACAGCCAAAATTTAAATGAAGCTTTATACACTTTGCAATATGAGAGATTTATTATTAAGCACCATTCTGAACATTTATAACTAATAGATTCGGTGGACGAGTGGTTAAAATCTGTGATTCCTGACAGCCATACATCGGGATCGAATCCCGCATTGTACACCTTTTTTCTGTTAAAACCTGTTCATATTTTTCATTTCAGTATTTCTACTGAATGTCGGAATAATGACTTCGTTCTCAGTGCAAATTATAAAATAAATCTATGAATAATATTTAAAATATTTCCTTTTTCGTCTCCCATAACTTGTCTTTACTTTCCACTTCCTGATTTTGGGCTGTCTATGCAACATGTAGCCACAATTCTAAATATGTATATCTAAGGCGGCATTTAACAGGTCCGCCGGAGTCCGAGAAACCAACGTTGAGAGGGTAATTATCAAATATTATCTTCAAGCTAATACACAGTGCGTTAAGGAACTCCATAATGTGATATTCATACTGTAGGCATTTTACAAAGGAAAGGTTTCCGTTGAAAGCTATTAGGATATACATTAAGGAGTTACGATGAACTTATTGAGTAAGATGCTTCTTTAGATTCAATAGGAGTACATTAGTCAGTTTCCTATTAATCCCATTCACTAATATAGGGGGTCTGTGGAAGGATGGTCTAAACCTTTGGATTCAGACCTCAACGACCTGGGTTTGAATCACGCATTGGGAACTTTTTCCAATTGAAAAATGGTCACAAAGGCCTCCGATTCTTGCAAAAGTACAACCCCACCGGCGAGTGCAAGTAACCAAACTGGGCTCTGGCACATTTGTGAGTGCAAAAGACGAACTGCTTCTCACATGTGTATACATCTGGTGCACTTACAGTAAAATCAGTCGTTAATTACCCACAATGATTATCATGGCCTGTACCACGTTTGTACTAGGGATAATGAAATAATTAATTCAAAATATACATCATGATGTCACATAGATATAGTCACGATGTCATATAGATTATAGTGAATTTCCAACTGTCTACCCATACCTGTAGTAGTGAGAGTTTTATATTCTACCTCTTATAAATCCATCTTTCTCTCAGGCTGATACACTATTAGGGAAATTGTTTTGTTATCTGCATTTTTCGAGTAGTCCTCAATGCAGCATCAATCCGCAATGAAACTGTATTGATAGCATCAAGAAATGGAAATAAGAATCTCTCAAGGATTCAAAAACAAACGCCTAAGACAACGATATTTTAGTGAGAAACGTTCAATTCGAATTTTCCCAACGGTTCTAACTGTAGGACTTAGGGGATAAAGAATAACACACACAAACACCTATACCACTAGGAAGTATAGTAAATCATTTTATTCCCGATCGAAAGTTGTGGCCCATAGTATCTATTACATCCCAAACACGACGCCAGCCATCTCTAGATTGAGCTCGATGTACAGAGATGGTTGGCGTCTCATTGTGTTTACTAGAAAGTAAAATGATGAAAATGAAAATAATCTCTAATTGCGCGCAATTTTTCTATATTTATTTTCATTATTAATTTTTCTTTCGACCATCTCATCTGAAATGAGGTCGATGATAAAGCCAACCTCGTCAAATTCAGAATTTGACCTTTATACAATAGGAACTGCTCTATGGTCATTCCAGGATGACAATCTTTAGATTTCATGATATCTACTAGTAATTAAATGAATGTTGATAAATAAGTATCTGGTAAATTGGTTAGCTATTATTTGTCAAGATAATTGTGTCGAAGAAATTGATCTATATATATATGGGACAACTTTATCTCCAAAAAAACGTGACAAACTCACAACATAAAAAAAGAATAAAATATCAGAACGCCTTCACACTAACAATTTCTATCTCATTATATTCCACTTGTTTCATTTTAAATCACAAAAAAAAACAACAACCTGTTGTTAATTTTCGATCGAAGAGTTGGAACATTCCCATATCAAATATATTTACTGGCTTATACACTTAGCACAATATTATAAAAGTAAGAAATAATTAAATACTAAATTTATATAGCTAAATACATTTTTTTTTTAATTTAAAGACCATTCTTTGTTCTTAATATCAAACATTCTTATTTTCTTCTTCATGATTTTTATTGATGTTCCTTTTTTCACAGACAATATACATTTGCAACCATATATAATCAATATATATCAAATATATACAACTTTTTTATAATTTAAAAATAAATATAAATAAGTTAACAAAACTATATGATAAAGAATATGCACCAGAATTATGTTCCATTTCTGTGGTACAAGGAAGTTTTCTTTTTGCGCCAGACGAGCCTAAGATATATGCGTTGAATAATATATATTCATACCTTAAGAAAGAAAATATTATTCTATATAATAACATATAATATTTGGATTTCGGAATATCATTTATTTAGTAATGACATATTTTTTAATTCGAAAAAAATAAATTTACTTGCAATGTGTTTCTTTTCAATAATATCATAAAACTAGCCGAGTGACCCGGGCAACGCCCCGGGTTTACCCGAAGGACCCGCAGGTGAGAAACTATAGAAGAAAAATTTTAACAAATCAGAAAATGAAATTGCAAACAACAGAACTACACTACTTTAAGGACATGAGAGCACATGCACTGTATCACCATACGTATACCATTTTCAAAGACCCTGCTTAGGATTAAAACTTCTCAGAAGCATAACAAAAGTACCAACCTAGAGGTTAACTGGTGTGGATGCATTCCTCTGGGAGTGAGACTATTGAGAAATTCAGTAGGGAGTTATTTTGCTTCTCCGCATTCTAACACTCCAACTGTTAACACTGTGGAAACACTGACTCATGTTTGGTAAGCAATTTCAGGGAAGAAACTATAGACATTGGATTAAATAAATTATTAATTAAATTGCATTAAATAAAAATTATTAGATTTAAATAAATATTATTAGAGTAAAAAAAAAAAAGAAAGAAATTAACAAATTAGAAAATAAAATTTCGAAAAATACAACTATATTGCAGATAAGATAAGAGGACCTTATTAAAAATACATAAACAAACTGTAATTCGACACTCGATAATTCGACACTTTCGATAATTCGACCATTTTAAAAATCAAATTTACAAGGTTGATTGTTGTTTAAATACAACTTTGCTTTTGCATGCATAAACACAGGCTCTTGTAGCAAGAACCCAAATATTATTTATAGTCATAGCAAAAGCAAACTTTAGTGAAAACTGATGCCTCTTCAGAATGAATGGAAGACTGAAATCTGAAGGAGCAGAATATATGGATCATTTATACTTTCACCAATGCCTTTAGGATCTTTGCGATGGAACGCGTATGGTGTTTCAGCGCATGTGCTCTCATGTCCTTGAAGCACATATACTGACAGTGCCCAAAGTTGAACACACTGTATAGTGTCTGAAATATCTTTGGCCCCTTCGGATACCAACCTTCGCTTCATTCTAGAGAGGCGTTAGTTTTCATGTCATATCTGTAATATAGTTTTGTTGTTTGCAATTTTTTTTTTTTTTTTCCTTTCAAATATGTATCCACTCTGAAATATAGTTTGTAAATTTTTATTCCAATTTATTTTCTTATATATATATGTATTTTTTTTTCATTTCCAAAATATTTATTTATACTTTCACCAATGCCTTTAGGATCTTTGCGATGGAACACGTATGGTGTTTCAGCGCATGTGCTCTCATGTCCTTGAAGCACATATACTGACAGTGCCCAAAGTTGAACACACTGTATAGTGTCTGAAATATCTTTGGCCCCTTCGGATACCAACCTTCGCTTCATTCTAGAGAGGCGTTAGTTTTCACTAAGGTTGGCTTTTGCTATGACTATAAATAAGGCTCAAGGCCAAACCTTGGCTACAAGAGCCTGTGTTTACGCACGGACAACTTTATATGTAGCTTTTTCAAGTGTGCGAACATTGGATAGCATACATGTAAAGATGACCCATATCTTCTGCTCCTTCAGATTTCAGTCTTCCATTCATTCTGAAGAGGCATCAGTTTTCACTAAAGTTGGGTTCTTGCTACAAGAGCCTGTGTTTATGCATGCAAAATCAAAGTTGTATTTAAACAACAATCAACCTTGTAAATTTGATTTTTAAAATGGTCGAATTATCGAAAGTGTCGAATTATCGAAAGTGTCGAATTATCGATAGTGTCGAATTACAGTTTGTTTATTTATTTTTTAATAAGGTCCTCTTATCTTATCTGCAATATAGTTGTATTTTTCGAAATTTTATTTTCTAATTTGTTAATTTTTTCTTTTTTTTTTCACTCGAATAATATTTATTTAAATCTAATATTTTTTATTTAATGCAATTTAATTAATAATTTATTTAATCCAATGTCTATAGTTTCTTCCCTGAAATTGCTTACCAAACATGAGTCAGTGTTTCCACAGTGTTAACAGTTGGAGTGTTAGAATGCGGAGAAGCAAAATAACTCCCTACTGAATTTCTCAATAGTCTTACTCCCAGAGGAATGCATCCACACCAGTTAACCTCTAGGTTGGTACTATTGTTATGCTTCTGAGAAGTTTTAATCCTAAGCAGGGTCTTTGAAAATGGTACACGTATGAAAAGCAGTTCGACTTTGCATGTACAAGTGTGCCAGAGCCCCGTTTGATTACTTGCGCTTGCTGGTGGGGTTGGACTTTTGCAAGAATCAGAAGCCATTGGAGCTTTTTTTTTATTTTTTCAGAAAAAAGTGCCCAATGCGGGAATCGAACCCGGGTCGTAGCGGTCGAAAACCAACGGCTTAGACCATCCTTCCACCAACCCCCAGTAAAATAAGTAAATAAAAAGAAGACCAAAAATAAGTGATAATAGTTTATTGAATAACAAATAAAAAAAAATCTTTCAGGTGAAAAATTATAGGCATTGGTAAAAAAGTAAACAAGAGAAATAGCCTAGCGGTCAGGGGAGTGAGTCTTCCACGGCCTTTCCGAGGCATGACAGAAGACGCTCAAAAAAAAAAAGGTAAAATAAGAACCAAGCAGAGGAAATCTATAAAACTGAAAGCCAGGACAGGCATAAAAAGAAAATTCCAAGCATGTGAGGAAACAATTGATGAAAAAAAAAAAGGATTCAAAAAAAAATACTGCAAAAAAGAAACCAGACACAAAAAGCAACAATTGAGTACACAAATACAGCATCAGCCTATTTATGAGATGAAAAAAAAAGACAGACACAAAAATGGAGCTAAATTCAAATGAAAAACTATAACAAATTAATAAGAGAAAATAAGACCTAATCCAAATAATTTAATAAAAAAAAAGCAACAATTGAGTACACAAATACAGCATCAGCCTATTTATGAGAAGAAAAAAAAAGACAGACACAAAAATGGAGCTAAATTCAAATGAAAAACTATAACAAATTAATAAAAGAAAATAAGACCTAATCCAAATAATTTAATTAAAAAAAAAGTCACACACTATTAAATTATTTGGATTAGGTCTTATTAATGAGAAAAAAAAGATGCCAAAAAAGATAACCAGTAACAAAAATTGTGCTAAATTCAAATGAAAAACTATAACAAACACTTATAAAAGATAGAATAAAAGTAATAATTCAATCTACAATTCGAAAAATAATATAACCTGGTGAGTTCCCAGAAAAGGTTAACTTTGGTAGGCGGCGCTGTACGTTGACACCGCCGTACCTTCGAGCCGAACCAACGGCTTAGACCATCCTTCCACCAACCCCCAGTAAAATAAGTAAATAAAAAGAAGACCAAAAATAAGTGATAATAGTTTATTGAATAACAAATAAAAAAAAATCTTTCAGGTGAAAAATTATAGGCATTGGTAAAAAAGTAAACAAGAGAAATAGCCTAGCGGTCAGGGGAGTGAGTCTTCCACGGCCTTTCCGAGGCATGACAGAAGACGCTCAAAAAAAAAAAGGTAAAATAAGAACCAAGCAGAGGAAATCTATAAAACTGAAAGCCAGGACAGGCATAAAAAGAAAATTCCAAGCATGTGAGGAAACAATTGATGAAAAAAAAAAGGATTAAAAAAAATACTGCAAAAAAGAAACCAGACACAAAAAGCAACAATTGAGTACACAAATACAGCATCAGCCTATTTATGAGATGAAAAAAAAAGACAGACACAAAAATGGAGCTAAATTCAAATGAAAAACTATAACAAATTAATAAAAGAAAATAAGACCTAATCCAAATAATTTAATAAAAAAAAAAGCAACAATTGAGTACACAAATACAGCATCAGCCTATTTATGAGAAGAAAAAAAAAAGACAGACACAAAAATGGAGCTAAATTCAAATGAAAAACTATAACAAATTAATAAAAGAAAATAAGACCTAATCCAAATAATTTAATTTAAAAAAAAGTCACACACTATTAAATTATTTGGATTAGGTCTTATTAATGAGAAAAAAAAGATGCCAAAAAAGATACAAAAATTGTGCTAAATTCAAATGAAAAACTATAACAAACACTTATAAAAGATAGAATAAAAGTAATAATTCAATCTACAATTCGAAAAATAATATAACCTGGTGAGTTCCCAGAAAAGGTGAACTTTGGTAGGCGGCGCTGTACGTTGACACCGCCGTACCTTCGAGCCGAACCAACGGCTTAGACCATCCTTCCACCAACCCCCAGTAAAATAAGTAAATAAAAAGAAGACCAAAAATAAGTGATAATAGTTTATTGAATAACAAATAAAAAAAAATCTTTCAGGTGAAAAATTATAGGCATTGGTAAAAAAGTAAACAAGAGAAATAGCCTAGCGGTCAGGGGAGTGAGTCTTCCACGGCCTTTCCGAGGCATGACAGAAGACGCTCAAAAAAAAAAAGGTAAAATAAGAACCAAGCAGAGGAAATCTATAAAACTGAAAGCCAGGACAGGCATAAAAAGAAAATTCCAAGCATGTGAGGAAACAATTGATGAAAAAAAAAAAGGATTCAAAAAAAATACTGCAAAAAAGAAACCAGACACAAAAAGCAACAATTGAGTACACAAATACAGCATCAGCCTATTTATGAGATGAAAAAAAAAAGACAGACACAAAAATGGAGCAAATTCAAATGAAAAACTATAACAAATTAATAAAAGAAAATAAGACCTAATCCAAATAATTTAATAAAAAAAAAAGCAACAATTGAGTACACAAATACAGCATCAGCCTATTTATGAGAAGAAAAAATAAGAAGACACAAAAATGGAGCTAAATTCAAATGAAAAACTATAACAAATTAATAAAAGAAAATAAGACCTAATCCAAATAATTTAATTTTAAAAAAAGTCACACACTATTAAATTATTTGGATTAGGTCTTATTAATGAGAAAAAAAAGATGCCAAAAAAGATAACCAGATACAAAAATTGTGCTAAATTCAAATGAAAAACTATAACAAACACTTATAAAAGATAGAATAAAAGTAATAATTCAATCTACAATTCGAAAAATAATATAACCTGGTGAGTTCCCTGAAAAGGGTAACTTTGGTAGGCGGCGCTGTACGTTGACACCGCCGTACCTTCGAGCCGTTTTACACGAGTTAAAGCGAAGATTTTGGACATAGTGATTTTTACATTTCGATCTTTTATATTAATATATTTTTACTATTGCGAATTATTTTTCTAAAAACGAACATTATTTTTTTTTAATTATCTGAAACTAACCTAATTCAACTTATCTAAAACTAACCTTATTTAGCGATTAAACTAACATAATTAAACCTATTTGAATCTAACCTCATATACACTTTTACACTACCTTTTCATTTCAAAATTAAATTAAAATAAGTTTATATTAAATAATAACATTTTTAAAAATCGACTTTCTGGTTCACACTTTTGTATCTAATCAATTATGTATTTCTTTATTTCTCTCTATAAAAGTTACGCAATTGTAAACAAAAGAATTGATGATGATAAATGCAAAAAATCTACGATTGTAAAATAGATTAAATTAAAAAATAAAAATAACTGTTAACATTAGGAAAATAAAAACAGGCCTATGACACGAAGAAAAAAATAACGAAAATTTTGGTATATAGATTGTTATGTGTAGTTCAGAATCTTCGGAGGAGATAGCTCAGGACTTTACAATGGAAAACTCTGTTACGGTATTATCTATATAGATATTATATCTACAGACCTTACTGCAATAATATTTATATTAATAACATTGCAGTGAAGTCTGTAGAGATAATATTTGTTGATATTATTGGAAAGAAACACATTGTCAGTAAATCTTCTCGTTACAAATTTCATCGATATATGACAATTGATTTATAAACTCAATTTACTAACATATATGTATATTGAAATATAAAAATAAAAGTCGAAAACTTTAGGTAAAGGATGAACATATTTAGCTCAACTTGTTTTCAAATTAGACATTCTAGAGTAATAATTTTGAAGTGCTCTATTTCAATTTAAAATAATTTTAACGCCTTAATAGTCTGGCATGTTGTTGCTAGAAGTTAATGCGATATTCAAATTGAATATTTAGAACTGAGAGTTACTTGAGAGAAAACCAAGTCCTGGATTCTTCACCAAAATAATGCAACAGCCCATTCTGCTTTGTCTTTAAAGGTGTTTCTCGCCAAACACGGTATCACGGTGTTAGAGCATCCAGCGTACTCGCCCGACCTTTCCCCCTGTGACTTTTTTCATTTCCCAAGGTCAAATTGGCGTTGAAGGGGACATTATTTGAAAGTGTGGAAGCGGTTAGAGCAAAAACGACTGATGTTCTCAACCAGCTGACACACTTCCAGCACTGCTTCCAAAAATGGAAAAGTCGTATGGAGCGGTGTAGGGATCACCAAGGACATTGAAGTCTGTTGTAATTGGTGACGATAGTAATGACATGAGTCCAGTTATTTAATAGCCACACCTCGTATAAAAGATGAGAGATATTAGGTAATATATGACATTACGCTGAAACGTACGATGTGTGCATATGCTTTTATATATTGAACAAAGAAAAATATAGATGCTAATTATGAAAAATGAAAATGCAACTATTTATCATGCAACTGAAAGTTGCTAATGGCTTTTGCCATCTATCGGAATAAATATCAACTATTTTCGTTGATTTTTAATTATTCCAGAATTGGCCAAATACACATTATTGATTAATCAAGAAAAGCTTTCCACGAATTAATCAAGAATGGGTATTTGGCCAATTCTGGAATAATTAAAAATCAACGAGAATAGTTGATATTTATTCTGATAGATGGCGCAAGCCATCAACAACTTTCAGTTGCATGATAAGGAGATGTCATCTTATTTTTCCTAATTTATGAACTTTATACCAATACAATAAAACATTTGTACTATTTCTTTCACATAGATGTTAATGCACAAATACAAAACCTTTGGCCGAGTGTATTCAGAATCGATCGCAGAGAACCTCTGCTGACAACAAGGAAAGAAAGATCAGAAAGCAGCTTATTGGATCAGAGGTTGGTGTTTGATCCAATTGGATCACGGTATTACAGCCCGACTACACGTCTCTCAGGTACTTGTGGAGGTTAATATTCCCAGGAGATGTAGGCTAATTCCTCAGACGGACGACTTAATATAGTAATTTGAGAATCATATTGCATATTTTGTACATATAGCTATATGCAAATATTTGTTGCAACTATTCATTCACATTTTTTCGCGTTATCAAGCGATTCAGGCTTTAACTACCCGTTTCATGATTTTTCAGGATGCCTGAATGAGTTGTTTTTGGTTGTACCACGATGACGAGGGCCAACAGCCCGAAACGCGTACGTTGTTAGCTTTTCTTGATTAATCAAGAATGGGTATTCAGTCAATTCTGTAATAATTGAAAGTCAATGAATAGTTGATATTTATTTCGATAGATGGCGCAAGCGATCAGAAATTTTTAGTTGCATGATAAGGAGATGCCTTTTTTTCTCAATTTTTTCAATTTATCTCAGCACAAAATATCACATCTGTACTATTTTTTTTCCATATACCTATAGTTAGAATTTAATTTTATTTTCTTTACATCAATTTAGTATTTAGTAATTTCCAGGCTTATAGAGAAAATATACTAAGATGGCCAATCGTATTGTTACGACGCTTCTCAGCCGTCGATGTTTGCGTTTAAGGTTTCTAAGAGAACAATTAGGATTCTTTGTGGATACAGCTTAGTATGGTATATTTATTATAAGAGCTTTAAAGAGTAGATTAGTAACTATATACAGTAGATGCCTTCATTGTCCGCCACCAGAGGGATCCTCCTCGTCACCGTCTTCCCGGTCAGTCCATACGGCCACACGCCCGGAGCCCACTTCCTGTAGCCAACTTGCCACGTCTTTCTCACCGCCGTTATCTATGCGACTGTCCTCCACCCACATTGGAATGCCGTCCTGGCGCCTGTCTCCCCACACACACGTTGGCCATCCTCCCGCCTCTCGGATATCTTGTCATACAGTGAGGAGAGAATTACCCATATTACAGTATGTTTCCAAAAAAAAAACTTTTAAATTATTGTAGAAATAGTCTATTCGACCTTTGATGGACACACCTCAACAAAGACTTGTAGTTTCTAGAGATTCTCTCTGTGAAGTAGCATTATTGGTTTAAAGGGACATTTCTAATATTGATCAGCAATCAACCTCAGATTTATTGATGGGAAATTTTCCGGGAGGAAATTGATCTAAAAAAAAAAGCATAGGGCTTCTCTCCCGTCAATTTAAACGCCAAACTAGCGGCCTCGGGTCGGTGACAAAGAACGGGGGCTTTTAATTCGAAACCGAAATTTAGGAAAATATTGCAACAAAGTATTTATTATTTCATTAGCAGAGTATTATTTTTTAGGTTTATATTTTGTTATACTCTGTACACTTACCTCTTTTGATTATTTTTGGTTTATCATTCATAGTTTGTTCTTGCCTTATATAAATTGCTGGGTCATCCTGAAGTTTGTCTTCTCTAATTTCTCACGTGGCAATATATACAGCCGCACATGTGCACAAATATCTTCAGCAAGGAATAGAATTGTGACAATATTTGTATAACTATTGTTTTAATAGGTGATATGATACTATTTACACAAACAACACATTTATAAAAATATTTTTATATAATGATTATATATAAATATAGAGTTGAGTAAAAATGTATTTTTATTTATATATTTGATCTTCTATGTATCATTTATAATATGATGCATTAGTGCGCCATCTGTTATGAATAGTTTCGAACCTTTTATAATAATATAAAATCATCTTTATCAATCATTCTTGTTTTCGGCCGGGTTCTGTTAAATGTGAAAGTGTTTATGTTAGTTTTTTTGTGGACATCAGTGCTTCGGCGATATCCTTCTGTTCTAGTATTGCGAGAGTGGTATCTGGTTGATGGAAAACAGAATTGGTATTATGTTTGGGACGATGTGTCTAGTATAAACCTAAATATAACGCAACAAAAAATAAGACCAAATCCAAGTAATTTCTCACAATTAGTTTCTTTTTATTTCAAAACGCTAGCTTTCAAGCGATAATCGCTCTTCAACGCTAGCGTTGTGAAATTAAAAGAAACCCATTGTGAGAAAATATTTTGTAATTTTAGAACGTTTTTCACAATTACATCATTAATAGAAATCCAAGTAAATTAATAGTGTGTGAAGTTTCTGTAACAACGCTGTTAACCAAACGTTACACACTATTAATTCATTCGGAATAGGTTTTTTTTTTTTCTTGTAACAATAATCTATAATCTAAATTGTGCTTTATCATTAAATATAACGCAATTATTTCTCAAATTGATAAATATACTTAAAATATAGGTTTGTATCTCATCGCCAATACTCAATCGATAATTAGGCCCTAGCAAGCCAATTGCCCCAGATTAAAGGAAGAGTTGAGGTAAGTTTTATTGAAATCCTTCCAGCAGCTAGATCGAATTCACTCAATCAATTTTATCGGATTTTGAATCAATTAACATTCTTCTACATCGCCTGCCTCCATATTTTAATACAGTTTTAAAAAGTGCCATCGATTTTTTTAAATTGTTGGTTTTTAAAACGATCGGAATATGGCGAACTTTTCACCGGGATTCATTCTCTTCCTTATCTGATAGCAATATGCCGAGTGTTCAGTGTGGGATTAGAGAGTTTTACAAACAGCTATTAAATATAGAAACTATTCAAACAAAAGATAGTACTCAATATAATTCTATCTACGGAATTAAGAAAAATAAAGTATTTTTGTTTATCCCTAGTACGTAGTACAGGCCATGATAATCATGGTGGGTAGAAATAGGCGACTGTTTTTTTACTGTAAGTACACCACATGTCCACACTTGTTAAAGGAGTTCGACGTTGCACTTACAAATGTGTCAGAGCCCCGTTTTGTTACTTGCACTCGCTGGTGGGGTTAAACTTTTGCAAGAGTCGGGGGCCATTGGAAAATATTTTTAATCAGAAAAAAAGTGTCCAATGTGGAAATCGAACCCGGGTCATAGTAGGCGAAAACCAACGATTTAGACCATCCTTCCACCGACTCCCGTAAAGTTTTTAAATATACAGTAGTCTACTGTGACATACATCATGGGAATATGGCCAAACTCGAACTCTACTGTAGGCGGCCTCTCAGCTGCCAAACCGTTTCGATTGAAAGATTCCTTCTGACTTGGTCCAATTTGAAACAATTTGAAAAAAAATCACAAATGTGAAATTGTACTGGGATGAGTTGCACAAATAAAGAAAAGGCATCTCCTTATCGTGCAACTGAAAGTCACAATAAATATCAACTATTCGTTGATTTTTAATTATTCCAGAATTGTGGCCAAATACCCATTCTTGATTGATCAAGAAAAGATAACCATGTACGCTTTTCGGGCTGTTGACACTCGTCAGCGTGTGGTGCAAGCTGTATCTTACCGACCACAAAAAAAAAAATCATTCAGGCATCCTGAAAAATCATGAACAGGTGGGTAAAGCTAGAAGTTCATGAGGACGCGAAACAGTGTGAATAAATAGTACAAATTTGAAATTATACTAGGATAAGGTGGAATAATTAAGAAAAAAAGAGCAGCTCTTTATCGTGCAACTGAAAGTTGCTGATGGCTCACGCCATCTGTCCGAATAAATATCAACAACTCATTGATTTTTAATTATTCCAGAATTGGACAAATTTCCATGAAATAGCTTGCCATAAAAGACCAACACCAGGCGAAATTGGTTTCAGAAATATTTTAATCCATGTTATCTCATGAGTATATAATTATGTATATATTGGCTTTCGTTTGAAACATGAATTTAATACAAATAAGTAAGTGTTTTCGAATCTTAGACCTAAAGAATATTTTATTCAGAAGATAGGCCTTGACTTATCCATATTATAGCGTCTTTTTAATACAGCATCCTTCATTTGAAGTGCTATGTTTATTCAGAAAGATTTTTAACTTCCCAGACATTGCCATATAAAGGATATATATTTAGTTCAATATTATAATATATTGTCACCTTTGTCTGTAGCACATTCTTCATGTATATTCCATCATATACTTTTCCACTACACTAAAATCATCATACAATTCATAATATTTGAAACTGTTTTATAACAAAGGATGACTTTCTTCGAGTTCTTTTCAGAAAGATGGGTTCATGTAAATGTATCTGTATTCAACACAAGTTATATAGGCACAAGTTGAAATATTTCTAAGATTTATGTTACATTAAACCTATAGTGATATGCTAAATATATTAATAATAGCGTACATCTATGATATTCCTATTTGAAATGATATGAAATATGCACACAATCATTTTCCAAAATGTAAAATATATAGACAAAATACAGATATACACAGATACACACTAAATCCTTTTTCGAAATGTTGTCGAAATAAACACTGATATATACAAGTGAAATATACTGATATATACTTGTAATAAAAATACGGATTAGAAACTCATCCAAGCCTGTATAGATTTATCAACATGCACTAGAGGGCAAATTATTATAAGAAAATAAACTAAATTTTGATGAGGATGAATCTTTTGCGATCAAAACAATTTTCTACTGCCCTTACTGCTATATTAAACAAATATAAGGGCCTGTCTTTTCAGTAGTGAAACCTCCCAGAGGTATTTGCCAGTTTAATATACCTAAAAAACAATAAAAACAAATGTAAGAAACAGTATTTTACATTAGAAATAACCTCTCCTTATTAAAACCTTAAAATATCGATGAATTTTTATGTGAATTGAGGTATATAATTTTTGGATGAAATACTCTTTTATGCCGAAATTGGGATAATCTCTAAAGAGCGAATTATGCGATGGTTCAGTGAATTCTCCCGCAGTTACGCAGAAGTTTAATATCAATTGATTTAAATCTCCTGGATGTTAATTAAGCAAATGCTACATATTTCTGGAGATGTGTTTCTTTAATATTTATTGAACATGATCTCAAGCTTAGATATGTTTCTATGTACTCCTGTAGAAGGGCAGAGATGCCCTGAAGTTTGAGATTACGTTTAATAAAGATAAAGAAACTCAACTCCAGAAATCTATGAAATTTGTTTGATTACAGAAGTTTTATCTTCAAAATTTTTAAATGACAATGATAATTCGACTACGCACGTGCTTATAGGTCTTCAAAGATAAATATGTGAATTAAAACATTATCTCACCGCGCACGTGTGAAAGATAAATTCGAGAATATTGAAATGCTGAAGTTGTGTTTTACATTTTTATTTAACTTTTAGAATTTTGTTATAGAATTCCACCTATCGTAAAATTTATTATAATTCAATCATTTATGTTTCCTATGATATAAATCACCAAAATTGCCTTTTCAGACCTTACTGTTATGAAAGAAAATATTTGATGAGAGGGCTTGGCAAATCTGTGTTGAGCCCTCAAATGGTGAAACCAAAAATATATTATTTTCTGTCAATGCAGTAAGGTCTACAGAGGTAAGAGTTTGATGATCTATATAATAAGAAATATTTATTTTATTATATTATGAATATATATATATAAGAAAAAGGCATCTCCTTATCGTGCAACTGAAAGTTGCTGATGGCTTGCGCCATCTATCGGAATAAATATCAACTATTCTCGTTGATTTTTAATTATTCCAGAATTGGCCAAATACCCATTCTTGATTAATCAAGAAAAGCTAACCACGGACGCGTTTCCAGCTATTGGCCCTCATCAGCGTGGTGCAAGCTGTACCTCAACGACCAATAAAAAAATTGGTCATTAAGGCATCCTGAAAAATCTTGAAACGGGTAGTTAAGGCCAGAATTGCGTGAGGACGCTACACAATGTGAAAAAAATAGTACAAATATAACATTGTACTGGGATAAGGGGCATAAATTAAGAAAAAGGCATCTCCTTATCGTGCAACTGAAAGTTGCTGATGGCTTGCGCCATCTATCGGAATAAATATCAACTATTCACGTTGATTTTTAATTAAGGAGATGCCTTTTTCTTAATTTATGCCCCTTATCCCAGTACAATGTTATATTTGTACTATTTTTTCACATTGTGTAGCGTCCTCACGCAATTCTGGCCTTAACTACCCGTTTCAAGATTTTTCAGGATGCCTTAATGACCAATTTTTTTGGTCGTTGAGGTACAGTTTGCACCACGCTGATGAGGGCCAATAGCCCGTAACGCGTCTGTGGTTAGCTTTTCTTGATTAATCAAGAATGGGTATTTGGCCAATTCTGGAATAATTAAAAATCAACAAGAATAGTTGATATTTATTCCGATAGATGGCGCAAGCCATCAGCAACTTTCAGTTGCACGATAAGGAGATGCCTTTTTCTTAATTTATGCCCCTTATCCCAGTACAATGTTATATTTGTAATATTTTTTCATATATAAATATATTTTTGGTTTATTATGTTTATAACTGCTTCTGTTTAAAAATGTAAATCGACACAATTATCCCTAGCCGGGATATCGCGTTTTTGTGTGTGAAAATAAAATAAGGAGTATAAAGGTCTACAATATACAAAATTAACTTTTTAACATTGAAAATAACCCAATTTGAAAAATTAAATCGTAATGCAACTAAAAATTGGAAAATATAAAAAGAATAAGACCCCTCAACTCTTATTCATATAATATATTTTTATAATAGAGAGTTACTGCGTCTTATTGCTTTTTTTTCAATTTGTTGAAATCCGCAAATCTGTGATTAGGATAATCTAAAATCATTATAAAAATAAAAGCTGAAGCTGCTATAAACGCGTAAAATGTCAATTATAGGAATTCAAGGAATTGAAAACTATTCTCGTGCCATGTGGAGGTGAGGCCAGCTCTGAGAGAAGGAAAAAGAAAGGAAGAAGTTAGAGGAAGAAGTTGAATTTAAGTAAGGAGAGTAACGAGGATTGCATGAAGTCATTGTTCCAAGCTGAATGGTCCCAGATGACGATTCATTCAACGTTATATTGCTTCATATTTTCAACCAATTCGAAAGCCAAACTTGACTCTATTACAGATATATTGATGGTTCTGATGATTTTATAATTCATCCGGCGGTTAGTTACTTGTGGACGATCTTTTATTATTATTTTTATTATCGCTAGTACACGTGGTACAGGCAATGATAATCATTGTGGATAGTTACCAACTTCTTTTATTGTAAGTGCACCACATGTCTACAAATGTGAGAAGCAGTTGAAATTTACACTTACAAATAGTTATTTGTACTCGCTGGTGTTGGACCTTTTCAAGAATCGGGGCACCATTGGAGCATTTTTTTTTCATTATAAAAAGTGCTCAGTGAGGATTTAATCCCGGTTCGTAGCGGTTGAAAAACCAATGGTTTAGATCACACTTTACCGACCACCCGTAGTCGCACGTGGTGTCGTGAAATACTGAATTATATTTTGCAGCATTCAAAGTCTTTTGAACGATTACCAGTGTTCGGTGAGGATTGATGTTTCTACAAACTCGATATAAAGGTCAACGAGGCGAACTGTGACAATCGTAGAGATTGTCGCATTTTGTATCCGTTTATAATATCCTGTCGTGAACAGATAAATTATAAAAAGTCGAAATATCAGGCCTTCAGGGAAAAGTATATTTTCAAAACCCTTTTAATTTTTAGCTTTTGGGCACGAGACTTCTACAGGAGAATATCATGTTTTCTACTGTGGAAGGGCGTTGGTTCTCGAAGGCTAGAAATTAAAAAGATTTTGAAAATATTATTTTCTCTGGAGGCCTGTTTCTTTTTACTTAATATTGAAACAACTGATATTTTAGTGTAATTATAAAGAATTAAATTATCCATCGTGACTGCTCCTATGGTACAAATATATTAGAAGAATGAACCAATCCAAGTTTTTCCAAGTTTCGTGATTGGAAATCATTTGGAAGAGAAGGAAATTCAAATCGAAATTTATTATCTCCCTCTCTCAGGATAAAAAAAATCAATTTCATATATCATAATTTCATGTTTATTACTTTCTCCCTTGAAGCCAGAAATTCCTTCTTAAATTATCGGTTAATTATTTTTTAGGAGTTTCCTTTGAAATGTATATCATGAAAATGATATATATATAACTGAATAATAATGAAGAAAAAAAAGAAATTTGATGACAAAGATACTTTTATATTATTATTTTTGAGATAAAAAAAATTGTATATATATCAATAAATATTCATATTATTTACAAGCAAGATTTAACAACGAAACCAAGCATTTAAATCGGCTTTGATATGTCATGAGCTTGTAAAAAAAAAAAAAAAACACCTGGTGCAACGAATCAGATATTTGTAAATCAAATAGAAAAGTTAATATCAAAAAAGGACTTTTTTAAAGCAACATTTATATTTTAAGATTAATTCAACTACCTTTTAAAATAATTCACCTTTATATGAAATGCATAAATCAACACAGTTACTCAAATTTAAAAGAAAGAAAGCGAAAACACGTCTAACCAGAAATGAATGACAATATCGAGTAGAAACCTACAGAAAACAAAGTCGTCACTTTTATGGCAGTTTTAAAACAGAAATTTAGGAATAAGAACAAATTGCTCTTTGGTAGGACAACAAGTTTGGAGAACTGTGGACTATCTTTTATTTTTGTACGTTCAAGACGGTGGATTTCTCGCCTTAATTGAACAAAACCTCACACATCCAATAGGTCTGTGACTAATTATACGCTCATGTTTTATAAATCTATTTAAATATAGTAAAGACGTCATGAACGGACACTCAACAGAAGAACCAAATGTCAGTATTCAGCGTAACTTTCCAATAGGAGATATCAAAGACATTCTACTTCCTTAAGTTTTGTCCGTTTTGAAACAAACAAATTAAAAATAAAAGTTTATAACTTGAATGAAGATAAGGCAAATTTAAATATCCTTAAACATCTGTTAGAATTAATCTTGAAAAATTCTCTAATGATTATGGCAAAACTTTAACATTTGATGATTAATAGCGGTTTAGTAATGTATTTAATAAATATTTAAAAGAGTGTCATTATTTTAAAATAAAGATACAACCTTTCGCAATGAGTTTCTTTTATTATGATAAGGCGCATATCATAATAAAAGAAACTCATTGCGAAAGGTTGTATTTTTATTTTAAAATTTGTAGCGCAATCTTTTCGTTTACTTCAGTGTCATTATTATCATTTTTGCAAATACCATTAATTGAATTCCAATTCGTACATATTTTCTGAGTTTGACATTTAAAAAGCTAATTCTCTCGATTCATACTTGAGAGATTTCCTCAAATTCTAGTTGTGAAGGTTAATCTGTTGATGAAAAAGTTGGGTTAACGGGCATTATTAATATAAGAATAACTAGTTGGAAAACAATGATGGAGATGAACGCGCCCAAATATGTCTCGCAAAATATAGAAAAGGTGAGAATTATATTATTTCAAGGAATTAATAGAAAGAGAATAGCGACATATGCGGTGATGGAGAAACTGCAGCTGCTCCAACTTAAAGTTCAGCCGCTGGATCGAATTATCGTTTTTGGTCGCAGATCAATGGGTCTGTTGTCGTCTCGGTCAACTTCCTGCATCGACACCGTGTAGACCCCGGCCAACTTCCTGCATCGACACCGTGTAGACCCCGGCCAACTTCCTGCATCGACACCGTGTAGACCCCGGACAACTTCTTACATCGACACCGTGTAGACCTTGGGGAACTTCTTACATCGACACCGTGTAGATCTCGGGGAACTTCTTACATTGACACCGTGTAGATCTCGGGGAACTTCTTACATCGACACCGTGTAGATCTCGGGGAACTTCTTACATCGACACCGTGTAGATCTCGGGGAACTTCTTACATCGACACCGTGTAGTCCTCGGCACCTCCTACATCGACACCGTGTAGACCTCGACCAACTTCTTACATCGACACCGTGTAGATCTCGGGGAACTTCTTACATCGACACCGTGTAGTCCTCGGCACCTCCTACATCGACACCGTGTAGACCTCGACCAACTTCTTACATCGACACCGTGTAGATCTCGGGGAACTTCTTACATCGACACCGTGTAGATCTCGGGGAACTTCTTACATTGACACCGTGTAGACCTCGACCAACTTCTTAAATCGACACCGTTTAGACCTCGGCCAACCTCCTACATCGACACCGGGTAGACCCAGGCCCACCTCCTACATCGACACCGGGTAGACCCCGGTCAACTTGCTATATCGACACCGTGTAGACACCGGCCAACTTGCTATTAGACACCGTGTAGACACCAGTCAACTTGCTATATCGACACCGTGTAGACCCCGGTCAACTTCTTGCATCGACACCGTGTAGACCCCGGCCAACTATCTACATCGAAACCGTGTAGACCAGGGTAAATATTGCCAGACGGCTAATAATCCCGGTCAACATTCTCAGAAAGGTTTGGCGGAATTTGAGCCAGAAAGAACGGCAGATTAAGACGAATAATCCCAGCCAGGCGTCACTGTCGGATGTTGACCGTAGAGAACATGGCGGAGTAGAGCGAATATCCCCAGTCCATCGGTCGGGTGAAACCACGGCAAAAAAACAAGAGAGAAAGAGAAAACTCCTGCCCACGTAATTTAAGCCAAACCAGGCGAGTGTTGACTGGGCCCAGTCTCCAGAGAATCGGAAACCCATTAGATAGAAATGACTTGGGTAAAAAACAAAAATCGTTGCTAAATGTTTCCTAAATATTTTAATCCTGTTGTATTTGGGCCACTCTGGCCGGAACTTCTTTTTTCTTTGGACTCGAGTTCTCTCTCTTTGAGGGTGATTTGTGTTTTTTTATTTTTATTTAGTAGGAATCTTGTTTTATTTCTTTTTTGAATGGTTGCTAATTCTGGCATTTTTGCTATCAAGCAATTAGTTGGTGCGTAGACAAATAGAATTTGGAACATGTGCTAGAGCAGATTTGTAAAACGTCGTCATATTTTTTTGAAGCCTTTTCAGAAGATTAATGTGAATTCGAAAATATATGACTCTGACAGTTTTTTTTTCAACAAAAGGCTTTTATTAGGGCCCATTGCCCTGTATGGATTCACCATACAACAACAAAACAATACAGTTTTTTTTTTCTCACATTCCCCATGTGCACGTGAGCCTTTGTTTGAAAAGGGATTTATTTACACATCTGTTCTAAAACTTTCCTCATTACCTCTTTTGCGTATGAATCTATTTACAATTGATCTTTAGAAATTATAGAGTTCATTTGCTATATTTTTCTTTTCTGAAATAGTTCTCAGCGTCTTCAGTGTGTTACTAAATCTCCAGAAGTGTTTTCAAGAGTTTTTCTCTTTCTTTACCTAAATATTTGCATTCTGATATATAAATGTTTTCCTTTTTGATGTTGAGAATATGACTTTCTCTATCTAGAGTTGAAGTAATTATAGTCCGTGCAATGAAGGCTATTATCTTCGATGACAGATTCCATGACAAGTATCGTTCTGGCATAAATACTCTGTCAGGTATTTATATATATCTGCCATCTTGAAATGTTCATTTGAGCCTGGTTAGGATATATATTTTTTTGTTTTTAATAAACAAGTATATGTGTGTGTGTCTGGAATTATTTATAACGATATTCAGGATAAACACACAAGACTCTTTTTGGAAAGTTGGACATCAATGAAAGACAACAACTGTATCAATATAAAAAATCGACATTCTTCCGTTATATTTACAGTTCAAATCTATTTAACATTCCTTTTATACTCTCTCATTGAGATTTTTTATTAAAATGTAACAATTAGAAATGTACATATATAGTCTATATTTATATAAATTTGTGTATATATATTTTAAAATGTAAGCCTCAGAGTTTGTTTTTGTAAATATTTTATATATCGTTGCGTGAAGGCATCGCGTGGTTAACCAAACCATTTCAAAATATGGAAAGATCCTGGCGAAGTTAGGTGTATAGCTTAGCGAAATATTGGTTTCTGTAATAAATAAAATGTTATATTTTATTTTTTATCCAAAAATGTCTTTTAATTAATATATATTAAAAACAAAAGAGGCATATCCTGACCAGACCCACATGAGCATTTCTATATAGCAGAGCGCCATCTAGTGGAGCGAAAATAAACTAAACGTTTATTTATCTTCCTTCCTGATATTTGGCCAACCCATTTTCTTGATAAATCAAGAAAATTCAACCACGAACGCGTTTCGGTAACGCATTTTTTAACGCCAAAACTAGACGCCATCTATTGACCGTCGCCGCAAATTAGCGGCTTTGGGTCGGTGACAAAGTCACAACACCAGCTTTGGTAAACTGAGAAGCGTCCACCTAGAGACAAGAGAGGTGCCTTCGTCTTTTAGGATCAATTGCCTCGCTGCAAAATTTCCATATATATATGTAAATATATATATTCAATATTTTCGGAGATGTAATCATTTCTTATTGATAGACATATAATTATTCATATTTAATTAAATTAAATATATGAATAGATGTATATAAAAGCATAAATATATATATTGTTTGACTATAGTTAATTATTGCAATATATATTTGAATATAGCTCAATAGGTAATTATCAAGCTAATGGAAGCGAATTATATTTTCCTTTAGATTATATCCGCCACAATTAATTCGAACAACCAATGCACTCCCTGTAGAACAGGGAATATATATAGGACCTTTATATTTAAAATAATTACACTCCAAAATGTGAAAATCTCTGCAGTCCCCAGGGATTGGCTCTTAATTAAAAAGAGCATTTCTGTAATTTGCTTCTTTAATTACATCCAATCTCTCATAGGACTTAATCATTTTTCAAACAGAAATGTAAAAATATATTTTCTTTTTTCAATTCAAGTAAAAATAATTTACTGTAAAAATACAATATCATTGTAAATATATAGATGCATTCCGGTGAATTGTCAAATTTCTTTTATGTATATGAAGAGATAATCATAGTGGGTAGTTAGCAAAAGCAGTCACTCTAAGTGAACCACACATTTATACTTGCTTTGAAAATAGAGAAATTCATATATAAATATTTAATTAAAAAAGGCATATATTGGATCAAAATATTATTTATATTAACAATATTCCAGTTGGCTGAACGCTAACCTTTTTCAAGGTATTATAAAATATTAATGTGTGTTAACAACAAACTCAGCGCCGCATAACGTCAATAGAATCTAGTTTTAAATACCTTGAAAAAGGTTGGCGTTCATATTAAATTAAGTATTTGAAGAGATAAACATAGTGGGTAGTTAGCAAAGGTAGTTTCTCTAAGTGAACCACACGTATACACATGTAAAAAGGCATTCGTCATTGCGATTTCAAGAGTTCCAGGGTTTCAAATCAAGTAAAACATATTTTACTATGAAAAGTAAAATAATCAATGTGAATATATAGATGTCTTCCAGAGAATCGTCAATTCTCTATTAAGTATTTGAAGAGATAATCATAGGGGTTAGTAAAGGTGGTTTCTCTAAGTGAATCATACATCTATACTTGTAAGATGTTCGTCTTTGCGCTTTCAAGAGTTCCAGAGACCCAAAGAGTTACATATACAATAGGTCCCAATGACAGTTTTTAATATGAGATTTCCATCAGAAGAGTCTAGTTTGATAGAGAACGTATTAACATACAAATTACCAAATATATTCTTAGTTTCTATCCATAATCAGTCCCCAATGTATATATATTGATGCATTAGCGCGCCATCTGTTATGAAAATTCGAAACTATTATAGGCGCGTATGATTCTTTTAAAAATTAAACAATTTCTACTGCCCTTACTGCAATGAAAAAATAATGAAATATAATATCTGTATGGTATATTAAACTGGCGAAATCGCTGGGAGGGTTCATCACTGATGAGCCAGGCTCTCCCATTAATTTTTCCATTGCAGTAAGGGCAGTAGAAATTGTTTAATTTTTAAAAGAATCATACGTGTCTATTATAGTTTTGAATTTTCATATATATATATATATATATATATATATTAAAAATAAAGAAGGCATCTCCTGACCACGAGCACATGAGCTTTTTAGATGTAAGAGCGCCATCTAGAGGAGCAAAAATAAACTAAACGTTTATTTAACTTGTTCCGTGATATTTGGCCAACCCAATTTCTTGATAAATCAAGAAATGTCAACCACGTAGGCGTGGGTTTATTTTTAATATCAACACCTGACCTTTTTATATTTTTTATTTTTGTCATTTTTACACACAGACACACATATATATATATATATATATAGGAGCGGCTCTCCCTAATTCAATAAATTGTCCGATGAAATCCGAGCTCTAGGTTTCAGAATTATGAATATTACAAAATACATTTCTATCGAAATATCAGCTAATAATATCACTCGATAAAACTGAAACATACAGACCTAAGAGGTGATCAGAAGGCAGTTTCACTAATTCAACACTTACTAAAACCAGAATAATTCACCGCGATAACTTCAAAGCTTCTATCTTCAAAGTCTAACATTATTTGTGCGAAAATGATAGGTATTATAAATAATAGAAACATTTAAATTTCATATAGGATCAGGATAAGTTTGTATATGTTCAGTGACAGCCGGTATTTGTATCAATTAATCAAATATAAATCTCCGAGGATATAAGTTTATTTATTACACTATTAACAGGTTTAAGAGCTTTCGGGTTTTAAACGACCCTTCTACAGGTTAAAAGTGTAATAAAGAAACATATCCTCGGAGATTTACGTTTGAATAATCTAATAGATACAGAGGATTATAATTCTAATAATTTGTATGAAGTGAAAATTATTTTAGCACGAATGTTTCTTTTATACACAATACACACTTCTCTACTGTCCTTACTGCGATGAAAAATATATTGGGAGGGCTTGGCTCATCAGCTTATCTTAGAGCTCTCTAAGAAGCGATCTGGTAGATTAAATTGGCAGCTAGGAAGGTTCGCCACTGATGAGTCAAGCCCTTCCAATACTACGTTTAGTTTTCCTCGAATTTCACACATATAAAATTTTCAC
Source organism: Cordylochernes scorpioides (assembly GCA_030710605.1). Lineage (NCBI taxonomy): Eukaryota > Metazoa > Arthropoda > Arachnida > Pseudoscorpiones > Chernetidae > Cordylochernes > Cordylochernes scorpioides. The sequence continues at coordinate 91,348,365 of CP092868.1, forward strand.
AATATATTTTCAACTACTGTTGACATCCCATTGTCCATGTATAGTAGAACAGTATAAGTTTATATTGTGTATAAAAGAAACATTAGTGTTTAAATCTTTCACTTTATATATATTGATGGCATGTTATTGCTATGTGAGCCAGTATTTGGTATATCTAGAGAACAGAGAGTTTTATTACTCTTAAAACTAGAATATAGTATAATTGTATACTCTAGACATTTCACCATTTAGCTACTGATATCTTTTTTTTACAGCGAGTTTGTCGGAGACCCAGCGGTTCAACTATTTTAAGGAACAATCTTCACAGAGTTTTAATCAATTTTTCTATTAAATGAATTATTTCGTAAAGGTTGAACTACAACAGAGGGCGTAAGTACTCAATGTGACTGATATATATTCTGTAAGTACAAAGTCGAAATAGCCTCATGGACAAAACATATCGCCGGTCGTCTATTTTTTTAAGGAGACAGAAGCAATTTTATTCATACTTGGTTATCTCATGTGTCTTCAATAGAAGATACTGTGTATCAAATATCTTTCAGAGGTATTGTCTGAATCCCAGTATACATGCTAAAAGGAGCAACCTCTTTAAGGTTTGTCCGAGAATGCATTTTCTACTTATGTAGACATGGATAAACCTTTTGTGAAGTATCGCAAATGACTCCTCACAATAATTATTTTTGCCTATACCATGTGTATTTATGTTGAGAAAAACACATGGACAATGACAGAGATACAAATGTATTGTGACAAAATTCTATGTGTATTCCGAGGAAAAATAAACTTAGATGAAACTTAGGTCATTATTTCACACGCCAGGATCCGCGAGAAGAATTCCAAGAATTCGGAAGGAGAAAACAAGTATTCCGACTGCAGTCAGGTGAGAGGCCATTGATCGTGTGCTCCACGTCCGGCGTTTTGTCGCCAGACGTTATCACTTAGTCTTCTACTGCTCTGATTAATCTCAGATGTCTTGATGCATCTCTACCACAACAGTTGCAATTTCTTCTATCATGGGTGTGCAAAGCTGCTTTTCTGGATCCATGCTAATTTTCTTTTGTTGTCGTGTCCAATGAAGAGCCTCAGATTTCTCCAGGCATCTCTATCACAGCAATTTTCTCTATCTGGGGTGTGTAAAGGTGCTGTTATGGGTCCATGTCAATTTTCTGTTGTTGTTGTTGTCGTGTCCAATGAAGAACCTCAAATGTCCTCATGCATCTCTCTCACAGCAGTTGCAATGTCCACTATCTTGGGTGTGTAAAGCTTCTGTTCTGGGTCCATGTCAATTTTCTGCAAGGCTGCGGCCATTTATGGGCATGAGAATATGTGCGTAGGTGTTAGTTCCACACCAGGACAGTTGTTGCATGTCCTGTTGGTTCTTTGTGCCATCTGGACGTATTACAACGTTGTTGGCGCAATGAAATACGCTGTGAAAATCTACGAGCCGGGAATGAATTCCGCTTTCGACACTTTATTATAAAAATTTGATTCGTAGGCCCTCGCTTACTGCGCCAGTCCAATTCCTCCAGTGAGTAAAAATAACCCAATCAGGCATTAATAGCTTCTAAATTCATATGTCGAACAGATTTATACTCACATAATGAATACAAGTGGTGCATACATATACCCACCATAAATGTCGTGGCCATGTTTATCCGAAATAATTCAAAATATATCGTTAATGTTCTGATGGAAAATTTAAAACAATAGACAACGACATAATTTATTATGATGGCTGTTAAATAAAATAAATCACGTTTTATCAAAATGGCTGCGGTACGTGGGTGATACAGGCTGTCAGGAATCGGACAGGATTCAAGCTATAGTTGTAGTTCACCAAAGGCCAATATCTGTGAGCCATTGAAAGTAATTGGAAACAACCACATCTAATCTATTTGTGTTTCTTAGAAATGAATCAAGATATATTTATCTTTAGATATTTCACACCTATTCCGACTAGAACAACTTGAAAAACTATGCTCCTTCTCTCCATCTATCAGGTGGCGCTGAATGGCGCTGGCGAAATTCTTGATTTCTAAATGAAACATAGGATTTTAATTTTAATAAATCTGTTTTAGACTATATAATGTAGATGCTTGAGGTGCATATGCATGGGGCAGTTTTATCCCAACACAAGAATAACAGGCTATCCACCAGTTCAAACAGAGAAACGCCCATGTTTGAACAGCACAACAATAGGCCATATCGGAGGTTAGTCGGCTGCATGGTCATTGTTGGACGACAATTGCCCAGAGGCGCTGCCAGGTCATACAAAGACCTCGTCCTGGTGATGGATGCTGTCAACTGAGGTGATATATTGTTGGGGCTTGTGGAGGACACGATGTTAATTCAATGTATAAATGTATGAGACGTGTTTGCACTTTCTACAACATCCTCGCCGCCTTACCCTATAGCCCTGTATGCCTGAAAACAAGTTAAAGTGGTGATATTTATTGTTTTTAGGTTGTATATAAATTGGCCAATATATAAATTATAAAAACTCAATTACACCCTGTCGTTAAGCCGCTGTGGAAGGAGTGTGAGCAAACAACTTTTGTGTTAAATAGCAAGGGTAACAAAAAACAAAATGTTCTCATTCAATTTGAAATTACCCTATAGATATATAATTAAGTCTATATGCAAAATGACTTTTTATCTTTCAGGTAATCCTCCAGTTCTAAGAGTTTTGAAGGTAGTTCAGTTCGAAAACCTATAGCCACGCGTATTTTATTCACAATATAAACGTTTCAAATGTCTATTCTATTCATAGATTGAGAGGGCTTTATTACCCTGTAGATAATGTATTTAAGATTACCTGTAGACAGTCTACACTCAAAATGTTTTTAGCACATTACGAAGTCTATTTAGAAACATATTCTACGATGTATTCAATAAAAAATAAAACGTTCATTAAGATATTTTGTTTCTAACGGCAAGTAAGTAGAGAAAACTTGTAGATCTTCGACTTGTTATCCAGTGAGTAGCTTGTATTGCCTATAGGTTTGTAGGGCCAATAATTATAAAACCTCCGTATACAGATGTAAAATAAGCATGTCCTCTAATTCCATTAGCATATCATATATAAGGATACATAATGTCTTACAAATGAAATATTCCTGACCAATAGGTTAAACTATCCATCAAACTGATTGGCAATTTTCTCCAATGTTCCGTCGCTTAGTCAGTGACAGCGCTACAAGGAGACGGAAAAGTGGCAAAGAATCCTAATAGTGACATGAAGTCAGTTCAAACTTCCTCTTATATCACATTCAAGCTATATCTGTAGAAAGATTGAAAAGATCCGAAAGCATGTACTTTGCACAAATAAACAAACGCATTGCTACTGTTTGTATTCTTATTTTATAACGTAAAGATAGAGGCTGCCTAGCCGTAATTCATAGTTCTTCCAATTAAAGATACTTCGGCCAGTATAATTTTTTTTTGTCTCGACGTTTCGACAAAAATCTTTTGTCCTCTTCAGGAGAAGGCCTCGTCTGGTGTATATATTTTCTCTACTATTTCAAACTCTGTGAACTCTCTCTTGACCGTTGACTAGATGTCAATAAGCTGTTTTTAATTGTCAATTGTCAGTTGTGAACAAAAATTAAAACATTAGGCAAAGCGTTAAAAATTATTCTAAGGCTGCAAGGGCGTTCTCACGCGGTATTTCAAATTTTGTACAACATCTAAAGCACGAGTCAAAAACAAATATTTAACTCACAAAAGACTATGATATTTTAAATACATTATAATAAATATATATATAATGAAAAATTATAAAACAAAAATAAATATAAAAATACTAATAATATTCACAAAGATTTCACAATAGTATAAATAAATATTTTTCTATTATGCACAATTTATACCTACCATTTTCAACTACTTTCTGAATTTAAAAACGAATTTTATACTTTATAACAATTATTTTTTTCTAATAGAATCACACTCAATGTTGAGTCAAGTTAAATTGAATATTTGAATAAAGATTTTGATGTGAAAATATAAAAGGCATGAATAGGATGCCGCAAGATATCTTCTCTCCGCAGCATACCTTACCTGGACGGCCGTGATGAACTACCTATATAAATAGTTGAGATTCGAGATGAACAAAAAGCGATAATTGAAGATGACCGTAGTCGGTTCCCATGCTACAAATCAGTATGTAGGTGTTGGTCCGACAGCCGCCTCGACGTCCTTGCTAATGACAAATCAATGAGTTGATTAAATGGGGGTGGTATTGGATAGTGGTTCTACTTCAACAGAAATAGGTGTTAGGATACTTCAAGGTAACATCTGACTCTGTTACTTCCGAATAAGACTAGGTTCATTTGTGAAAACAGGTATTTGAGCATCATTTCGAGATTTCTCCAATAACCTGCACAATAATAATAAATTAATACAAAGCAATAACGCGCCATCTATATATATAAAATGAAAGGATTCAAAAAGTACGAGTTTCTTTTATACACAATACAAACTTCTACTCTCCTTACTAGGTGAAAAAATATATTGGGAGAGCTTAGCTCATCAGTGGTGAACCCTCGCAGCGGTATAGTCAATTTAATCCACCAGACCGATTCTCAGAGCTCTAATACTGTATTGAACGATTCTGTTTATATACGCAGCACTGAAGGATGGAATCTCAGAAATGGTTTTAAAGAAAATTATGGAGATAAGCTTATAGGGCATAGCTATAAGGTCAGTAGAAGTTTGTATTGTGTATAAAAGAAATATTCGTTGTTTTAATATCCTTTCATTTTATATAACAATAGTAAAGACGATTATATTAAAATGATCTGCCTTCAAGGGTCTGAACCATTGAGAATGGGTTTCTTAATATATCGATTCACATTATAGTTATACATATTAACAGTAAATTTAGAATAGTTTTCATCGAAGAGTTATATAATTTCTCTATATATTTATTTAGAAAATTTAGCTTTAGCTAGGACAATATATAAGGTGTATAAATCAAGCAAATGCTACAGGTTTCTGGAGATGAGTTTCTTCATCTTTTGATAAAATGATGAAAGATGAAGAAACCCATTTCCATAAATCTGTAGCATTTGATTGATTAATATCCAGGATATTTTAATCAATTAAACGTGTATAAATATATAGTATATTTTCGCATATTCATTTCTCTCACATTGATATAGTGGGTTTTCAGAGATCAAATCATAGAGAAGGGAAAAGATAGGCTTGGAGAGAAATTTTCACCTTCACTACACCACAATCCTCATTGGAGATATATGAGATACTCAAATCACTTTAAAATATCCCTGGTTATCTCCAAGAGCATGTATTATTTTATTTCAATTTAAAGCGCTATGTCCCACTAGGGACACCTGCGCTGTCATACATGTATGCCTTTACATTTATCTATATATATTTACAATAATTTTAGGCCTTAAAGAGAACAGTAATATTATATTAACAATAAGAGAGAAATAAAAAACTGTGTACAAAAGAAAGAAGTGTCTGGCAATATGTACAATCATATAAATTATCAGTTTCTTAAATATATTTGTTGCTATATAATTTAAAATATATCTACAAAAGGTATTGAATTTAACATACATTTCTTTACTGTAAATAAAAATATTTGGATCTGTTATTATTATTGTCGATTCTATAGTCTTGAGTTTGTCTCTCCTAATTTTCCACGTGGCAATATATTTATTTAATAAAATATTTAAAATTTTTGTGTGATATCCTTCTAATACCTATGAGGTTCATAGCTCCCTCTCTAAATTTTATTAATAATTAAAATCAACCATTAAAGAATTCTATAATAGTAATGTAAATAATTACACATCAAAACATATATTAATATAAAATAGCAGAATATATAATAGTATAATATTTAAGTGACCCCCAAAACCTATTTATAAAATGTAACTTGACATAATTTAGTTTGATATCAATTGAGCCTATACGTTGGGTGTTATTTCCTCTGAAAAATGAAAACGTGAAGCCAATAAGGAGTCAACGTGACCAGGCAGGTTGGCAATAAAAAATAGAGAAAATTGAGATAGATCAAAGTCGGAAAGTTTCATTCAGCTCCAGACGAACAATGGCTATCGGTCGGCTGCTCTCTCACAAGGGTCCCGGATCAATTCCAATGTTGCCCGGCTGGTTATTAGAATGATTAATCATCGCCACAGCCGCCATGTTTCTCAGAGCCCAATTCTTGCTCTAGATAAACATAGCTAACACAGCGCCTGTTCTTTCCTATATAAGAACGAAGTACGATACAGCGCTCATTACTTCTGCTATAAAAACAAAGTCTAACACACAGAGCCTGTTCTTTCTTCTATAAGTTTAACAATTATGTCCTCTATAATCACAAAATTTACATTAGAGCGCCCATTACTTCATGTTGAGGACAAAGTTTAACACAGCGCTCAATACTGCCTCTATAAAAACAAAATCTAACACACAGCGCCTGTTTATTCCTCTATAAGTTTAACAATTATTAATCTAAAATAACAAAGTCCACATTACAGCGTCCATTACTTTCATGTTAAGAAAAGGTCTAACACAGAGTCCATTGATACCTCTATAAAACAGAATCTAACACACAGACCCTGTTCTATCCTCAATAATCCTCAAAGAGCCCATTATTTCCTATATAATAACAAAGTCCACATTAAAGCGTCCATTAATTTCACTTTAAGGATAAAATCTAACACAGCGACTGTTTCTTCCTCTTTATGTTTAACAAAGAGCCCATTACTTCCTCTATAAGAATAAAATATTTCATACACAACGTCCATTTATTCACTATAAAGACAAAATTTAACAGAGCGACCATCACTGGCTCTATAAGGATAAAATCTAACACAGCGCCTGTTCCTTCCTCTGAAAGAAAAAAAAGTTTAACAAAGCGTTTATTACTTCTTCTATAAGGACAAAGTGCATCACAGCGTCCATTAAAATCACTATAAGGACAAAGTTTAACACAGCGCCAGTTCCTGTCTTTAAAAATTAAATAGTTCCAACACATTCCTTTCCTTCCTATATAAAAACAAAGTCTGATACACAGCGCTTGTTCCTTCTTCTATTAAGAAAAAGGTTTAACAAAGCGCCTATTACTTCCTCATTGATAACAAAGTCCAACACAGTGATCATTCCTTTCTTTATAAAATCAAATCCAACATAGCGCCTGTTTCATCTTCTAGAATCACATATTCTACAGAGCTTCCGTTTATTCCTTTAGTTATACGAATTACACAATTCATTTATACAACTTTTGTGTCGCCCCTTTCCTCTAGTATCACGAGCCCGCAGCAAAATATAATTTATTTCCAACAAACCAACGATAACAAAAACTACTAGATATAATTTGCTACAGAACCGCGCTAACTGTTTAACAAACTCACAAGTTGTATTTAAAGCACAAAAGAGAGCATAATCAACAACTATGAAAAAAGTGTCAAAATAAAATTAAACATAAAAAATTATATTATAATGCATTAGCACGCCATCTGTTATCAAAATTCGAAACTATTATAGACGTGTATGATTCTTTTTAAAAATAAACAATTTCTACTGTCCTTAATACAATGTTATTAATTTTTCCATTGCAATAAGGACTGTAGAAATTGTTTTATTTTTAAAAAGAATCATAAGCGTTTATAATAGTTTTGAATTTTGAAAACATACAAATAAACAAGAAAAACCATATTTATTAAACGCTTCCTATAGTGGAATATAGTCTAGAAAAACGGTGCCTGTTTAAATGACTAGAAGAATGCAGTTTTTCACAGCGCCCTTAAATTAGATTCCAGCAGCTTCTGTTCTTTCCTCAAGAATGTTTATATTTATTACTATAGATTACAATAACCCATCTATCATTAATTCCTCTCACTGAACATGTTCCGAAACAGTACTCACTACTTCCTATAAATTAACAGTAAAACGCAGAGCCCTACAAACCTCTCCTAAGTCACAGAGTCATTGATTCGAGTTAATAGCTCGGAAATATTTCTTCTTCCCAGTAATTTGGCTCGGCTTGGTAGCAACTAGGATCGTTACGGGAATTAACGGACAAAACTCAATTACAACAAAAATGCTAAATATTTATAATTTCTACTTTTTAAAAAAATATGTTTTAAGAATATATATTGTTTTTATGTTTAAGGTTCAATTACGCAAATATAGAAATCATATTAAACTATTTTGAAATAAATGAAGGAAAAAATAGCTCAGGGAAACAGTGTTTACAATCAATAAATTTTAAAACGAAAATCTGAAAAAAAAAATGCCAGGAAAATGTTTCTAGAGATTGGATTTGCGATTAAAAAGTCGAATAAAAGAGAAAACCTCCAGGAAAATTTTGTAATGTATATTAAAGTGGAGTGTCTAATATATATGCATAATATATAAATGCGAGATGAAAATTATTGGGAGGGCTCTTCCGTGGTAAACACTCTCAGCGGTTTCGCCAATTTAATCTACCAGACCGCTTCTTAGAGCTCTAATACTGTAATGAACGATTCTGCTTATATATGCTACACTGAAGGGTGGAATCATAGAAATGGTGTTTAAGCAAACTATAGACATAAGCCTTTAGGACAGTAAAATTGAATTTAAATATTTTAATCGAGCACTGCTCTTCCACAAACAATAAGAACAAGGCCAGTTAAGCTTAAATTAATATAAAGAAATAACGCAGCATCTATCTATAAGAAATAAAAGCATTAAAGCGCCAATGATATATATATATGGAATTGTATGTATAGAGATCATATTCAAATTAAGAAAATTACGATATACTCTTATAAAAATATCTAGAAACCTAACGCAATTAGAGATTTTATTAATTTCCTTTGAGTTTATTGTAATAAATAAACTTATTGCGTAAAGTTCTCTTTAGAAATTTTCAAATAAAGATATATATATAAGATCCAAATTGAAAGAAGTTAAGCCTAACAAGTACACATCGCTAAATTCACTATTTTCACTTCAATTAAAAGCGTGTCGTTGAATCAGCTCCTCTAGTGTAATCCACCTAGGGTCGCATTGTTTGATATTTACTCTCAGAAGACAATACTAACTACAAAAATCTGTCGTCTGTAGCCATATTTGTCTGACGCCAACTCCATGACAGTCGTCGCTCTGCCGGCCTTCGGCATCACTTTCTCTCTTGCCTACACTTTATAGTTCTTGACTCCAGACTTCTGTTTCTTGTTTGTATTCATTTTCATATATATCCACCTCACTGCATATCAAAGGTCTCTCATATTGTATATATAGCATAGATAATTATAAAAACAAACTTCAAGATAATATGGCAATTCATATAAATTCTCTCTTTCTAGAACAAATTAATATTTAAAAATACAAGAGACGTAATGAGGAAAATTTATAAGAATTCAAAATATAAATATCAAAATTTATAATCTGGACGTAAAATAATAATAATAATTTGCTACAATATATAATCCATATTTTCTCAAAAATATAATAATTTGATCTTCATAAAAGATTTTGACCAAATGGTGTATTTTTTTATTATAGATTGTATGCCTTATATAGCGTTAACCTTTCTTTCGTCTGTATTCTATAATTGTTGTAAAGTGTTTGTGTAAAATTGACTAACTATCAATAAAACATTTTGAATTTAATAATTTATATTTCGTTTAAAGAGATTAATAGAAACGCGCCGAATGTCGTGGTCTACTTGGATGAGGAAAGTGAAGACTAAAACGCGACTGATTCCACACTCGCCAGTGATACGCTAACCTATGCACAGTGAATTTTGTGGCCACTAGACATGCGTCGGACCTGAAGGCTGTTTGGTTCTGCGCTGCCTGGAGTATAGGTGCTCAATCTATGCTTCCTTCCTGTGGTGAATCTGTATAAGACTGGTGGTCTTAATAAAGCTGAATATGTGTATATTTAGTTTAAAAACAAAACAAGGCTAAACCATTTTTAAAAAATAAAGGTTCAAATGAATCAATTTAAATCTCCTTTGGATATCTGATATCAGAATATAAAACGTTTATGGAGATAAGTATCTTTATTTTGATCTTCTCAAGCTTTCGGGCTTGTCTGCCCTTCTACAGGAGAAAGCTGTAAAAGGGCAGACAAGCCCGAAAACTTGAGAAGATCAAAATAAAGATACTTATCTCCATAAACGTTTTATATTCTGATATCAAAATAAAGGTTCATATATACATTCTCCTCTATATATATTTTTAGATAGTACTCTTCAGATGGGAATATAATTATCGATTGTTTTTATTGGTGGATGGAAAACAGTGTACAAAACGCGATATCCCGACTAGGAATAATTGCGTCGATTCACATTTTTAAACAGAAGCAGTTTTAAAAATATTTTAGACAAAAATAAAAGAAACTATAAGATATATTAGAAACCTGATCCTTCCAGGTTAAAAAGATAATCATAAATATATTTGCAAAAATGGTTAAATCTGTGATAATTATCTCTAGTATTTACAAATTCAAACAGAGATACATTATTTACTGTCTATTCTCTAGCGGCGAAGAAGAGTGAGCAATCCAGCATAGGTGTCTCATTTTTATTATATAATATATATTAGGTGTCTGCATTTATGATGGAAAATAAATCAATTTAAATTACAGAAAAATGTGTATATTCCACCATGGAGTCAGGAAAAGTCAGAGAACGTCCTAGAATCAAGTAATTCAGCACTTTGAAAAGGATAAACCTCATAAAGAATGTTCTTGCCATATAAAGACAGCCAATTTGAGAGCACAATATCAAATGAAAAGTTCCAGTTTAAGCCAAATGGTTTCCAGTAAAGAAGAATATAGGAAATTTAACAAATTCTGTAGACTCTATCTCAACTGCCGTGGACCTAAATTACATTAGTGAATTGAAAATACTAGTTTTAATTAGTATAGTTTTTTATTATTAATTTAAAATGTCTATATTTATACCATTAATTTAGTGGTTATATTTCTAACAATTTATTAAACATTTTGATAATATGTGGATAAACCTTTTTTCTTGTATAAATATTGCTCTAAAATGTAAAGGTTTATATATACATCCTCATCTATATATTACTCAGGTAATACTCTTCAGACGGGAATATAATCAACGATTGTTCTTATTGGCGGATGGAAAACGGTGTGCCCCTCATTGATAAAGTAAAAGGTGAAAATATATCAAAATACGTATTTATTCCTATTAAAATTAGATGAGCGCCTTTAAAACTAGAAAAAATCTGTATATATATTAAAAACTATGTACATAAAATACAAGGTATGTCCCATAAGTTCCCGGACTAGGTCCATAAAAAAAAGGTAAGATTTTTTTTAAATTTTTTTTATTAAAACTTTTCAAAGTAATCCCCCCTTGCTTCAACGCACCAGCGCCATCGTTTCTCCCAATTGTCGAAACAGTTTTTATAGGCCTCTTTTGGAATGCTCTTCAATGCCAGCAGCGTATTTCTATTATGTCTTCCCTGGTGTTAAAATGTCTTCCTTTTAGAACTGCTTTAAGTTTGGGGAACAGGAAAAAGTCATTTGGTGCGATGTCTGGGGAATAGGGTGGTTGAGGTAGGATTTCTGTCCCGTTTTTAGCCAAAAAACTCGTCTTCAAGTGCGCTCTGTGAGGGCGGGCATTGTTATGGTGTAGGATCCAGTCACCATTAAGCCATTTTTCTGGCATTTATTTTTCGAATCACTTCCCTTAGAGGGCGAAGAATGTCCAAATACATTTCCTTAATAACCGTTTGGCCTGCAGGAAGATACTCGTGATGAACAATGCCCTTGTTATCCAAAAAAAGCGACCAGCAACACCTTGTTTCTGGATTTCAATATCCTGGATTTTTTTGGTCTAGGCTCACCCTGACCTCTCCACTCGGCATATTGACGCTTGGTTTCAGGGTCATAGTCATAGACCCATTTCTCGTCGCCTGCGGTTATCTTGTCTTTCCATTCCGGATCCGTTCTTGTCATTTCCAACATGTTTTCACAGGTTGCAAGCCGACACAGTTTTTGCTCATTTGTGAGGAATCTTGGGATGAATTTTGCAGGAGTCTTTTTGAGCTTCAAATCTTTGGTTACGATCCTTCCAATCGTTGTTTTAGAGATGCCTGTGTCTTGCTCTAGCTCCAGCAAAGTGGTTCGAGGATTTTCTTTTATCAAATCGGTGATTTTTTGCACATTTTCATCAGACCTTTGAAATGTTGGGCGTCCTTGACGAGGATCATCTTCAATGGAAATTCTGCCAGCTTTAAATCTAGAATGGCATTCAAAAACAGTTGCTCTCTTTGGGGCGTTATTGGGGAATGCTTTATTAAGCATTTCAAAAGTGTCGGTTGCTGATATTTGAAGTTTCACACAAAATTCTATGCAAATCCTCTGCTTCAATTTTTGTTGCATCGTAAAATCGCCGCAGCGCAAGGTGTAACCTTTAAATAAATTAGAATAACTTTGGCGCGCGCGCACGTACCGCCTCGACATTGGTACCACCGTGTTGCCAGATATTTTTTCTATAATAAACTGTCAAATTTATTTACATTTTTCATTTATTTATTTTTTTATGGACCCAGTCCGGGAACTTATGGGACATACCTTGTAGTTTGAACATTTGAAAGCAAATATCCACATAGGATATTGCGTGTGTTTTGTAATAAAAAAACAACTAAATCTAAAGGCAGCTCATAAAAAAGCATTATTAGTGAAGATCCCATCGTGGAGATCTGAACGTTATATTCCAGCAGGGACCAACGCTATCATACATAATCTATAAGGCACGAAATGAAGCAATTAACTCTTGATTAAGTTATCCTGCCAGGATAATGGAAATATCAAGTTTTCAAACGCAAAAATATAATTATATATAACAATATAGATATAATTATATGTATTAATGTACATATTTGTTATAAACTATGTAAATAAATAGCATTCTTGTTTGTTTCTGTCTGTCATGCGAGATCTCAATTTGAAACCTGTTTGGTGTTGATAATTGATAGTTGGAACTATTTCTCATATCTGGACAAGATCAAATGTTAATGTTTCTATTGCAAACCTCATTATAAATAAAAGACAAAACCTATTTCAAAATTGATTGTAAGGATCATATTATCACTTATTATTTATTAATATACCTCAAAATCATCATACTATAATTATTTTATATTCCTATAATAGATAAAAATAGATCATATGAAAAAAAATCAAATGTTTATTAACATTTAGCAGTTATTGTTTTAAAATAGCTATGATTAGTATTGAGAAATTGAACTTATTTTCAATCAAACGTACTTTAGTTTTATATAATTAAATATTGTGCAATAGAAGACGTTACAATAATTGCATTGTCATCGTGGGTAAGAACGTGAAAGAAAAAGAAACTTAAATGATCAAAATCATATAAGAAATTGATAAAATAAACAGTTTCTTTCTTGGTCAAGCAGTGATATCTTCGAAACTCAATTCGAATAATATCGAATACAATTTCAATACGTTATCTGCACAGTTTCGTATCTTATAATTTTTTCCAACTCAATTATTTAGATTATCGAATTAATCCTTCATTAATATACATCTATATGAATATTTATCAGGCTGAGTATTCTTAGTGTATGGTTATATATAATTTAAGAACACTCCTGCTAATCCTAGGCATATTTTCATTTCATATGGATTACTTTATTAAGAAATATTCTCCACTAAATATTCTCCAAACACTTTGTTTGTTGCCCAATTTGTCTCTCTGTTATTGAAAAATCTTATAGTGCATTAGATTTCAAAGAATTAATTTTCTGCTTTAGTTATTTGGTGATTTTCTTAGTTTTACATCCATACAGTAAAATAAAAATAGGCATATTCTGAGCACAAGCACATGAGAGTTTTAGATGGCAGAGCGCCATCTAGTGGAACAGAAATCAACTAAATGTTGATTTAACCTGTTCCCTGATATTTAACAAACCCATCTTATTGATAAATCAAGAAGAGCCATCCACGAACGCGTTTATTTTTTGTTAACTGGATTCTCTTTGAACCTTGAGAGTCTAAAGCGAATATTTGAACTTATATATATATATTTAGATTTTATATTTATTGAAGCATTTATTAACAAGTGTTTATATGTATTATGAAAATATTTTTTCAACATCTTTAGCGTAAAGTTGTTTTATATACAAGTGGCTCCAATATTACATTTAGAGTTGAAATATCAGCATATTAGGGTCTATGAATTGATAATTCACACTCTTTTCAAGCGTAAAATTTAGTCAAGGGAATTAATAAATTATAAATATAGTCATTGAGGCATATAGGAAATTTTATACAATGGAATCGTTTCACGGTTTATTAATCCGTTTTTACGAGGCTGATATATGTAAATTAGATAATAAATAGGGGCATATATTGGATTGAATAAAATTATTTGTCAATATATAAATATAAATGGTTTTATATTCATACTCTGTGATATGTGAATTGATAATTCTGGAATCTATTTTTAACTTTACTCAAACCTTGTAATTATTCAATTGTTTGTGTGTAATATAGTATCTAAGTTTAGTGTTGTTTCTTGACGCAAGCATCCCTTGTGGGGATATCGCGTCTGATTTGATAATAAATTAATTTTATTTTTAAAATAGGAATTTTCAAATCACTCAACCTTTTTTTTCAAACAGCAGTAATTTCCTCTAGATAAGTTTTCTAATGACTTGTTGGCATCAACGTCCATAAGGTTTTTCTTAGAAGATTTCACGTTCAGTCTCGGAAAAAAAAGATAAAAAGATTAACTAAAAAATAGAGAAATGGAAAAGTCAGTGATTCAATGGAATTGAATAATGAGTTTGAATCGTGATTGATTGGAGAAGAGCACTTCGTATCGATTAACAATTAGTTCCAAGAACTGTTGCATCAGCAATGTCAATGTAACCTCTTCCATATTATTTTTTTTACCTTGAAATATTTTCCAACATGGGTTAAAATATCAAAATTGTGAATGGTTTTTATTTATTTTTATTTATCAATTGCAGAGTACACGCTATATCCACAATTCGGATATTTGCGCGTGAAATATAAACATTTAAATGAAAGACACAAAAGAAAAGTAGTTAAGAAGATATATACATATTTACATATCAATATGCAAATTGATTACATTAGTAATCACTTAACTAGCTAAATACATTCTGCAAAATTTGTTGAATCTTTGGTATATGTCCTTAGTGGAGACCAGATGTTGCAAATTTATGGGAAGTTGATTTAGTTCCCTAAGATCAGCGGTCAGCGGGCAGTCAGTTAATAAGTGTCTGGGGTTCTGTTCTTCGCCTCCACACGAGCATCCAGGTGATTCAGCTTTGCCAATTTTAAACAGGTATGAATTGAAGTCGCCATGTCCAGTGAGGAATTGCACATTATAGAAGTTAGGTTTAATAAAATTAGGAATTTTTGGGCCACTGAAGAAACTTTTGAAATTTTCATTGGTCGCTTCGTAATATTCCTTCTGTTTCTGGTTTATAAAGTTAGAAATTATGATTATTTTTGCTGGGACAAATCGGTTGTAATCTATATTTATTTTCAATATATTTGATTCAATGAAGTGAGTGAGCTTTGGAGTTCTAGCAATGATATGCGTACAATTTGACGATGTTGTATTGTATGCTTGTATACCATGTTTGAGAATTTTATACTGTAGCGAGTTTAATTTGTCTTTGGCTTTTTTTGGGATGAATTGGTACCATATCGTAGATCCGTATATTATTGTATTTCTAAATAGTGTTTTGTACAGTACAATTCTCCTTTTGCTGTCAAGACCCCAGGCCTTCTTTGTTAATCCTAATAGATATCCACTTGCTCTGGTTGTTTTCGTGATGGTATCATCAATGTGCGGCATAAAATCAAGTTTATTCTTATTTCTGTGGTTTTTGACGGTTATACCCAAAATTTTTACCCTATCTACCGGAATAATGGTATTGTTATTCAAAGTTATTGTAAATTTTTTATTATTGAACAAAGGCAAAACCTTCGTTTTCTCCTTGGATATTCTTAATTTGCTGCTTTCACACCAATTTGTTATTTTTCTCATTATGCTTCCTATTGTATTTTCAAGTTCTATTAGGTTTTTATTCCAACATATCACCGTAATATCATCTGCGTATCCGATGATTTCACTATTCGGCTCAGTATACTTGCATAGTAAATCGTTCATGATTATATTCCATATTGTAGGGGAAATAGGTCCTCCCTGCGGGCATCCTTTGCTTAGTGTTTTTTGAACTTCAATTGATGTGTATCTGTATCTTATTTTCCTATTATCAAAATATGACTTGAAAAGTTTAACAATAGATGCATTTACATTATCTTCATCGATTCTTTTTAGCACCATTGGCCACCATGCATTATCAAATGCTCCACTGATGTCGATTGTTATAATGGCCGTAAATTCCTTAGCTTTGTGGTCTAAAGCAGTTTTGACAATGTCGGTTAGCGCTGTTATTGTTGATCTTGATTTTGTAAATCCGTGTTGACGATTACTGAACATCTTATTTTCTTCATAGTGTTTGATTATTTTATTGTTAATAATTTTTTCAAAGATTTTAGAAATGTTTGAGTTCAAACATAAGGGTCTGTAGCTCTTATACTCGCCGAATGGTTGCTCTCTCTTAGCAGAATATATTTCATATAACACTCTATTGTTCGACTTATATGATAATGAATAAATATTTGAGCTAAATTTCCCATTTTATTTGAAATCTATTTATAATTCTACTACTGCACTCTTAAAATCATGGTAAATTTGAAGAATTTCTGTCGAAATCGGGGTAACGAATGATCCTAGCTGCTTCTGTGGAAATTAAAATCAAAACTCAAAAAATTATTATTAGAATGTCCGATATTTCACAGCTACAGAAGTAATCATTTTTATCCCATCGAAGAAATTGGCTAATTTGTATATAACAAAGACACTTATTCAAAATTCAATAATTTATGTAAATTCATTTTAGATTTTCATTTCTGTTTTAAAACCAACCTTTCGTTTTTTTTATTTTGTGTTTATCCAGTTATTGAATTGTATATAAAAATAATTGTATATAAGCAGCTAAAATGTATTTAGGCGCAAGTATCCCGAGCTGGGATTTTGCGTACGATATGTCAAATAAAAAAACTGCCCTCTTAAACTTAAAATAATAATAAAATGTATTGTTGTTTTTTCAATTCCATTTCATATTATTGTCAAGCCATATAATTCAAAGATAATCGGTAAATTAATAAATCAAGCTATTAAAATTACAAAATATTTTATCACAATGAGTTTCTTTTTATTTTAAAATGCAAACTTTCAAGCGATAATCGCTCCTCAACAGGCTTAGTAAAAACATCGACTATATCTTATGAAAGAAATATTTACAAATACATACGTATTTCAATTTCAACTTTTAAATTTAAATTGGTAATATCCACGCTGCGCACGTATGCATTTGTAAATATTTCTTGTAAAGATATAGTACGCTCCAGGAACCTGGGTTACTTAATAAAAAAAAATAGGCGATGTTTTTATTAAACCCGTTGAAGAGCGATTATCGCTTGAAAAATAGCAATTTAAAATAAAAATAAACTAATTGTTAGAAAATATTCTTCTAATTTTGAAATCTTTTCACAATTTTATCATGAATAGACATCAAGCTATATATAGTAGGTTATGCTGAAAAGATTTTAAATACCACATTTACTTATTTGAATGAAATAAAGATAAGAATATTTTCAGAGTTTTTCCTTCATGTATATTCTGTATAGAATGGTAGACAAGTTTTTAGGCGGTCGCACTTCATCAGAGAACTGGATCCACAGGGCGATCGCGTGAAGTTTGCCTCTCTATTTTCGAATAAAAGAAACTGTGAAAAAAATATGCTTATATTTATTTTTTATTCAAAAATGAATATTTTCTACTGAATTTATTTATATAGATATAAACTTTAATTTCTATAATATTCTCAATTATTATTCATATCTAAGCGTTCGTTATTTTTTTATGTTCAGTATTGTCTTTTAGCAGAGATACAAAATTAAGAACATATACACATTTTTGGATTTTGTAATGGGTAGGAACTTGTATTATTTAAACTTCTGTGTAAGCGACCACTATGACAGACCGATATTTTATATGAGAGAAATGTAAGAGGAAGGGTAGGAGCTTGTATCAATGTAAGCTTCTATGTACGCGACCACTATGACAGACCTATATTTCAGCTGGAGTAAAAGGAAGATAATTGGTTGGAACTTGTACTGATGTACGCTTCCATGTACGCGACCAATATGACAAACCGATATTTCAGCTGGAGAAAATGAAAGAGAAATAGTAGAAACTTGTACTGATGTAAGCTTCCATGTACGCGATTACTATGACAGACCGATATTTCAGATGGAGGAAATGTAAGAAGAATGGTATGAACTTGGACGTAGTAAACGTCCATGTACACGATTACTATGAAAGACAGACATATTAGCTAAAGGAATTGAAAGAGGAATTTGAAGCCATTATAGACTTAGGCATGGAGTGTGAGTGTGGGCTAGTGTATGAATATTTAATTGTAAAATATCTAACGCTGATTACATAATTAGCGCAAAATAATCCCACACCTATATAATTTATAAAATAATATTTTTAAAAATGGAAAAATAATTTCTCTTGTCAAAATAGAGTTAATAACTAGGTATCATCTGAAATCTAATATAGACCCTTAGTTCGGTGACTGCAGATGGTGAATAATCTCTGCGTTCATTTTTATGTATGATGTAGTTTATAATATACTATATATAATATATGATATCGTATTAGAAAAGAAATGAAAATCATATGTATTGTGTTGTTTTTGCGTGTGTAGGTCGGTAGACCATTCCATCTATTCCAAAACGATTGATAACACCCCTCCTCTCTAATCCACCTATGTAGAAAGTGAACCAGATGTGAAATAAGAGGATCACATGTGCGGGGAGAAATTCCCCTCAGTTAAATAGTGGAAATTCCCTAACCACCGAAATTTAATTATTGAACAACTCAGAACTGCAATTATTCATTAAATAAATATCAAATTCCGTTGGAGCACACAAACAAATTTAATTATTCCTTTAAATTAAATAATATTTTTGTAAACGGCTCGGACATGGAGTTGGGCAAATAGAGAGCGGATTATGCCGATCAGTAATTCACACACAACATCGGCGGCCAATTATAATTTAAATTGAACCAAACGTTCTCATTTGCATCCCAGCAGATGACACGGAGAAGTCAGTTTTAATCTCATTCCGCTATTTCTTCTTTTTCGAAAGTCCTAATTTAGAACTTGTGCAAATTTGAATTTCTTTTCATACTCTATTGGGTATAAATATTAATATATATTATAATGCATTTTAAATATCTATCTAATATTATTGAATTTAATTTTGAGTTGTATTTATTCACTAAATAGAATATGGAAATATTTATGGTTTGTAAATTACGGGATTACCTCTTTATATCGGGATGTAGTCTCAACAAATCATCTATAGTCAAGGAATCTGTCCGGTATTTGATCAGAGGAAATAATTGAGGATAGATAGCTGATCTCACAGTTCCCTATTTTCTACTATTGTGTAGTGATGGAGCTCACACGCCTTTAATTCGAACGTTCGCATATAGTGGAAGAAAGGCACACAAGTGCATCCACTTCTTTGTGATTAATAATTTTTGAACATATCAAGTAAGACAAAGATACACAATTTCGTCAACCACCTTATTGAATTCTCACGAAACCAATATGACCGTATTTTTGGTCGTAGAGGTACAGACTGCACCACGCTGACGAGGGCCAACAACCTAAAGCGCGCACGTGGTTAGCCTTTATTGATTTATGAAGTAAATGGGTTGGCTAAATATCACGGGACAAGTTAAATGAACGTTTAGTTGATTTTTGTTCCACAAGGTTGCGCTCCGATATATAAAAATGCTCATGTGAACGGTCAGGGGATATTGCCTCTTTTGTTTTAATATTAACACCTGATTTTTTTTCACATATAAATATATATAACATATTTATACTGCCTTTTCTGCTCTTGGAAAATAATAGGAGGTTCGAGCGTCAGTGGTGAACCTTCCTAGCAATTTCGAGAGTAAAATCTTCCATACCATTCTAACACTGTATTGTCTTGTTCGGGTATAAATTGACTCTTACTCTCAATTTTCAACATCAATAATTAATGGGCAAACAATATCTAAATATATAAACTTCTATAAATGATGCAAATTGTGCAGTAATTCTGTCAATGTTGATTCAGATATAAGAAAAGTAACTTTTTTCAATATTCGCATTTATTTTTCTAACAAGGTTAGTATTCGAAATATTTGTTATTTGACATATAGAAAATATTTGGTACCAGAAAATGCCTGACCTTCGCCAGCCGAAGCAGTACCAACAGACTGATTTCACGAAAGTTTTAATGATTGGACTCAAAAGGGCCGGTTAGTCCGTATGTCGAAAATCTACGGATAGACACATAGACCGGCACAGTGCACCGGCTATGCCGAATATGGTTGGAACAAAGAACTTTGGCACGATTGAGGGATGCCTGTGTGGTTAAAATGTCGTCACAACGTTGGATGTGGTTCCTCAACATATTGATTGAAAGACGTTGTCGCTCAGTGTCGCTCGTGAAACCGAAAGTTGCCGATGGCTTGCGCCATCTATCGGAATAAATATCAACTAATTTATAATCCCCGAATTGGTTTATATTTAGTCCAATAGATAGCGCAAGCCATTAGCATCTTTCAGTTACATGATAAGGAAATGCCCTTTTTCTTAATTCATCCACCTTATTTCAGTACAATTTCATATTTTTTACTATTTTTCACATTTCTATATATTTTCCACAAGAAATACCACACTTCCTGGATATTTATAATGAGGTAGGAATGAAAGGTTTCTAAGTAGATTCGAAAGAAACTTTATTCTCTGAGTTTTATTAAAATATGGTTTGCGAGCGGCAGTTTGATCTCAATTAGAGTAGAATGCCGGGAATCTGTAAAAGACAGTTTGTCTAAAATAAAGTCGCTTCCTCCATGTAAACTGATGATCGGGACTGTTATACTGTTCATTCTCAGAGAGTAGTTGGAGAGAGATTTCATATAATTTTATTTCTTGAAGTTCTTCCACTCATTTCTGTATAGGGAAAAATCTATTCAAATTTTTACTTAATAGTTGGTTTTATAAGTAGTTAAAATTGAATGGGTTTGTTTACAATTTCATTTTGAAGGAAATAAAACCAGATAGAACGTCACGATCATGTATAGGTAGAGAATCTATTATATATACATATTAAAAACAAACAAAAAAAAACATATTCAGACCGCGCACACATGAGCATTTTTAGATGGCAGAGTGCCATCTAGTGATACAAAAATAAACTAATCGTTTATTTAACTTGTTCCGTGATATTTATAAAACTTAATTTCTTGATAAATCAGGAAAAGCTAACCACATACGCGTTTTGAACTTTTGGTCCTCGTCAACGTGGTGCAGGCTGTACCTCTACGACCAAAATTTGGTCTCAGAGGCTCACGTGTGGATATGTCCTTTTTGTTTTTAATATCAATACCTGAATATTTTACAATTTTTATTTACAGTGTATTTACCTAATCTTGATTCTTGATTTCTCAGCCTCTGGGAACAAATGTTTGTCGTAGAGGTACAGCAACACCATGATTATGAGGTTCAACAACCCGAAATGTGGTTGGCTTTTCTTGATATATATATAAAGAAATAAGAGGTTGGTCAAATATCATGGAACAAGTTAAATAAAAATTTAGTTTATTTTTGATCCACTAGAAGGCGCTCTGCCATCTATATTCCTCATATTAGCGCGGTCAGGATATGCCTTTTCTGTTTTTAATATCAACACTTGATCCTTTCTTTATTTTTAAATTATTTTTTCTTATAGATACTCGTACATACATAAATCAATTATTATAATTGCGTTTCTTAAAAATTAATCATATTAATTGAAAACGAAAGTTTTAAGACAAAATAATTTTGTCATAAATAATACGATTGATTCAAGATATGCGTTTGTTTTAATGTATTTAAAATTAATATCTCAATTTTCAAGGAAGATAAACAAGACCAGAGAAACACTTATATCAAATGCTCTGTAGTTTGATAGGAAAGTGCGTGGAGGAAATATAATATTTTGTGAGAATATATATTGTAAATAAATATATCAATTTTTCTCTATATATTTATATTTAGAATATTGAAGGCATATCCTGACTAAAAGAAACTGTGCTTTTCAGATGGCAGAGCGCCATCTAGTGGAACATAAATTAATATTTGTATATTTTTCTATTGTTTTTGTCTATTGTGTTAAGTGTATTTAAGCAAGTTTGGCCTTAAATATCCATTTCTTTGTTTCTCAATAAGTCTCTGGGACAAAAAATATTTTTAGTTTCAGTGGTACAGCCTGCTCCACGCTGATGAGCTCCAACAGCGCGAAACGTGTTTGTGGATGGCTTTTACTGATTTATCAAGAAAATGGGTTGGCCAAATATCAGGGAACAGGTCAAATCAATGTTAAGTTGTTTTCTGTTCCACTAAATGGCGCTCTGCTATCTAAAAATGTGCTTAATGCACATGTGTTTTAGGTCAGAATATGACTTTTTATTTTTAATATCAACAGCTGACCTATTAATTTATTTTTTCTATTGTTTTTCCATATATTTATATATATTTTATCTATATATACCTTTATCAATTATTATTTTTCCATATTTATTTATATATATGTTATGAATATTTTGTTTGTTGTTGTTAGATAAAGGGTTGCTAAGACAAAGGTTCGATAATATAAAGGGTTGAGGTGCAGTCGTGATGAAAAAAAAGATAATTATTTACCGTCAAGTAGCTTTTATTTTCAATTACTTGAGGAAATATTACACATTAATTATTTTCACATTATATAGAATTTATAAGGTTAATCCTATATTAGTGATTTAAAAGAATAGATATGTTAACTACGCATATTTAACATATAACAAAACTATACAACAAAACTGAAAGTCTTTCTTTAAATTTTTAGATTATATAATATATATATTTTCCAATATTGCATTTAAGCTTATATGAACGATTTATTAAAGTAGTTTCAATCTCACTCTCTATGTAAATAAATTTCAACACTCTATACACAATTTGTACACTTTACATAGAGGAGTAAATGATTAATTGAAAATCAATAAGATTTTCAGTCAATACTTATTCACATTATATTACACTTTAATCTCTTGGAGATATATTAACGTTTCAAGTTTATATGGAGACAGAATATTCACGTGATTAATTTTCTCAGTTCTGTGAAACTCACTTCCCAAATATTATATTTATCATATATATAAATATCTAGAGTGGTAGAGCTTAAATGCGACTGCCAAGTCAAGTAATAATTAAATATAGAAATTCTTGGTTGGCTCTTCATGATTTATCAAGAAATTGGGTTAGCCAAATATAGGGGGAACGTGCTAAATCAACGTTTAGTTGATTTCTGTTCGACTAGATAGCGCTCTGCAATTCAAAAAGCTCGTGTGCTGGTGGTCAGGATATGCCTTTTTTATTTTAAATCTAGAAATGTGCAAACGTACATTTCGCACCTCTAAAATGTACCACTACAATATGAGAAGAGTTTACGCCAAATCTTCTTTTAATACAACGAATAAAACCTAATATCAAACTGGGGGATTCCTATATACGACTCCGATATAAAATGTGTTTTAAAAAGCGCCAACTTAAAAAATATATTCGAGGTGAAAATATAGTATAAATGTTTGTGTGAAATTGTACTGGGATATGGTGGATAAATTAATATAAAGGCATATCCTTATGGGGCAACTGAATTGACTTCTCCATTAATCAAGAATTGGTATTTGGCCAATTATGGAATAATTATAAATCAACGAATAGTCGATATTTGTTCCGACAGATGGCGCGAGCCATCAGCAACTCTCAGTTGCATGATAAGGAAATGAATTTTCATCGAATATATTTTAGTATTAACAAATTTTTGTTTTTCGAAAATCGAACCTATGATCATTTATTTTATAGTATTTTGTTTCTCTCTCTGTGAAAACATTGATGTATTATACAAGGTTATGATGAAAGGTTCTCGGCCTGGCCCACGGATGGCATCCCAATCAGCAAAATATTACGTTTCATCCCCGCGCGCGGATGTCATTTGTTGATAGGACAAGTGTCAAATTGTTCGCCAAAGTAGTTTGTGCAAACGAGTCTTTGTACTACACGTCTTGTGCGCGTTTCGTTAAAGCCAGGAATGAATACTGATATTGTCAAGGGAGATTACGTAGAAAGAAATAAAAAATGTTTCAAAACTGAAAATCGGAATCTTTCATTGTCAGGCCGAAAACTTTTCACCTTACCCTTGTACAATTTACGCTGATTGGCCAATCACTCAACGTTCATTGTACACTGTGTAAAAATTAGAAAACTCTCACAAGGTTTGAAATCCAGCAGGGAACTAGACGTCTATAATGTCGCATTTTATTGGAATATAAAACTGGTTTATGTGGCAATCTAATCTCTGCAGGTACACCTCCATTCAACTTCTAATTTACTAATGTGCATTCTAGGATGAACTTCTTCAAATAGATTATTATTATCTTAGAAACTCAAAGATATAAATAAGTCCATAGATTTTTCCGACATATATGATAGTTATTTTTGTTTATCTCTAGTACACGTGGTACAAGCTATGATAATTATGGTGGGTAGAAGTAGGCGACTGCTTTTACTGTAAGTGCACCACATGTCAACACATGTGTAAAGCAGTTCGACTTTCCACTTACAAATATGCAAGAGCCCCGTTTGGTTACTTACACTCGCTGTTAAGGTTGGAATTTTGCAAGAACCGGGGGCCTTTGGAGCATTTTTTTAAATCAGAAAAAAATTGCCCAATGTGGGAATCGAACCCGGGTCGTAGCGGTCGAAAACCAATGGTTAGACCATCCGTCCACCGACCCCCTTCCCAATTTGTTATTTACTGTAATCACATAACCTCAATAGAGCATTAGCATTAACCAATAATCCATAGCTTTTTATTAATGATTTAACTGTATTATGTAAATCATTATTCTACATATCTATCTCATATTTACAATACCTCATGGTATATATATTATGGTATTTGCTTGTTGTTTTAGAAAAATAATTAATGAGAATATTTTTGATTTTGGAATACATGAGTATTATTGCATTGAGTCGTGGAATCATAAAATATAATAGAGATACTTCCAATATTTCTGTAGATATGTAAATATGTAATCTTTTACTTTCTTCTTTACGCCTCAAATCAGGTATTTCTTCCTCAATTATGTATATTAGCACATAAAAGCAAATTGTGAATAATACTGTTTTATTGATTTTACAAAATGACATGACTGTAAAAACAATATCACAAACATACTTATGTATTCCAAGGTAAATCAAATGCTCACAATTTCAGATCTTAAGCAATTAATACCTCTCTCTATCTGAAAAAAATATTTTTATAACAAATATATGGATTTGTTTGATTTCTAAAAATTTAGCAGCGTAATTATACCTGTCGAAAGTGCTATTGAGCCCGAAAAGGTTTGTAATGCCGTTATGTATATAAAAAGAAACTCTTCCCTAAGCGAATTTTCTTTTATTTCTAATATATATAATAACAGATATTCAATATAAAATAGCTTCTATATTTAGGAATAACAATTTTTGATGTCCAAATTATACAATTATACAATTATTTTATTTCCGAAGCCCTATATCCCGCAAGGGATACTTGCGCTAAACAAGGAGATAAGTTTATTTACATAAGTTATTTACATTATTCAACGCATGAAAACATTAGAGATCCAGATTTTGTAGAGAGTTCAGAATGTATTTACAAAATGAATTGAACTTTAAATATGATTTTTTTATCGGAAATCAAATCGTTAATTTCACAAACAACTAGTTCATTCTTCATTCTATAATCTTGTAATGCTGGGCAATCGATCAGTAGATGTCTTGAGGTTTGATGTCCAAATACTAATGGTGAAAATGTAATATATTTTGTTTCAATAAATTCTGTGTTTCTGATATTTATAAAGTCTTATCTTTCGTAAAGAAGGGAATTATGATCATCGTTTCATTCAACTACATAGGACGTTAATATTGGTTTTACTTCTGTATTCAATTTTATTAATATTTTTTAATATCTTTCATACGATTATTATTATTTTGTCGGTACCCAAGTTTTTGAGTTAATGGATATGTTTATTAAATGCTCTTTTATTAATTTTTCTTCTTTTTGATAATTCTATAACCTACTCTACTACAATATGAATTGTTTTAAATAGTTTCACGCGCAATTATCCAGTTCGGATATAGCGTGTCTTGTGTGCAACTGGTAAATAAATAAGTTTTTGATAATGAATACTAAATGGTTAATAAATTCATTAAAAGCAAACAAAAAGTAAATAATGAAATAGTTACCTTCAGAGGTTTCAAAATGTTTTGCTGTTGTCTTTCTCGTAGTTGTCTTCCTCGTGGTCGCTTGCCAAAACTTGTCCTAACCTCATGTCTATCTTCAAAGTGGTGTGGAGTTCCAGTGGTGTTAAATATACATAAAAATAAAAAATACTCTGTTGTAATATAATACATATTCATTGAAAGGTTAATTTATATTATTTAAATTAAATATAGAAATTGAAATTCTAAACTATTATAGACGGGTATGATTGTTTTAAAATTAAACAATTTCTACTGCCCTTACTGCAATGGAAAAAATAATGGGAGGGCCTGGCTTATCAGTGGTGATCTGATTTTCATAACAGATGGTGCGCAAATGCATCAAAACAAAGAAATGTTATAATTTTGATGACAAAAGAAGGTATATACATTATGATGCAGCAATAGCTCATATAAAAGAGTATATGATAAGTTTGAATAGATACAGAGATAACAGTGTAGAATTATCTGTCCAGGTTTGAAGCCAATCAAGAGAGGCTGGTGAGACTCTCTGGATGCCATTCAGCTCGTAGGAGAATTGTCTATTGTCGGGATGTCTCTCTATAATCAAATTCCTCTCAGATCTATTTATTTCTCCTCAGATAACACATAGGCTAGTGGCTGACAGTATTCCCTTTCCTCTCAGACTTTTCTGTATATATCTATTCGTTCTTTCTCTCTCTCTCTCTCTCTCTCAAGAAGACCCCCTCCTGGTCTGGAGGAGGACCCTATCAAGATGGTGGAACCTTCCTCACTCATAAATAATTGTATATATTCTCAATATTTTTCATTCACTTTCTAAATCATAATTGACAAGAAGTCAATAAAAGTGTTTAAATGTCTCTCTCCATCTCTGTGGGAAAAAACTCTCGCAGTCCACCGGTGGCGGAGTCTTCCCACGGTGGGCGCCACCAATGACGACTGGTATATATTTTATATATATGTATATTCATCAAATATTTTAAATATTTACATTTATTTATTCATATAGTTGACCTTATAAACTATTATCTTTTCTCATATATATTCTGTATTTAAACTTATAAAACCATATATGAACGATTTAATAAAGAAGTTTCAATCTTAAATCTCTCTCTTGATGACAAATTCAGAATATTTTAACAAAATTTATTATTAATTTCATTCTCGATCTTTCTATTCCCGGTCTTAATTCCATAGCATCCTCCAGAATACAATTATCTATTCCAAATATAGGACAAGATGGCAAGCACGCTGGTTCTTTTCCTCCTAATATATCCAGTCCACTATCCCATAAGCTATCAGATGACCATGGTAACTCTATTATAAAATAAATTAAGCTTCCAGGGCTAGGTTTCTTGTGCAACTTTTTATTTCCAAGCTTTCGGACTTCTCAAGCCATTAACAAGAGTATCACGTTAATAAATTAATGATAAATACTATTTTTATATACAAATTATTATTTACATATTTTGAATATTTATGATATAGAGAGAAAAAACATATTACATTCTTTGTGTGTGAAAAACAAATTTACGTGATAGTGGATGATGCGTGCTGGTTGAACGATATCTCGAGACTTGAAATTGAATTTAATAAATTAGTGAACTCTTGTGGTTTATATAGAAAAGTGCCTACATCTATGGGGTAGTATTCGTCCATATTGTTTCGTATGTTTCTGATATTTGAATTCATCTGTTTGTGCTTTTTTGCTGTTTGGTTATCATAGATTCTATTAAAATGGTAACTCTAAGCCCATCTGCTATTACAAGGTTGTCCCAAAAGTTTGTAAACACTTGCAAAAAATTGAAATACCAATATTATTCGCCGTTATATATAATGTCTTTGTAATATGTATAAAGTATTGTATTATGTATTATTATGTATTCGCCGTAATAATATTATTCGCTTGGTAATAAAAAGAACAGCGTATTAAGAAAAACACGAACTTTTGGGACAACCTTAAATATCGTAAAATTAAGAGTAAATTCATCTTTAATCAGTACACACAACGGTTGTTATAAGCTAACTAATATATAAGTATAATATTTGAATTATTACATTCATTGATGGTATTACATAATGACGTGTTCTATGGTGGATTAGAAAGCAGGCACAAAACCTTTATCCTATTTTTTTCGCGTTCGAGAAGCAAAATTCGTTTGAACTATCGCTTGAAATCACGTTCATCGGTTTCAATTAAATATAGCGGGTAAAATTAAAATATTTCGTTTACAAATAGTTTCTTAGCCGTGTCATAGAGAGAAAGAAAAAATATATTAAAAAAGAGCTTACCCGGATCTGTAAAAAAATGCTTTTTTTTTCCTTCAAAAATAATTTTACCAATAACAAATTGTTTCCATGTGTTCTACAAGAATTTTAAAATTAAATTTATTGCGCAATAAATTGATAAAGAGAGAGCAATCTCTCGAAATATTTTGGAAAAAAATTGTTATTTTTTTCTTTACAGATCCAGGTACTCTTTTTTATATAAACAATTAATGGATCATTTTTTGTTCGACTCAAAGAGAATATATATTTAGAGATATAATTATTATTTTAAAGGTGCTCACACAATTATATAACATAAATAAACTAAGTATTTGATGTCTAACAGAATCTATAAAGGCTTAACTATATTCAGAAATAAAAACACAAAATAATTGGCTTTAAAATGCAGCCAATCAGCAGCTTCAAACTTTTACGATCGGCTTCGTGCTAACGATAGAGAAAGTGATTTAGCCGAGATAAAAACTACCTGTTTACACTGCTTATTTCGGTAGGGATTTTCCACAGAATAAATTTGACTATATTTGGGGGAGATAGAAACTAATTGAATATAATTCTTATTTTTTCTAATTATATAGTTATAATTCGTTCATTAGATAAGGAATATTTGACATGAGGCGCTGAATATTTTCTGCGCTTATAGCTAGCACCAATTCTGAATTATGCTTTTAAATTGATCTTTATGGCTCCAGGTTTTGCCTTTTAATATTAGTTTTGTGTGATGGTTGGGTATTACACAAATTTCGCTTATTTATTCCAAATCTATATTTAATATATTATTGAAAATAAAAAAGACATGTCCTGATCGTGCTCACATGAACATCTCTAGATGGCAGAGCGCGAAAAACGTTGATTTAGCCTGTTCCAAAGATATTTGGCAAACTCAATTTCTTGATAAATCGAGAAAGGTCAACGACGTACGCGTTTAGTATAGTATGTGATAATAAAAATATAGCTTGTTACAGAATATCTTTACTAGGTGCCGCTTAAAAAGAGCAACCTAGGTTATGATATTCACAACAATAATGTAATGATTATTCACATATTAAAACAAAGGGTCCAACGCGGTATTCGATCCCGGTTCATGGCTGTCGGTAATTGAGGGTTTTACCCCCTGTTCCACCGACTCACATAGTGATAATGTACAATGGTATTTACTGACCGCTCTAAACACGTACTTTGTCCTTTCCTAATTTAATAAAGAGGGAAAGGTCATAGATGGATTTATTTAGTGAATTACTATCTCAATGCCTTGTAGTACCTATTGTCTTAGTACTTTGAATATTCTCTCCAACCAAGATATCCGATGTTATACCTCGTTATGACGAATGGCGTATTGCCTTGTCGATGCCTTCTAAACTTTGAATGACTTTAGAGTTTCAGTTGACTATAAACTCCAAACAATATCTTTAAATTCTCAATATTTCGAGAATTCTGATCATTTAGGTTGATATGTCACGAAAATACTAATATTGAAAGAGTTATTGGATGATTCGAGTTTTGAAATTGTTCCTACTTAGACGATTCTCTCTAATTGGGACCCGGGCTGGCAATATATCTGTCCGCGTATTGCGAGGAGCTAAATGGAACTGCGGAGGTCGTTAGCTGTGGGCTCTGAATTAAAGCGGGCATTAAGATTGGGATTATGGACAATCGTTCCCTTACATCCTAATTGGACATCAACTTCCTCAATTATTCCAATGAGGATCGATATTTAGTGAACATCCGTCGCTACTAATGAACATATACAAAGTCATTTAGTTACGTCTAGTGATTGCTACATTTTTACTCATCCTCAATGAACGACTATGACACGTCTATACCAGACTCGAATTGCCTCTATCTGATTAATAAGGGTTTGTCTATTAATCTCTTCTTGGTGAGTTAGTTGACTGAGTTTCTCTATCTCTCTAGAAAGAGAAATGTGTAAACTAAAATAAAATAGATCTTCAAATTAAAGAATATTCGTCTAGTAAATCTTATATATAGAGAGAGACAATAAAAAAGATTTACTGGCAGAAGCATCTTCAATTCGAAGAACTATGAGTTCCGGCCAGGCAGCCTCTATCTTTAGGATAAAATAAAATATTCAAGCTTGATTTTACTAAACATGGATATAAGCCTCGACATATTCAACTGGGGAATAGTGTTAGTGCCTGAAACGCATTTCAACATATAGGATGCTAAAAAGAAAAACTCATTTATTTTATGGCCTATTACCACACGTAAGTTAAAAGATCTAATTGGTCATATGATAAAATATTAGTATAGGATTTAGGTTTTTTTTTAATTTTTTAAATTACCAATCTACCAAAATACTTTTTGTTTAGAAATAAATGAGAATAGTAAAAAGAAGAAAATTCATGGTATGCTATCACATAATAAAATGTTCTAAAACCACCTCACGACACAAATATTCACAAGAACAGATCTGAAGGAAGCAGGGGTTTTATTCAATAGATTGTAAGCTGTTAGAGAAGTAAGCTGGAAGCACTATACGCCGGCCCCAAGCGACCAAGCCTCAGGTAAGAAAGAACAAGAAGTTATCCAGATTAGAGTAAAACTTTAAGAGAACGAATTGCTTCTTCAATTCTGTATCGTGTTCTCTCCATTACTCTAATGAAGTTCCATTTCGCCACCTTCTTTCTTTCGACTTTCTCTAAACTGCGCGATCTCACATTTATTTCCATTTAAGCCTCAATCTCAACTTTTATTCGGATCCTCTGATAATTCAACCGGTAATTCCAAGTAATACAACAGAAAACTACCTCCGAGGATGAGGGTTTTTCTTTATTTAAATGATCTCTCAAGTTTTAAAGAAACGCAAACTCCTCTACAGGAGTATATAACGTTGTATACTGAACTTTTATTCGGATCCTCAGATAATTCAGCCAATAATCCTAAGTATTGTAACAACATACTGCCTTGTAGGATATGTTCTTTTCTTTATTTAAACGATCTCTCAAGCTTTTGGGTATCTCAAACTCCTCTACAGGGGTATACAACGTTGTATACTGAACTTTTATTCGGATTCACCGATAATTCAATCGATGATTCCAAGTATTGTAACAACACACTGCCTCTGATAATAGGTTTATTGCTTTATTTAAACGATTTCTCAATCTTTCGGGTATCACAGACCCTTCTACAGGAGTATAAACATGTGTTGTATACTCATGTAGAAGGGATTTTTATACCCGAAATCTTGAGAGATCGTTTAAATGAAACAATAAACTTATTTCAGGATTATTGGCTTATTTATATGAGGATCCGAATAAAAGTTCAGTATACAACGTTGTATACTCCTGTAGAGGGGTTTGCGATACCCAAAAGCTTGAGAAATCGTTTGAATAAAGAAAAAGAGCTTATCCTAAAAGGCAGTATGTTGTTACAATACTTGAAATTATCGGTTGAATTATCTGAGGATCCGAATAAAGGTTCAGTATACAACGTTGTATACTCCTGTAGAGGGGTTTGCGATACCCAAAAGCTTGAGAAATCGTTTGAATAAAGAAAAAGAACTTATCCCACAAAGCAGTATATTGTTGCAATACTTAGAATTATTGGCTGAATTATCTGAGGATCCGAATTAAAGTTCAGTATACAACGTTATATACTCCTCTCTGTAGAGGGGTTTCTTATACCAGAAATCTTGAGAAATCGTTTAAATAAAGCAAGAAACCTATCCTCGGAGGCAGTGTGTTGTTACAATTTATATTTTAGAAGATTCTATCTTCCAAGTTTCAAATGGAAATTGTGAAATACAGAATAACGATGGAATCACCTTACCACAAGCTTGATTAGGCAAATATTGGAAAGTAGATTGTGTTTATTTCAGTCATTGGGATGATAAATTGGAATTCCTTACAAATATTTTGTGTACATTCCAACGTCGATGGGCCGAACAGGTTTCTGGGTATGAATCTAAAACGAATTAAACTACAATTCTCTCTCTCGTTCTCAGAGAAAATAAATAAATAAAATTAAAGAATTTACATGCCGTTAAAGCAATTTTCTCCTAAGCCTATTTACTTTATTAAATTACCCATTGTTCTAGCGGAAATAGAAATTTTCTTCTTTCCATCGTCTTTCATTGAAAATTAATCTTGAAAAGATTTTTTTTTCAGTTTTATAAATGGATTATGTTAACACTTCTCAAAATCAAATACAAAGGGATTTGTGTTTTTACATTGAAAAAAAAAAGTTTATTTTTTTCTCAAAAATATTTTAAAACTTTTTAAAATAGGATATGCTAATAATGTTGGTGAAGGTAAATAAAATATTTTTGTTTGAAAGTTTTCAATATGTTCTCTGAAGACTTTCTTTGTTGTTTTTATGTGTAAATTTCAAATATTTTTGAATGTTGAATTTCAACTTTTTTTTACTGTATTAAGAAATTTAACATAGAATAAAAATATTAATTCTAAAGTTCAGGATAAAATGATAATATAAAAAGAATTGAGTAAAAATATAAGGCCTCAAGGGAAAATGAGCTTTTCAAAAACATTTTAATTCTCTAGCTTTCAGGCAGGAACGCCCTTCCACAGGAGAAAACATGGTATAATGGTATAATTATTATATCATCTTTTCTCCTGTGGAAGGGCTTTCTTCCTGAAAGATAGAATATAAAAAGGTTTTTGAAAAGATACTTTTCGCGAAGGCCTGATATTTTTACTCAGTATTGACACAAGGGATTATTTTTTTTAATAAAGAAATTTATCAATTAAATTATGAGACGCCCTGTGACGTAAGAGCAAGATGTAATTTTGTTTAGAACTTCACCTTTATACCTGAAACTACATAATTTGAGGATTGGGACTTTGAAACGTGTGGTGTTGGCTGAGCGAGTAATTAGAGGCCACAACCAGGATAGGCTGAAGTTGTCAAACTGCTTTTTACAATCGTCTGACAGTCAATTCCCTTAGAATTTCTAACTCTGTGTATATACAGTCTTCTGTCTAAACAAAGGTTCGGATGTATTAATTGAAACAAAATTCAGAATATAAAAATGAAAAAGAAATAATTGATAATTATATATTCAAGAATTGAAATAAATAAAGCACAAATGTTTCTTTTGAATATAAAACAAATTTCTACTGTCCTTAATACGATGGAAAAAATATTGGGAGGGCTTGGTTCATCAATGGTGAACCCTTCCAGCGGTTTCGCCAATTTAATCTACCAGTACGCTACTGTATAGCTCTGATACTGTATTATCATTCTGCTTTTAAATGTTACGCTATATTAGCTTTCAAGTAATCTATGGAGATAAGTTTTTAGGACGAATGAATTACATATAAATATTTTCATCGAGCGATGCTCTTCCGCAAATGATACTATATTTGCAACAATTTTCATAATTTCGCGATAATTTGTATAGATATCTAAATCAATTTAAAAGCCATATATTGGATCAAAATATCATGTATTTTACCAATAATTCAATTGGCTGAACGTAAAACTTTTTCAAGGTATTATATCATATTAATGTGTGTCCATTATATGCGTGTATTATAGTTACAATACCTCGAAAAGGTTGGCGTTCAACCAACTGAGATATTAGTAAAACGAATGAAATTGTAGTAAAGTATTTATTATTTTAGAAGAGTATTATTTTATGTTTTCATTTTGCTATACTCTGTACACTTCCCTTTTTCTTATCCTTTTGTTTATCCCTCATAGTTTGTTCTTGCCTGAAATAAATTGTTGTATCTTCCTGAAGTTTTTGCCTTCCCTAATTTTCCATGTGGCATTTTGGTGAAAATACTGGGTAAGTTAGAGAAGACAAACTGAAGATCGCCGAGAAGACCTAGAGGCCATGGGTTCCTGTGATCTACATTTTCGGAGACTGACTCCAAGATTCCATCGACGTGTAAAAGCCAAGACTTCCCTCCAAGATGACGATGTCCCTATAAACGATACGACGCAAAGACGCTCTTTACGCCGCTAGAAAAAGGACGCAAAGGTACCAGGGACAAAGTTCCAAGACTTCGATGGAATCCTTGGCAGAAGCACGTCAGATCCATGTCAGTAACTACAATAATTGCTAGCTGTGGGTCACAGCTCCCATAATGAAGGAACTATGTAAAAAGGTATTTATTATTTTAGCAGAGTATCATTTTTTATGCTTATATTTTGCTATACTCTGTACACTTCCCTCTTTTGCTTATATTTTTGTTTATCACTTATAGTTTGTTCTTGCCTGAAATAAATTGGTGTCTCCTCCTGAAGTTTTGTCTTCCCTATTTTTCCACGTGGCAATATTTTGATCCAATATATACTTTTTTAATTGAAGATTGATTTTTGGATTGCTTTATTTTCAAAATGTATTTATATGAATACGTTTATCTGTATATTTTTTAAGATAATATCTTTCTCTGTCTATACCTTTGTGTCTACGATATCCCTGTCTTCATCCCAATCAGCCAGATGTCAAATTTCGGGTCTGGACCATCAGCAGCAGAAGACAAATGTCCCGGCGTCAATTTAATATGACGCGACCTGTCATCAAGTTCTGGTGAAACCATCGACCAGATAGTGTGGGGGATTCTTTGCGTCGTTTTATTCCGCTAAGTGCGAGGTACAATTCCAGACCTATATATGTGTTGTCGCTCTAGGATAACAAAATATAGTGCCAAGATACATTTTAGAGTAACATTTATTCTATTATTTCGAAATCATATTCACAGATATTCAATAAATCGAATTTATAACGAAAACTTGTAGCCTTTCTCATGGAACTAAATTATCACAGCTCTGCTTCTATAGTTCTTAAAATTAAAGATACTTCGACCTGTAGATCATTTTATTATCTCAACGTTTCAAAAGAAATATTTAGTCCTCGTCAGGAGCAAATAAAAATTAAAGAATTTAGCAAGACGCTAAAATATATATTCCATAGAATAAATCTATAACTCCTTGCGAATGATTCAATTTTATTTGTTCCTGACGAGGACATAATAATTTTGTCGAAACGTCGAGATAATAAAAAGATTTACTGGCCGAAGTATCTTTAATTTTAAGAACTATGAATGCCGGCAAGGCAGCCTCTATCTTTACTATAGGCTATTACTAGCCGAATGACCCGGGCAACGCCCCTGTTTTACCCGATTGAATGTTTTTTATTCAAATACTATTTGTTACAATTATATACAAAAGAGAGGATTCCATTTAGTTATTAACTAATATATGCATTTATTTAAGGAGCGACCCGCTCCAACACAATAGTTACAAAAACGGAAAAGCTAGTGGGGGGGGGGGGGGGGGGGGGGGCATGATGGGGGGGAGGGGGGGGGGGCAAAGGTGGCGCGATCGTAGCCAACCAATAGGAGGGCGCCATTCCAAAAAAAAAAAAAGCAAACGGTGACAGAGATGATGAATTAAGAACGGATGACGCTCGTAACTGTATATAGAATACTTGAGTTAGATATCTGGTTGAAATAGGCACAAGGATCCTTCAATGATTTAATTACAAACATTAACAAGCACGCTAGGAGATGAGCCTAAATATTCAGCACAACTAGAAAATTCAATAAAATAATCCTTTATATCAATATTAAGGTGAAAACATCAGATTCCAGGAATAAGTTTCTTTATAATAGGAAACTTATTTCTGGAAATTGATGTTTTACTTTCATAATTCGAAACTATTATAGACGTGTATGATTCTTTTGTGAAAATAAACAATTTCTACTGTCCTTATTGCAATTGAAAAATTAATGGGAGGGCCTGGCTTATCAGTGGTGAACCCTTCCAGCGGTTTCCTCAGTTTAATCTACCATACCGTTGTTATATTGCATTTTCGATCTTCCTTTTATAGTGATACTGATGCTAGACTCTTGGAATGGGTATTTTAGATGAACTATGGACATAAGCTTTGAGGGTTCACCACTGATGAGCCAGGCCCTCCCATTAATTTTTCCATTGCAGTAAGGACAGTAGAAATTGTTTATTTTTGAAAATAATCATACGCGTCTATAATAGTTTCGAATTTTGATAACAGATGGCGCGCTAATGCATCATACTGTTTCATTTTAAAAACTAGCAATTTATTTGTTTCAAGAAACTCTCAGAACAATTTTAAAAAATCGCTAACATTATTACAGATCAAAATCAAATCATCGTGTTGTTCAATATATTTAGAAATTTCGTTGAAGAATATCGCGAGGCATTTGTAAAATCTGTTAACATGGCATAAATTAACTAAACCAGATTGGAACAAATTACAATCCAATTGTTGAGGTAATAGATAATTAAATTTGATTAATTCTTAGAAACGACATCTACAGATTGTCCGAATATTGTACATATATGAATATAATTACACGTACATTGAAGTATCTATATATTCCCGAAACCTTTCAAAGCATATTTACATATATTCACATATAATTACATAATATATGTAAATACTGAGGCTATTAGTGAGTTAAGGTAAGGCGCTAAGGCCCCACGTGTTTAGAATTTGAAAAAATATTGACTTAAAAAAAAAGCAAGTTTCAAGTATCTGATTAATTTTAATCACACACAGCAAGAAGGGTTAGTCACCTATATAGATATGAAAAAGGCTTGATATTTTAAATAACTAGAGTTGTCCACAGTTAAGCTACGGTTATACACGTTTAAAATACGTATTAAACAATATTGTTACGTCGTACCCAGACGCTATTCGTGTACCTCGTGTCAGTAGACATACTGAGGATGCCACAAAGATACACATGTAAGTTCAAAGGGATTGCAGCTAAAGTTAGCGCTTTATTGTATCTCACTTAACAGAAGGAATACATCAGTGGGACTTGCCTTCGACCTCCCCGTCAGAAGAATTCTTGGCGCCGTGGATATCCTCTTGTGAAGCGTTCCGCTCCACACTATACACATGCAGCCTGGCCCACACCGCCTTGTAGGCCGCTCCGATGTCAGTCTCTCCTGGCACCGCCTTGTAGGATCATCCATACGCCCGGAGGCAAGTCGTGGCGAGTCTTCTCTTCAACGCAGATGTAACCAGACTCTGTCCTCCCCCACACAGGAATGCTGTTTTTGCGCCTGCCACATGGCAGCGGGGGCTGCTAGAGTCCACCCCACTTTCCCCAACTTTACTCTGGTATCTTGGCCTTGTCATCCACGTTACAAAATAAATAACCAATCCAGGTCCAGGTGTCTTTTAACTTTTTTTTATTTTTACAAGCTTTCGGGCCTGTATGCCCTTCAACAGGAAATCTAGAAGTACCACTTCCAGCCATTTATTTAGAATAGGTTGAATATTTGATCTCAGGTCCTAATATTTTGATTGAATACAATGATCTCCAAGTCTAGTTATAGTAGAAAGCTCGATATTTAGATGCTACACTGGAACCTGAACGCCCTCTTCCCCAATATTATGTATAATAGCAGCACAGATTCTAATAGAGTGCGTCTGTATAGAGACAAGAGGAAAACAAGGAGAAAAACAAACCTCGAGGACCATAAAGAAAAATAACCAGGGCGCTTTATTTTTTATTGGAGGATTGAATTTTGAAATGTATTTATATCTTGCTGGAGGGAATAAATATTGGGGGTTTGCCAGCATTTACCCAGGTGGCGGTGACGCTCTTCTAAATCTCCTCTTTGTCGACTTACTTTACCTCAATACTTCTCAACTATACATATGTATATTGTAATTTAAATAAAGCTATATAAGTTAATAGTCCTTATTTAAGCTTGTACCATATTAATAACCATTAACTCGTTCCTATCTGCCTTCACCACATATTTCGTGTAATTAATTATAATTTTATTAATATAACTTTAATCTTTATTATGTTTGTACCATAGGACAGCCCATAGTTAAATTAGTGTTAAAATAACACTATTTATTATTTTTAACCACTCTATTGCTCTAAAATATCACAATCTGCCTTATGTAAGTAATAAAGCATGACGTCTTTCCAGTCGTCTCAGGATGGCACCAGTTTGCCACCGGAACGCAGGGTAGGGGAGGATGACCCACATAAGCCACTGACCAATGAGAATCAATCCCCGGGGATCCGGGAAGGAAGAAAAGGGAAGGCTGGCCGGCTGTCGACAGTTAGAGTTACAATTCATTTATCTGACAGGAACGCTCAGTAATAGGTCCGTTGTCATCTCACGGCGGCCCTCGTGGCCGCCGTTTTGGTTCCCCTTGCCCCCGCGGCTCCAAGCTGACTCCGAGCTTTCCTCTGGTAGTCCTCAACTTCCCCCCGGTCCCGGTGCCGCTTGAGACGTCCTGGGAGAGCGCCTTTTGATCCCAAACTTTGTTCTTACTGTCCCGTTAGGTCTTCCCACTCTGCACGCCTTGCCACTCAGCCCCGACTGCTTCCAACTCACTTGTTGGCTTACCCGGGTTTACCACTTGTATATACTTACTTCTTCTTAACTATTTATGTTTGTTCTACGCTCACTATTCTCAACTATCTATATGTTAGGTCGACTAAGCTTTATCTTCACATATGTTTGTTCTACATATATCTTCTAACATTCTATGTTTATTCGACTCACCTCGCCTTAACACTCCAAGTTTGGTCTACATACTTCACCTCAATTGTCTATGTTTAGTTGACTTAACTCTCCTCAACTATATATATAAATATGTGGTGATACAAATGATCCTGTCGACTGTCTGTCGTCGAGGCAGGTTTGGTCTGATGCAGTCGTGATGGCCACAATGGTCAGAGTGAGTTCAGGCGTGAATGGGATAGAACAAAAGGACGAGGCATGTTGGATGTCACCTTAGAGATAACGGCCAGGCGCCCGTCGAGGAGCGTCTGATCTATTCTAGAGCAAGAGAGGGACTGGTGGTAATCCGACCACGTTTTTCGGACCGAACGGTGTAATCGGAGACCTTTCTCCGAATACAATACTAAACGTATTTACATTACACTTGGATAGAAATAAGTAATAGAGAAAATTGTCATATAAAATTTAATAGAAAATTTGGAGATCGATAGCCCAAATATAGCCTTACGTAGATAAAGTTGATATGGAAATAATATTTTCCCACGGAAATGATTTGGGCCAGAAATATAGGTTAACAGAAAAGAGAGCATTAAAGGACGCTTAGGGGAGGATCAGATAAAAGTAAAACGCAAAAACGGCGGATTTATTTTTTTAAAAGCCAAACATGATTAAACAGTCAACGATTCAACACTGCAAATATTTACACAGGTACCTTTCTGCATTGCTATCTACAGTACACGTATGGATGATTCCTTATACAATATTGAGTAGAAATATGAGGCCTCCAGGAAAATTATAGTTTCAAAAACCTTTTAATCTCTAGCTTTCGGGCACGAACGTCCTCCTACAGGAGAAAACATGGTATGAAATCATGAAAACACGATACCATGTTTTCTCTTGTAGAAGGGCGTTCGCACCCGAAAGCTATGATAAAAAGAGGACACACATCGCTTGATCGTGCCAATACAAGTTGCTGATAGCTTGTGCCCTATCTATTCCGACAGACAGCGAAAGCCATCAGCAACCTTTAGTGGCAAAATCAGTTGATGTCTTCCTTTCAATTAATCAACTTATTCTCAATGAATTTTAACTTTTTTACTCTTTTTCATTCAACATTTCGTAAAGTCAAACATTAATATTATTTTAAATCAATATCAGAAATATATCAATATAAAGTAATAACACTCCATCTATATATAAACGAATGAAGACATTAAGACACGAATTCAAACTTCTTATTTGTAAAAAGAAACAATCGCGTCTTAATATCTTCACTCGTTAAATATCAGAAAACTTGCACATATATTTTCAGAGAAAATACTAAGATAAATTTGATAATAAATAATCCTAGGATATTGTTGAAAGTGGAAATTCCGGATATCTCCACGATACAATAATATTGTGGTTTGTATAGAATTTCAGTATTGTCTATGCAAATTGACATCTCTGTCTATATAGCGCAGATTTGTTGGATCGTTGTAGTTGGCTAGCGGTTATTGTATAGGACAGGCCGGCGTGAGCTGCTGATGTACATATAATTTGATCTCTTTCTCTTCCTCTACGAATCTATAATTTTCTACCAATAGATAATAAACAGAAATATTTTCCTCACGAACAAGATCTCCAAGGTCCTGAGAATCGAAGACCCAAAGATAACTAAAATAAAATATAATTGTAAATAAACCCTTCTACATAACTCTCTATCCCCACATATTATTATAAATACGATGATCTAGAAGTCGGCAAACTGCGGCTCGAGAGCCACATGCGGCTCTTTGGATGTGAAGCTGCGGTTCTTTATATAGTTCCATACGTAAATATTATTTATGCGAGTACTATTATTGTTAGAGAGAATAAATGTGTAGCTCTTTAAAACTTTGAAATTTTGTAAATTTTAATTTTTTACTATTTTCACTCAAAGGTTTGCCGACCCCTAATTTGAATTGTTCTTTTGAGCGGCACCTCTAATAAAGTTAATTTGGAACTTGAAACTAGGATACTAAAATATATATACAAATAGTAAAAACTTCAATATAATAATTATATCATTGTAAAACAATATCGATAGTAAAGTAGGGAATTCTCTAATATTTCTCTTCAAGAAAACCATTCAAACAGCTGTTCTATGAGACCTTGTAGAGCGCGTTGTATTTCAAGAATAAAATTTCCACCTTACGAAGAATTTAAAACCGAAGATAAAGTCAGAATGTTTTAAAGGCAAATATCCTCTTCTGTCTCAAATATGAATTCATCAATAAAATAATCCCTGGTATCAATATTAAGTTGAAAACGTTATAAGATTATTTTTTAAATTTTAAATATATATATTAATTAATTATTATCACAGAGTGTGTGTAAGCTCACAGGTAAAATAGGCGCTAACCGAAAGAGAGAAAAGTTCCTTTGTTTAATATTGGTTTCCCTTTTATATTTTGTTCTCTCTCTTGTAAATCAATATATATAATGTTTAATTAATAATTCTTGGAATCAGTTTCATTAAAAATTCTATGCAAAGCCAACATAATTTAAAATTCTCTAGTTTTCGGGCACGAAATTTTTCTCTGGAAACCTACACTTTCAACCTAATAATGAATATTTCTATCAAATTGAATTATATCAATTAGAATTTATTCTAATGCCAAACGTATTACAAACTGACTTACACTATAGAATATCTATCATTATTTTGTATAGCTATGTTTATTGATAACTGACTTGAAAAACATTTTTTTTAACATTAATTCATTATTTCCTTTGGTGAAAACATTCAGACCTGTATATATTTGTATCTCATGTATTTGAAAAACATAAAAAATGTAGACTAACCAGTTAATTACTTATTAATCGTTTTCATTATAAAATAAATAAAGCTTTAGGGATAAGTTTCTTGTACAAGCCTTTTTTATTTTCAATCTTTCGGATTTGTCAGTCCTTCAACAGGATTATCACATTAACAAATTAATGATAATTCTTCCAATTATAGACACTTCGGCCAGTAAATCTTTTTACTATCTCTTTTTATTGTCTCGACGTTTCGACAAAAATCTTTTGTCCTCGTCAGGAACGAACAAAAATTAAAACATTTGGTAAAGCGTTAAAATTTATTCTCTTAACGTCAAGACAATAAAAAAGATTTACTCGCCGAAGTATCTTTAATTTGAAGAACTATGAATGCCGGCCAGGCTACCTCCATTTTTACGAAAATTATTGGTAAATTCTATTTTTATATACAAATTATTATTTACATATTTTAAAATTTATGATATTGAGAAAGAGAGAGAGAAAATATATTATTCTTCGTGTTATTTTATATAATGAAATAGATTGTGATATTAAATCTATAGAGATTATATTAAAATTGTTCTTTCTAATGTAAAATATTATATAATTATGAATTTTTCATAGTTAATATAAATATGAAAATATCTTTAGAAACCGAAACTAATATTTTGATGATAAAGAATAAATTTAAGATTAAGTGCCCAGTATTAATTCCCAAGATAATGTGTATAGAAGGTGGTTGAATCTTTCAATGTTAACCGAACCAAGTAATTCTTCTCTTCCATAATTAAAATGTATATATAGCGGCTTTTTCTTTTCTCAACTATGATAGATATATATGTTCACCCTTCTTTGTAACCGTTTATTTAGCTCATATATATCTTCTCGCATAATGATTATTATTGCAAATATATCAATAATTAAATATTTATATTCTACCGAATTAAATAATTGACTAGTAATAAATTGAATCCATATATAAAAACTATTTATTGTTTCGATTTAAATTTTTGTTTGCACGATTCAGTAGAATTGTTATAACGCATTATGCTCATTTATCCAAAACCATTTATAAATATCGTATTTTAAAATAATTGTAGATCATAGTTATGTGAAAGAGAAAAATTCGTCTATTATAATTATATAAACTTCTTCAATTCGAATAGATTCCTATAGAATTTAGGCTATCAAGAACATAATGCTTATGCATATGATAAAATATATTTATTTATAAATGATTCTGATATGATTATATTGCGATATATATATTTAGGCTCGCGATTTGTAATTATAGAATTTCAATGTTAAAAAACGGTTTATATAAAATATTCGTATTCTTAATTATTAATTCGAAATTGTGTATTGATGTTCAGTGATAATTGTAAAAATATAAGGATATGTATATTGTATGTTTCGAGAAGTGATAATCAATTAAGTTGGGATCTATGTGAAGACTCGGTGAAGAGAGGAATTCCCGACCAAACGACCTACCTCAGTGCCAAAAGAAGTCTAGAGCCCACGACATCTGGTGGCAGAAAACTCCCGCTTCTTAGCGCGCACGCGCAAGTTCGATTTTCCCAGGATTCTACTAGAAATAAAAAATCGGGGCAAAAAGTTGCGATTTGAAGCCCCCGTCAAAATGCCTTCAATGACAGATCCTTTAGGCAGGGTTGCTGAGTGAAATATTTAGATGCCTAAAAGGTTTACGGATCACAGATACCAAATGAACTTGGCCCCGCTGTACATTCAATATTTTCCCTCAAATTAAATTGAAAAGTTGAGCTGGAAATTGCCTCGATTTGTTTTTCCGGCGAAATTTCATTTCTTTTTTTTTGTTTCAGATTTTAGTTTCTTTTGTTTTATATTAGATAATATCATTTTATATAGAAGTCTCTTGTATGCATTTTGTTTTTCCAAGTTTAAAAGCTTTTTTTTTTCCAAAAATCGTTTGAGATAAATTTGGAATATTCTTTATGAGCTACGATATTTTTTAAATATTAGCGAAACCTGGCTGACAGGAAGGATTACATTGTCTAATGTACTTTTAAATTTCTTTGAAGTTTTAATATAATAATTTATATGGAGTTTTTATTATACATGTGCTCCTGGTCAGGATATGTCATTTAAATTTTTAATACAAAGGGGGATCAATTAATAAGGTGAATTATCTTATTTCTTAAAAATTAAAAAAGCAAAAATAATTTAAACCACAGAATATTAAAATATAACATCGAGAGACTATTTAAGGTGTTCTGTTCTTTTTTCCCTCGCAGGGCGCGAGACTTATAAATAAACTAAAATGGAAGCTCCCTTGAAGGATTGCACCACGCTTGAACAACGTGCAGTTATTCGTTTCTTGAATGCAGAAGGTATTCAAACATCTCAAATATGCCAAAGAATGAAAAATATCTATGGTGAGTCTTGTTTGTCTCAAAAAACATTTTTAAATGGGTAAACGAGTTCAAAAATGGACGAATTACATGTTCCTCAGGTCTCAACGTTCGGCCGGTAAAGTTTTGTTAACAATTTTTTGGGATGTTGATGGACCAATCTGTCTTTATTTTTTATCCTCAAGGCAACGTATGAACAGCGACCTTTATTGTGACATTCTTGTAAATAAGCTAAAGCCCGGTATAAGAAACAAAAGAAGAGGGAAGCTTAGTAAAGGTGTTCTCTTCCTTCATGATAATACAAGGCCACATACATCATGTAAAATGTACCTATAATCATTAAATTAGGTTTTGAAGTTTTAGAACACACATCCTGCATATAGTCCAGACCTAGCCCACTCTGACTATTTCCTTTTTGGACTACTAAGGAAGG
The DNA here is from genome assembly GCA_030710605.1 of Cordylochernes scorpioides. NCBI lineage: Eukaryota > Metazoa > Arthropoda > Arachnida > Pseudoscorpiones > Chernetidae > Cordylochernes > Cordylochernes scorpioides. Next base: position 91,393,244 of record CP092868.1, read on the forward strand.
AGTTAAAGGGAAAGCGATTTGACTCGGATGAAGATGTCCAGAAAGTGGTGCAAGATTTTTTTCACACGTTTCCTAAGAGTGCCTATAAAGAGGGTATTTACAAGTTGCCAGAACGATGGAGACGATGTATAGAAAGCCAAGGTGATTATTTTGAATAAATCTAGTCCTAATTTTCATTTCGTTCTTATTTTTTTTAAATAAATTATAATTCACCTTATTTATTGATCCTACCTTGTATATGTATATATTAAAATCAAAAAGACATATCCTGACCACGAGCACATGAGCTTTTTAGATGGCAGAGCGCCATCTAGGTGAACAGAAATCAACTAAACGTATATATGTGAAATAATACAAGGTTGTGCCAAAGGTTCGTGAACACTTGCCAAATATTATTGCCATAATATTATTCGCCCTTATGTATAATGTCTTTGTATTATGTATAAAGTAATTGTATTATTATATATTTACCGCAATAATATTATTCGCCAAGTAATAAGAAAAACAACGTTTTAATAAAAACACGAACTTTTGGGACAACCATATAAAAAAATGAACAAGTATTGGTATTAAATTTAAAAAAGGCAAATCCTTACCATTATAAAAAGCTCATGTGATGGTGGTCAGGTGATGCCTTCTTTGATATTTTAATTAAAATGAGAATTATTCCGGGAGGATATTCATCTATAAAGATAAAGGTAGCCTCTCCCGTCAAAATAGAAGTCAAAACTAGACGCCATACATTTCCATCTATATTTTAGTTATAGATTTGGCTTAGCCACTTTTCCAGCTAAATATGGCAGATTGTCAAGATTCCATAAGATCCCTTGTTGATCTCATGGAATAAAGTCCGCCCTAGGCTGACAGGGCCATTAGCCCGAAACCATGGTCTCTTGGTGGACGCTTTTCAGTTTGCCAAAGCTGGTGTTGTGGCTTTGTCACCGACCCGAGGCCGCTAGTTTGCGGCGATGGTCAATAGATGATGTCTGGTTTTGACGTCTACTTAGACGGGAGAGGCGACCTTTATCTTTATATTGTTGCCCCATCTTTATATGGTTGCGGCTTGGCAGACTCTTCAATCTTGATTCTCTCCTGTGCCGGGTCTTGCATCTTACCAGAGCGTGTCCCAACCATCCTACAAGGTTAGATAAGGGAATAGTGAGATAACTCTACTTTAAGTAACCTCCAGAATAATTTATTTATTTCTCACATCAAAAAAAAACAGGGAAGTCACATATTGTTCAAAAATATAAATGGTTATTTTATAATACATAAATCTGTTTAATAAAATAAATAAATATAAAATATAAATTTGAATTTAAAATATATCAAAAATAATATTACAAATTAAGATAAAATAGATGCATTAGCCATGATGCAAATAAATATATAAATATATAAACCCATATATAAACACTTTGTATAATGATAAAATAAAAGCGGAAACCTTTAACCAAATTCAGAATAATATCTATGTAAATATAAAATTTAAATTAATATTAAGATGTTATTCTGAGAAGGTTAATGTCGGGTATATATATGTTTATATTAAATACTGGAATGTGGAAGAAATTCGTTAAGAGGATTATTAACTGATTTTGAATATAAAAGTATTATGCTAATCGTATTCAGTGTCGTGAACATCTTATAAAATACATTATAATTGTTTTAAACCACAATTTGCCTTAATTTTGTAATAATAGAATTAGGATGAAATACCGCGCAGTAGCAATAATAATAATGGTAACTATAATAAAATTATCAAACAGACATTTGATAAGTTAATATAATGAGGAAACGTTGGAGTATACTTTGGTCTTATTTATTCATCACTTCTCTATATAATAAACGGAGGATATCTAGATACAAACTGTAGTGAATCGTACAATTAGGTGACCGAGGGACACACGTCCCTACTTTAGACAAGCTCCACTTAAGACAGGTTTTTGTTTATGCAATTATACATTTCAAAAAAGGCATATTCTTATCAGGCAACTGAAAGTTTCTGATGGCTTGTGCCATCAATCGGAATAAATACAAGGGGGGGATCAATAAATAAGGTGAATTATCTTATTTCTTAAAAATTAAAAAAGCAAAAATAATTTAAGCCACAGAATATTAAAATATAACATCGAGAGACTACTTAAGGTGTTCTGTTCTTTTTTCCCACGCGCGGCGCGAGAGTTATAAATAAACTAAAATGGAAGCTCTCTTGAAGGATTGCACCACACTTGAACAACGTGCAGTTATTTGTTTCTTGAATGCAGAAGGTATTCAAACATCTCAAATATGCCAAAGAATAAAAAATATCTATGGGGAGTCTTGTTTGTCTCCAAAAACATTTATAAATGGGTTAACGAGTTCAAAAATGGACGAATTGCATGTACCGATATTGAGCGACCTGGACGACCAAGGGTTACAGCGACGCTAAGCACGATAAATGCGGTTGAAAACTTAATTTTGGAGGATAGAAAAATATCCATTTTTACCATAGGCAATGTATGAACAGCGACCTTTATTGTGACATTCTTTTAAATAAGCTAAAGCCCGGTATAAGAAACAAAAGAAGAGGGAAGCTTAGTAAAGGTGTTCTCTTCCTTCATGATAATGCAAGGCCGCATACATCATGTAAAACTGTATCTACAATCATTAAATTAGGTGTTGAAGTTTTAGAACATCCTGCATATAGTCCAGACCTAGCCCCCTCTGACTATTTCCTTTTTGGACTACTAAAGAAGGAGTTAAAGGGAAAACGATTTGACTCGGATGAAGATGTTCAGAAAGTGGTGCAAGATTTCTTTCACACGCTTCCTAAGAGTGCCTATAAAGAGGGTATTTACAAGTTGCCAGAACGATGGAGACGATGTATAGAAAGCCAAGGTGATCATTTTGAATAAATCAAGTCCTAATTTTTAATATCGTTCTTATTTTTTTAAATAAATTATAATTCACCTTATTTATTGATCCCACCTTGTATAATAAATAAGTCATCGTCAACTTTCAGTTGCCCAATAAGAGGAGATGCCTTTTTTATTTTTTATAATTTATGAACCTTATCTCAGCACAATATCTCATTTGTACTATTTTTTCACTGTAATTATAAAACTTGAACAAAATAAAATCTAAATACGTGAAATACTCTCCAGTTAAGCTTTAGAAAATTCACTACCTTTATTTGTTAAGGCGTACAATTTGGATTAAAGGTTACATAAACAAGGTAATAAGACCAACTCCAAATAAATCAATAGTGTGTTTCGGTAACAGCGTTGTTACTGAAACGTCACACACTATTTATTTATTTTTTGGATTTGGTCTTATCATTTAGCACTTTTGTCTCAAGATGGTAACAATGTTGTTACCGAATCGTCATACACTATTTATATATAATATAATATAATTCGGCTTATGATTGTAAAACGACATTTGAAAATTATCCTGCATGTGTTTCTTTAAAACGAAAAATCGTAATTTATTTTAATCGCTATTTCTCCTTAAAATAAATTTCGATTTTTCGTTTAAAATAAACATATGCGGAATAATTTTCAAATTTCGTTCTACTATTTATTTATATTTGGTGTTATTACCTTGTTTTTACCACCTTTATATTGTTTATTTAATAATAGATATAAAAGGGAATATGTGAAAAATAACAGAAAAAAATGAAAATAAACAAATAATATCGAGTAAATGTGTTGCCTAAATATCAGGGAACAGGCTAAATCAATGTTTAGTTGATTTCTGCTACACTAGATCGCTCTCTGGCATCTAAAAAGCATATGTGCTCGTGGTCAGGATATGCTTTCTTCGTTTTTAAACGTGTCAATATGTGTCACATATTTTTCAAATTAAAAGGCCGCCACATGTGAGAAAAGATATAGAATCATTATAGACATCGATGTTGACCCATGCCACGTTTGACAGATTTACACTTGATAAAGGTCCACGATTCTTAAAATAAAAACTGAGATAACGTTGTTTTCGATTTATACAACAGGTTTTTAACTTAAGAGAAGGCTCTCTTATGAGAGTATTTTACTGTAGTTGACAGTTTTTCAAAGAAAACATCCCAAGTACAAAGAAAGTACGCGATGTAGCGACCGACTGATAAAAATCCCATAAAGTGTCCTGATAACGAGGCCATTATCTGCAGCGGCCGTGTTCACAGCATCATTCCCTCCAGCTGTCCGCGGACTGTCCTGTCAGCACTTGCTGCAGATTGGAAATTACTGATCGTCTGAAATGTAGTTGGAAAACATCAAAGTTGTGCTTCCACAATGTGTTGGTATGTACAGATATAGAACTGTTCCACTACATTGTAGATTTGTGATAAATTTATCGATAAATAAATACCTATCTATTATAATCGATCGATGCCCCGTGGAAGTATGAAAAAATCAATAAAATTCCTTTCGCTGTTTCACATAAATGATAATTTTGATACAAAAGAGTGTGATTAATAACTATAGAGAGAATCATGTTATGGGGAACAGCCATGAAGATAATTTGGGAGTATTTGCCTATAGATAAAAATAAAAACACAAAACACCATATTTGATATAGAAACAATAGATTAACCGGTCTATAAGGCATGTAATGCCTACATAAGATATAATAAGATAAAATAATACATAAGATAAAATAAAAAGGTCAGGTGTTTTTATCAAAACCCAATGAACACCTATATGAGCATGTTAAATGGAAGAGCGCTATCTAGTGGAACAAAAATTAACTAAACCTTGATTTTAGACTTGTTAAGTGATATTTGACCAAAATCAATTTCCTGATTAATCAAGATAAGCCATCAAGAAAATGCTCATCTAAGCTGTCATGATAGCCCTTTTTTTTTGTTTTTTAATATCTATATATGTGTGTAAACCTAAACTAGATTACCAAAAATATTAAATAAATAACTATATTTAATAAAATAGTTAGCATTTTTTGCAATTTATTTAGATATTTTTGAGTTTCTATCAAAATTATAGTTTAGAATTGCTTTTCATAAACTCACAAGGCACCTTTTTCATTAAAATGCTTTAATATCCTTTTTAGAAAAAAAAAGGGGAAGGATACAAATCAATACAAATACTTTTTTTTCTTCTTATTTTTCTTCCTAAACACATTTTCGAATGTTCGAAATTTATATTCAGGAAACACCCAATTATATATTATCCGATATAATGATGATAAAAGCTGCCAAAGCGATGACAAAATATGTTAAAACTAACATTTTTCAAATAAAATACAGCAAGTAAAATACAACACAATCTACATATCCCTTTTCTAGTTAAATCATTGAAGTATGAACTTTTAATTGGTGTTTAAAGTGATGATTAGAAGCTTATTTTCCTTCAAAAGTCTTTATATCAAAATTCTCCTAACGGCTGGATACAAAAACTCAAAAATATAAATTTAATTGGAATTTATATAACAAATATAATTGGTATACAAAAACACAAATGTATAAATTTAATTGATATTTATATATTAACTATATAAAAACTATAATTGTATGATTATAATTATCAAAACATTGTTTTTCATATTACAAATTTTTTGATTTGCGCTTTTTCTCTCTCTTCTGTGTGTATGTGTTTTACTGTTCCTATCTCTCACATATTTAAATTAATTTTCTATATCTCTGTCTCTCTCTCTTTGCCAGCCATCACATCGATCTGCCCACTATGTGGGGGAGAACTCTCTCATCCACCGGTGGCGGAGTCTTTCCCGCGGTGGACACCACCAATGACGACATTGTATATATTTTACATATATGTATATAGTATATTTTAAACTGTATTAAAATGTACACCGTTTCTATTCGATACCACCCCCATATTTTGTATATATGCTATATCTTTATTAATATAACCTGTACACCCTTTTTGTATATAAACTAAAATTGGTGACGTCAAAATAAAGATTCAAAGAGAGAGCGGTCAGCTGGTGGCAGCAGGGACAGAGGGGTGGAAAAAGGCAACGCCCAGCCCATGTGGGGTCCCGAGGGACATTCATATAGATACCCCCCAAAACAGGACAAGTTTTGGCAGGGGGTCGGCAGATGTTCTAGGGGGTGTTTCTCAGCAGTTCGCTTCAGCCTGTCTGTCTTGCACACAATCTTTTCTCTCTAGTCTCGGTGATAAACATCAAAGTTAGTGTCATGGCCTCTACCTCTGTCCCGTGGGCTGTCCCCGATCCCTCTTTGTGCTAACATCGAGCCCTGCCTCTGCTTCTTGTTGTCCGCGTGTGGGAAGATCATCAACACTCGCCTCACGTAAACGACTACCAGTTCATCCATACGTAGGCACGTTGCAACAATATTACATGTATATTCTGAATATAGAGCTATCCATATCTTTAAATCTTTAAATAATAAAAAAGCATATATTGGATTGAATAGAATATTGGCAAATAAGATTTTATATTCAATCCAATATACACCTTTTTATTATCAAAATATATATGTTTATTTATATCAATTATTTCATATATTTACATCTAATTTTTATATATTTATCATTTTTTAATACCTCATATATAATATTATATAGACCTTGTATATAATTTATATGATGTGAATAATATATATATATAATATAACCTTCCCGTAAACCAACAGATGCCAGCGCAAAAGGAACGTAATTCAAAACTCCATGTTTATTACAATAGTTCTTATATGTATATACCGCCGCCTGTATACGTGGCTTCACGATGGACAAACTGTGTTTGTACGTCCACCGATCCTCTCAGAAAATACTTGTTGCAAACAATATCTTCATCTTTGTCAGGTTTAAAAGAATCTGGGCTAATCTTGAGTCGCTGTGAAAGTTGATACACATTTTAACACTACTCTATAGTAATTGAAGATCAATTCTACAGATCTTACACTGGGTATCACAAGTCTGCGGGTTTCGACAATTTACCAAAGAGGGATAGGACGCCTCAACTCTTTTTATTGATTTATTAAAGTATCTTTCGAGCAAGCTCTTCCTCAGCAAACTAGAACATATGAAAAGGTAATGAAGAGAAATTATATAGCATTTTGAAGATATGTTGTGATTATTTTATTCGCGATCGAACATTGTGGCCCAACGTACGTTTTGCATTCCAAACACGATGCGATTATCTATGTAAATATAGGATCTTATACTGTGATAATAATAATAAGTGCGAGGCTAATCAGTGGTGACCTCTTCTAGCTGTTTCGTTAGTTTAATCTCTACTTCAATACATAGTCTGTAGAAATAGAGTATAATCATTAAAAACGTCGAAGAAATGAAATAATTACCAGCAATAGAAAGCGCTGAGTTGATGATAATGATATTGTAATCCTATAATAATTTTCTCCCTTGTCAAACCTCATTTGTAGTTGAGGTTAGTTTATTCTATATAACATCCTAGCGCATAACCATGAATTTATAATAATGAGTTTCATTAAATGAATTTCAAGTAAATGTCATCGTTCAATATATTGGCACTTAGGACGATATATTTGAGATGCATATAGATGTTGTGAATACAGGGTGTCGTGATGGAAATGAAAATAAAAACGCACATAGGAGGCAATAATCAGAAGAAATTATCTTCAAGAAGTCAAGAAAAGAGAGAATTCATTGCCCATAAAATGTTGGACTGGCGAAGAGACTGCGTTGAAGAGATATCCTAATAAACATTGAATTCTTTACTCCTTTGCAACACAGTGAACGAGACAATGGCGCCTGGATTTTCCAGGATATAACAAAATTTGTGTAAAAAATCAAAATTCGCGTTAGACAATGTTGTCCGGTGAGGCCTATACGTTTCAATAAAGGGCATAAATTAATTAATTTGAATCTTCTAGACATAAATTAAACAATACCACAGGTGTCTGAAGATAAGTTTCTTCTCATTTTATTAACGTAGTCTCAAGCTTTCGGGTATCTCTGTCCTTCTACAGGAGAACATAAATAAACGAATAAAACGCCGCCTGATGCTAAACTATTACAATATTCTATTTATAAAAATATATTTTTGTAATAGTTTAGCATCAGGCGGCGTTTTCTTCGTTTATTTATGTTCTGCTGTAGAAGGGTAGAGATACCCGAAAGCTTGAGACTACTTTAATAAAATGAGAAGAAACTTGTCTTCAGAAACCTGTGGTATTGTTTAATATAAAGAGTATACATTTCTAATTCTCTCTCTTCATCCTTCAACAATGAGCAGATACGCTAACAATAAGCAACAATGAGCTAATACGGTTGAGAATCTGTTGTTGGTTTTGCTGTGTTCTCTTCATTGGGAACACTTATTTGTAAACTAATAAGTTTTTGTAACCTAATAAGGTCCAATTTTAGATTTGATATATTGATTGCGTAGAATTGAAAAAAGATTAATATAAGGTTGTCCAAAAGGTTCGTGTTTTTCTTATTACTTGGCGAAATAAAATTATTATGGCGAATACATAATAATACCTAATACAATTACTTTATATAAAATTCAAAGACATTATAAATAACGGCGAGAAATATTGGTATTTCAAATTTTTAGAAGTGTCACGAACTTTTGGGACAACCTTGTATTTTCATTTATAGAACATAGAGAGACAAACTAATTTATTTCTTGAGAGAATTGGTATTTAATAAATAAAATACGCTACACATACATAGAGACGTGAATATAATATACAAATAAAATTATCAAGAGATAGATAACACATATTTGATATATTAATAAATACATAACATATATTTATATAGATGGGAATTTTGCCGGGAGGATATTGGTCTAAAGAGACAAAGGTCGACTCTCCCGTCAAAATAGACGTCAAAACTAGACGCCACCTATATCTATATATTAGAAATAAAGAGAGCATATCTTCACCAAGAGCACATGTGCTCCTGGTCAGGATATGCTTTCTCTATTTTATAATATCAACACCTGACCCACTTATTTTTTTATTTTTCTCTATTGTATTTTCATATCTATATATTGGTCGATTTATACTTTAAAAATATTACGCAATGAAATTTTTGTTAAAATCGTCATTAATTTGAGCCATTTTATTAATATATTTTCTTTATACTAGCTGTTTTCACTTTATTTGTATTAGCAATTCAATTTTCGATCAAAATCAAAATATATATATTTTTTAATATTTGAAAATTATGAAGAAAATAGAAATAAAATACTTTTTAAATATATTAAAAATTACTTTTAATATTGAATTTTATATTTCAAACTTCCATGTGTATTCAAAAATAAAATTTTGGTTGAATACAAATACCCTGGTGAATTGAGTCTATTCGGCTACTTTGATTTTATTTAATCTCGTATTTTGAAGATAAAAATAAACAACTATGTGAACGTTTTTTATTACCACAATTTACATATGCTCATATATATATATATAAATATATAAAAAGCACATGTGCTCGTGGTCAGGAGATGCCTTCTTTATTTTTAATATATACTCGTATGTGTGTTTGAAAATTGAGCAAATATATATATTCAAGTATTTAAAAATGCTCATTTGGATCATATATTTTTATTTTCCAATTTATCGTATGGCAACTGGCCAAACTTCTTCGGGGAACAAGATTGTTTTGAATAGCTCGCGTATCATTCCACGAGTATTTACAACTGATATGAAATTTAAAATATTGTAGATTTAAGATATTTTAAATTTTATAGCAGTTGTACATACTCATGAATTGATACGCGAGCATCTCCAGACAATCTTGTTCCCTCAAGATGTTTGGCGAGTTGCCATACGAAATAGTGGAAAATATATACAGGGTGCTTCAAAAAAATGTATACACACTTTGAATTTTATAGGACGCAGGGGGCCAATCGAGTTTCCAGCACGCTCTCCAGACCTCACACCACTGGATTTCTTCTTGTGGGGCACAGTAAAAGATGGGGTGTACAAACGTAAACCACGTAACCTAGACATTCTTTGGAATGAAATTCAAGCAGTGTGTAGAGAAATCTCATTGGACGTTTTGATACGATGTACAGAATCTGTGGTGACTCGTACTCAGAATTGTATTGATGCTGCAGGTCCCCAATTTGAACAGTATTAACATTTGTTATTTATGTTTCATTTATATTGGACTTTCAGTTTTCTATTTTCCTGAAATTTAACTTTGTAGAACGGTAAATAAATTTTCTATGGAAGTTCAAAGTGTGTATACATTTTTTTGAAGCACCCTGTATATTCCAAAATAGGCATTTTCAAATAATTTATATATTAATTGAATAATGCAACGTTTCTAGAGATGAGTTTATTTGTATTTTTATCAACAAAATTTCAAGCTTTCGGGCATTTCTGATCTTCTATAGGAGTATATAAAAAAAATATTAGTTTTCTGTACTCCTGTAGAAGGACAGAGATGTCTGAAACCTCGAGATTTCGTCAATAAAAATGAAAAAAAAAACTTATCTCCAGAAACCTGTTGCATTATTTAGTTTATATCAAATAGAATTAAATAAATTAATACATATTTATTCTCTTTTACACATATAAGAAATTAATATTTTTAAATATATGTTATATATTTTTTTGAACCGTGTATATGATGATACGGAAAAAGGTTCTAGTATGAATTTAATATGATAATATTTATCTAATTTGAATTTACAAATTTTATTTTGGTTGTTTGTAGCTGTTAGTCTTTTTTTATTTTGAAAAATTAATGTAGGAAAAATAATCATCTATTATTTTCGAAGTTTTGTGTTTGAAAAGAAAGAGTTTATATCACTTCACATCTAGTTTTAAAACTTAATGGCAAAATTAAAAAAAAGGATAAAATTGAGAGAAAAACATGAAGATTCTTAGAAAAAAAAACATTTAGTTTTCTTATCAGGTAATACTAAATCTTACTTGTGTGTTCTAAGACATCAATTACATCTACGAATTTACATATACAGTATGTATAGTAAGAATAATAAAAGTAATACTATTTTACTGCTCTCTGTTGCCTTCACAGAGTTGCTCTACAGAGTTAATTAAAATAACAATATTAAAATAAATACTAAAGTATTTAAATACACAAATGTTTCTTTTTCACAAAAAATCGAACATCTATTGTCCTTACTGCAATGAAAAAAAATATTGGAATTCTACTGTCCGAAATTCTCATGTCCATAGTTTATATGAATACCATTTCTGAGATTTAACTCTTTAGTGCAACGTATAAAAGCAGAATAGCTCAACCCCTTTTTTGATAAATCAAGAAAGGTCATTATCATGAAAATGGGTTGATCAAATATCAAAGGACAGGATAAATCGACGTTGATTTGATTTCTGTTCCACTAGATGGTACTCGACCATCTAAAAAGGCTTATGCTGGTGTCAGGATATGCCAAATATATATATCTTCCTTCTCTATATGCTTATATTCAGTATCCCGTTGAGAACGTTGGCCGCCATACCGCTGGTCACTATGGTCTGTTGGAATATCTCACCAATAACAGAGTGGGAATTGACAACCACTAACGTTTAAGATGAATATTTCTACACTAGCCGAGTGACCCGGGCAACGCCCAGGGTTTACCCAAAGGGCCTGCAGAGACTTTAAAAGTATAGATGGTGGCTTAAAATTCGCAATGGGTATATTCCGATTTCCTAGAAGCAGCATTTCAAGTAAGGATAAGTAAAAATACTTTCTAAGTATAAATTCGTTAATTCGACCATGTTTTGATTTCCAGAACCTATGAAATTACAAACAGTAATTCGACAATACCGATAATTCGACACCTTGCGATAATTCGACCCTGATTTGATTTCTCAATCTCTGGCCTATCAAATAACAAACGGTAATTCGACAATATTAAATATTCACCACTTCTGATAATTCAACCATTTTAAAATGCAAATTTCGACGATTGATGTTTACTTACAACTTTACTAATAAAAAGGTATTATAGATGCGAGCAACGAAACATTTTGAACCCATATAACGCAAATTCATATCCTCACCTATAGGGTGTCAAGCCTAAAGGATGCGAATTCATGTCCCTGATTTCTAAAAATTAACATAAAATTGTAGGCTACCAACGCGAATTCGCGTCTACTGGGATCTTTTCCCATACCTTCTTGCCTATTTATCAGTGGGTTGGGTTGGGGGGGAATGTCAGCTGTCCCAATGTACCTGTAAAATGTCACATGCGACCGAGTTCAAGCAGCCATTATTTTTATTTATTTCAAGCTATATAGATTACATTAAAAGAAAATAGCATTTTTTAAACATGTTTTTATATGAACAACTCGATTTTCATACGGCCCACTGGACCATGTAACTCTGGAATCATAAGTGCAAAAACAGACATCCCTAAAGGACTCCTTTAAAATATCTTCATGATACTGTTTTAATAATATTCTTAAACATTTTTATTTTTTTGTTCATATTTATTTACTTTTCAATATAGAAAATAAGATAACATAAAAGGGATAAATTCATTTAATGGACCTCACTAAAAACTGCATTTCTAGCCGAGTGACCCGGGCAACGACCCAGGTTTACCCGAAGGACCCACAGGTGAGAAACTATAGAAGAAAAATTTTAACAAATCAGAAAATGAAATTGCAAACAACAGAACTACACTAATTTAAGGACATGAGAGCACATGCACTGTATCACCACACGTGTACCATTTTCAAAGACCCTGCTTAGGATTAAAACTTCTCAGAAGCATAACAATAGCACCAACCTAGAGTTTAACTGGTGTGGATGCATGCCCTTGGGAGTAAGACTATTGAGAAATTCAGTAGGGAGTTATTTTGCTTCTCCGCATTCTAACACTCCAACTGTTAACACTGAGGAAACACTGACTCATGTTTGGTAAGCAATTTCAGGGTAGAAACTATAGACATTGGATTAAATAAATTATTAATTAAATTGCATTAAATAAAAATTATTAGATGTAAATAAATATTATTAGAGTGAAAAAAAAAAGAAAAAAATTAACAAATTAGAAAATAAAATTTCGAACAATACAACTATATTGCAGATAAGATAAGAGGACCTTATTAAAAAATAAATAAACAAACTGTAATTCGACACTATCGATAATTCGACACTTTCGATAATTCGACACTTTCGATAATTCGACCATTTCAAAAATCAAATTTACAAGGTTGATTGTTGTTTAAATACAACTTTACCGGTAAAAAGGTATTACAGAGGCGAAGGCAGCCACTGAAAATGCACGAAATTTATGTATAGAGAAATGAGAAAAATTAGTAAATAAAGAGAAGTCCAAAATCAAAATAATTGATAATAGTGTATTAACAAAATACTAATACAATAAATTCCTTTGAGTTGAGGAACTATAGACATTAGTGAAAAGTTTATATATAAATATATATAAAATTAAAAAATAATATAAGAAAATAAATCAGAAAAAAAGAGATGCCAACTATATTGCAGTGGAGACTACTTATAAAAGGAATTAATCTAAAGGACTCATTAAAAATAAATTTCTATTTTTATTCATATGATGAAGTACTGAATAGCTTACCAAACAGGTAGGTTTATTACAACCTTGTAAGTTTGTAAGTTTAACCCACATATATATAAAATTAGAAATGTAGTTTTTAATGAGGTCTTTCAAATGAATTTATTCCTTTAATATGTTGTCATATCTGCAATATAGTTTTGTTGTTTGCAATTTTCTTTTTTTTTTCCTTTCAAATATAGTTTGTAAATTTATATTCCAATTTATTTTCTTATATATATATATATATATTTTATTTCCAAAATATTTATTTATGCTTTCACCAATGCCTTTAGGATCTTTGCGATGGAACACGTATGGTGTTTCAGCGCATGTGCTCTCATGTCCTTGGAGCACATATACTGACGTGCCCAAGGTTGAACACACTGTATAGTGTCTGAAATATCTTTGGCCCCTTCGGATACCAACCTTCGCTTCATTCTAGAGAGGCGTTAGTTTTCACTAAGGTTGGCTTTTGCTATGACTATAAATAAGGCTCAAGGCCAAACCTTGGCTACAAGAGCCTGTGTTTACGCACGGACAACTTTAAGTGGCTTTTTCAAGTGTGCGAACATTGGATAGCACACATGTAAAGATGACCCATATCTTGCATTGTATCACCACACGTGTACCATTTTCAAAGACCCTGCTTAGGATTAAAACTTCTCAGAAGCATAACAATAGCACGAACCTAGAGTTTAACTGGTGTGGATGCATTCCTCTGGGAGTAAGACTATTGAGAAATTCAGTAGGGAGTTATTTTGCTTCTCCGCATTCTAACACTCAAACTGTTAACACTGAGGAAACACTGACTCAAATTGCATTAAATAAAAATTATTAGATTTAAATAAATATTATTAGAGTGAAAAAAAAAAGAAAAAAATTAACAAATTAGAAAATAAAATTTCGAACAATACAACTATATTGCAGATAAGATAAGAGGACCTTATTAAAAAATAAATAAACAAACTGTAATTCGACACTAACGATAATTCGACACTTTCGATAATTCGACCATTTCAAAAATCAAATTTACAAGGTTGATTGTTGTTTAAATACAACTTTACCGGTAAAAAGGTATTACAGAGGCGAAGGCAGCCACTGAAAATGCACGAAATTTATGTATAGAGAAATGGGAAAAATTAGTAAATAAAGAGAAGTCCAAAATCAAAATAATTGATAATAGTGTATTAACAAAATGCTAATACAATAAATTCCTTTGAGTTGAGAAACTATAGACATTAGTGAAAAGTTTATATATAAATATATTCAAAATTAAAAAATAATATAAGAAAATAAATCAGAAAAAAAGAGATGCCAACTATATTGCAGTGGAGACTACTTATAAAAGGAATTAATCTAAAGGACTCATTAAAAATAAATTTCTATTTTTATTCATACATGGGTTCAAATTTATATGTATTTTGTACAAAGTTCAAACACATGAAAAAGCCGCATAGAGCTGTCCATGCGTAAACACAGGCTCTTGTAGGAAGAACCCAAATATTATTTATAGTCATAGCAAAAGCCAACTTTAGTAAAAACTGATGCCTCTTCAGAATGAATGGAAGTCTGAAATCTGAAGGTGCAAAAGATATGGGTCATCTTTACATGTATGCTATCCAATGTTCGCACACTTGAAAAAGCCACTTAAAGTTGTCCGTGCGTAAACACGGGCTCTTGTAGCCAAGGTTTGGCCTTGAGCCTTATTTATAGTCATAGCAAATGCCAACCTTAGTGAAAACTAACGCCTCTCTAGAATGAAGCGAAGGTTGGTATCCGAAGGGTCCAAAGATATTTCAGACATTATACAGTGTGTTCAACTTTGGGTACTGTCAGTATATGTGCTTCAAGGACATGAGAGCACATGCGCTAGAACACCATACCTGTTCCATCGCAAAGATCCTATAGGCATTGGTGAAAGTGTAAATAAATATTTTGGAAATGAAAAAAAATTGCAGATACGACAAAATATTAAAGGAACAAATTCATTTAAAAGACTTCATTAAAAACAACAATTCTATATTTTTATATATACAATATAATCTAATTAATTCAACACACGATAATTCGACCATTTTTGGAAGTCTCGACCTACGGCCTATCATATGACAAACTAATTCGACACTTTCGATAATTCAACTATTTTGGAAAATCAAATTTCAACAGTTGATATTTGTCTAAAACCCCTATTATTAACAACATATTAGACTGCAGAGTGCAAAAATGTAGAAAAGTGTATGTATATAATTGTATGCATATATTTGTATTAAATAATTGTATGCAAATAATTGTATGTATAGATCAATGAGTAAAATAATTTTTTTTTTGCTTATCCCTAGTACACGTGGTGCCGGCCTTGATAATCATGGTGGGTAGAGTAGGCGACTGCTTTAACTGTAAGTACACCACATGTCTAAACATGTGAAAAGCAGTTCGACTTTGCATTTACAAATGTGCCAGAGCCCCGTTTGATTACTTGCGCTTGCTGGTGGGGTTGGACTTTTGCAAGAATCGGAAGCCATTGGAGCATTTTTTTTTTTAATTTTTCAGAAAAAAGTGCCCAATGCGGGAATCGAACCCGGGTCGTAGCGGTCGAAAACCAACGGCTTAGACCATCCTTCCACCAACCCCCAGTAAAATAAGTAAGTAAAAAGAAGACCAAAAATAAGTGATAATAATTTATTGAATAACAAACAAAATAAAAAATCTTTCAGGTGAAAAATTATAGGCATTGGTAAAAAAGTAAACAAGAGAAATAGCAATTGGGGTTTTGTGTCTGCGGCGAGTCATATTAGCACGCCTAGCTGTTAGGGGAGTGAGTCTTCCACGGCCTTTGCGAGGCATGACAGAAGACGCTGAAAAAAAAAGGTAAAATAAGAACCAAGCAGAGGAAAACTATAAAACTGAAAGCCAGGACAGGCATAAAAAGAAAATTCCAAGCATGTGAGGAAACAATTGATGAAAAAAAAAAGGATTCCAAAAAATACAGCAAAAAAGAAACCAGACACAAAAAGCAACAATTGAGTACACAAATACAGCATCAGCCTATTTATGAGGAGAAAAAAAAACAACAGACACAAAAATGGAGCTAAATTTAAATGAAAAACTATACAAGATCAAGTAATCAAATCAGGCATTATGAAAGATACTGTAAAAAAGAAAATCAGACACAAAAATCAGACAAAAGAATAAATGAGATTTTATTCTTTAGTTCATTTATTAAATAAGACACAAAAATGGAGCTAAATTCAAATGAAAAACTATAACAAATTAATAAAAAATAAGACCTAATCCAAATGTCACCATCATCAGACAAAAGAAAAAATGAGATTTTATTCTTTAGTTCATTTATTCTTTTGTCTGATGCTGTTGCTGAAACGTCACACACTATTAAATTATTTGGATTAGGTCTTATTAATGAGAAAAAAAAAGATGCCAAAGAGAGATGAAAAGATGCCAAAAAAGATAACCAGATACAAAAATTGTGCTAAATTCAAATGAAAAACTATAACAAACACTTATAAAAGATAATTATTATAGAATAAAAGTAATAATTCAATCTACAATTCGAAAAATTATATATTTGAATGAAAAACTATAACAAAGTACTTACAAATTATAATTATAATTAAATGAATCAGAAATATATATTATTTCAAAACACATTTTTACGCATTTCAAAACAAATGAATTGATGATGATAAATGCAAAAAATCTACGATTGTAAAATAGATTAAATTAAAAAATAAAAATAACTGTTAACATTAGCAAAATAAAAACAGGCCTATCATATGAAGAAAAAAATAACGAAAATTTTGGTATATAGATTGTTATGTGTAGTTCAGAATCTTCGGAGGAGATAGCTCAGGACTTTACAATGGAAAACTCTGTTACGGTATTATCTATATAGATATTGCGAATACTTTTTATTTTTACTTTTCAATTACAGACAGTTGTGGAAATATACCGAACTCGTCCATACTTAATATGCTTGGTACTTAAAGATTGTACTTCACTATCCCATGTACAAAATAACATAACTCGAAATGCACAAAATAGAGGTTTATTTATTGTGTGTGTTGTAGCCAAGGTATAAGGTTTTTAATATTGGACAAAACATGGTTAGCTATTTATTTTATTTTCATTCATATCTTGTTTTATACTTTGTTTTTCTGAAAAGCCATTTAATAAAAGTCATTATCAAGAAAATGGGTTGACCAAATATCAAGGGACAGGTTAAATCAAAGTTTAGTTGATTTCTGTTCCACTAGATGGCGCTCTACCATCTAAAAAACGCTTTTGTTGGTGGTCAAGATATGCTTAATTTATTTTTAAAATCAACACCTGACCTTTTTTATCTTATTTTTTTATTTTCTTTTATTATTTTTTCACACACACACACATTTATATATATATATATATCAATTCATATTGTGTAATTAAAAGGGAGGGTATCATCTGAATACGGACGTTATGCGCAGAGATAAGGAAGAGAATTGAATGCTTTGAGTCGTTTATATTTGTTTTAACGTATTTATCAGAAAGAACGATGACTCTTCGGAACATATTTGAAAATATGCATATAAATTCTTTGGGAGGGGGTATTTATATATAAGAAATCGAACTATTAAGCTGGAACATTTCATTTTTGGAATAATAAACACCTCCTACTGTTCTTACTGCGATGGTAATATTGGGTAATATCTCTACTATTATAGAGATTGGACGATTCTACTTATATATATTTTGATTGAGTTAAATAAATTTTAAATATTTGCCGAGTTTCTTTATTAAGGTATGGGAGGCAAGCTTTCGCGCGGTCGCGCTTCATCAGGCCACTGGCTCCGCAAATGCGTGCTATAGATACAATAGAGATTCAGAGAAATACATTTAAAAATTCACAAATAAAAATAGTGGCAGTTGTAGAGGCTACTGTTTCGTTGGGAGTTGGCATCATCTGCGTTGAATGTGCTGGAACTGTTGGGGTAGATCAATTCTTCTGTTTATGCTATTATTGTCTTTGGAGATTAAAGATTCTAGAATGAGTCTATTGTATTTGGAGAATATGCTATGGAAGTGACATGTGACATCTTGTAGGTTGAATTGATGACCTGTAGAATTTTCGTGCTGGAATATTAAGGATTTGTTATCTTGGTTTCTGATATTACGGCTATGTTCTTTAACTCTTATGTCTATTGATCTGCTAGTCTCTCCTATGTAAGAGGCATTGCACTGTCGGCAGGAGATGGAGTATATAGCGTTCTGCTTGTTTCTAGACTCTGTATTATTATTGGATTTGGTTATGGGGTTTCTAATGATCTGGCCTATGGTTCGGGAATTTCTAAATAAGCATTTTATGCCATATTTCCTCAATTCATGGGATAATCTTTCATTAGCAGGTGAATATTGTAGATAACTATTTGCCCGGTATATTGTTTGTTTTATAGGAAGGGATTGGTTGTAGAAATGTTTATATATAAAATCTATTGGAAATCCATTATTTCTTAGATTTTGGATGATATTTCGTTTTTCAATTTTCTTGAAAATCGGTAGAAAACAATGTGTCCATATTCGTTCAGTTAACGTTTTCACTATAGATATTTTGTGTCCTATTGGGCTGTATGATTTAAAATTTAAATACGAAGATTCTATGCCGGGTTTATAGTAGACTGTTGAGTGGAATTTCTGTTCTGTTTTTAAAATTAGGATATCAAGAAAAGGTAACACCGATTTGGTTTCTAATTACATAGTAAATTTGATTTGGGAGTTATATCTATTTAGAGTATTTAAAATTTGATGCTCTTTTCCTTTTTGGAATTCGCAAAATACATCATCTATATACCTATACCATTTTCTTATACCTAATTCCTCAAAACTGTTGATCCATTATATATGAATCGAACTGGCTTTGGCCTCCTGGCACTAAGGAGGAATCACCGCCTAATTCTTATTTTAACGCTGGTTTTAATTATATGCTTCTTGACTCAGCGAGCTAACTATAACTCCTTCAAACTTGAATAACTGCTATTGTCTCGTCTCACCAATTCTAGTGACTCAACCTCGTATACTTTAATAACTCACTTTATTTTCTAAAATCAAGTTTATATACATTTCTAAAATTTACATAATTTAACAATAATTAACAAAAGTAAATTCTAACAATTTTGCATATTTAAGGCTGGAACATACTCCCCCCGGCCGCTGAACCCTGGTTCAGATTTGAAGGGAAGCGGAGCCAACTTCGTAATAGGTCGTAGGTAGACTCCGGTAGCAGCCCGAACTTGGGCAACTCGCAACTTCTGGTCAGAGCCCGGATATACCTCGAGGATCCTGGCCAGACGCCACTTTAGAGGTGGAAGGTTATCTTCTTTTATTAGCACTAACTGATTAGGCTTCAAATTATCTTGTGACAACCTCCATTTATTTCTCTGTTGCAAAGAGTTGATGTACTCTCTTGTCCATCTTGACCAGAACGAGTTCCTCAGACCCTGTACCAGATTCCATCTTGACCGTAAATCTACTCGCTCATAATTTTGCAATCCTGGGTCCTCAATCAGAGGGGAGCCAATCAAGAAATGTCCCGGAGTCAAAGCTCGAAGATCGTTAGGGTCGGGACTTAACTCTACTAACGGTCTGGAATTAAGGCAAGCCTCAACCTGACAGAGTAGTGTGATGAATTCCTCCATATTTAAAAGTGATGACTTCACCACCTTGCTCAGATGACCCTTTAAGCATTTGATGTTTGCCTCCCAAAGTCCTCCAAAGTGTGGAGCTGATGGAGGAATGAAATGCCACTCTATTAACTCTCTTCTGCTAAAAAGTCTTTAGTCTCCTTTGAATTCATTATTTTAAATTGTTTCTTCATGAGGCTTTCGGTTCCTCTGAAGTTCGTTCCATTGTCTGAGTAAATTTTTGATGGTTTTCCTCTACGAGATATAAACCTCCTGAGAGCTGCAATAAATGAACTGGTTTAGAGACTAGTCACCATTTCCAAATGAATTGCCTTGACCGAAAAACACACAAAGAGAATCACATGGCATTTGATCATCCCTTTCGATCTAGTCAGACTTGGTTTTAGTTCGTAAGGTCCTGCCAAATCGACTCCAGTCTTGGTAAACGGTCTTGATGGATTTACTCTATCAGCAGGCAAATTCCCCATAATTTGTACTGCAGTTTTTGCCCTGAATCGGAAGCAGGTTATACACTGTTTAATGATTCTTCTTACAATCTCTCTACTCCCCATGATCCAATAACTATTTCGTATGAGAGACAAGACCAGCTGTGGACCAGCATGCAAATATCTCGTGTGAAAATGAAGTATTATTAATTTGGTAAAGTGATGATTTTTCGGTAATAACAGTGGGAATTTTTGATCAGGGTTTACATTCGCGTACTTAATCCTACCACCTACTCTTAACATCCCAGATGCATCTATAAAAGGATTAAGCTGCAAAATTCTACTTTTTCTTGAAGCATGTCCCGTATTTCTTAGATCCTGCATTTCTTCTCCGAATTCGTCCTCCTGAATACATCCAATAATCCTAATCACTGCATTTTCTAACTCCTTCTTCGACAATGTTCCAATTTCTCTTTTCTTCAGCGACACCCGACAGTTAGTGATGAATCTAAAACACCAGGCTATGATTCGCCTCGTCTTGATAAAAGTGGAATATTTTGTTACAACTTCTGGACAGACTGAAACTCGGGACTGGCAAGCTAAGGCTACTTTTTCTTCCTCATGGCATTCTCGGCCATAGCAATTATCCTGATTCTGAACAAAGTTGTTATCTTTCAACCAAGTCGGTCCTTGCCACCACAGTGTATGTCCAGATAACGCAGCAGGCATTATTCCCCTAGAGGCACAATCGGCGGGATTATCCTTCCCAGACACGTGACGCCATGAGTTTCTGTCAGACAGTTGCTGTATTTTCACAACTCTATTGTGTATAAAGGTCTTCCATCTGTTAGGATCTGATTTGATCCAACTCAATGAGATCTGAGAGTCTGACCACAAATATGCCCTGCCAATATCAATCTTCAATGAATCAACAACAGATCTGTAGAGCTGAGACAGGAGGAGAGCCGCGCACAATTCCAATCTAGGTAGAGTTAGAGACTTACATGGGGCAACTCTGGTTTTTGCTGCAAGCATTGATATATGGACTTGTCCATCCAGAGAGACTGTTCTTAAGTAGCACACAGCCGAATAAGCTACACTTGACGCGTCACAAAATCCGTGGAGTTGAACATCTCGATCCTTTTCACATGCCCATACGTATCTTGGGATACTCAACTCCCCTAATTTTAGTAATTCGGCTCTAAAATTATTCCACTTTTCCTTGATGTCGTTCGGAATATGCTCATCCAAGCCTGTCCCACTTCTCCATAACTCCTGCATTATTATTTTCAAAGCCACTGTAGTAGGTGAGAGGAAACCAAGTGGATCGAAATTCCTCGCAATATTGGAGAGAAGATCTCTTTTGGTAACAACTTCTTCAGGAAGAGTTATATTAACTCTAAACGTATCTTGTACATGATCCCATACAATTCCTAAAATCTTGGATATGGCTCCTTTCTCCAAGTTAATTTTCTTCTCTTCGTTCATTTCCTCGACATGAGACACTATCTCGTGGCAATTTGAATTCCACTTTCTTAAGTGAAACCCTCCCCTTTTCATTAAGTCTTTTAATTGGTCTATTAGTTCTTTGGTTTCAGCAATCGTTTGAGCTCCTGTTAGCAGATCATCGACATAGAAATCATTCAAGGTCACCCTAGAAGCTTCAGGATAATTTTGGCCTTCATCTTCTGCTAACTGCTGTAATGTTCTCATTGCCAAAAATGGAGCCGAAGTTGTACCATAGGTAACAGTCAGTAGTCGATAGTCCACCACAGGCTCTTCTGGCGATGGTCTCCACAATATCCTCTGATAGTCCGCATCTTCTGGATGAATTCTTATCTGGCGGTACATCTTTTCTATATCAGCAGTTATGGCGACAGGATACGTTCTGAATCTGAGGAGAATGAAAAATACATCCTGTTGAATTTTTGGTCCCTTGTGCAAAAATTGATTTAAAAAAACATTATTTTCAGATTTAGCTGATGCATCAAACACAACTCTCATTTTGGTTGTAGTGGATTGCTCTCTAATTACTGGATGATGAGGTATGTAATAGCATCTGCACAATTCTCGCTTCACTTCTGCAATTGGGACCCTTTCCATGTGGTTTAAGTGTTCATATTCCTTCATGAATCCCCGGTATTGGTCATATAATTTCACATTCTTACACAATTTTCTTTCCAACAAAAGGAACCTTCTTTAAGCCTTTTCTCTTGATTCACCCAGAAGCGGTCGATGTTGTCTGAATGGCAATTTTACCCAATACCTTCCATGGCTATCTCTGCAATGGTTATTCGAAAATAAACTTTCACAATCTTCGTCCTGTGTACAAAGATCCGGTGACGGCACAGATTCAGTTTCCCAGAATCTTTTCATTACGAATTCTAGTTCTGGTTCAGATTGTAAACTCAGGTTACAGACTTCTGTATTACTCTCCGATGTTCCCATGAGTTTTCCTAGAAGTACCCAACCTAGTCTTGTATTAATAGCCATTGGCAATCCTTCTCCGAGAGATATAGGGCCATTCAACATAAGTTCAGTGTATATATCTGCTCCCAATATCATATCTATTGGGGCTTGTATGTAGAACTCTGGGTCTGCCAATTTGAGGTTCTTCAAAGTTGGCCAATTAGGGTCTTTCAACCTGAAGTTCGGAATTTCTGAAGTGAGCACTCCCGTGACTACTTTTCTACCGAGAATTCCTCAGAATTATTCAGTGGACAAAATGTCACACTTACTGTCGATGAAGAATGCTGCACTGGTGTGTTTCCAACCCCTATAATCATCCGATCTGATTTCCTTTGGACAAGTCCCAATCTTTCGCAGCATCCTTTTGTTATCATAGTGACTTGGGAACCGCTGTCCAGTAGGGCTCTGCAGGTGCATAACTTTCCGAGTCCATTTTTTATCTTGATTCCAGCTGTTGCGAGTAGTACGTGGCTATCAATGCAGTTTGCCTGTTGAGTATTAGTCAAATTGATATCACTTTCATGTTCCTTCGGAGTTGTGTTCTCAACTTGGGCCGAAGCGCCTTCCGTGCTCGGTTTATCATAATGAATCATCGTGTGGTGCTTCCCCTTGCATACTTTGCATCGTTGGTTCAGCCTACAATTCCATGAGAAATGGCCTTTCCTCAAGCAATTGAAGCATAATTTATGACTCTTTACTACATTTAATTTTTCTTTTAAAGGCATTTTGCAAAATAAGTTGCACATGTATAGTGGATGATGCTTAGATTTGCATAATATGCAAGTGTCCGAACTCTCAATTAGCATCCCGTAGCTTTGGCATTTGGGAAATCTCGATCCGGTGGTTTCTTCCTTTTTTGAACATTCCTTGACAGCACAAGACATGCTTCTCGCATGTCTGGAAATGAACGCTATGAACTTGTCATAAGATGGAAGAGTGTTGTCCACTGACAGTTCCCAATCCAACCTTAGATTTTCACTCAACTTCTGCTGGAGGAAGTACACCAGGATCACATCCACTAATTGATTTCTCTTCAATTCCAGCGTTTCTAAGTTTCTTATGGCTTCATTACAAACATCCATGAATTCATGGAGACACTTAGCCGATGTATTCTTAATTGCCCGGAGAGAAAATATTTTTGACACCTGGGCATAAGCTAGCTCTCTCGGGTTATCAAATCTTGATAACAGTGTACTCCATGCTTGGCCATAATTTTCACTTAGTAAAGGGAAACCCCTTATTAATCTGGCCGCTTCGCCTTTTACTGCAGAATTCAAATATTGTAACTTCTGTATATTAGTTAACCCTGGATGTGCATCGATGGTGGTGAGGAATAGCTCTTTGAAGTTGATCCAAGTGCCCATATCTCCATCATATATCGGCAAGTCAAATTGAGGCAATTTTATATTTGCCTGAGAGCCATTTGGCTTTATGTGCGCCAGTTTGTCTTTGAGTTTTCTTTTATTTTCTATTTTTACCCTCAAGCTTCCAATCTTGTTCATTGAACTATCATATGCCTCACTTTCTTTATCTATATCAACTTCATCCAAAGAAAACAGCTCATCGTAGAGTTTCTCAATTTTTTCTTTGATCTCCTTTAATTCTTCACCCATTATTTCTAAGCGTACTGTTTCACCTGCCTCAATAATTGAATCCACAGTTTCAATAAATCCATCAATTCGCCTTATCTGGCAACTTAACTTTCTTTGGAGGATCCTTTCGTCTCGAGACATTTCGCAATTGTATTCTCGCTGAGTTTTTGCCTAAATTTCTTCTGTTTCAAATCCTAATCAGGTTCGAGGGACCATGAATCGAACTGGCTTTGGCCTCCTGGCACTAAGGAGGAATCACCGCCTAATTCTTATTTTAACGCTGGTTTTAATTATATGCTTCTTGACTCAGCGCGCTAACTATAACTCCTTCAAATTTGAATAACTGCTATTGTCTCGTCTCACCAATTCTAGTGACTCAACCACGTATACTTTAATAACTCACTTTATTTTCTAAAATCAAGTTTATATACATTTCTAAAATTTACATAATTTAACAATAATTAACAAAAGTAAATTCTAACAATTTTGCATATTTAAGGCTGGAACATAGAATTTTCGTGCTGGAATATTAAGGATTTGTTATCTTGGTTTCTGATATTACGGCTATGTTCTTTAACTCTTATGTCTATTGATCTGCTAGTCTCTCCTATGTAAGAGGCATTGCACTGTCGGCAGGAGATGGAGTATATAGCGTTCTGCTTGTTTCTAGACTCTGTATTATTATTGGATTTGGTTATGGGGTTTCTAATGATCTGGCCTATGGTTCGGGAATTTCTAAATAAGCATTTTATGCCATATTTCCCCAATTCATGGGATAATCTTTCATTAGCAGGTGAATATTGTAGATAACTATTTGCCCGGTATATTGTTTGTTTTATAGGAAGGGATTGGTTGTAGAAATGTTTATATATAAAATCTATTTGAAATCCATTATTTCTTAGATTTTGGATGATATTTCGTTTTTCAATTTTCTTGAAAATCGGTAGAAAACAATGTGTCCATATTCGTTCAGTTAACGTTTTCACTATAGATATTTTGTGTCCTATTGGGCTGTATGATTTAAAATTTAAATACGAAGATTCTATGCCGGGTTTATAGTAGACTGTGGAGTGGAATTTCTGTTCTGTTTTTAAAATTAGGATATCAAGAAAAGGTAACACCGATTTGGTTTCTAATTCCATAGTAAATTTGATTTGGGAGTTATATCTATTTAGAGTATTTAAAATTTGATGCTCTTTTCCTTTTTGGAATTCGCAAAATACATCATCTATATACCTATACCATTTTCTTATACCTAATTCCTCAAAACTGTTGATCCATTATATATATACTGTATATAGGTAATTATGGTTATTGTTTTCACGCATTTATGTATAAAATGTTGAGAACAGTAGAATCACATGTAAGTATTTGCATATAGCAATGCTCATCCGCAAAAAAATTCAATCAAGGCTAGTTAAACATAAATTAAGCACAAGGCGATAAGACACCATCTAGGTGTTCATTTAACACATGTTCGCTTATTCATATGATGATCAATGTTTTTCTTATTTCTTATTAAAAATTGTGTGATGGTATTTTCACGACAACAACATTGCCTATTTATGATATAAAGATCTAAATTGTAGAGCGAAAAGTTTCTCTCGAAGGTTTTCATTATTTTGCGCCGTTTTTTAAGGCAAAATAATAAAAATAATTTAAGAGAAACCTTTCGCTTTAAGATTTCGCGATTTTTATGAATTGGTCTAGATGATTAGGCGATTATATAACAAAGATATAAAGGACTGCTGAAGTTTTCCATATTTCCACACCGATATAGAAATCAGAGTGATATGTCAAATTTCAATTCTCTGCCCACATTTCAGATTTGTCCAGACATTCCAACAATTTCATTAGGAACTTCCATCCCATCACCCTTGTCGCAACTGATGGCAATTATAGGAACGACAATCAATGCTGGGAGTTAATTGTGGACAAAAAGTTGAAAGAACAAAAGTTAAGACGCTCAGAAACAACAATAAAAAAATCTCCAGGAGTTATTAACTCTTCAAACTTTACAGCATCGTTTGGCGAGAAAAACAAACAGGCTGGGTGACCTAATTGTTTTAACAAATTATAAATGGAACTTCAGAGCTTAATTAGTTAATGATAAATAGGAAAATAAATTAAGGAATGTTTATGACCCGTTTTTAAATGCAGTCCATTTAACGATGCCGTTTTGTGAGAATATTATTTTATTGAATAATATATTAGAACAGAGGGCAGTTTAAAGCGTTTATGGAAAAATCAAGATCTATGAATAAAATACTCGTATTTCTTCTATCTTTTATAATATTAATAAAACCGACTAGATCCATAAATATTGATTTATATCTATATATATAGAAATGAATGTTTGTATGTTTGTTTGTATGTCCGGTATACAAATTCGCAGTAGTTCACTAATTCAAACCAAAATGTCCATACATAGGTAAAAAATACGGGGAAGACAATAGGCTATTTTAAAAATATATAAATCAAATATTAAAACTGTATATTTTTAGTCAGAAAATGATGATGACGATATTGCTGTATTATGTTTGATTATCAGATACAAAATTATATCGGAAAAATTCCAAAAAGCAGAGACCACGGGTGAAACCATTTTGTACGCAGGAACAAGATTCTAACAGAAAAAAACATTCATTCGAGCAGAAAACAAAAGCCAGATCATCTTTCTATAAAAATATCGCTTCTCAGACACAAAGTTTGGAGCGGGACGTTTCACAAGAGTAACATCCACGGCCTCAATTTATAATTGTAACGAATAGTATTTGAAAATCAAAATAATATAATTTTCAAATATCGTTGTGAAAATTTACATATTTATTTTTATATTTTAAAAACACACAAAGTTTGGAGCGGGACGTTTCCCAAAAGTGACATCCACGGTGCCAATTTATAATTGTAACGAATAGTATTTAAATAAAAACATTTAATCGGGTAAAACCCGGGCGTTGCCCGGGTCATTCGGCTAGTATTTTATATAAAAATTATTTTGTTTCAAATTATATTTCCTAGAACAAACTACTCTCTAAAACGACCGCCAGATGTCACGGCTTCAGACTATATAAAGTCATTGTTGTTTTACTTTGTGTGTGTTGTGTGGCTGGTTCAAATATTTTGTAATTATGTAAATACATAACCAAGTTTTTTATTTTATTTTCTTCTTTAGGACTAAAAATCTTCTCAAATTGTTTTATCAGACAATTAAAACAAATTTTGATTTTGATTTTCTTTATTATATTTTCTAAATTTTCTACGACTCCCCAATAACAATACCACACTGCTCATGTATCCAAAAAACAAGATAATAATCTCAATCTCAAAAATATTTAATATGAAGTAAGTTGACAAATTTATCATAATATATATTTACTGTTAATCAAATTGTTTCAAAATATATTAGATCACAAAGTGTTGATCCTTGTGAAAATCATATACAGGTACAGTAGAACTACCTGTAAAGGATACCTATTTGCAGAGCCAAAGTGTCCTTTAGGGAGAGGTGTCCTCTTAGCGGAGAGTTTCTAAATAGCAAAAACAGTAATTTTTCAAATGAAAACTGTTAAGAGGTGTACTAACCTGTACAGAGAGGTGTCCTCTAGCGCGTGTGTCCTCTCATGAAGGTTCTAATTTTTATATAAGCTACTATTTGTTCTGTGAATCTTTTTGTGTTCTTCTGATGCCTTTGTCGAGTAAATCCTATTTTAAATGTTTGGAACAATTTGATGTAATAATGCAGCTGTCTACAAAAAGAAAGAGTGAAGTAAAATATTTGGTACTGGCTTCAATTTTAGAAGAGTCAGGTAAAAATGATTAAAGTAATATTAGACTCTTAGAACACATAAAAGCCGAACTCTTATTCCAATAAAAATATTGGAATCGTCTTACACAATTTTAGTAAATAAAAGGTTAAATCGAAATGTTTTAAATTTCATCTTAATCTCCCTTGGCCACAAAATTCTCGTATTCTTGATGCGACTCTTGCTGGTAAATTAAAATTGCTTCTAGTGCCACACTACTTCTATTGTTCGTTGTATTTCTTTCGGCATTGCGTGATTCAAAAATTAAGACAAATTCCACTTGCTTAATTATACTGTTTTATTCGAATATATATTATATTTACGGATTGTGTTTATTTTGTTTTCAATAGAATTCAATCATTTGAATATTGATACAGTAGAACCTCCCTGCCAGAGCCAAAGTGTCCTTTAGGGTGGGATGCCCTCTTACTGGAGAGTTGATAAATAGTAAAAATCGTAATTTTGCAAGTGAAACTGTTCTTTGTAGAGAGGTGTCCTTTAGCACAAGTGTATTATTTTTTTAGGTTCTACTGTATCTCAATTAAAACAATATTGATTTGATAGAAATCCTTTGAAATTCAGTCTATATTTTAATTTTGAAAATGTTATACCACATTTGTCGCGCGCATTAATTTTGTTCTATTTTGTATATAAAGAGCAAATTTTATAACTTCTAAACGGAAATATAATATTAGGAGGGCTTGGATCATTAGTGGTGAAACCTTCCACAACGGCTTGATCATAACGGTATGCCATTCCGCTAGTCTGTATTTTTATTTTTAATTAGTAAAATTTAGTATTCTACATTTGATTGTGGTTCCCGAAAAAGAACATTTTTGCTTTGAACTTAGCTCTTTAATATAAGGACGAACATAAAAACAATAACATAATAAAGGGAAACATAAAAACGACATTATCTCCAGTGAGAAATAAATTAAATTTCAACATTTCTAGCGGCATTCCGTTTAATATCAAATTGCGTTCATATTTATAGATTAGTTTTATTCATAAAGATTTCCATAAATATATATTTCAAATTCTGTGTGTGAAAACTCCTCTATTTGTAATTTACGAATAAATCCATTTAATTTTAATGTATATAAAGAATTTTAATAGTTTCTCCACATCTCGCAGTTTATTTCAGAATTAGAAATAATGCATGAACAACAGGAAACCTCATCACTCAAAAGCGAAATATTTGAAATAATTATTTTAAAATGCTTTGAACAAATATTGGAATATTGAACAGCTAAAATTATATTATATATCTATAAAGCACATTTATTATTGAAATAAAGCATAAATCTCTAAATCTGATGATAAATGTAACCAACACATGAAGTGACACAATCTTGCTATAGGACACATTTTAAAACCAACACACCATATTTATACCGAACAATTATACCTATCGTAAAGATAGAGGCTGCCTGGCCGGCATTCATATTTCTTGAAAATAAAGATACTTCGGCAATCAAATATTTTCATTAAAAAATGTAATGACCGAATTATCTTCATTTTCAAGAATTATTATACCTTTTATTATCAAAACCAATAAGCAATCTTTGAGAAAAGTCTACGAGCTCAACCTAAATATGATATCGTTTAAGCAAGCCCGTAGAATAGACTTCACCCAGAAGTTTTCTCTTTCGTTTTGATAGTAAAAAGTAACTTCTTGTTATTTTATATACTGGGCGTTTCATAAATTATGATGTGATTATATTAATGAATATAAAAGAAAGAAATCGCTATGAGTAAAAGAATCGTAAATTATTATTTCAGAATAGGATACATATGGCCCAAAGTGGTTCAGAGAACAAAAACACGCATGCTATTGTCATCATATTGATCTTAAAACTGTATGGTGATTTGAAACCTTGCAGAAAAAAAGGGGCTAGAGTAATAATGTGTATGAAGCGATAATTGTAAAGGAGAGAGTCGTCGTAAGAAAACCCGATTTGACCCCGACATATGTAGAAGCTCCAGCAAACTAAGATTAGAACTAAGCTTTTCCAGATTTGGACCCAGATGACTTTTCCTGTTTCCAATATCTGAGCTGAGGCTAAAAGGAAAGAATCGATTCCACAAAACCATAAAACGAAAATCACTAGAACTTTAAGAGGCTTTAAAACGAAAAAAAGCTTTCTCGGTCGGATTTTTGAATTTAAAATATGCAAAGCGTTTTGTAGAATCTAGAAACCTATTTTTACTAAGTTTCTAAACATTTAAAAACTGTATTTTTGTTTTCTGGCTTATAAATATATATATTGGATTGAGATAGATTTGGCTATAACCCCTGGTTAAAATATAATTTATTTTTATGTCTCCAATAAAATTCTCAAAAGAAAAGGTGAATAACACTGGGCGTATATATCAAAAACAGTAAAAAAAAACTGACAGAAAATATAATAAATTTACTTACTCCAATGTCCGCCCACAGTTTGGTTTGCAAAAATGTTAATGGAATAGAAAGAAGATGAATAAGATGATATAATACTTTAATATTACTTTTAAACTCACGCCACAAAAACTTCTATTAGACTTAGCGATAGAAAGCGGAATTTGTATAAGTCTATTGGATGCCAAACGGATGGAATGGCATTCCATATTTTGTGCTCCAACTAAATATATCATACTGTAGCTTCAAAATAAAATTCTTAACATCATTTCACAATCCGAAGGTGCTATGTGTGTATATTTTATCTACCAGCTCCGAATATATAGATAATAGACAACTTACCTCTCTGAATCGAAAGAAAATGCAATTTCATAATGTCTTTGAGGTCTATAGGAATAAATGTCGATTTTTTAACTGAAGAGGACCATTACTTTCATTGAAGAAAATCAGGCTTTGAGGGAAGAGTATCTTTTCGAAAAACATATTAATCTCTAGCTTTCTACAGGAACGCCCTTCTACAGGAGAAAACATGGTATAATGATTGTACCGTAGAATAATTATACCAAGTTTATTCCTATAGAAGGGCGTTCGTGCCAGAAAGATAGAGATTAAAGAGTTTTTTGAAAATATACTTTTCCCTGGAAGCCTGATATTTTTACCCAATATTGATAAAAAAAGGGATTATTTTATTGATATTTATTGAACTTTATATTCATGTTTAAAAGAAAATATATATGTTACTTATAGTATTTTAGAATAAAAATAACCTTTTTTTACTGATCGTGTCACTAAAAGTTGCTGATGGCTTGCGTCACTTATGGGAATGAATAAAAACTAATCGGCGATGTTTGATTATTCCAGATAATTGGCCGAATATCCTTTTTTCATAAAACAAACAAACAAAAAAGGTAACAACATTCACGTTATAGACTTTGTGGAAGGCTGTTCTTCAATAATAAAAAATATGTTTCTTAATTGTTTTCTAAGGCCCTATTTGATATTTTAAAAATTTTGAATGTGTGTTGCATATAAATTTTAACAAATGCAATTACTGGCAATGTGTTTCCTCTCAATAATAGCATCAAATATGATATCTACAGAGACATTATTGAAATTAAATAAATTGCCCGTAAATATATTCGTTGAATATTGTATCAATAGTTGACAATTGAATTTATAAATATATTATTATGCCAAATAAATTAAGCTTTGTATTTAAATATTGCTAAAACAACCTTCTGTCATTAAATTTTGAAAATTCTAATTATCTCTCGTTTCAACTGTTACACTGTTTCTCTCGGATGAATCTACTGTATAAAAAGCTGAAGACCTAAATAAAGTGGATTGATTGAATGACTTAAACATTAACCACTTTTATATTTAAATTTCACCTGTGAGAGACTGAGAACGAAAAACAAGACTCAGAACGAAACACTACAAAATAATGAGAATACATCCAGATCGTACAAGAACCTAGAGGATATGCAAATATTGTCCTTATGTGGAACTAGCACCTACCCACATATTCTCATATCTAGCAATGGACACAGCCTTGTAAAAAATTAACATGGACCCAGAACAGCAACTTTGCGCATCCAAGATAGATAATATTGCGACTGCTGTGATAGAAATGTATGGAGACTTGTGAGGTTCTTTATCGGAAACGACAACAACAAAAACAATGTGTGAGAGAGATATATTAAAATACCATCGAAAAGATAGAAGAAGAGAAATGTTGTTATATAAAATGAATGGAATTGTGAGGTTTAGAATCGCATCAAATAATTAACAAATCCAATAAGTTATGCTAGAAAGGTATTTATCTCTATAACACCAGTATTGATCTAATATAGGTATTGGAACTTCACACGCAAAGTTTATTGATTTGATATTTAAACTTTAGGTAAAAAATTCAATGAATTCACTTCATCAAAGAATATTTATAACTCAAAATGTGTATTTATACTTGTCAATATTTATTTAAAGCTCACAATTAGTTATTTTAACTAACAAAGATTTATTTTTGATCAAATTAATCATATTAAATATATCATAACTAGAAAGGATTTCTTTAAGGTAGAAATGGAACAGCACTCCTACCTTACCTTTAACTTATTATTTCGAATTATTTAAAACTGTATACAGTGTGTGACTTGTTTAGAAATATATTTGTATTATATATTATGTTTTTTTTTTATAATTAATAGTTAGAGGCAGCACATGTATTAATTAAAATAATGAAACAATATAATTACTATAGTTAATCTAATATTAATTTATCTTGACATTGCGAATTTAATTATATACTCATCAGAAAATAAATACAATTCAGAGTTGAAATTAAAAACCTCATTTATATTTAATTAAAGTAGAATATACACCTGTATTAAATATGTTATTAAAGCTTGAGACCTATACGCAACAAAATCATACATTGTGGGTTTATAAAGTAGATAAGCTGATTGTAAAATATAATTAGTTTTATTGAAGGTATTATAATTATATATATTACATGTTATGATTATTTTGTTTTGTTGTTGAAAAAGATAGAGAATTGAAGGTGCAGTCGTGAAAATAGGAAAGATAATTATTTACTTATCAAGTAGTTTTTATTTTGAATTACTTGAAGAAAATTACACATAAGATTATTTTTCACGGTAATATAGAATTTATAAAATGAATCCTTTATTCGTGAATTGAAAAATAGGTAGGTTAACTATACATATTTACAACAAATATATATATTCAAAGTGTTATTTTCTAAAACTATGGTAAAAAATGTAGAACAGTCAATGAATGAGAATAAAATATATGTTTTAAAAAATGAAATATTTGCATTAAAAAGGCATATATTGGATCAAAAATTATATATGCATATATGAGGTAGACTAATATATATAATATATGAAATATAAAATTGGTTATATACTCTACTTGTTCAGTAATAACTTGCTATGCTGATGTAGGAGCTATAAAAATGTTGTAGATATTATAATATAATTATGGCATATATTTTAATTTTTCTTTAATTAAATTAAAACAACTAAATTACTATATGAAATGTAAATAAATAATGATTAAATGTTTTGAATAAGAATACTACTATATATGTCTAGCTTGCTAGAGTTTTACATGTTTGAAACCCTCGATTCCTGACAACCATGAACCGAGATTGTATCATACCGGCATTGTACACTTTTTCTGTGAAGAACCTGTTCATATTTCTCATTGTAAATAACATAAGCTAGATTGAAAATTCGAAACTATTATAGACGCCTTTAATTCTTTTATAAATTAAACGATCTCTACTGCTCTAACTCTGCATTAGAAAAAATAATTTTTAATCCCATTAATTTCTCTATTGCAGTAAGAACAGTAGAAATTGTGTAAATTTTAAAATAATCATACGCGTCTATAATAGTTTTGAATTTTCATAACTGATGCATCACAATATAAGTAAGATTACTATTTTTAAGCGGTGCCTAATAAAGTTATTTTGGAACAAGGTC
The DNA here is from genome assembly GCA_030710605.1 of Cordylochernes scorpioides. NCBI lineage: Eukaryota > Metazoa > Arthropoda > Arachnida > Pseudoscorpiones > Chernetidae > Cordylochernes > Cordylochernes scorpioides. Next base: position 91,427,611 of record CP092868.1, read on the forward strand.
CTTTGTTCTTGACGCCGGGGTCCTGTAGCTCTGGATTTTAGGGGGGTGGGGGGAAGAGGTCTATCTTCAGTTGACCCGAGGGGACCGTAGAGATTCTTCTCATTTCTACCGGTTCGGATTCAAGCAGGGGAGAAAAGAGTCTGCCTCTGGACTTCACGTAGGCTATCACCAAGTTAGGTATCTGTTCCTTGAGGAAACTTCCATAATGCTGATAAGAACATACATATTTTTAAAATGAATCAATTAAACCATTCTCAGAAATAAAGAGGTCCAATTTTGATGTCCTTCAGAATAGAAAAAAATAGTATATACAGTTTAGGTTATTAAAAAGTTGCAGATAAATTATGAAATGTCATTTGAGAGAAATATTCATTCATAAAAAAGTTTCATACAGAATATTATTCAAATAACTTAATCTATCGGACCCAGAAGCCTTTCTACTAGAGTAAGGTTAAATTACAACGCCGCTTCTCTTCACACACATAGTGATTTAAAACTATTTATATATATATAGCATCAAGTTGAGGGAGTATGATATTCATGTACCCAAAGATGCAAATCTCTTTTCAAATTGCATATCATACCGATTGGCACTGTACATCACTCTAGTAAAACACTTTAGAAGTGATGATAGAAGAATGAGGCACAACCACTGTTTTAGTAAATTTATATAAAAACTCAACGTGAATACCATGGTTTCGGGATTAGACAGAGAGATCAATATGAAAAATATATATAAATATTTAGATGTGAGAGGCCTATAACCTCCTTAAGGCTTTTGATACTAGATAAAATGCCTAGAAGCATTTATAAAATAAAAATAATTGTTTATAAAGCTTAAAATACATTTATAAGCATTACAAAATATAAATCCATTGTTGAAAACTACCAAACAAATTAAACGTGAGACCATTCAGCTTGGAAATATTCGAAAGCAACCTTTAAATCGACTGTAAAATGCTTTTATATATAGCAAAATATATTTCTGTAGAGAAATAAATGTTAATAAATTCTAAATTTTGTAATTTTAAATTCTAAAATTGATATTAAATATTTTAAGCCCTATTTTTTATATCAATTAATGATCTCTAAAAAGCTTTTAATTTGAATCAATAGGAATGTCTCTTTGATCCTTTATTTTCTATTACTACCATTCATTTCTGAATTTCTTCTTAAAATCTTCAAAAAAGAGATTGGAATTTTTCGTAAAGACATTTGTAAAATAATATGAATTAAGAATATATGTAAATTCGAGACTATTATAGACGCAAACGATTCTTTTAAAAATTAAACAATTTCTACTACCCTTACTACATTAATTTTTCCATTGCAGTAAGGGCAGTAGAAATCGTTTAATTTTTAAAAGAATCATACGCGTCTATAATAGTTTCGAATTTTGATAACAGATGGCGCGCTAATGCATCATATTAAGAATATATGTATGTCATAATTTGCATAATATCCAAGAGGTATAATTTATTTTCGACAAAATAAGTATGTTAAACTGTAAATGTTAAATTTGTGTTAAAATTTAAATATGCAAATTCATCCATCTATAAAAACTGTACAAATATAAACGTGGCAGACATCGCGGACGAATGCTACGGCATGTCGCAGGTGCGTTGCTCACTTGGCTGAAACTAATTCTTGAAGATTGCATGCATAACGGTTGCACCCTTCCATTCGATCATGACATATATTTAATATTTTAGACAGAAAATATTTATCTAGTGATTAAATTGGTGTCATAGGATAAAAGTGGGATGTGTATTGACGTCGATTTCTGTTGAAAACAACTTATCTCTCCCGGGCTTATCTCGACTTATATTCTGTTTACACCCACTGACATGGTGACCAGTGGGAGTGAAGAATTTCCTCTTTGTTTCATAAATAGGTGTTCAAGCAAATTCTGGACCAACTTTTAAGTGATATATATTCCTTCAGATAATAAACAAGCATATATTGAATTGAATAAAATATTTATTTGCCAATATTTCGGTTGGCTGAACGCCAACCTTTGTCAAGGCATTACATTTTGTAAAAACAAACTCAGCGCTGAATAGTGTTATAATATTACAGTTAAAATCATTTTTGAAGTTTTCCCAGTAGGTGGGGGAGGAGGTTTAAAACAATGAAAAATAAATTATATATATATCAGAATGAGTTATAGAAATATTATTAGGGATGTGTGAATATTGAAGGATGCAAAAATAATATAAGGTCTATCCTATATTTTTTAAGTTGATCTATTGCTTGGATTATCAATGAATTAGCAAGCTTATTTGATTAGTATCTTATCAGACGAATTGAGAAGCTAAGGTAGCAAGGGAACTTGGTTGGGAATGAAGAAAGGATAACCGTTCTTGTCACATATCTATATTATTCTATCGACACTTAGAAGTAGAAAGCTATTTCTGCTGATGTAGTACTTAAGTGTTACGTTTCATTGAAATGTGAAATTCGGGAGAAAAAGAGGATCACAGTGACTATGATAGAAGAACAGGATCCGGGATGAATAGGTCTTTAAAAATTGGGAAAAAGCAAGGTCTGGCGAAAGTTATGAATGTCCCCAAAGAATAGGATAGGGTGACATATATTGAAAGGATTGGTGGAGTCCTGTAGCATAAAGGTAGCAATATTGAATGGTATGAGAGAAAAGAATGGAAGAAAGGCTAAGTTATTTGTATAATTTCACTTCGTTTTCGAGCTAACATTTACTTCAAAAGGAACAATCAATAGTATAAGTTGAGCTAAATATACTAGTATAAATATAGCTAGTATAGTTAGGTAGAATCTATACTACTAGTTGCGCTTCTGTTGAAGGACATGTTATCCAGAAATCTAGAGAATAAAATGATACAAGACACTTAGCCTTGGATGCTTTATTAATTTTATTAAATACTAGACGAATGACCCGGGCAACGCCCGGGTTTACCCGATTAAATGTTTTATTCAAACACTATTCGTTACAATTATAAATTGGCGCCGTGGATGTCACTCTTGTGAAACGTCCCGCTCCAAACTTTACAGTCAGATTAGTTACGATATAAATCTTCAAATCGAGCGAGCGTCTATAAATATTTCGATTTAGATCAAGTATTCTAATTATTAAGCGAACACTATTATTAATAAAATTTTGAGAAGATTTCGATTTTAAACGTATTTATAACCTTGATAGAGGGCGCTGTTCGTGAGCTAAGTAGAATAATTTGAATATATAGTTCTAATATTTAATTTATATATAATTTAAAATAGCCTATCGTTTTCCTCGTATTTATTTACCTATGTATGGAAATTTTGGTTTGAATTAGTGAACTACTGCGAATTTGTATACCGGACATACAAACCAACAAACAAACAAACATAGAAACATTCATTTTTATATATATAGAAGATATAATATAAATGAGTTTTAAAAATTGTTAAAAAAAAATGCATCGGCCGGGAATCGAACCCGGGCCGCCCGCGTGGCAGGCGAGCATTCTACCACTGAGCCACAGATGCGTATACAAAATGGCCATATTTGGGTATTCATTCCATTCCGGATTACTCCGCGTAAAAAAAAAGTTCTTCAAATGAAAAAAAGAAATAGCCAAAAATACTAAGCAAATTGTATCCAAAAATTTTCCTCAGGTTTATAAAAAGCGACATGCAAAATTTGGTACCAATTGGTTCAGTAGTTTTTGAGTTTATCGCGAAACAGACAGACAGACAGAAATTGACTTTTATATATATATAGAGATATAGAGATTATAGATAATACAATAGATAAACATGGCGCCGCTTTAAATCAGAGAGAGATCGACTCTATGGCAGAACATCTGAAGAAGTAGGGCAATATGGAGCATCCCGAATAACTCCACAAGGGAAGATATTTATTTGAAGCTTTTCATCCCTACTCAGTGATTTCGCAAAATATATTTTTTACTATTTAAATTAGTGTTGAATATTTTGTTTGATTATTTATTATATACAAAAGGGGAACAACTCACATGAAAATATCCGAAGAGAATAATTAGAGATTGTGTATGTTTGAACATCAACGTTGAAACTATGCAACAAATAAATATACAAAAATATCTAAATAAAGGTTTATTTATAAGTCTATAGATTAGTATATTTGCTTATTCCTCTCAAATATATCTGGAATACATATATTAAAATTTAATATAACATTAAATATATATAAAGTGAAAGAGATCCTGAAATAAATACGATATTTGAAACAGGCAGCCAAATATCTAATGGCCATCTCCCGCCATCTAAATGTCGCACATTAAATGTAGGGACATTAGTCTAAATTGAAGGTGGGATATGCCATATTTATTGGAGCGCTCAAATTTAATAAGACTCCTGCCTTCTATGACAGATTTTACTGGGAATAAATGAATATATTTGATATCTTTCTGCCTTCATCTTACACCGAGTTGTTTTGTCTTCTGCTCTGAATAAACCAATTATCTGTGGATGTTAGAGACACCAGTCTGCTTGTGTTATGTGTCGAGTACATGTCGAAAAATCATGCACATATCAATTATAAAAATTATTAAGATAGGTATTTTTTTTATAACATGAATAGAGTTAAATAATAATTAAAATATCGTGTGTGTGTTAATTATGACCTGATTTAGTAAATAATAAATAAAATCGTAATGACTATATTTATTGCGATTAAAACAGTTTCCATCTGGTAGATAACGGCTGTTTAAAAGTAAGGTGATAATTTTGTGAAACTTATAGAATATTTAACAAATATATTATCCTCTGACAAGGTATATCAACACATCAATATGTATAAAAGTTTGAATTAAAAGTGTTTTATACAAAAATAGGTTGCTATATTCACCAAAGGTTCGCGATCAGGCAACCAAAAAATAATGGTAAATAAATTATTTATGAATTTTAATTATGTCCTTATCATACACACGCATACAGCTTTATTAAGACCACCGGTCTTATACAGATTCACTACAGGAAGGAAGCATAGATGAATCTCCTATACTCCAGGCAGCGCAGAAACCAACAACTTCCAGGTCCGACACATGTTCAGTGGCTACAGAATCCACCGTGCATATGTTAGCGTATCACTGAAAAGGCAAGTGTAGAATCAGCTAATTTTATTCCTCACTTTTCTTATCCAAATGGACCATTCAGTCATTATTATCTGAATATCTTATAGTAAATAGTAGTTTAAAACTTTGGTATTTGAGGCTCTTTTCATGATATTGCTATATTTCAAACTTATGGAAAGCAAATTTTGTCAATTTATTTCCGAATTAATCATTTATCATCTTGAGTATTTTTACCTTGTAAATTCTTCAAAACTGAAAGCTTAGAAGAAATGACCCACTACATCTCTGAATGCACTATCGTTAACGAGGAACGGAATAAAATCTTAAAGAACATTATCCAGGTCTACGTAAACCCATTTCAGCAAATCAGAATAATATCCGAGAAAAAATATTTAGCGATAGAATTAACTTTCATAAAGCGTTAGAGAACAAGGTAATCTCTAAGAACTAAAATTACAGAACAATTTCCTTTCAAAGTCAATTTATATAGTTATGTTGAATACTTTGATTTCCTTTTCATTTTCCCTTCTCTCCTTTGTTTATGTTTTTTTTTTTCTTTTTCTCCATGAAAATGATGTATGGAGAGTCCTTACAGGACGGAAATGTCCTAAAAAAGCTGTTGTTATTGTTGCTGTTGTGTTGTTGCGTAGTTTTACCTTTATATGCCCTGACCGGATAATTGGCCACTAATTACTGGGTGTATTTTAGACATTTTGATGGGAAGACTAGCATGTAAACTGAGTTAAAATGTTAAGATGCGTTGCAATATCTAGGTTAGTTGGACTATCTAATTTTTAGAATTATTTTTCTGAAATTCTGCATTTAGATATCTGTTTATCTCATATTTCATGTCTTGCTAATAATGTTAATAAAACTGTATAGTGTATATATTTGCATGCTTGGATATTTGTAGAAATGCAAATATCCTCTTTGCATACTTAATTGTTCCTTTAGGAATTTGTATGTAAATAGTGGCACAATTTTGCTAGTATTCAGTCGTCAATAGTTGGTTATCCCTAGTACATGTAGTACAGGCCATGATAATATCCTGCTTTTACTGTAAGTGCACCACATGTCTACACATGTGAAAATCAGTTCGACTTTGCACTAACAAATGTGCCAAAGCCCCGTTGGGTTACTTGCACTTGCTGGTGGAGTTGGACCTTTGCAAGAATCGGGGGCCATTGGAGCATTTTTTTAATCAGAAAAAAAGTGTCCAATGTGGGAATCGAATCCGGGTCGTAGCGGTTGAAAACCAACGGTTCAGACCATTCGTCCACCGACCTCCCGGGTAGTATTAGTATTAATAGTATTTATCTGTTGTAGAGTACGTTTATTTCTAATAAACTAACACCTTAGTCCGTGGCCTAATCAAAGCAACACCTCATCCTGACTACATCTCTATCTAGCGATACAAAGAAAACTATCCCCTTTTAATATAAATATCTTCGAAATTTCATTAATACGTATTCAAACACCTTTGTATCCTGTAGATATTTGAAAGCAAAATAATAGCAATAAGTAATGTTGTTGTCGTGTCCAATGAATAGCCTCAGATGTCTCCATTCCACTCTATCACAGCAATGTCCTTTATCTTTGCTCTTCATTGGAAAATGGGTGCCGTTGCCACGTTAGTCACCTTGGAAACGAACCAGTAATAAGTAAAATAATAAATAAATAGAACAAAATGGTAAATAAAGTAATAAAAATCATAGTATAGTAAATAATGAAAAGTTGATAAATACATTGAGTCACAGATTAACTATTTTTTTTTTTTTTTATGATTCAAAAGATTTTATTTGAATATTATTTTGCGCGAGAAAAAGAAAACTTACACAAACCACACAAATACTATGATATCTTTCTGAATAATAGAGCAATCCATATTTAAATCTTTAGATATTAAAAAGGCATATATTGGATTGAATAAAATATTTATCTGCCCCTGTATTTTTAGAATTATTTTAACTGTGATATAATACCAGTATACGGCAATGAGTTTGTTTATACAAATGTTGGCAAATAAATATTTTATTCAATCCAATATATGTTTTTTTAAATCTAAAATACTATAATCTCAAAAATACTATTCTTAGTGTTAATTATATTTTTATTAATATAAAGTTTTCTATTTTTTTTTTTTTTTATTTCTAATGGTATAGTTTTTTATTCCGTTTGGCGTATGAAATTTATAAAATTATTAGACTGGGTTTGCGTATTATAGTGACATGTATGATAAATATGTTATGAGGCATTAGCGCGCCATCTGTTATGAAAATTCGAAACTATTATAGACACGTATGATTCTTTTAAAAATAAAACAATTTCTATTGCCCTTACTGCGATTTATAGCCAGGCCCTCCCATTAATATTTTCATTGCAGTAAGGGCAGTAGAAATTGTTTTATTTTTAAAAGAATCATACGCGTCTATAATAGTTTAGAATATATATATATATGGATATTATTTTAATAAATTAAATGCAACTCTTCCTTCAGACGAGCTAGAAAGCTAATCTAGGAGAAGGTTCCAGAACAACAGCTTTAATTACACCAGCAGAACTTCGGGTGTTGTTTTAAATCCTGACGCCATTTCAGGCTTGACTTGGGTTCAGAATTAAATGGCAGAAGACAATTTTTAACAAAACTTTATTGCTTCCAAGTTGTCAGATTGATTCTGAAATAAAGTGTTTTTATTTGGCTCCACTACTCCTACTCTGTGAAATTTTTCATTATCTTTCCTGAACTTCCCAAAGTTATCTCGCAACCCTGCTCGATCTTTTGTTATTTTGATTGCTTCCAAATTAAAATAAATTCACTAGAAAAATCGAATATTTTAAAATATTTTTCTTTGAAGATAATTACATGTGTTTTCTCTCTTTTTTTATAATTCACACACATATATGTAGAGATAGAAAAATATTTGAACAAACTGATTCTTATATTTAATCGTTTTTTATTCTTGCAGCCGACTTTTAAACGCAACACCGAAGAATAGAAAATGCTTAGAAATTATTTAGGATGCGTTTGTTGTAAAATTTGTCGATATTTTATATAGAGAGGGTTGAGGAAATATAACGATCATGTATATATCACATGTTTTGGAGAAATAAGTTATAGAATTCCACAAATTACAGACTTTGAAAATTATTATTTAATTTGAAGCACAGGAAAATAAACATAAAGGTAACAATTACAAGAACAGCATCAATACCTTCTCTAAGGAGAATAATTTGGAAAAATATTTTACATTTCTAGTTGCCCACTGTTGCTATCAAAAGAACGAAGATTTTCATTTGGGGTTTAAAACATATTCAAATTTTAATAAACTATATTATCGGATTGTAATTTTAAAAATAGAAGAATAAATTTGAAAAGCAATTGATTTCAAGACTTGGCACAGTCATATACAATATTTAATATATTTCATCGTTATAAAAATATATATTGTAGCAGATTATTTATTATTCTATGAAAAAAAATATCCATATTTGTATTTTGATATACTGTAAATTTTCTCATTGTCCCTCTGCTATTTTATTATTTTTAATTTGAATAAATTCAAATGAATTGCCGTGTATAAATATAAGTAGTATATTTTGAGTTAGATAGTTCACAACCTTCTTCTGATATTTATTATAACCCCATATCTATATAAAAATATGTATCGACCTTGTAACAATGGAAGTGACAAATAAACAAAGAAGTAAAGGTAGACCAGACGACGCCATAAACCAGACGGCGACAATGACCCGGCGCCAAGAAAGTGGCGTGATTACAGTAGCCAATCAGGAATCACCGCCATATGCGGGAGTCCAATATAAAAGGGCCCAGAAATGAGACAAAAGTAGTTGCTTTCAGAGTGACGCCGTTATACGGTCGGTCAGATCTCTCACCCCCCCCCCCCTTCCATCCGCAAGTAGGCTTAGGGCATCCGCGGCGCCCGTGGTCCGACTGCCTTGGTCCGTGGTCTACCTCTACCTCTTGGAGCTACCATCTAGACCTGCCTCTGTCTCTTGCTGTCCCGTGCGGGAATCCCATCACGCACCCACGACCACGACTGCCCAGTACATTCCACGTCGGCTTATTCGGGGTTACTACAGAACCCGTTAAAGTCGACAGGATAACTGAGGACAGCAGCATGCAGAGGATGACGGTGGTCGGAGACGAATACGTCGCGGATGCCCTCACCAACATGCAACCCCACTGCGAAGACCTAGTAAGCCGCCTAACAGACGCCATTCGGGGAATAGCCGTGCCTCGTGCGGAGGAAGCCCTCATCTCTCATTTCGACGGATCCTACGCAGCAAGCAACTCGAGCGGACGAGCGAGGGACCGCAAGATGACGCCATCCTACAAGCCCGGCTCCGCACGCTACTCAAAGGTGAGCCCCTCTCCCTCTACAACGAACTGAATCTGGCCTCTCTGCCATACAGCCAGGCAAAACAAACTCTCATGGACCTCTATCAATTGTGACAAAAATGCACCCAGCCAAACTTTAGCTCATTTTCCCCATTTATATTTATTACCCCCAATATATTCCTTTGAACATCAATGTAAAATATTTAATGATCCTTGTAATTTATGTGTTAGGAATGATATCCCTTTAACTTTTATGAATATTATTAAGAATTACTCAAATATTTTTTCTACTAACAAATATAACATCCCAAAATTGAAAATTCCCCCTATCAATATTAGAACAAAACATCTTCGCCAATGCAATCCATCAAGCTATCACCTTTTTTTATATTTGTATGCTATATGTCTTTATTTTATTTTTCTATACATCAACCACTTAGCCATTATAAACCATCCAAACCCCACCATTATTATAAACATTTTATGTTACTATTATCATTAGTCATTATAGCTTAGAATATTCAACCCTCATCAAACATTTATATTATTAAATTTAGAGTATTTTTTCATCTCTGTCATTATATATATATAGATTTTAAAACTTTATACTTCAACAGTATAAAAAAATTTATTACCTCAAGATTGTCTACTTTCTGATATCCTTATTTCTATTAGATTAATAGTATTATTCCTTTTTTGACGCCTCTCTCTATCTCCTTCTCCCAATCCTATCTTCCCATCCTATATCACTTACTCACACCTCCTTAACCAATATCCTCTAAACCTCATAGTCTCCCATAGGGTTCCTGTTGCCACCCATTTTATTTATTTTTTAATTAATTCATCTATTGGACCATCCTTCCTCGGTATACGATTCCCGATAACGAGTTCAGGAAATCCAAAAATTCTTTCTTTTTTTTTATCCATCACCCGACAACATCATTCATTACATACAACTATGTCGGGTTGTTCAATCATCATTGACAACAGTACCCTTTACCTTCCTTAGCTTCCATATTTCCCGCAGTCAAGAGTCTCCAGCTCGCCAAACAAAATTTTATTTTTTTTCATTTTGATTCAACCAGCTGGCTCTACCTTCCTCGCTGTACATTTCCCAACAGTGAGCTCAGGCAACCAGTTCGAGTTTTTTTTTTTTTTTCTCAACGCTCGGATCATCATTACAACCATCATTTTTACCATTTTATTACTATTTTTTTTTTTCAATTTTAATCCGAGCTCAATCAATGGCAACAGGCAAATCTTGACTCCACCTTTCCCATTTCTACACTTTCAACTTACCTACCTCCCCTGTCTGATCTAATGTTGATTATGAAAAGTCTTGGCAATTCGGTCAATGAAAACAATACCTCACTTACACAGGCACATATTGCATTGCCGAACGCCATTTCAAAATTCAACTCAGACTTCCCCTCTTTTTACCACTGCGTCACTCTAAACCTTCAGATATCCATTATAAGTTTATTTGTAACATTTTACTACTTTTGATAAGTTCGTTTTCCTTTTTCTCTCTCTCACCATGTGAGACGTCTCTGAAATTATAATTAAGAAAAAAATAAAAAATAAAAACAAATCATAAAGGCATTTCAATTTATTAACCACTTCTGACTTTTCCAAACATCGTCTAATTCGCGTTTATAAGCATTGCATCACGTGGGGAACACACTAACCTAAATACTTACTATATTTTAAAATCTTATTCATTTATATTTTGACGATTCTTGATGTGTGCCATTTTATATTTTAGAATCAATCCATATATTTTAGGATATTTCTTTTACATTAAGATATTTCTTTTCCTTCCATCCCTAAACAGTTAAACCCATTAGCGAACCTATATAAATATCACCTGAAACCTTATATTCTTTGACATCATTTGTTTTAATTTTCCATGGCCTACGTCTAAGCTAATTTAACTCAAAAATTTTGTTTTAACAGTGACGCCTTATACCAACTGTCCCTTCTTATATCTTGATCCTTCCAACTCTGCCTTCCATACTTCTCTCGTCTCTTGATCATTTTCCATTGCCCTTCTATGCCTTCGTTCTAATCACCCCTCGTCCATCGCAGAGTTCCTGTTTGCCGACTTTTTTTTTTTTTATTGATTTGTCCCAGTGGACTACTCCTTCCTCGCCATCCCATCCTGATGGTGTGTTCAAGAAAATCCATGGCTTATTATTTTTTTATTTACACCCGGGTCACCGTCCCAGCATTCTTTATTTCATTTTTTTCCTCAAACCCGGTTTCAATCAATCAATGGCAACAGTCGAGCCCTGTTTTCACAATCTACATCCATCCTCTAACCTCTTCAACGGTTCCTGAGACTCCTGCTCGTCAACATTTTTTAATTTTTATTTTTTAATGATTCATCGACCTGGTACAGTCTTCCTCCCCATGTTAACTCCACACGGAGAGCTTGGGTAACCAGCGAGATTTTTTTTTCTCTATCGCTCGACCCAGGCGATCATCAGCACGATGCGCCCACTCATTTTTCGTTTAATTTTATTTTTCATCTGGTCGAGCTCAATCACCGACAACAGCGCAGCTCTTGAGCCACCATCTCTTTTTAACCTCTCTGAAAAAAATTCTTTCTCATATTCTCCCATTACCTACCTCTCCTTCGATCTTAACGCCTTTTGCCCATCTGATCTAATGCTACTTACAGAACATATTGAGATTGCTGAACTCTGAAAACAATACTTCGCTTCTAAGCTCGTATTGCAGGGCAGGACTCCTGAGATGTCCTTTGCAGAAACCAATTCAGACCTTCTTCCTTTATTCCTCACTGCGTCACTACCTATCGCAAACCTTTTGCTTAAGTCAATTTTCTTTTATATTTTATTTTACTTTTATTATCTCTACTTCTCCTCCTTCCTGTATTACATCCCTGAAACTATGTTGTAAATACTCAAGGCACCTTAAGTAACAAAAAACTGCAACTAGTATACCAACTTTCCCAAATAGTTACTTTCGCTATTGTGTATGTTTACTTTAAATTTATCCTTCCTATGTACTCCTCTTATTTATTTTTTTTGTAGTTTGATAATATTATATCAGTGGGTCACCACTACTCCCCTTTATCTTTATTTTTATTCTAGTAACTAATTTGTGCCCCAAATTATTTCCCATTTAATAGGTTTGCTAGCTTTTCTCTCATTTATTTGTAAATAGACTTACAGTTTTACTAGTTTTGTGGAGTTGGACTTTGTTTTTTAACTTACAGATGTAGATAAAACATTTCAATATTAATCGATAATATCATTTTGTTTATTAACCATCAACTTTAATGCCATCAACTACCAATCAACCCTTTATATATTATTACCTTTAAAATTTTTATTTTCTTTTTTTCCATCATGTTTAGACTTAGAATTTTACAACTTCAACTATTTTAGGCACCATTTTAAAAAACCTACACCTAACAATATTTATAATATTTCTTAAACAGATAAAACACTTATCATTTTATTTTTCTTAAAAGATTTTCAAAATGTTATTTTTGACGCTTCCCTTACAACCTCTAACTCTATCCCATGAACCTTTCCTCCCAACTTTTTACATCCATCAAGAGATTATTGTTCGTCAGCCATATTCTTTTTTTATTATTATTATTGATTAAACTAACTAGAAGACCCTTCCTCGCTATATCATTCCCAATAGTGAGCTCAGGAGACCCAGTTGAATTTTTTTCTCTCTCATCGTCCGGTACTCATCATTTTTTCATTTTTCAACTTTTTCTTTTCACCACACAAGTAGGACACAATCAAAATTGACAGCAATAAATCTCTTACATACACCTCCCCTTTTCCGCATCCTTCAAACCTCCAACTACCTCCCAAGGGATTCCAGTTCGCCGAACATTTTTGCTTTTTTTTCATTGATTAATCCGACTGGAACAATCCTTCCTCGCTATACCATTCCCAATAGTGAGTTCAGGATATCCAGCGCGATCTTTTTTTTTTTTCTCATCGCCCGACTCATCATTTAAATTCACCATTTTTTCATATCTTTCATATTTTTTCACTTTTTTTTTCATAATTCAACCGGGCACAATCATTATGGACAACAGGGATCTCTCTTACCTCTACCTCTCCCTTTTACATCCATCAATCTTCCCACTTCTTTTCACTGTCTGAGCTAATGATGCAGACGGAATATCTTGGGCCTTCTGTTAATGAAAACAATGCCTCACTTAAACAAGTTCGCATTGCATTGCAGAATGCTTGGGATACTACTTTGCAGAAACATGCTCAGATACCCCCTTTACCTTTTTCAACCTTAGCGTCACATTATACGTTCAGTCAATAAACTAACTTCATTTTTTTTCCTCTCATCTTTTATGCAATAAGATATTATTTTCCTTGTACGATTCATTTTACCATATTTACCATTTTGTATTATATACTTTCTCTTAATCTTTTATCATTCATTTTGTGCGTTTTTATTTTTATAAACTTGATTTTTATTTCATTGATACACCACCATTACACAACATTTTTCTCTTTTTAACTTGTAGCTTAATAATAATTTTAACTAATTTGTATACAAATTATTTCTTTTATTTTTTTAAAATAGGTTTGTTAGGTCATCATTCATTACATGTCATTCCCCCAACCAAACCTTCATCACCGGGGGCACATTCTGTAGTATATTTTGAGTTAGATAGTTCACAACCTTCTGATATTTATTATAACCCCTTATCTATATAAAAATATGTATCGACCTTGTAACAATGGAAGTGACAAATAAACAAAGAAGTAAAGGTAGACCAGACGACGCCATAAACCAGACGGCGACAATGACCCGGCGCCAAGAAAGTGGCGTGATTACAGTAGCCAATCAGGAATCACCGCCATATGCGGGAGTCTAATATAAAAGGGCCCAGAAATGAGACAAAAGTAGTTGTTTTCAGAGTGACGCCGTTATACGGTCGGTCAGATCTCTCACCCCCCTTCCATCCGCAAGTAGGCTTAGGGCATCCGCGGCGCCCGTGGTCCGACTGCCTTGGTCCGTGGTCTACCTCTACCTCTTGGAGCTACGATCTAGACCTGCCTCTGTCTCTTGCTGTCCCCGTGCGGGAATCCCATCACGCACCCACGACCACGACTGCCCAGTACATTCCACGTCGGCTTATTCGGGGTTACTACAAATATATATATTTATATGAAAAAACAATAGAAAAAATAAAAGATAAGTGGGTCAGGTGTTGATATTAAAAATAAAGAAGGCATCTCCTGACCAAGAGCACATGTGTTTTTTAGATGGCAGAGCGCCATCTAGTGGAGCAAAAATAAACTAAACGTTTATTTAGCTTGCTCCGTGATATTTGGCCAACCCAATTTCTTGATAAATCAAGAAAAGCCATCCACGAAATTTTTGCTCCACTAGATGGCGCTCTGCCATCTAAAAAGCACATGCGCTCGTGTTCAGGAGATACCTTCTTTATTTTTAATATATATATATATATATATAAATGAATGGTTAGAATCCTTTGACCACAATAATAAATAACAATAAGTTTTAAAGGATAAGTGTCTTATATAAGTGTATACACTTATCTTCGGGGACTTGTTGTTGATTATGATACATATGTCGTAAACCCGGGTAAGCCAACAAGTGAGTTGGAAGCAGTCGGGGTTGAGTGGCAAGACGTGCAGAGTGAGATGCGCGCACGGGACAGTAAATACAAAGTTTAGAATCAAAATGCGCTCTCCCAGGACGTCTCAAGTGGCACCAGGATCGATTTGAAGTTGAGAATTACCAGAGGAAAGCTCGGCGTTCTGCCTGAAGACGCGGGGGCAGGGAGGAACCAAAACGGCGGCCACGAGGGCCCCCGTGAGATGACAACGAACCTAATACTGAGCGTGCCTGTCAGAAAAATCAACTGTAAATCTCACTCACTGTCGACAGCCGGCCAGCCTTCCCTCTCCCCCTGCCCGGATCCCCGGGGATTGATTCTCATTGGTCAGTAACTTATGTGGGTCATCCTCCTCTCCCCTGCCATCCAGTGGCAAACTGGTGCCATCCTGAGACGACTGGAAAGACGTCACACTTTATTACTTACATAAGGCAGATTGTGATATTTTAGAGCAATAGAGTGGTTAAAAATAATCATAAGGTTTACAATTTATATGGATTTATACTAATTTAACTATGGCCTGTCCTATGGTACAAACATAATAAATATTTAAGTTATTATAATAAAATAATAATCAATTACATGAAATATGTGGTGAAAGCAGATGGGACAGAGTTAATGGTTATTAATATGGTACAAGCTCAAATAATGACTATTAACTTATATAGCTTTGTTTAAATTACGATATATATCTGTACAAAATTCTGAGATTTGTCGTTTCTAATTTTCTACGTTACAATGTCTATAGTTGGCTTATAGAAAGTTATATAGGCTTTAAATACAGATGTGTATATGTGAGAATTTATTTGAATTCAATGACAGACCATGCGGATAAATCTCGGTATAAATGGGGGAACGTTACATATTTACATATGGGTTTCACGGAATGGTCCTTCCTTTACCTCTGCCAACCCGCACTTCCGGCGGCTGATAGCAGCCGACATCCGGCCGACAGATACTGTATCACGTTGACATGTCATATAGACATATATATATACAGGTATTGTTGGTATTTTAAACTATAGAAATGTTCCCTCGGTATATAATGGTTAGCGAGGAACAGTATAGCCATGTTACTCTCTCGTCTGACATATTATATAGCTAGTATTATATTATAATATAATACACATATATATATATAAAAATGTATTTATATAGTATATTTTAAACTGTATAATAATAACACTTTTAATATATGTCACATATCTTCCAATTAGTGAGAGCTGATACTTTATAATATTATACCCTTCGATTAAAATGTACACTGTTTCTATTTACTACCACCCCTATATTTTGTATATATGCTATATATCTATATATATAAAATTGAATGTCTGTGTGTGTGTGCGTCTGTGTGTGTGTGTGTGTGTCCCCTATGGATTCAAAAACCATACATCCAATCGCCGTGAAATATTGGGATATTATTAGGTATATCTCCGGAAAGGTTTACGAAAAATAATTTATTGAATATCTTTAATATCCTTAGAGTTATTTGCAGATTTGTAGCTTTAACTCGCAAGCAACGCCACCTTAGGCTTAGGTCTGCCCCCCCGTCCGCCCGCCGGCCATTGGACAGTCCAAGTTCCCACCGACCAATCAGAGGGATCAAGATCCCCCCCTCCCCCCCCTCCCCCCCTCCCCCCCACCCCCGTCCGGCCGCCGGCCAATCAGAGGGATCAAGAGGTCCTGGCGCTGGGGGGGCGGGTAACCTCCGGGAACTACGTCCATCTTCCATAAACGACCATGATTCTATTCAACTTATCGAGTAATTTTCAAGGGACCGGGAAAATATGTAGATAAAACGATGATTTTGTAATGTAGAAAATTAGGGAAAGACAAAATTCAGGATGACACGGCACACAGGGACAACGACGATTTTGTAATGTAGAAAATTATGGAAGACAAAATTCAGGATGACACGGCACACAGGGACTGGGAAAAAATGTTCACTTTATCGAGAGATTCAAATTTACGAGTTTCAAATTATCAAAATATATATATATTTTTTTATAAGTTTGTAGAGAATTGTTTTAACAAATGTTCGTTAGACAAACATTCACTCGGGTAAAACCCGGGCGAAGCTGGGCACATCCGCTAGTTTATTAATATAACCTGTAACCCCCTATTTGCGTTTGAACTCAAAATGGTGAGGTCAAAATAAAAAGCCAGAGTGGTCAGCTGGGGCAGAGAGAGAGAGAGGAAATAGCCAACTCCCAGATGGGGTCCCCCTCCAGGGCTTTTTATAGACGACCTCTGTAAACAGGACAGGTGTTTAGTAGTATGTCCTACAGTGCATCCATCGGGAGATCGCTTCTGTCTCTCTCGGTCTCTCTCTCTATGTCTCGGTGATAAGCATCCAAGTTTGTATCATGGCCTTTACCATTGTCCCATGGGCTGTCTCCGATCACTTTCGGTGCTAACATCTAGCCCTGCCTCTGCTTCTTGTTGTCCGCGTGTGGGAAGAACCTCAACACTCGCCTCACGTACACGACTGCCAGTTTATCCATACGTCGACAGGATCATTTGCAACAATATTACATATATATGTTATGAATAATTTATTTTTTTGTAAAGATAAAGAATTGAAGGTTAAGTCGTGATAATAGAAAAATATAAAACAATAACTATTAACTATCAAGTAGTTTTTATTCTCAATTACTTGAAGAAAATAACACATTAAATATTTTCACAGTAATATAGAATTTACAAAATTTATTCTATATTAGTGATTTTAAAAATAGGTGAATCAACTATACATATTTACAACAATAATAAAAGTGGCATGTTCTAAAACTATAGTTAAAATGTAGAATAGTCAATGAATGTGAAAATATAAAATATATATTCTTAAAAATTAAATATTTGAATTCTTAGATTATATAATATTTATATATATATTTCATTGCAAAAAATTACAATGATAATATAAATGAGAATTTTGAAAGTTTTAGCAATTGTATTTCTTCATTATTAAAGAGGCACAATTGCAAAGTTTTCAATGATAATAAAAATTGAGCTATAACCTCTTTTATTAGTTATTATTAAAAAAATTTATTTAACTTTCTTCCCTGTCTGTTTGTCCTCACATCTTGTAATCGATTTTAAATATACTTCTAGATCACGTAGGAATCTGAAATTTTGACACTTTTTAGAACCCGATGACAATGCAGGTAAACAAATTTTTAGACCTCTGGGTTGTTAGGGTGGCCGATAATTGGCAAATTTCCAAATTACCTTTCAAATTTTTAAATAAATTTTAATATACTTCCAGAGCACATAGAAGTATCAAACTTCAACACTCACTCAGTCCAATGATCAATGCAAGTTTACACATTTTCAGACTTCTAGGTGGTCGGAGTGGCCAGGAATGAACAAATTTCTATATTTATTTTTAAGTCCTATGTTACGCCCCTTACAAGGAATTGACTGAAACCTAACTAAATAATTAATAGGTAAGAATATATTTCTAAAAACGCTTTTATTCAAATGCACTAAAAATAAAAATATTTTATCTTCTGTCATTGAGCAATTAGATTTATCTGAGTGAAAATGAAAGCGGCGGGGGACAATCATGTTTAGAGAAGAGGTAAAATTGAGCAAATACTTATAAAAATCTCTAATCAGTTGCTACATATTAAATCACATTAGGTTCGAAATATATGATGATCGTCCCCCGCCGCTTTTATTTTCATTCCGATACATCTAATTGCTCAATGAAACAAGATAAAATATTTTATTGTTTCCTTTTTAGTGCATTCAAATAAAAGATTTTCTTAGAAAACTATTTTCAAATATTAATTAAATAGATTACGTTTTATACAAGGATAAAAAAATTGATTTGTTCTAGTGTATTTTTAAAAAGAGATAAGTGTACCTTACATAATATGATCTTCCCGCAATTCTATATTGTGTTCTGGCCAACAAATCAGTAAATTTTGGCAAACCTTTTCGTACCTATTTCATATACCTTTCGCAAGATACTATGAAATCGCCTTTGTACTGATAAGAAACATAGTTAAAAATCATTGAATGCAAATTGGTTTGTTATAATTTGCCGAACTAGTTTTGTGAATCAATTTTATTAACATCATTACGCATTACAAGAAATTAAGACCTAACCCAAATAAATAAATACGGCGTGACCTTTCTATAACAGCGTTGTTGCCATCTTCACACAAAAGAATAAACTAAAATAAGAATAGGTCTTATTTTTTGTTGATCTAATCTATAATCCAAATTGTGTTTCATTATCATTTCGCATTGTATTAGGGAGATAAACAAAATGTTTTGTTTTTATACATGTTTAAAGGTCATTACGCCTTTTTTATTTACATATATGAAATAATGAAGCGCAGAATATTAAATTATGTATCCAGGCTCAACTAGAATTTCATTAATTCATCTGTTGTTGACATCTATGAAAATACGCCATTCATACGCACGTTATCAACATGAGTATCATCTCACAAATCTACGCTAAAAAGAAGACCACTGGTACACGCTTGTTCGGCGGTTCAACTACTAACATTGGAACGATACAGTGAAGATTAGCATAGCCACTTTGCAAGGATGACACGCAAAATCGTGAAACGTTGCAGAAAAGAAAACCACTGATTACTATTTAAGCTTTTCTACAGGCAACACTAGGTTTTGGGAACGTTGGACTCCACTAAAATTATATTAGTTTCATAATATTTGAATTGGTCGATTATTTTAATCACCACTTCAAATCCATTTGTACCATATACTGAATTATAATAGCTCTATCCCCCCCCCTCCCCCATCATACAAATTTATTTAATTAATAAGGTATACATTGGATCAAAATATATTTTATTATCCAATATTTCAGTTGGCTGAACGCCAACTTTTTCAAGGTATTATAACATATTTATGTATCAACAACAAACTCAGCGCCACATAACGTCAATAGAATTAAGTCAAAAATATATTTTTTGTCTATATTAAATGGAAAGTTATGTAACCTTGAAAAAGTTTGTCTTTAAGACAACTGGAATATTGGTGAATAAATTTTATTTTTATCCCATATATGCCTTTTCAATAAAATATCTATTCATAGATTGCTTTATTTTTAATTCCAATTTGTCTGTTCTATAAAATCACGCACTCTAAAAATTGTTTCAAATATTATTTAAACTAAATATCGTATTTCAAACAAAGTAGTTTAATCAACGTGAAATTTTCAAACCTTTTTAAAAATTCTTTTGAATCTTCAAGTATTTAAAAAGAAATACATTTCTCAACAATTGACATACGCCACCAAATATTAGAAGCAGTAAATGTAAAAAGGCCAAGAGATTAATTGATATTAATTGAGGTTTCAATTACGTGAGAATCTATCTCAATCAGTCTGCTGATTGGAATTGATGGCGGAATTTTTAAAGTTAGTTTAGGTACTGATAGATGAGCTATGTGGAGGGAAATCGAAGAGTGAGGTCTGGGCAAAGTTCGGAGAATAGCTCAATGTTCCAATAATTTGGGTTTGTTCGTTCGAATTTTAAAAGGTAAAACTGAAACGTAACTCGAAACGTATTCGAATAAATTTGAGAAATATATTTCGGGATATTACAGCTAATTAATGGTAAACCCTTCAGCGATTTCGTCAGTTTAATCTGATTACTAATTAAACTATTACACTACCATTGTTGTGTGATGTGATATTTAAATAGTGAAAGGAGTTTGAAAAATAAAAATATTTCTGACAATTAATTTCCTTTTATACTTATATTAATTTTGAAGATAAATTAAATTATTTTGAAAAATCTAATTTACTGCATCTCTTGTGGAATGTAATCCGAATAAAAATAATATCACTAGAACAATGTCTCTGCCAAAAGGTCGTATTTAATTAAAAACGCTCATATTAAAGACGATTGCTAAAATTCTAAGGATAATTGTATAATTGGTAAATTAAATGTGTACTTTTGGGAATCCCCGCAGTGTAGTGTTGGATAACCTCGTTGTGTACTGTTGGGTAGTCCTGCAATGTAGTATTGTTGTGTAACCCGATGTATATTGTTGTATAATCACGCTGTGTACTGTTGGGTAGTCCTGCTATGTATTATTGTTAAGTAAACCGCTGTGTATTTTGGATAACTCCGAAATATATTGTTGGGTAACCCCGAAGTGTGCTGTTGGCAATCCAGCTGTGTACTTTGGAGTAACCTCGCTTTCATGTTGGCCATTCCCGCTGCGTATTCTGTTAGGCAAGTCCGTGTGTATTTTTGGGTAATCATAATGTACTAATGGGAAACCGCTGTGTACTGTTGGCGACCCCGCTGTGTACTACTGGGTATCTAAGAGTGTTCTATTTGAACACCCGACAGTGTGTTCTATTGAATATCTCCATATTGTTTTATTGGATAGCTCCAATGTGTACTATTGGATAACTCCTTGTGTATTATTGGATAACTCCAATGTGTATTATTGGATAGCTCCAATGTGTACTATTATATAGCTCCAATGCGTACTATTGGATATATATTTTGTATACTATTGGATAGCTCCAATGTGTACTATTGGATAGCTCCAATGTTTACTATTATATAGTTCCAATGTGTACTATTTGATAGCTCCAATGTGTACTATTATATAGCCCCAATGTGTACTATTGGATAGCTCCAATGTGTACTATTATATAGCTCCAATGTATACTATTATATAGCTCCAATGTGTACTATTGGATATATATTTTGTATACTATTGGATAGCTCCAATGTGTACTATTGGATATATATTTTGTATACTATTGGATAGCTCCAATGTGTACTATTGGATAGCTCCAATGTGTACTATTAGATAACTCCAATGTGTACTATTATATAGCTCCAATGTGTAATATTATATAGCTCCAATGTGTACTATTATATAGCTCCAATGTGTAATATTATATAGCTCCAATGTGTACTATTGGATATATATTTTGAATAATATTAGATAGCCGCAATGTGTACTATTGGATAGCTCCAATGTATACTATTGGATAACTCCAATGTGTACTATTTGATAGCTCCAATGTGTACTATTGGATAGCTCCAATGTGTACTATTATATAGCTCCAATGTGTACTATTGGATAGCTCCAATGTGTACTAATGGATAGCTCCAATGTGTACTATTATATAGCTCCAATGTGTACTATTATATAGCTCCAATGTGTACTATTATATAGCTCCAATGTGTACTATTGTTTAGCTCCAATGTGTACTATTGGATAGCTCCAATGTGTACTATTGTTTAGCTCCAATGTGTACTATTGGATAGCTCCTATGTGTACTATTATATAGCTCCAATGTGTACTATTATATAGCTCCAATGGGTACTATTGGATATATATTTTGTATACTATTAGATAGCTCCCATGTGTACCATTGGATATCTCCAATGTGTACTATTATATAGCTCCAATGTGTACTATTGGATAACTCCAATATGTACTATTGGATAGCTCCAATGTGTACCATCAGATAGCTCCAATGTGTACTATTATATAGCTCCAATGTGTACTATTGGATAACTCAAATGTGTACTATTATATAGCTCCAATGTGTACTAATGGATAACTTTAACCTGTACTATTGGATATATATTTTGTATACAATTGGATAGCTCCAATATGTACTATTGGATAACTCCAATGTATACTTAATGGATAGCTCCAATGTGTACTATTATTTAGCTCCAATGTGTACTATTGGTTAGCTCCAATGTGTACTATTGGATAGCTCCAATAAGTACTATTGGAAAACTTCAATGTGTACTATTGGATAGCGCCAATGTGTATCATTGGATAGCTCCAATGTGTACTATTATATAGCTCCAATGTGTACTATTGGATAACTCCAATGTGTACTATTGGATAGCTCCAATGTGTACCATTGGATAGCTCCAATGTGTACTATCATTTAGCCCAATGTGTGCTATTGGATAACTTCAGGTTTCTATCGGATAAACCCTTAGTGTTTTATTGGATAAATCAACAGTGTTCTATTGGATAACCCTGCCTTGACAATTAGCACCGCGAGTTAATTAAGAAATGCTTCGAAAATTAATTTAGGTTTCTCTTGAAGCGGAAGTTAAGTGGAGCTTTTAGTTAAGTCACTCAGAACTTCTCGGAGTCAAATTCTTCGACGTCCAATTTCACACCTAATTTAAGCACATTCCATTTATATATTTTATTTCCTCCAAATTCATCTTGGGATTTTTAAAGCTCTCAATTCGATTTAAATTTGTCAAATTTGGTAAACCCCGCATTTCTTTTTTTCAAATAATAAACAATTACATGAAATAAGAAGTATTGATATAAATATTTGTATAACAATTTTTACACAATTCAATACATTATTATAAGGCAATTACGCACTATATATATATGAAAAAAATCAGTAAAGCTCTAATACAGCTTTTACAAATAAAAAAAAGTTTCACCATCCTCACTGCGATATAAAATATTGGAAGGACTTGACTAATAAGTAATGAACCCTCCCAGCTTTCGCCAATATAATCTACCAAACCTCTTTTTAGGAGCTCTAATACTCCATTGGGCGATTCTGCTTTTATATGCTACACTGAAACAAACTATGGACATAAGAGTTCAGGACAGTAGAATTACATATGAATATACCGAAAAATATACGGACAAAACAGTTGAATATATATGAATTAGAAGGCAATAACAGCCCGTCTATATATAAGAAATTATAAAAATCAAAAATTAACTATATTTCTTCTAAATATAAATATAATTTGTTCTGAAAATAGAGCAATCCATACATAACTTATTAGATAGTAAAGAAGCATATATTGGATTGAATAAAATATTTATTTATCGAGGCATTACATTTTTGTATACCTTATACTTAAATCCAATATATGCTTTTTTATTATCTAATGAATTAAATATGGATTTCTCTATTTTTTAAACTTATAGAAATGTGTATACAAAAATGTAATGTCTCGATAAAGGTTGGCGTTCAGCCAGCCGAAACATTTATTGCCAAATAAATATTTTATTCGAACCAATATATGCCTTTTTACTATCTAATATAATATCTACTGTATTTACCGCGATGACCTCTCGCAATATTTTCCATTGCAGTAAGGACAGTAGAAGTTTGCTTTATGTTTAAAAGAAACATTATATCAACATATATCACTTATAATATATTAAGATTTCAAAAATTCACGTTACAATGTAGAAAACATTCGTAATGTTGTACCTCTTACATTCCTATCCTGACACATCACTATTTGTGAACAATTTCAAATTGACGTTTTCCTTGACAAAACAGCTCAAGAATTGCACTTCGTTTTTTGATATCCCGAAAACACGACAAAATACCTTAGCATAAAGTCGAAACTTCTTACATAAAACATGGAGATACCGACAAAACATAAATCAATTTATTATAGTTTAATATTTTCGTGTTAAGATAAATTAAAATTAACCCTGTTATTTTGGTCACCCGGTAACCAAAGACCCCTAGAATGAATCAAGGATAAGAGGGCCTTTCATAGAAGACCTTCTTTAATTATACACTCATGGACAAAACTTAAGAAAGTTTCATGTTTTGATGTCGCCGGTTGTCCGTTTTCTTTTTTCTTTTGAGAAGACCGAGGCATTTTTGTTTACGCTTGGTTATCTCGTGTGTCTGCAATAAAGGTCACTGTGTATCAAATATCTTTTATAGTTATTATCTGTATCCCGATTATACAAGGGCAAAACTTCCTTTAGTTTTGTTCATGAGTTTATTATTGCATATACCTCGTTGTGTATTTTATTCTGTGCCGATGTATAGGTTTTTATAAATATATTTTTTCTATATTCTAGAGTGTTAAACTGTAACTAGAAACTAAATTAGTTCTAATTTCACAATGATATATGTCAAATAAATATTAGCAATATGTATTTAGCAATATAGTTTAATTATAATCTATAATATCTTTTATAACTTCAACATTAAAAATTAATTCGTTCATATTTGACTTCTCTGATGTAACTAGTGAAGTCTATTCACAAAAGATCCTGCAAATGGATAAAAATTTAACTACCGAAGCAACGAGTAACTACTACACATACAGATTTATCAAGACCACCGGTCTTATACAGGTTCACTACAGGAAAGAAGCATTTATGGAGCTCCTATACACTTGGCAGCGCAGAACCCAACAGCCTCCAGATTCGACACATGTCCAGTGGCCACAGAATCCACTGTGCATAGGTTAGCGTATCACTGCAAAAGCGAGTGTGTAATATGCCGCGTTTCAGTCTTTGCTTTCCAAATCTTTGCAAATGACCAACGACATTCAGAGATTCTATTAATCTCCTCCGAACGGCGACTGCCGTCTTGTAGAATTTATATGAATAAAAGACCTTGATCAAACAAATTATATTCATCTAGTTATTCGTATAACACACAAAGTTGCAATAAACTTGGGCCTACCTTAATAGTAACCAACACATAGGAAAGCGTGCACTCAAGAGTACAACAAAAACAATTTTAAAAAAGAGAAAAAAGAAAAACTCACGATTTGCTATATAAAGACAAAACAGTACTTATCCTTTATTGTAGCATTGGTAGAAATCGGACTGGGGCCACACAGGTATGCGAGCAGATCACCAGACACGGATAAAGCACGCAGATAACACTTTAAGTGTTTCCACACAAATATCCACCACACTGCTCCCTCGCAGTGCGAGTAGTAGTTCCGGAGGAACTACTATATTTGTGGATACACAATGGCTTGCAAGAAGAAGAAAACTAGTATTTCAGGGGTTTGTATGGGAAAGTATTCGCTTCCTGTAAATATAGGAATGACTTGTAGGAAGACAAGTAAGGTCTCTTGCTGGTAATCAATCGATCAATTGAAGGTTGATAAAGAGGAGAACGTTCACGGATTACAAGAAATATTGAAATATTTGAATAATTTTGAAGTTGAATAAATATAAAAATTGACTTTCTAATCCAATATTCTGTAAATATATATTCGTGAAAATCATATTTTCAAGATATGATCCGTTTTTGTATATCGGTTTTAGTGCAATTTAATTTTGAAAATCATCTCTACCATTGTTTAGACGAAGGTAATCTATATTATGCCATTACTTGGTATTGATATTGATATTGTAACAAGATATTCATCATATTTATATACAGATTATTAATATTAATATATATATATAATTATTTATTGTTTTGAAAATAGAGCAAAATATAAATATATCCTTAAATAAAAAGGCCTATATCCTATCAAAATATCGTTTATTTTACCAATATTACAGTTGGCTAATGCCAATCTTTATCAAGGTATTATAACATTTTAAAAGAGGTCTAATAATACCTTGATAAAGATTGGCGTTCAGCCAACTGAAATATTGGTAAAATAAATTATATTTTGATCCAATATAAGCTTTTTTATTCAAATAATTATTTATATGTCGCTACTCCGGAAACTTCTCTCATTGCTTATCATATATTTTATAAATGTTGATTTTGTTTTTACCTTAAATAAATTGCTGAGTCAATTCAGAAGTTTGTCATTCCTAATTTTCTACGTTGTAATATTATTAATGTACATTAAGTGTCCCTGCTTCAACTCTGGAAGGGATGAATTCGAGCCGAATCCACCTGTTGAAGATATGGCAATGTCAAGATGAAATGGCCTTCTCATTATATATATCTTTTTAAAAATATTATCCCTAGTACACGTAGTACAGGCTATGATAATTATCATTATAATCATAATGAGTAAAAGTTGGCCACTGATTTTACTGTAAGTGCATCACATGTCTACACATGTGAAAAGCAGTTCTACTTTTACACTTTTAAATGTGACAGAGCCCAGGTTACTTGCATTCGCTGTTTGAGTTGGATATTTACAAGAATGGGAGGCCATTATTATTTTTAACCAGAAAAAGTGACCAATGTGGTATTCGGTCCCAGGTCGAAGCGGTCGAAAATCAACGGTTTTTACCCCTCTCCCACCGAACGCTAATCTGACTAGCTGATAACTTTCGTGGACAAAACTTAAGAAAGCTGTACCTTTTATCATGTATATCAGGATTCAGACAATAACTCTGAACGATATTTGATATAAAGTAACATTTATTTTGAAAACATGCGAGATAACTAAGTTTGAAAAAAAAAATTGCCTTAGTCCCCAAAAATAAGAATATATACATATGTTGTGAGTGAATGGAAGGGTGCAACCGTTATACTTACAATCCCCAAGAATTAGCTCAAGCCAAGTGAGCAGCGCACCCACGACGTGCCGTAGCATTCGCCCGCGATGTCTGCCACGTTTATTTTTGTACAGTTTTTATAGATGGATGAATTTGCATATTTACATTTTAACACAAGCCTAACATATTTACATACTTATTTTGCCGAAATTATACCTCTTGGATATTATACAAATTATGACATATATGTAGACGACTTGCAACATCAAAGTCTCTTCAAATTCATAAGTTTTGCTCATGACTTTCTGCTCATCTTTCTCTATTTATATATAATACCGTTAATTTCAATAGCTCTTCTCATATTAGAATGGATGATGAACAGCTTAGAAGTCTGTGCATTAAGATATATGATTCAAATAATATTGAGGTCCGTGGTTAAATAAAATGTGCGACACCTGGATCATATTAATTAATTATTTTCTAATGCGGGACTATAGTACGACATTTTCTCATGGAGTTTGAAGCTGGTGTACGCGAGTACGAGGGGTACTCAGACATTCTGAGGCAGACACATAAACCTTCCCATTACCCTAAATACGCCGGTGGGTGTAATGGTGCAGCACAAGAGGTTGTTAGCAATATTTACAAGGCATCACAATCCCATTCGATTTCCGATGCTGGCTCCATTAACTGGTTCGCCCAGATACTTCCAACTCCATTGGCCCGCTGTTTGCACTCGCCGCTCCACTAGTTCCTGAATACCTACCCAATCATTCAGGCATACATTAAATAGACAATCTTTAATAGGCCTTTAATAGGCAATCTTCCATGTTGTATAGAACACTGTATATGATACATTAGCGCGTCATCTGTTATTAATATTGGAAACTATTATAGACACGTATGATTCTTTTAAAAATTAAACAATATCCACTGCCCTTACTGTGATGGAAAAATTAATTAGAAGGCCTGGCTCATCAGTGGTGAACCCTCCCAGCGGTTTCGCGAGTTTAATATACCATATCGCTGTTATATTGCATTTTTCGATCTCCCTTTTATAGTGATACTAATATTAGAGTCTTGCAATGGATATTCTAGATGAACTATGGACATAGGCTTTGAGAGCAGTAGAATCACATACAATTATAAATATATAATATGCTTCAAGCAATATCTCTTCTGTAAACATCAAATTAACTGACGAAACCGCTGGGAGGGTTCACCACTGATGAGCCAGGACCTTCCATCGCAGTAAGGAAAGTGGCAATTGTTTATTTTTTAAAAGAATCATACGCGTCTATAATAGATTACAATTTTCATATAACAGTGTCTTACTAGAAGTCGTATCTAATCTCTATATGTCTATTTGGATGAGGAAATCCAAGACTAAAACAAGGCTGATTCCACACTCGTCTTTTCAGTGAAACGCTAACCTATTCACGGTGGATTTTGTGACCACTGGACATGCGTCGGACCTGGAGGTTGTTGGGTTCTACGCTTCCTGGAGTATAGGAGCTTCATCTATGTTTCCTTCCTGTGGTGAATCTGTATAATACCGGTGGTCCTAATAAAGCTGTATGTATATGTATATATGTTAAGAGTCGGTTAATTATTCACTAGTCGTTCTAACTAGTGCACTTATTTGAAAGTTATACTTGAAGTTATTTGTCATCTCTCATCATCAATTCACAATGTTCCATCAACATGTATAGTTATACAAAGCAATAACGCGCTTCTATATATAACGAATGAAGACGCGAATGTTTCTTTTCACAAATATATCAAACCTCTACACTACTTACTGTAATGAAAAATATTGGGAGGGCTTGGCTCATCAGTGGTGAACCCTCCCAGCGTTTTCGCTAATTTTATCTACCAGACAACTTATTTAGAGCTCTAATATACAGTGCAGTATATAAAAGCTGGATAATCCAATACAGTATTAGAGCTCTAAAGAAACGGTCTGGTAGATTAAATTGGCCAAACCGCTGGGAGGGTTACCACTGATGAGCCAAGCCCTCCCAATATTTTTTTCATCACAGAAAGGACAGTAGAAGTTTTATTTATTTGTGAAAAGAAACATTCGCGTCTTAATGCCTTCATTCGTTATGTGTATAGTTATAGAAAATTTGAATATTCCTTCGAACATATTCAAATAACACATTCCAAACATTCTAATAGGAAGTTCATATTTTACCGATGCTATCTGATAAACCAGAATCAAACGCTATGCAATAACGTACCATCTCTATATTTCCTATATATTTTAAATTTCGAGAAATTTCCTTTTACTTGTTTTCAATTTATACAAAAAACTGATCTTTTTCGAATTTATATAAAAAGGGAATACATATATCTATAAAGAAAAAAAAAAGCAATTTTTTTCTCAAAAATATTTCGAGAGGTTGCTCACTCACTCTCTATCACAATTTATTGCACAATAAATTCCACATTCCAAAAGAATTTATAAATTAGGTTTATAGTGCAATAAAAAATTGCTTTTTTGTCTTTATATATCCACAGGTACGTCCTTTTTTAATAAACCTAGTTAATATATCGCCTTTTGACTCAAACTTGTTTGAATTGTTTGCTGAAAATAATTTATTGATGTTGAAATATTTACATTAAATTGTCTACTATACTCGAAGCTCTCTCTTGTCCATAGTTTGATTAAAAACATGACATAAATTACATTATTCAGTTGTCGATATACAAGGTAAGATCAAAAAGTTCCCGAACTTTTTTTAAAATTAATTATTTTTCATAGTATAGTAATTTAAACATCAAATTTTTCAAAATAGTGGCCTTGGTTATCCACACATTTTTTCCAGCGTGAAAAAAGCTGTTGAAATTCTAGTTCAATGTCAATTCTTCTAAGCTTGTTTAGCTCCACCGTCGCATTTTCAATTACTTCTGATGACAATGAAAAGCGCCTTTTTTAACGTCATTTTAAGTTTTTGAAAGAAGAAGAAATCATATGGAGCGATATCGGGGGAGTAAGGAGGATGCGGAAAGACAGATACAGAGTGTTTGGCTGAATAGTCTTGAACAATAATGGCTCTATAAGCAGGGACATTATCATGTAGCAATTTCCACTGTTTTGATTTGAAGAGTTGGTTTCTTTTTCTTATTATTGCATCACGAAGGCGCATAAGTATCTCTTTGTATGTCTGTTTATTAATAGTAACCCCTTCTTTAATAAAATACTAATAGACAAGTCCTTGATAATCGAAAACACTACAAGCATTACTTTTCTTTCGGACTTGTCGAGACGAACGTTCTTCTTCCTAGGATATCTTGGTGTGTGCCACTCGTGTGATTGTTTTTGGTTTGTGGATCAAAAAGAAAGCACCATGTTTCATTACCAGTTATTATTGTTTTTAAAAAATCAGAATACATTTTTGCAGTCAATTAAAGCTTCTCAAATTGATAATCTGGTTTCTCTTTGTTGATCTGTTAAATTTGTGGGACAAAATAACCACAGTTTTTTTCATGTTTAAATGTTCATCAATAATTTTTTGCCAACTACCATACGACATTCCAAGTATTTCTGATATATTATCAATAGTAAATTTTCTATCAGCAACAATTATATCACGTACCTGCCCAATATGCGATTCGTTGTTGACGTCAATTACCGACCTAACCTTGAATCATCTGCGATTATCTTACGGCCATCTTTAAAACGTTTATACCAGAAATAAACTTGCGTTCGTGACAATTTTCCTCTTCATAAGCTTAATTCATTAATTCTAATGTCTCTGTGAAAGACTATTTTAATTTTACACAAAATATAATATTTGCCCTTTGCTCAAATGATGACATTGCAGAAACTGACGCGAGCTACATACTTACAACAAAAATATGCTTAAAATGAAAACAACGCATGCGCATTTACTGTCGTTGCTAAATTAAATTATAGTTTAGGCTTTGTTCTTTGCAGTAAAATTGATTTTACATTTTTCAAAAGTTGTTTTATATATATTGTTTTTTTTTTTAAGTTTGGGAACATTTTGATCCTACAGTGTATAAGCAGATTTTTCCAATGTATTAGTAGAGCTGCGGTATGGTTGATTAAACTAGCTAGAGCTCTGGGATGGTTCAATGCTGAGAAGCCAGGACCACCACCAATTATTTTCATTGAAGTTGAGAATAGTAGAGGTGTTTTATTTTTGTATACTAAATTTCGTGCTTTATAGTTCTTGAAGGGATCAGTAAGTACTTGATAAATATACAAACTATATCGAATTGATACCCCAGGCAAACTATAAAGAATTATCGATGGCCCCATTATTTAATAACCTATTTATGCACACAAACAAATTAATTAAGACCACCGGTATTATACAGATTCACTACAGGAAGGAGGCCTAGATGGAACTTTTATGCTCCATGCAGCGCAGAAACCAACAGCTTCCATGTCCGAGGCATGTCCAATGGACACAGTTATTCAAGGACTATTTATATATATAGAAAGAGGTTTTCAGAGGTGTTTTGATATCTGGAAAAAAATATGGAACAAGTGTATAGATAGTGACGGTGATTATTTTGAGAAATTTTAAATGAAACTTTATTATACTTTTGTATTTCTTCAAATATTCAGCATTCCTGGAATTTATTGATCACACTATGTATATGCCGACCAGGCAACCTCTATCTACAAGATAATTATATTATTCAAATATTTATATATATGCAGTAATTGCCATTTCAACGATTGATTCTCAAGTCAAAATTAACGTTAAAACTAACGCCATCTATTTAATGTTTACGCAAACCCAATCTGAAATTGTGGCTTTGTCAACGTCTAGAGTCCGCTAGTTTGCTTAGGCGGTTATTAGAGGCGCTTTTTTATCGTCTATTTTAGGAAATGGCAACTTTTATTTTATAGATAAACAAGTTTTCAGTAAAAAAAAGTATTACATTTATTTCAAACACGAAAGAGAGATTCTGCCTTATTATGAAGAGAAAAACTTCATAATTGCGGTTTATGAATCAGAAATGTTTTTGTGGAATTCTTTTTAAAATATATTTTTGAAATTAAAAAGTGTATAATTCAAGATATAATTACACTTTTTTTACAAACCATTTTTTCATTTAGTGAAAAGCAAATTCTTTCCATATTTTAATTAAAGTTTATTCTATTATAATGATTTTTGGTTAATTAACTTTTTAATTAATATACCTAATTTGTATAATTATTTTCTTATCGATTTTAATATTTAAAAAATGTAGTTCTAAAAAGTAAATGTATAAACTTGTGAGGGGAATGCCCAGATTTTTCTCAGTTTCCAAACTACAGCATTGGCTTGTTAGCTAATGGCCAGAGTCAGATTCTATACAACTATATATTTACGAATGGATACATAAATAGAATGTATTGAATAATGGATTCCTGCTTATGTTGGGATCGTGGGTAATGAGATGGCAGATGAAATAGCAAAGGAATCAAGTAGGTTGAGCAAAAGGAAAGATCAAATGTCAGTATTTGACGCTGATGCTTTGGCAAAATACAAGATAATTCAACAAAAAAATAAAAATATCAATTATGCGAAATAAACTCTAAGATAAGTATTACAAAATCTATAACAAGACTCGGAACGAAACAGTATAAAGTAATTTTAATATATCCAGATGGCACAAGAAAGAACTTACAGGACATGCAACAACTGTCCTGGTGTGGAACTAACACCTACCTACAGCCTAATGGCCACAGCCTTGCAGAAAATTGACATAGACCCAGAGCCTCAAATTTACACACCCAAGATAGTGGATATTGCAACTGCTGTGATTAGATGTACTGTGATATCTGAGGCTCTTCATTGGACACGACAACAACAACAACTGAATGATAAACAACTGGAAAAATATTTAACGGATTTAATAGATCTTTTGATCATATTTACAGATTATTACACGACTCAAATCCTAGATATATCTTATTGACAAAATATTTAAAATGCGATTTCAGACGACATGCTCCCTAAATATATTTATTCTCTCTTCCCAGTTGATCTCAAGGACCACGCCACATCCTCAACAGCGAAGCATGCGATTTACGTTTCCTTCGTAGATCGCAAAATGCGTGATGTCGCTGGAGACCCGCTGGCGATTCTTCACCAAACTATGTAGCGGTGGCAGAGGCGCCATATTCATTGTACATAGTGTCATGCATATACAAGGTATGTCCCATAAGTTCCCGGACTGGGTCCATAAAAAAAAAAGGTAAGATTTTTTATTAGTAATCCCCTCTTGCTTCAACGCACCAGCGCCATCGTTTCTCCCAATTGTCGAAACAGTTTTTATAAGCCTCTTTTGGAATGCTCTTCAATGCTAACGGCGATTTTTCTATTATGTCATCCCTGGTGTCAAAATGTCTTCCTTTTAGAACTGCTTTAAGTTTGGGGAACAGGAAAAAGTCATTTGGTGCGATGTCTGGGAAATAGGGTCGTTGAAGTAGGATTTGTGTCCCGTTTTTCGCCAAAAAGCTAGTCATCAAGTGCGCTGTGTGAGGGCGAGCATTGTCATGGTGTAGGATCCAGCCACCATTAGTCCATTTTTCTGGCCTTTTTTTCGAATCGCTCCCCTTAGACGGCGAAGAATGCCCAAATACATTTCCTTAATAACTGTTTGGCCTGCAGGAAAATACTCGTGATGAACAATGCCCTTGTTATCCGAAAAAGCGACCAGCAACACCTTGTTTCTGGATTTTTTGGGTCTAGGCTCACCCTAACCTCTCCACTCGGCAGATTGAGGTTTGGTTTCAGGGTCATAGCCATCGACCCATGTCTCGTCGCCTGTGATTATCTTGTCTTTCCATTCTGGATCCGTTCTTGTCATTTCCATCATGTCCTCACAGGTTGCAAGCCGACACAGTTTTTGCTCATTGGTGAGGAATCTTGGGATTAATTTTGCAGGAGTCTTTTTGAGCTTCAAATCTTCGGTTACGATCCTTCCAATCGTTGTTTTAGAGATGCCTGTGTCTTGCTCTAGCTCCAGCAAAGTGGTTCGAGGATTTTCTTTTATCAAATCGGTGATTTTCTGCACATTTTCATCAGTCCTTTGAAATTTTGGGCGTCCTTGACGAGGATCATCTTCAATGGAAATTCTGCCAGCTTTAAATCTAGAATGCCATTCAAAAACAGTTGTTCTCTTTGGGGCGTCATTGGGGAATGTTTTATTAAGCATTTCAAAAGTTTCGGTTGCTGATATTTGAATTTTCACACAAAATTCTATGCAAATCCTCTGCTTCAATTTTTGTTCCATCGTAAAATCGCCGCAGCGCTAGGTGTGACCTTTAAATAAATTAAAATAACCTTGGCGCGCGCGCAAGTACCGCCTCGATATTGGTACCACCGTGTAGCCAGATATTTTTTCTATAATAAACAGTCAAATTCATTTACATTTTTCATTTATTTATTTTTTTATGGACCCAGTCCGGGAACTTATGGGACATACCTTGTATATATAGAAACGAAAATTGAAATTTATCCCACAAATGTTTCTTTTGAACGAAAAATCGAAATTAATTTTAAGGAGAAATACCGATTATTTATAACCTTAGGGATGGAGTATGAAAGAATGAATTGTAAAGAGTAATGATGAACGAAAAATAAAGTGTCTACGGATGGGAATCGAACCCACACTGTTCCGCTTACCGGGCAGAAACATTTGCGGAATAATTTTCAAATGTCGTTTCTACAATCATAAGCCGCATAAAAATTGTATTATATATATGAATATCATATTAAAATAGTGCAGACTGTGTACTTTTGCATGTAGTTACAAGATGACAATACAAATATTTTAATTGTCAATTGCCATTATATATTCTCGCTTTATTTATACATCTATATAGAGGATTTACCCGATAATTAGATAGAAATAATTTGACGAATATCCCTTTTTTCTCGACTATATATAATTGTACATAGTCTTTTTGGGTTTCCCTCATTAATATTTCTATATCATTGTTTTTTAACACACACACCATGGACGGATATTTAAAAAAGTTTTAAAATATATTAATCTCTGAAATATGACCACTTCCTTGAGAAACCAACTCTGTAAAATTGAAATAAAATCAAATGACTTAAATTAGATTGCCACACGGACAAATTTCATTGGTTCCTACCTTTTAAAAAAAAATATATTTTTTAGATAACATACCTCAGACTGCCACAAACGACTTATATTTAATTGTGGTTAATATCTCTGTAAAAATCTAAAAGTATTTCCCCTGCTATTCCCTAAACCACTATAAACGACCTATTTGATAACTACTTTTGTGAAATCAAATAGAATTTAACTTGGCATTTACAGACAACCAAAACCGACATATATTTGGTTGTGGTTACTAATTCTGTATATTCAAAAAGGAGTTTTCACTTGGTATTCTCTAGACTACCAAAAACGACATATTTGATTGGTTACTACTTCTGTAAAATCAAAAAGGATTTCACCTTATCTCCTCCAGCTGCCACAAACCACCCATTTGATTGAAAACGAAAACTTCAATATTAAAAATAACACAGGTCTACAAAACTCAAAGTAGTTGTACCTTATAGCATATATATATCGGGATTCAGAAAAAAAACTCTGAGAGATATTTGATGCACAGTGATAAATATCCCTGTGCATCAAATATCTCTCAGAGTTTTTTTTCTGAATCCCGATATATATATGCTATAAGGTACAACTACTTTGAGTTTTGTAGACCTGTGTAATTTAAGCACACTTTATATCATATTTGAGTCGATCAAATTCAGAGATATCTTCACTAGACTAACCTTGAAAATTATAGCAGCATTTCGATCGAAAAGGCTCTCTGGATAACTATATTTATAATTCGCAATATTATCTTCATTTTAGGTATGTGTATTCTTGCGCGAAAAATACCCAATATATAGTTTGTATAGAAGAAGGAATTCTTCACTCTTATTCGGATAGTATGATTTATATTTCTTTATTAATGATTATAACACATATGCTTTCACATGTGTAGACATGTGGTCCACTTACAGTTAAAGCAGTCGCCAACCTCTACCCACCACGATTATCATGGCCTGTACCACGTGTACTAGGGATAATAATAATAAAAATTATGATAACGATGGAAAGAACTATGAATTCTGTTTCAAATATTCTGGAAAGATACGAAATTTTGAGAAAATAATAGAATCCATGCACGTAAATGAAAATAAGAGAAAACAATTTTTCATGGAGTCGAAAAGAAATTAAAAAAAAAGAAAAGGGTATGAATATTTGTCAAAACAAATAATAAAGGATAATATGCAAATCTCCGGAAAGATTTATATCCTTAAATCTCAAAGATTATCTAAAAGGCCTAGCGCATCCATATATTGGTTGAAATACCCAAATATGAAGACAGAATAAGATTTAGAAATGTATTTGAGATTAAGGAATCAAGGATTTGCATAAATAAGGATTACACCTTGAAAGTTATAGATGAGCGTCGATTGTTGATGAATAAGAGAAAATAACTTTCGACTAAAGGAGTCTCATCTAAACTGAGATATAGCAAACTGTATATAACTTGTATATATAGTTTAAGTTGAATTAATTAATTGTTTTCACATAGTATGTTTAACACAAAGCAATAACGCGCCATCTATACATACAAAATAAAAGGATTTAAAAGCGCGAATGTTTCTTTTATACATAAAACGAACTTCCACTGTCCTTACTGCGATGAAAAATATATTGGGAGGGCTTGGCTCATCAGTGGTGAACTCTCCCAGCGGTTTCGCCAATTTAATCAACCAGACCGCCTCTCAGAGCTCCAATACTGTATTGGATCATTCTGCTTTTATATGCTACACTAAAGGATGGAATCTTAGAAATGGTTTTCAAGTAAACTATGGACATAAGCTTATAGGACAGTAGAATTATATTCAAATATTTGCTTCGAGCAATGCTTTAAATCCTTTTATTTTATATGTATAGATGGCGCGTTATTGCTTTGTGTTAATTTATTCCTAATGGCCTTGACTTTATAGTTTGCTGAAGAGCATTGCTCGAAGCAAATATTTGAATATAATTCTACTGTCCTATAAGCTTATGTCCATAGTTTACTTGAAAACCATTTCTAAGATTCCATCCTTTAGTGTAGCATATAAAAGCAGAATGATCCAATACAGTATTGGAGCTCTGAGAGGCGGTCTGGTTGATTAAATTGGCGAAACTGCTGGGAGAGTTCACCACTGATGAGCCAAGCCCTCCCAATATATTTTTCATCGCAGTAAGGACAGTGGAAGTTCGTTTTATGTATAAAAGAAACATTCGCGCTTTTAAATCCTTTTATTTTGTATACATAGTATGTTTATTCGATACTATTATAGATGCGTATGA
This sequence comes from Cordylochernes scorpioides, assembly GCA_030710605.1. Classification (NCBI taxonomy): domain Eukaryota; kingdom Metazoa; phylum Arthropoda; class Arachnida; order Pseudoscorpiones; family Chernetidae; genus Cordylochernes; species Cordylochernes scorpioides. The sequence goes on from CP092868.1 coordinate 91,465,271, forward strand.
TTCTTTTAAAATTTAAAGAATATCTACTGTTCTTACTGCAATGGAAAAATTAATGGGAGGGCCTGGTTCATCATTTTTCGGAAAATGCAATATAACAGCGGTATGGTAGATTGAACTGGAGGGTTGACCACTGATGAGCACGATACCAGATGTCGCGCTAATGCAACATAGTATGTGGGTAAGATCACAAGTAAATAGGCACAAACCGCTAGAATATAAGTTTCTCTTTGTTTACTATGTTATGAATTTCTAATATATTTTGCTCTCTCTTGTAAAACGACAAATATAATGTTTAAATATTCTTCTTGGAATCTGTATCTTTAAAAATTCTAAACAAAGTCAAAACAAACTGATTATCGGAGGTATTGTTTACCAAGTGATATATGATAGGATCATGATTTCATACGGAACTGAGATTTATAGCAAACAAGCAAAAATAAACTAGGAGTAACGCCTTTTTTACAGTCAAAATAATATCACCCACAAATACATATGGCTGATAGGATTGGAAAATTAAACTTCTCCATTGAGCAACATTTAAACCTTTCCCTCAGTTGCCTGATAAGGAGATGCCTTTTTTAAATAATTTATGCACCTTATCTCAGTACAATATCACATTTGTACTATTTTTTCACATTTAAATCTTGGTCACAATTATGTATAAAATATGTATTTGAATATCAATGGTTTCTTTAGAATAAATTTTATTTTCCCTTTCATGTTTTGTACAGCGGTGATGCATATCTAAATGAAGAGGTACCACCTTTGGTAAAATAATTTGGTACAACTTTAGAGGGGTTATATATCATATTTAAAGAGTAATACTATAGTAAAATCATAAGCGAGCGTGCTACTTATTATTAAAATATTTAAAGATTCAATGAATGTCTTATTTTTGAGTCTGTATCATTATGTGATTCTATATCTAGAATATAAATATCATATATAGAATTGTGAATATTTACATCAAAACAGATTAATAAAGCGATAAGTGAAAAGAAAGGCACTGCACTTATATTGTGATCTTTCAAGACATATTTTATGCAAAACTAAAAATCCTGATTTTATTTTACTTAAATCAATGAGGTTTGTTGGTTTTCTATTACCACTAATTATTCAGTAATCTCTCAAGCATATATCAACAACGTGAAATTCCAAGAGAAGAGTTGGGTTCCATTGCCTGTTTATTATCACCCTGTCTTGAAGATAGAGGCTGCCTGGCCTGCATTCATATTTCTGTGAAAAATAGACACTTCGGTCAGTTAAAGTTTTATTTTCTCAACGTTTCAACAAAAATAATTTGTCTTCGTCAGGAGAAATAACAATAAAGCATTTGGCAAGGAGTTAATGTTATATATTTATTTCTGCTGGCGAAGACAAAATATTTTTGTTGGCACGTTGAGAAAATAAATCTTTTACTGACCGAAGTGTCAATTTTTAAGAAATATCCTCACCCTGTACAAATCATCTCAACAACATTGTCGAGCAACAATCGAGACTGCCAACATTTATAAATATACATATTAAAATCTGAATATTGCTTCACTCTAGTTTGTTAATATAATGAAGTTGGATTTTACCGTATTAAAATTTCTTAACAAAATTGAAATAAACTATTACACATAGGAATATCTTACTTTACATATTGATATCCATGGCATGTATACGGGAATATTGAGATGTGTACGGAAAAATATGTCTTGAACATACGATGATTCAAAGAGATAAAATATCTTTTAGGAAACTCAATGAAGGTATTTCTATAAATATTCAACATTCTTTGTCTTTATTATATATAATGATACAGATATTTTATAGTATATTATACGATAGAAACCCAGTTTTAGAAGTTTTCTGTTTGTTCGAACTAAGACGACGGTAGCCTGTGTACCAAGGCCTATAATCTCCTCCCTGTACCAGGGATAAAGAAAGGTTTGGAGCCTTGCTGTCAACTCCAATATTAAAATGGAAATGGGATATCATGAATGATTTATGATGGGCCAAGTTTAAATTGACGCTCGCTCATCGACGGGAGAGTTGGGCTTATGTCAGTTGAAGGCTGAAAGGGAATATACCTAATGGGATCCTGATTGTGTGGAGTTTGTCGATTTGTCTTGGTGTGTGAAAGTTCCATTGTTTTATTCCATGGAATCTTATTGTATGGATGTCGGAGATTGGGGATTGTTCTTGGTGTGTGAACGTTCCATTTTTGATTTAATGGAATCTGATTGTCGGAAATTGTGTATTGTTCTTGTTGTGTGAAAGTTCCATTGTTTGATTCAATGGAATCAGGTTGTGTGAATGGCGGAATTTGTGGATTTGTCTTGGTGTATGAAAGTTCCGTTTTTTAATATAATGGAATCTGATTGTGTGGATGCCGTAGGTTGTGTGAAAGTTCCATTTTTATTCAAATGGAAGCCGTATTCTGTAGATGTCGGTATTTTATTTCTGTGTAAAATTCACATTATTTAATATTTAATGGTAACTAGACAATGTGGATATAGTGTTTATTTAATGATAATAATGAGGAAAACTTAATTCGATCAGCCTTCCTAGTTTCTCTATGAACCTTAAGGAGCCCCAAAGGCACTAGCTTTAATCGGGCATTGTTAAAGGCGAAGATTATGTAAAGAGGTCAAGCAATAAATTGAAATAAACCTTAAAAAGACATGAGAGCCATAACCAATGAGATGGGCGTTGACCCTATGACAAATGGCAGAGATGTCCACCAGAACTTTGATCTTAAGTTCTATTCTGAAGGCGAAAGGGAATGATGAAGAATACACATATGGACAAAAAAAATCACAAACAGCTTGAAAATTGGCTCCTGTGGCATTTTTACGTTTTTATTTTTTTCTGATGAAATGATATTTACGAAGAACAGAAGCGAATTTGAGGAATGATCGTTGGATATGTATGGACCGTTCAGAGATCGTCGTGATACTCACGATGTGGTCTTCACCAGCAGTGATGGGGATGTTTTCCTTTTCCAATTCTTTGAGCAGGGATTCAGGATGAACACTGTGACCCCTTAATAAATAATATAGAAGTCGTGGATGGAGATGATGGCTTTAGAAACAATATGCCTTTCAACAGGACTGAGCTCCAGCCTACAAGGAAAAGAGGATAACAGGCACAGATGGCGCTTTAGGTTCCAGGTCAATGGAGTCTTAATATATGGCCCACTAATGCGCCAGACTGCATCTCCTCGAGTATTATATATGGGGCGGTGTGGAGAGAGATGTAAATAAAGCTCTCACACTACCATCCAGTCTGTAAAGGAAGTGGTTCTCACGGTGATGAGCGAAATGGATAAAGTAATTGTCGCCAAGGTCTGTGCTTCTTTCCGTATTCGTTTAGAGTATGTTATAGTTAAAATATGAAATACATCAATTGATCAAAACTCTGTAATTTTGACGACTACCGTTTCAATAAACATTCCAATATATATTGATATTTAAACAATAGAAATATCACAATTGACGTTCTCTATCCTGTTTAAGATATATCTTTAGAAGTGATTATCATAATTCAAATATTGATTTTACTCGTAATACAATTTTATATTTCATTAAAATCTTTCCCAAATTTACTGCCTCCACCTGTATAAAAGTGTATATCTACACAGCTGACGACCAGATGGTGGTGAGATATAGAAATGTATAGAGGTAAGTCAGAAGGGGATACAACAGATGTCATCAACAGCTGGACATTTCCAAAGAAATCCTGAGAGAGTTCTCATTTCCGACCTTTTATTTATCACTCGGTCTGGCTGTCCGAAGCCACCGTCGCTATCAATAGATTACAGTTCTATCTATTTAAATCTGTGAATCCCTTCAAAGAATTACATTTATATATATATATATATATATATATATATATATATATATATATATATATATATATATTGAACCTTTATACGTTTAAAAGGTGTATAGTCTTGTATAACGTAAGAGGTGTATTGTTCTACGTTCTTCTCTCTGAGATGTTTATTCTGTATTTGATTCTACTATATAAGGGGAAAGGCAGGATCAATATTTCAATAAACACTTATCTGTTCTGAATTTCCAAACCTATTATAGATGCGTATGATTCTTTTGAAAATTAAACAATTTCTACTGCCCTTACTGCAATGGTAAAATTAAAGGGAGGGCCTGGCTCATTAGTGGTGAACCCTCCCTGATGCATCATAATATACTTATCTGTTCAACCAATGTATGCATATATAAAAATATTAATAAGGTTGTCCCAAAGATTTTCTTGTTTTTCTTAAAATGTTGTTTTTCCTATTACTTGGTAAATAATATTATAACGGCGAATACATATTAATACAATTACTTTATACATAATACAAAGGCATTAAACATAACGGCGAATAATATTGTTACATAAATTTTGATGCGTCCTAAATTCATTCAAAATATTCTATTATATTTAACATTTATTTAAAACAGATTATACTAGGGTATCATTCCCCTTTTGTATTATTGTTATTGTACATATATCTTGATTGGTTATTGTAGAGAGAGAGAGAACCTAGACGAAGACTGAGGATCACAACCTACGAGGAAGACAATGAATAAATAAACACAATAACTTTGAAAGGGAATTTACTTTTATTTACTTTTCTTTTTTTTTGCTTTGAGTATGGAAACCCTCTCGGGTAAAGTGTATAACACCAAGAAAGAGGAAACCAAGGTCGACGACCCTGCAGAGCTGCAAACTTGGTGCAACAATATAATGGCGAATAATATTGGTATTTCAATTTTTTGAAAGTGTTTACGAACTTTTGGGACAACCTTGTAGTTTATAAATCATATTTGTCTATAAATATCGTCATCCACGGCGATATAATCTAAATATGGCTAGGTATTGTCAACTATTCAAAGAGTTACTCAGATATATATTATAAAGATGTATATCCATGTATAACGTATGGGAAATATTGCTCTGCGTTCTCTTTGAGATTGTCCATTCTGTACTTCATCATACTAAGTGATGGTAGAAAAACTGGAGTAATATTACAATAAATACTTTCCTGTTCACACGCTATTTATGTATATATATTTATATATATCGACAAAATCAACCCTTCAATATAATTACTTAAATAAAATAAAACGAGAACGAAGAAGAGTTTCTTATTTTAATATTTGCGAGCTTTCGGACCGTGACGTCCTTCTACTGTCTATAGACTGGGAGATATGAACGACTGTATATAGAGCTAAAGAATACAAATTTACATATTGAAAATTAATGGTATACATCTAAATTAACATACAGCAGAGATTAACTAAGAATACATATTTACATCTGAATTAATATACAACGGCGTAAACTATTGTAATTGTGAGGGATAAGAAGGAAGAAAATAACTATGAATGTGATGTTTAAGGAATGATGACGGGTGGACGTGGATAAAGTGCTATTTCAACAGAATATGGTATGAATCAGGTATATCGATGTGTCTATTGATACTATTGCATTGTAATGATATCATGGCCTCCAGGATCAATCTTTGATATTTGTTATTGATGTTCTTATAATGGGTGGTTGGATTGGATAAATCAAATGAGTGACCTGTGTTTAAGATATGGGTATATATTTGGGATCTTATGTTCTTATTGGTTATGTTCCTGCTGTGTTCATCCATTCTGATGGCCGCAGATCTACCCGTTTCCCCCACGTAAATGGCGGAGCATTGACGACATGGGACGGCATAGACCGCGCCATCAGAATTACATTTGTTGGTGGGTTTGTTAGATCGGGTTATAGGGTTTCTGGTTATGGATGCGATGTTAGGGTTATTGTGGTAGAATGTTTTGATGCCGTATGGTTTCAGTAGTGAGGCTATAGCAACTGAATGTGTACTGTAGGGGAGAGTGCAGTGACCTTTGTTTATTTGTGCTGGTTTTGTATAATTTGGGTTATAAAAGTGTCTGTTGATGAATGAAATAGGGTAATTGGCATTTGTCAAATGGGCTATTATCTTTGATTTCTCAATGTTTTGGAATATGTTAAGTGAACAATGTGTGAAGATCCGCTTGGTAAGGGTCTTCACTAAGCTTATATTATGGTTAATAGGGCAGTGGGAGCTATAATGTGTGTAGTGTGGAGGTGAATTGTTCTTATAGTAAACGGTAGTGTGAAAGAAATTATTGGTACGGATTATTAAGATTATTAATCATAGTTATTTTCTTCCTTCTTATCCCTCACAATTACAATAGTTTACGCCGTTGTATATTAATTCAGATGTAAATATGTATTCTTAGTTAATCTCTGCTGTATGTTAATTTAGATGTATACCATTAATTTTCAATATGTAAATTTGTATTCTTTAGCTCTATATACAGTCGTTCATATCTCCCAGTCTATAGCCAGTAGAAGGACGTCACGGTTCGGAAGCTCGCAAATATTAAAATAAGAAACTTCTCTTCGTTCTCGTTTTATTTTATTTAAATATATATATATGTGATGATGAAGTGCTGACTCTCGCTATACTGTGTTGACCGAGAGGAACAATCAGGATGTGGAGTTTTCCAGTACCTCTCTGCACTTTGGAAGACCTTTAAAAGTTCTTACAAAGTACAGGCAGTCGTGGTCGAGGCAGAGTGGGAAGCTTGGGAATGTCCATACACAAAGAAACTAAGACACAGTTGCACTAAGAAAGTTCCGTTAACAGATAAAAGTTGATCTAGGAGCGAAAGATGGAGATAGAAGATTTCTCACTGGTCTACATGATGGATGAGGAGGACCTAGGGTACAACCGACGAGATCTCACGCAGATGGTGAACTAATTGTATTTTTAGCTAGGACGGGGGCTTTATATACCGTTTCTGAGAAAAGGGTTTTGCATGTCACCAGATGTGAAGAGTGTGGGTCGTCTGGTGACATTCTACTGGCGAGGTCCTGACAGCTTCCAATCTATCTTTAGATGTTGCTTTGTGGCTTCCATCTATCTCGAATTTAGACGTGTTTGACTTCTATCTCTCTAGTTCAATTCTTAATCTATTACAGAGTTTTATTTATTATCCTCAGTTTGTACAAATTACATTACATATGATGATGTAATGACACATGTCAATCATGCATATAACCATTTACATATGTGTTTTCAATATACAACATTAAAATCTTGTTATAAGTTATATACAATATGGGGTTGTTGGTTTAAATGTCTGTATAATATATATATATATGGTAATTTAAACCAACAACCCTATATTGTATAATACTTATAACAATATTATCATGTTGTATATAGAAAAACGTCTATAAGTAATTATACGCATGATTGACATGTGTCATTGCATCACCATATGTAATGTACTTTGTACAAACTGAAAAAATGGTGAATTGATATGATGAGTCGGGCGATGAGAAAAAAAATAAAAAGATCGCGCTGGGTATCCTGAACTCACTATTGGGAATGGTATAGCGAGGAAGGATTGTTCCAGTCGGATTAATCAATGGAAAAAGAAACCAAAAATGTTCGGCGAACTGGAATCCCTTGGAAGGTAGTTGGAGGTTTGAAGGATGCGGAAGAGGAGAGGTGGGTGTAAGAGATTTATTGCTGTCAATTTTGATTGTGTCCGACTTGTGTGGTGAAAAGAAAAAGTTGAAAAATGAAAAAATGATGAGCCGGACGATGAGAGAAAAAAATCTAACTGGGTCTCCTGAGCTCACTATTGGGAACGATATAGCGAGGAAGGGTCTTCTAGTTAGTTTAATCAATTAGAAAAAAAGGAAATGGTTGACGAACAATAATCTCTTGATGGATGTAAAAAGTTGGGAGGAAAGGTTCATGGGATAGAGTTAGAAGTTGTAAGGGAAGCGTCAAAAATAACATTTTGAAAATCTATTAAGAAAAATAAAATGATAAATGTTTTATCTGCTTAAGAAATATTATAAATATTGTTCGGTGTAGGTTTTTTAAAATGGTGCCTAAAATAGTTGAAGTTGTAAAATTCTAAGTCTAAACATGATGAAAAAAAGAAAATAAAAATATTAAAGGTAATAATATTTGAAGGGTTGATTGGTAGTTGAAGGCATTAATGTTGATTAATAAACAAAATGATATTACCAATTAATAGTGAAATGTTTTATCTACATCTGTAAGTTAAAAACAAAACCAGTAAAACTGTAAGTCTATTTACAATAAATAAGAGAAAAGCTAGGAAACCTATTAAATGGGAAATAATTTGGGGCACAGATTAGTTACTAGAATAAAAATAAAGATAAAGGGGAGTAGTGGTGACACACTGATATAATATTATAAAACTACAAAAATATATATAAGAGGAGTACATAGGAAGGATAGATTTAAAGTAAACACACACAATAGCGAAAGTAAATATTTGGGAAAGTTGGTATACTAGTTACAGTTTTTTGTTACTTTTAAGGTGCCCTGAGTATTTACAACATAGTTTCAGGGATGTAATACAGGAAGGAGGAGAAGTAGAGATAATAAAAGTAAAATAAAATATAAAAGAAAATTGACTTAAGTAAAAGGTTTGCGATAGGTAGTGACGCAGTGAGTAATAAAGGAAGAAGGTCTGAATTGGTTTCTGCAAAGGACATCTCAGGAGTCCTGCCCTGCAATACGAGCTTAGAAGCGAAGTATTGTTTTCAGGATTCAGCAATCTCAAGATGCTCTGTAAGTAGCATTAGATCAGATGGGCAAAAGGCGTGAAGATCGAAGGAGAGGTAGGTAATGGGAGAATATGGGAAAGAATTTTTTTCTGAGAGAGGTTAAAAAGAGATGGTGGATCAAGAGCTGCGCTGTTGTCGGTGATTGAGCTCGACCAGATGAAAAGTAAAATTAAACGAAAAATGAGTGGGCGCATCGTGCTGATGATGGCCTGGGTCGAGCGTTAGAGAAAAAAATATCTCGCTGGTTACCCAAGCTCTCCGTGTGGAGTTAACATGGGGAGGAAGAGTGTACCAGGTCGGTGAATCATTAAAAAATAAAAAATTAAAAAATGTTGACGAGCAGGAGTTTCAGGAACCGTTGAAGAGGTTAGAGGATGGAGGTAGATTGTGAACAGGGCTCGACTGTTGCCATTGATTGATTGAACCCGGGTTTGAGGAAAAAAGACTGAAATGAAAAATGCTGGGACGGTGACCCGGGTGTAAATAAAAAAAAATAATAAGCCATGGATTTTCCTGAACACACCATCAGGATGGGATGGCGAGGAAGGAGTAGTCCACTGGGACAAATCAATAAAAAAAGGTCGGCCCACAGGAACTCTGCGATGGACGAGGGGTGGTTAGAACGAAGGCATAGAAGGCCAATGGAAAATGATCAAGAGACGAGAGAAGTATGGAAGGTAGAGTTGGAAGGATCAAGATATAAGAAGGAACAGTTGGTATAAGGCGTCACTGTTAAAATAAAAATTTTAAAGTTAAATTAGTTTTGACGTAGGCCATGGAAAATTAAAACAAATGATGTCAAAGAATATAAGGTTTCAGGTGATGTTTATATAGGTTGGCTAATGGTTTTAACTGTTTAGGGATGGAAGGAAAAGAAATATCTTAATGTAAAAGAAATATCCTAAAATATATGGATTGATTCTAAAATATAAAATGGCACACATCAAGGATCGTAAAAATATAAATGAATAAGATTTTGAAATATAGTAAGTATTTAGGTTAGTGTGTTCCCCACGTGATGCAATGATTATAATCGCAAATTAGAAGATGTTTGGATAATTCAAAAGTGGTAAATAAATTGAAATGCCATTATGAATTGTTTTTCATTATTTTTTCATAATTATAATTTCAGAGACTTCTCACATGGTGAGAGAGAGAAAAAGGAAAACGAACTTATCAAAAGTAATAAAATGTTACAAATCAACTTATAATGGATATCTGAAGGTTTAGAGTGACGCAGTGGTAAAAAGAGGGGAAGTCCGAGTTGAATTTTGCAATGGCGTTCGGCAATGCAATACGTGCCTGTGTAAGTGAGGTATTGTTTTCATTAACCGAACTGCCAAGACTTTTCATAATCAACATTAGATCAGACAGGGGAGGTAGGTAAGTTGAAAGTGGAGAAATGGGAAAGGTGGAGTCAAGAGTTGCCTGTTGCCAATGATTGAGCTCGGATTAAAATTGAAAAAAAAAAAGTAATAAATGGTGAAATGATGGTTGTAATGATGATCCGAACGTTGAGAAAAAAACTCGAACTGGTCGCCTGTGTACCAAATGTTTTTCTAATCGAGTTAATATTGCGAATACTATTTTCTATTGAACTAAACAAGTTGGGATCTAAATGTCAGAAAGGATCTATTTTTCTATTTATTTTTAGGGGTTCTATATATATATATAGTTTGGGTGGTGAAATATAGAGGACCTCTTCATTATAATATTGTAATTTATTTACATGTACAGTATCGCTATCATTACCTGTAATCCTATTGGGTCTATTTATTAGTTACTATCTTAATTAACTTAGTCCAGGAGGTTCTGGGTTTCTCTAAGTTCAGTAACCTCAGCTTCCCGGTGAGTTTTGCGTTAAGATGTTCAGACAAATCGTTAGATTGGGGATTATTAGCGGTGATTAGGTTTAGAAAAATTATAAAATAATAAATTTACGAAATTTTTCTAAGAGAAAAGGTTATGGCATGGGTACAAAATTCGGTAGAGTTTCGTAAATAACAATTTAACACAGGCAGAAATGAAATGCAATGGGGTATGGAAATTTTATGGTATGATATTAGTTTTTAAAACTTTTAAATATTGAGAAATATCAATTGAAATAGTAATAGGTTAAGTAAAATAAAGAGAGTAATAAATTTAATTTGAAATTTGAAAGTTGCATATTTGGGTAATGCCATTTTAGGTGAATTTAAGAAAGGCATGTAAGATTAGTAAAATGGCAAAAATGCGTGATTGAATTTTTTTAATAATAAAATTGAAAATGATTAATTAAAATTTATAATTTGATTAAAATAAAGTAAAAATGATAAATGAGAGTGTCAAAGTTTTAAAAATTGATTAAAAAGATATAAAAAAGGTTATAATTGATTTTAAAATGCTTAAAGTGAAAATATAAGTATAAAATTTATGGGGAAATGCATATGGTGGAGAGTCCTGATTGGTTCTTGTAATCACGCCACTTTTCTGGCGCCGGGTTGTTTTCGTCTGGTCTACGTCTGCCTCTTTGTTTTATTTGTCACTTCCAATGATACAAGGTCGATACATATTTTTATATAGATATGGGGTTATAATAAATATCAGAAGAAGGTTGTGAACTATCTAACTCAAAATATAATACAGAATGTGTCCCAGGTGATGAAGGTTTGGTTGGGGGAATGACATGTAATGAATGATGACCTAACAAACCTATTATAAAAAATAAAAGAAATAATTTGTATACAAATTAGTTAAAATTATTATTACGCTATAAGTTAAAAAAAAGAAAGATATTGTAATGGTGGTGTATCAATAAAATAAAAATCAAGGTTATAAAAATAAAAACGCACAAAATTAATGATAAAACGGGTTGTTTTCGTCTGATCTTCCTCGTCTGCCTCTTTGTTTTATTTGTCACTTCCATTGTTACAAGGTCGATACATATTTTTATATAGATATGGTGTTATAATAAATATCAGAAGAAGGTTGTGAACTATCTTACTCAAAATATACTACATATATATATATATCAGCATATACATCAGCAACTTTCAGTTGCACGATGAGGAGATGCCTTTTCTTAATTTATGCACCTTATCCCAGTACAATGTTACATTTGTACTATTTTTCACATATATATATATATATATATATATATGATAAATTCGAAATAAGAGAAAATTTGATTATTTTGAGTTCATATTCATTTAGCCAATGGTATGCAGTCGTAAACATATTAGAAAAAATACAATAAAATTAACTTTGAATCACAATTTGCCTTAATGAGCGAATGAAAATAATTTAAGAAGAAATACCTTTCTTAAAGCGAGTAGAATAAAGAAAAGAGACGTATTTATACATTTACAAAATGACTTAAGCTGACAAATGAAAACAACAACAATACGTTTATATATATATGATAAGGGATCCTGTCGACTAATCTGAGATGAGGTCCTGTCGACTTATCTGTGATGAGGTATCCTGTTGACTCTTCTGTGATAAGATCCTGTCGACTCTCGCTATAACTGTGGTAACCGAGAGTCAAACCTGTAGTAACCGAGAGGGACAGTCAGGGCGTGGAGATTTTTCCAGTACCTCTCTGCACCTTGGAAGACCTTTAAAGTTCTCACAGAGTACAGGCAGTCGTGGTCGAGGCAGAGTGGAAAGCTTGGGAATGTTCACACACAAAAAAACGAAGAGACACAGTTGTAGTAGGAAAGTTCCATGAACAGATAAAAGCCGAGCTAAGAGCAAGATGGAGTTAGAAGAAGCTTACTTTACATGGCGATGATGTGGTTGACCTGGCTACGACCAACAAGGGCTCACGCCGACGGTCAAGTGACTGTCTGTATCGGGCTAAAACCGAGGTTTTTATATACCATTCCCGAAGAGGGGGGGGGGGAGTTGGATTTGAACGTCTGCACCCTTTGACCTTGATGGCAACGGGCTGCCCAATTCCTCTTCAGGGTTGTTGGATTTCTCTCTCGATTTAAGACGTTTTTGAACTTCTGAATCTTGCTTTAACTCAGCTCTTAATCTATTACATAGTTTATTTATTTATCCTCAGTTTGTACAAAGTACATTACATATGGCGATGCAATGACACATGTAAATCATGCGTATAATTATTTATAGTTGTGGTTCTATATACAACATGACAATCTTGTTATAAGTATTATACAATATAGGGTTGTTGGTTTAAATTACCATAGATGAGCCCCGGGAGTGAAAGGGTTTATCCGGGTTTAAACGGGTAAAGCCTCTCTAACACAGGTAAGTAATTAAAATTTCTTTTAATTAATTTAAACTGTGAGGGTTAAAAGGGGATATAACAAGATGTTTTGTTTGGATATATCTGAAAATTATAAAAAATAAAACTTATGTTTAATTTAAAAGATATGATATTCATTATAAAATAGAAATTTAGATAAACCTTTGTTTGATAAAAAAATATGATGATAAAAATAAAATGATGTTCTAAGAGATTGTTGGTGGGCGTTGGAAAGGGTTAGTGGTTAACGAATATGCAATTGTAAGTATTACACATGCAATCAAATACTTAGATCTAGGTGCAAAGCGAGGATATAGACTTGAGCGTCTTCCTAGGCGATGTTTCACCTGTGATCCTGTATAAGGTTACAGTGCTTTGTTACAATTGTAGGGTTACTGGGTTGAAAAGTTGTTGAAGAAAAGGTTGTTCATTAATATGATTGAAAGTGGTGAAATGGAGTGCCATGCGTTAATTAGAATTGTAGCGACAGTAGGTGATCTGACTTGACTTAAAATCAAATGTTGATTGTGGTCCGCTAGAGCTAAAAAAAATGTGAGTTGTGAACGCTTTGTGCTTGCGTTGGTGTTTTGTGCTCTGCGGATGATTGGGATAAACTTTTGAAACGTGTTCAGGCCAGAAGTTGGGATTTTTAAATCTGGGGAACTATGTTCAATGAGTTTGTTGATATTACGAATTCAAAAAAAAAATTGTCAAGCAGTACTGTCGTTTTTCTACGTTGATGTGAAGCAATGGCGGAGAAATAGATTGTAGTGTAAAGTACACTGAAGTGGTTAGAGAAATAGATTGTTGTATGACCGATAGTTGATGATAACATAGTCATTTCATATAAAGGTATAAAAACAAATATAAAATGAAAAAATATAGAAATATCATTGTGGTTGAATAAAGTTTAAGTGGACAAAATCAAAAATCAATATATAAAAGTAATTATAATGAAGAATTAAAGTGATTTTTGACAACAAATAAATATTTTGTAATACTAAAATAATATTATGAAAAATAAAAGTAAAATTGATTTTTTTAAAAATAATGTTGGATTAAAAACTTGTGATTATATAATTGAAAGGTAAAAAATAAAAATAAAAATATTTTATACAAAATAGAATATAAAATAAAAGGATTTAAAAGCGCGAATGTTTCTTTTATACATAAAACGAACTTCTACTGTCCTTACTGCGATGAAAAAATATATTGGGAGGGCTTGGCTCATCAGTGGTGAACCCTCCCAGCGGTTTCGCCAATTTAATCCACCAGACCGCTTCTCAGAGCTCTAATACTGTATTGGATCATTCTGCTTTTATATGCTACACTGAAGGATGGAATCTTAGAAATGGGTTTCAAGTAAACTATGGACATAGGCTTATAGGACAGTAGAATTACATTCAAATATTTGCTTCGAGCAATGCTCTTCAGCAAACTATAAAGACAAGGCTATTAGGAATAAATTAACACAAAGCAATAACGCGCCATCTATACATATAAAATAAAAGGATTTAAAAGCGCGAATGTTTCTTTTATACATAAAACGAACTTCTACTGTCCTTACTGCGATGAAAAAATATATTGGGAGGGCTTGGCTCATCAGTGGTGAACCCTCCCAGCGGTTTCGCCAATTTAATCCACCAGACCGCTTCTCAGAGCTCTAATACTGTATTGGATCATTCTGCTTTTATATGCTACACTGAAGGATGGAATCTTAGAAATGGGTTTCAAGTAAACTATGGACATAGGCTTATAGGACAGTAGAATTACATTCAAATATTTGCTTCGAGCAATGCTCTTCAGCAAACTATAAAGACAAGGCTATTAGGAATAAATTAACACAAAGCAATAACGCGCCATCTATACATATAAAATAAAAGGATTTAAAAGCGCGAATGTTTCTTTTATACATAAAACGAACTTCTATTGTCCTTACTGCGATGAAAAAATATATTGGGAGGGCTTGTCTCATCAGTGGTGAACCCTCCCAGCGGTTTCGCCAATTTAATCCACCAGACCGCTTCTCAGAGCTCTAATACTGTATTGGATCATTCTGCTTTTATATGCTACATTGAAGGATGTAATCTTAGAAATGGGTTTCAAGTAAACTATGGACATAGGCTTATAGGACAATAGAATTACATTCAAATATTTGCTTCGAGCAATGCTCTTCAGCAAACTATAAAGACAAGGCTATTAGGAATAAATTAACACAAAGCAATAACGCGCCATCTATACATATAAAATAAAAGGATTTAAAAGCGCGAATGTTTCTTTTATACATAAAGCGAACTTCTACTGTCCTTACTGCGATGAAAAAATATATTGGGAGGGCTTGGCTCATCAGTGGTGAACCCTCCCAGCGGTTTCGCCAATTTAATCCACCAGACCGCTTCTCAGAGCTCTAATACTGTATTGGATCATTCTGCTTTTATATGCTACACTGAAGGATGGAATCTTAGAAATGGGTTTCAAGTAAACTATGGACATAGGCTTATAGGACAGTAGAATTACATTCAAATATTTGCTTCGAGCAATGCTCTTCAGCAAACTATAAAGACAAGGCTATTAGGAATAAATTAACACAAAGCAATAACGCGCCATCTATACATATAAAATAAAAGGATTTAAAAGCGCGAATGTTTCTTTTATACATAAAACGAACTTCTACTGTCCTTACTGCGATGAAAAAATATATTGGGAGGGCTTGGCTCATCTGTGGTGAACCCTCCCAGCGGTTTCGCCAATTTAATCCACCAGACCGCTTCTCAGAGCTCTAATACTGTATTGAATCATTCTGCTTTTATATGCTACACTGAAGGATGGAATCTTAGAAATGGGTTTCAAGTAAACTATGGACATAGTCGTATAGGACAGTAGAATTACATTCAAATATTTGCTTCGAGCAATGCTCTTCAGCAAACTATAAAGACAAGGCTATTAGGAATAAATTAACACAAAGCAATAACGCGCCATCTATACATATAAAATAAAAGGATTTAAAAGCGCGAATGTTTCTTTTATACATAAAACGAACTTCTATTGTCCTTACTGCGATGAAAAAATATATTGGGAGGGCTTGGCTCATCAGTGGTGAACCCTCCCAGCGGTTTCGCCAATTTAATCCACCAGACCGCTTCTCAGAGCTCTAATACTGTATTGGATCATTCTGCTTTTATATGCTACACTGAAGGATGGAATCTTAGAAATGGGTTTCAAGTAAACTATGGACATAGGCTTATAGGACAGTAGAATTACATTCAAATATTTGCTTCGAGCAATGCTCTTCAGCAAACTATAAAGACAAGGCTATTAGGAATAAATTAACACAAAGCAATAACGCGCCATCTATACATATAAAATAAAAGGATTTAAAAGCGCGAATGTTTCTTTTATACATAAAACGAACTTCTACTGTCCTTACTGCGATGAAAAAATATATTGGGAGGGCTTGGCTCATCAGTGGTGAACCCTCCCAGCGGTTTCGCCAATTTAATCCACCAGACCGCTTCTCAGAGCTCTAATACTGTATTGGATCATTCTGCTTTTATATGCTACATTGAAGGATGTAATCTTAGAAATGGGTTTCAAGTAAACTATGGACATAGGCTTATAGGACAATAGAATTACATTCAAATATTTGCTTCGAGCAATGCTCTTCAGCAAACTATAAAGACAAGGCTATTAGGAATAAATTAACACAAAGCAATAACGCGCCATCTATACATATAAAATAAAAGGATTTAAAAGCGCGAATGTTTCTTTTATACATAAAGCGAACTTCTACTGTCCTTACTGCGATGAAAAAATATATTGAGAGGGCTTGGCTCATCAGTGGTGAACCCTCCCAGCGGTTTCGCCAATTTAATCCACCAGACCGCTTCTCAGAGCTCTAATACTGTATTGGATCATTCTGCTTTTATATGCTACACTGAAGGATGGAATCTTAGAAATGGGTTTCAAGTAAACTATGGACATAGGCTTATAGGACAGTAGAATTACATTCAAATATTTGCTTCGAGCAATGCTCTTCAGCAAACTATAAAGACAAGGCTATTAGGAATAAATTAACACAAAGCAATAACGCGCCATCTATACATATAAAATAAAAGGATTTAAAAGCGCGAATGTTTCTTTTATACATAAAACGAACTTCTACTGTCCTTACTGCGATGAAAAAATATATTGGGAGGGCTTGGCTCATCAGTGGTGAACCCTCCCAGCGGTTTCGCCAATTTAATCCACCAGACCGCTTCTCAGAGCTCTAATACTGTATTGGATCATTCTGCTTTTATATGCTACACTGAAGGATGGAATCTTAGAAATGGGTTTCAAGTAAACTATGGACATAGTCTTATAGGACAGTAGAATTACATTCAGATATTTGCTTCGAGCAATGCTCTTCAGCAAACTATAAAGACAAGGCTATTAGGAATAAATTAACACAAAGCAATAACGCGCCATCTATACATATAAAATAAAAGGATTTAAAAGCGCGAATGTTTCTTTTATACAAAAAACGAACTTCTATTGTCCTTACTGCGATGAAAAAATATATTGGGAGGGCTTGGCTCATCAGTGGTGAACCCTCCCAGCGGTTTCGCCAATTTAATCCACCAGACCGCTTCTCAGAGCTCTAATACTGTATTGGATCATTCTGCTTTTATATGCTACACTGAAGGATGGAATCTTAGAAATGGGTTTCAAGTAAACTATGGACATAGGCTTATAGGACAGTAGAATTACATTCAAATATTTGCTTCGAGCAATGCTCTTCAGCAAACTATAAAGACAAGGCTATTAGGAATAAATTAACACAAAGCAATAACGCGCCATCTATACATATAAAATAAAAGGATTTAAAAGCGCGAATGTTTCTTTTATACATAAAACGAACTTCTACTGTCCTTACTGCGATGAAAAAATATATTGGGAGGGCTTGGCTCATCAGTGGTGAAACCTCCCAGCGGTTTCGCCAATTTAATCCACCAGACCGCTTCTCAGAGCTCTAATACTGTATTGGATCATTCTGCTTTTATATGCTACACTGAAGGATGGAATCTTAGAAATGGGTTTCAAGTAAACTATGGACATAGGCTTATAGGACAGTAGAATTACATTCAAATATTTGCTTCGAGCAATGCTCTTCAGCAAACTATAAAGACAAGGCTATTAGGAATAAATTAACACAAAGCAATAACGCGCCATCTATACATATAAAATAAAAGGATTTAAAAGCGCGAATGTTTCTTTTATACATAAAACGAACTTCCACTGTCCTTACTGCGATGAAAAAATATATTGGGAGGGCTTGGCTCATCAGTGGTGAACCCTCCCAGCGGTTTCGCCAATTTAATCCACCAGACCGCTTCTCAGAGCTCTAATACTGTATTGGATCATTCTGCTTTTATATGCTACACTGAAGGATGGAATCTTAGAAATGGGTTTCAAGTAAACTATGGACATAGGCTTATAGGACAGTAGAATTACATTCAAATATTTGCTTCGAGCAATGCTCTTCAGCAAACTATAAAGACAAGGCTATTAGGAATAAATTAACACAAAGCAATAACGCGCCATCTATACATATAAAATAAAAGGATTTAAAAGCGCGAATGTTTCCTTTATACATAAAACGAACTTCTACTGTCCTTACTGCGATGAAAAAATATATTGGGAGGGCTTGGCTCATCAGTGGTGAACCCTCCCAGCGGTTTCGCCAATTTAATCCACCAGACCGCTTCTCAGAGCTCTAATACTGTATTGGATCATTCTGCTTTTATATGCTACACTGAAGGATGGAATCTTAGAAATGGGTTTCAAGTAAACTATGGACATAGGCTTATAGGACAGTAGAATTACATTCAAATATTTGCTTCGAGCAATGCTCTTCAGCAAACTATAAAGACAAGGCTATTAGGAATAAATTAACACAAAGCAATAACGCGCCATCTATACATATAAAATAAAAGGATTTAAAAGCGCGAATGTTTCTTTTATACATAAAACGAACTTCCACTGTCCTTACTGCGATGAAAAAATATATTGGGAGGGCTTGGCTCATCAGTGGTGAACCCTCCCAGCGGTTTCGCCAATTTAATCCACCAGACCGCTTCTCAGAGCTCTAATACTGTATTGGATCATTCTGCTTTTATATGCTACACTGAAGGATGGAATCTTAGAAATGGGTTTCAAGTAAACTATGGACATAGGCTTATAGGACAGTAGAATTACATTCAAATATTTGCTTCGAGCAATGCTCTTCAGCAAACTATAAAGACAAGGCTATTAGGAATAAATTAACACAAAGCAATAACGCGCCATCTATACATATAAAATAAAAGGATTTAAAAGCGCGAATGTTTCCTTTATACATAAAACGAACTTCTATTGTCCTTACTGCGATGAAAAAATATATTGGGAGGGCTTGGCTCATCAGTGGTGAACCCTCCCAGCGGTTTCGCCAATTTAATCCATCAGACCGCTTCTCAGAGCTCTAATACTGTATTGGATCATTCTGCTTTCATATGCTACACTGAAGGATGGAATCTTAGAAATGGGTTTCAAGTAAACTATGGACATAGTCTTATAGGACAGTAGAATTACATTCAAATATTTGCTTCGAGCAATGCTCTTCAGCAAACTATAAAGACAAGGCTATTAGGAATAAATTAACACAAAGCAATAACGCGCCATCTATACATATAAAATAAAAGGATTTAAAAGCGTGAATGTTTCTTTTATACATAAAACGAACTTCTATTGTCCTTACTGCGATGAAAAAATATATTGGGAGGGCTTGGCTCATCAGTGGTGAACCCTCCCAGCGGTTTCGCCAATTTAATCCACCAGACCGCTTCTCAGAGCTCTAATACTGTATTGGACCATTCTGCTTTTATATGCTACACTGAAGGATGGAATCTTAGAAATGGGTTTCAAGTAAACTATGGACATAGTCTTATAGGACAGTAGAAATAACATTCAAATATTTGCTTCGAGCAATGCTCTTCAGCAAACTATAAAGACAAGGCTATTAGGAATAAATTAACACAAAGCAATAACGCGCCATCTATACATATAAAATAAAAAGATTTAAAAGCGCGAATGTTTCTTTTATACATAAAAAGAACTTCTACTGTCCTTACTGCGATGAAAAAATATATTGGGAGGGCTTGGCTCATCAGTGGTGAACCCTCCCAGCGGTTTCGCCAATTTAATCCACCAGACCGCTTCTCAGAGCTCTAATACTGTATTGGATCATTCTGCTTTTATATGCTACACTGAAGGATGGAATCTTAGAAATGGGTTTCAAGTAAACTATGGACATAGGCTTATAGGACAGTAGAATTACATTAAAATATTTGCTTCGAGCAATGCTCTTCAGCAAACTATAAAGACAAGGCTATTAGGAATAAATTAACACAAAGCAATAACGCGCCATCTATACATATAAAATAAAAGGATTTAAAAGAGTGAATGTTTCTTTTATACATAAAACGAACTTCTACTGTCCTTACTGCGATGAAAAAATATATTGGGAGGGCTTGGCTCATCAGTGGTGAACCCTCCCAGCGGTTTCGCCAATTTAATCCACCAGACCGCTTCTCAGAGCTCTAATACTGTATTGGATCATTCTGCTTTTATATGCTACACTGAAGGATGGAATCTTAGAAATGGGTTTCAAGTAAACTATGGACATAGGCTTATAGGACAGTAGAATTACATTCAAATATTTGCTTCGAGCAATGCTCTTCAGCAAACTATAAAGACAAGGCTATTAGGAATAAATTAACACAAAGCAATAACGCGCCATCTAGACATATAAAATAAAAGGATTTAAAAGCGCGAATGTTTCTTTTATACATAAAACGAACTTCTACTGTCCTTACTGCGATAAAAAAATATATTGGGAGGGCTTGGCTCATCAGTGGTGAACCCTCCCAGCGGTTTCGCCAATTTAATCCACCAGACCGTTTCTCAGAGCTCTAATACTGTATTGGACCATTCTGCTTTTATATGCTACACTGAAGGATGGAATCTTAGAAATGGGTTTCAAGTAAACTATGGACATAGGCTTATAGGACAGTAGAATTACATTCAAATATTTGCTTCGAGCAATGCTCTTCAGCAAACTATAAAGACAAGGCTATTAGGAATAAATTAACACAAAGCAATAACGCGCCATCTATACATATGAAATAAAAGGATTTAAAAGCGCGAATATTTCTTTTATACATAAAACGAACTTCTACTGTCCTTACTGCGATGAAAAAATATATTGGGAGGGCTTGGCTCATCAGTGGTGAACCCTCCCAGCGGTTTCGCCAATTTAATCCACCAGACCGCTTCTCAGAGCTCTAATACTGTATTGGATCATTCTGCTTTTATATGCTACACTGAAGGATGGAATCTTAGAAATGGGTTTAGGCTTATAGGACAGTATTTGAATGTAATTCTACTGTCCTATAAGCCTATGTCCATAGTTTACTTGAAACCCATTTCTACGATTCCATCCTTCAGTGTAGCATATAAAAGCAGAATGATACAATACAGTATTAGAGCTCTGAGAAGCGGTCTGGTGGATTAAATTGGCGAAACCGCTGGGAGGGTTCACCATTGATGAGCCAAGCCCTCCCAATATATTTTTTCATCGCAGTAAGGACAGTAGAAGTTCGTTTTATGTATAAAAGAAACATTCGCGCTTTTAAATCCTTTTATTTTATATGTATAGATGGCGCGTTATTGCTTTGTTTTAATTTATTCCTAATAGCCTTGTCTTTATAGTTTGCTGAAGAGCATTGCTCGAAGCAAATATTTGAATGTAATTCTACTGTCCTATAAGCCTATGTCCATAGTTTACTTGAAACACATTTCTAAGATTCCATCCTTCAGTGTAGCATATAAAAGCAGAATGATCCAATACAGTATTAGAGCTCTGAGAAGCGGTCTGGTGGATTAAATTGGCGAAACCGCTGGGAGGGTTCCCCACTGATGAGCCAAGCCCTCCCAATATATTTTTTCATCGCAGTAAGGACAGTAGAAGTTCGTTTTATGTATAAAAGAAACATTCGCGCTTTTAAAATCCTTTTATTTTATATGTATAGATGGCGCGTTATTGCTTTGTGTTAATTTATTCCTAATAGCCTTGTCTTTATAGTTTGCTGAAGAGCATTGCTCGAAGCAAATATTTGAATGTAATTCTACTGTCCTATAAGCCTATGTCCATAGTTTACTTGAAACCCATTTCTAAGATTCCATCCTTCAGTGTAGCATATAAAAGCAGAATGATCCAATACAGTATTAGAGCTCTGAGAAGCGGTCTGGTGGATTAAATTGGCGAAACCGCTGGGAGGGTTCACCACTGATGAGCCAAGCCCTCCCAATATATTTTTTCATCGCAGTAAGGACAGTAGAAGTTCGTTTTATGTATAAAAGAAACATTCGCGCTTTTAAATCCTTTTATTTTATATGTATAGATGGCGCGTTATTGCTTTGTTTTTATTTATTCCTAATAGCCTTGTCTTTAGAGTTTGCTGAAGAGCATTGCTCGAAGCAAATATTTGAATGTAATTCTACTGTCCTATAAGCCTATGTCCATAGTTTACTTGAAACCCATTTCTAAGATTCCATCCATCAGTGTAGCATATAAAAGCAGAATGATCCAATACAGTATTAGAGCTCTGAGAAGCGGTCTGGTGGATTAAATTGGCGAAACCGCTGGGAGGGTTCACCACTGATGAGCCAAGCCCTCCCAATATATTTTTTCATCGCAGTAAGGACAGTAGAAGTTCGTTTTATGTATAAAAGAAACATTCGCGCTTTTAAATCCTTTTATTTTATATGTATAGATGGCGCGTTATTGCTTTGTGTTAACAAAATAGAATATAATTAAATATTGTTATCAATTTAACATGTAAAATGTTTGATATGTGGAAAAATTAGAGATTTAAACAGGATCAAAATATCAAAATGTTAAATTTAAGGGAGGTCTTGTTCAAATTCAAATACAGTAGAACTTGGATAATTCGAACTTCTTTAATTCGAAAACCTCTTTAATTCGAATATTTATCTTGGTCCCTAGAAGCTTTAAGCCTTTATTCAAAACATCTTTAATTCGAATTTTTGGATAATTCGAATTTTTTATGGTCCCTTGGGGTTCGAATTATCCAAGTTC
Organism: Cordylochernes scorpioides; assembly: GCA_030710605.1. NCBI lineage: Eukaryota > Metazoa > Arthropoda > Arachnida > Pseudoscorpiones > Chernetidae > Cordylochernes > Cordylochernes scorpioides. The sequence continues at coordinate 91,488,352 of CP092868.1, forward strand.
GACTGTATCTAAATGTTTTAAAAAGTTAAGTTAAGATATCGACTGTAGTAAAATGTGTGGAATAAAAGAATGTATAGTACACGGCCTCAATTTATTGGAGGACGAGATAGGGGGAAAGTGCCAATGGATTTAGGTGACGAGGCATGGTCTCGAGTTGTTTAGTCAATCAATCCGGTATTTTTATGACTCTCTGTCTGGGAATTTGTGAAATTCTCGAGGAAATATAAATGGCTGAGGTGAAACACATGTTACACATGGCGGTCATTCCGATGTTTAGATGACAGCTTTGTGAGCGGGGAGCGAGGCCGTTGTATATCTTTGAAGGAGGAAATATGGGGTTGTCTACAGCGCACTGGCTTGAAATTCTTTCTCTCCTAGTTTGAATCTGGTGGGTTCAAAGAAATCTTTATATTGTTTGAAATAGAGTAAGTAATACAGATCCAAATGGGTTGGTGTAATGTAGATAGAATTGGATTTTGAATTTAACGGGAAATTTTCTGGTCGCTACTTGAGGTTTGTTTTATAACGATCGATGTTAAAGAAATCTGGATTTAAATGTAGGACTGGCTGGGAAGTTTGAGGCGGTATAATTCGGAAGAGTTGCGTCTCGAATATATCTGGAGTCAAATGTTTCTTTATCCTTTTTATGCTTTTTTTGGGTAGGAGAGCGTGCTATCTCTCTAGTTCTAGTTATTTCGGGGTATGGATTAAGATGAGTTCTTAGATCTGGGGGGACAAAATTGAACATTAAGTAGGTGGGTGGAAAACTGGTGACAGAATGTGGTGTGTTATTATACGTCTGAGTGACGCGTTTAACTAGTTGAGTCCAGGAAGGTTTCGGATTTTCTAGATAAGCTAGTCTGAGTTTGCCTGTAATGGTGGCATTTAAACGTTCTATTAAACCGTTTGCTTGTCGGTTATTGCTGGTGGTGAGTAGGGGTTGTATACCATGTGTTATTAGAAATTTACGGAATTTGTCTGAGGCAAAAGCGGGCGCTCTGTCAGATAACAGACGTTTTGGAAATCCTTGTTGTAGTACAGTTTTGAGGGTTTGAATGTACGTTAGGGTACTGGTTTCTGGTTAAACTCCCTTTGAGAGTGGTGAAAGCTTGTTGTCAGTTTTATGATCTATTTGAAAAATGTAGTTTTCTCGGTGTTCGTAAGTGTTGTGTTTAGACGGTGTTGCGGACTTATTACAAATGTTATTCAATGATGTCAGGTTTAGATGTGAGTAAAAGTGCGACTTTCGACGTGGACACGCTTTGGGGTGAGAAGTGTCACAGGCATGAAGGCGTCTTTGTGGCCTGTTAAGTGAGAAAAATTGTTGTGATGCGCTGTTTGACACGAGTGAGTGAATTGAAAAAAAGATGTCACGTGAAGTCTTTGTTTTTGGTACAGAATCTAACTTGTTTCAGCATGAATAACAAATTTACTAGTCATTGGTGGTGGTTGCACAAAACACATCGAGATATTTTGGCTGTTAGTGGATGTGTCAAGTTTAGTGGCGACGATATGGAGCTTGTGTGGCTCGAGATTGATTTGTTGCTAAGTCGCGCGCTAAAAAATGGTGGCCAATTGTAGAAAATGATGGGGGAGTGTGTTGAAGTTTAGAGATGTGTGGATTATTAATAATTATGCATGTAAAATAAAAGGACGAGGGAGTGAAACTGTGTTGGATTTTTAACTTGTTTTGGGGAAGGACAGTTACTTTTCTAGTTGTGATTCTGAAGATATTGTAATCTTTCGATTTTTGCAATTTAAAAAAATTCGTTTCACCTATGTTTATTAAAATTTGAACATATTTTTTGAATCGTTGATTATGGTAGTGCAAAAATTATCCTTGTAAAAGGGCAATGGCGTGATAGTGACTTATAAATTGAATGGGGCGTTTACATTTTTGCAAAGTTTTGAGTATTTAATTAAAAAATTGGTGATTTGGTATAAAAATAAGATATTATGAAAAACACACAAAAATAAGTTTAGAATTATGATTCGAGTAATAAACAAAAAAAAATGATTTTTTTAAAATGTAAAATTGCAAGTAATGAATTAAAATTTATAATTTGCTTAAAATAAAGTAAAAATTGATAAATGAGGGTGTAAAAGATATAAAATTTGAATTGAAATGATATAAAAATGGTAAAAATTGATTTAAAATTATTACAATGAAAATACACATTAAATATATGGAGAATCAAGTTGTGAGCATGAGGAGAGAGTCAGGTGGATTTTTAAAAAACTCACAGTTCTTATGATTGTTCAGTCAGAAGGCTTGGTCTTTGGTTGTTGTCCTGCTGATGTGGAAGACGTCCCAAGTTTGGCTTGTAGAAGCTTGTGACTTCGGTTTGGTGACGGCGGCATGTTGCCTGGAAGGTGGTTGCATTGTAAGGCCGAAGGTGGGGAACTTCTCACCGGCTTATTTTGCGGGATTTTCGGCTGTGTCGTTGGGATGAGATTGCTTGGTCGTTTCGTTGGACTTGCAGGCTTGTTCCTCCATCTTTGCTCTTTCCTGCTTCTATCTGGACAGACTTCCTACTTTCTTCGTTGTGGTCTCCTTCGTTGTGGTCATCCTATCGACTTTAACTGTGATAAGGAATCCTGTCGACTAATCTGAGATGAGGTCCTGTCGACTTATCTGTGATGAGGTATCCTGTCGACTCTTCTGTGATAAGATCCTGTCGACTCTCGCTATAACTGTGGTAACCGAGGGTCAAACCTGTAGTAACCGAGAGGGACAGTCAGGGTGTGGAGTGTTTTCCAGTACCTCTCTGCACCTTGGAAGACCTTTAAAAGTTCTCACAGAACAGGCAGTCGTGGTCGAGGCAGAGTGGAAAGCTTGGGAATGTCCACACACAAAAGACGAAGAGACACAGTTTCAGTAGAAAAGTTCCATGAACAGATAAAAGTTGAGCTAAGAGCAAGATGGAGTTAGAAGAATCTTACTGTTTTACATGGCGATGATGTGGTTGACCTGGCTACGACCAACAAGGGCTCACGCCGCCGGTGAAGTGATTGTCTGTATCGGGCTAAAACCGAGGTTTTTATATACCATTCCCGAGGAGGGGGGGGGGGGAGTTGGACATGAACGTCTGCACCCTTTGACCTTGATGGGAACGGGCTGCCAAATTCCTCTTCAGGGTTGTTGGATTTCTCTCTCGATTTTAGACGTTTTTGAACTTTTCAATCTTGCTTTAACTCAGAGAGAGAGAGAGAGAGAGAGCTCTTAATATATTAAATAGTTTTATTTATTTATTCTCAGTTTGTACAAAGTACATTACATATGGTGATGCAATGACACATGTCAATCATGCGTATAATTATTTATAGATGTGGTTCTATATATAACATGACAATCTCGTTATAAGTATTATACAATATAGGGTTGTTGGTTTAAATTACCATATATATATATATATAGAAAAGCCGCTACCTCTGGCGATCGAATTACAGAGTAGTTTGTTCTAGAATTTATAATTTCAAAAAAGGAAATAATTTTCATATAACATATATAAATATAGTGTATAACTAATATTTGTATGTATCTAGATATATAGTTATCCTTGGAGGTATAGTTTTACTAAAATAGGGGCACCGTGGATATGAACAAAATTCCTTCTGAAAAAGAAAAATGCATCTCCTTATCTTGCAACTGAAAGTTGCTAATGGCTTGCGCAATCTATCGGAATAAATATAACTATTTTCGTTTATTTTTAATTATTTCAGAATTGGCCAAATACCCATTCTTGAATAATCAAGAAAAGCTAAGCAAGTGCGCGTTTAGGGATGTTGGCCCTCATCAGCGTGGTGCAAGCTGTACCTCAACGACCAAAAAACTGGTCATTCAAGCATTCTGAAAAATCAGGAAACGAGTAGTTAAGGCCAGAATTGCGTGAGGCCGCGATACAATGTGAAAAAATAGTACAAATGTGAGTTTGTACTGGGATAAGGTGCATAAATTGTGAAAAAGATAAAGGTGTCTTTTATAAATTTCTCAATAAAATTATTTTTATTCCAATATTTCGGTGACCTCGCTAATCAACCACAAACTTATTACACAAAGGAGTGTAGCTTCTGTCTTGATCGAAGCAAGCGTACTGCTTAGTGCATTATTGGCATAAATATAATTCTGAATATATCTAAGATATACTTCTTTTATTGAAAGTATGCTTTTTCATCATTTATTTTAAAATAACTTAGAATTTTAAATATTTTCCAATTCAAAGTATTTTTTAAAAGATGTTAAATGTGTGAAATATTTTACAAAGTGGAAAAAATCTACCAATTTAATTAAGCGGCCTTGCTTTTTTGCCAAAGATGGAATCGTTCAATCAATCAATTTACAATCAGAATATCTGCTACAAAAGGCTTTTTTTATTTTATTCATTTTTTGGCACCTAGAAGGCATCATTTAAAGTGGTTTAAAATAATAGCCATTGTTCGCATTAACTGATAAAATTTCAATAATATTTGAAAAAGAGATTTACAGCTTAAATGTTTATTTTTATAATATCTTAGAATTATTTTATTCAAGGCCTCATTTATTTTAAGGATTGTGTTTTGTCTAACAACATGAGGGGGATGAAGACTTTCATGTGCCAATAGAGGCCCTGCTCACTTTAAACACAAAAGCTTTATTAAGACTACCGGGCTTATACAGATTCACCACAGGAAGAAAGGAAGCATAGATGGAGCTCCTATACTCCAGATAACGCAAAATCTAACAACAGCCTACAGGTCCGACGCATGTCCAATAGCCACATGTTCCTTCGTGCATACGTCAAATTTAGCGTATAACTGAAAAGTGGAATCAGCGGCGTTCTAGTCTTCGCTTTCCTCATCTTCACTTTAAAATTATTTTAAAACAGTTTTTGTTTATCGACACACAGTACTGATGGTGATAATTATGTACCATATCAGAAATTTTGGCAAATTCAGAATATACTATCGTATATAGTGGTTTCGAGCTTTAGCCCTCATCATATAAAGATTAAAACGATATATTGTTGCACCAAGTTGCAGCTTTGCAGGGTCGTCGACCTTGGTTTCTTCCTTCTTAGTGTTATACACCTTTCCCGAGCGGGTTTCCATACTCAAAGTAAATAAATAAAATTAAATAAAAATATATTACCTTTTAAAGTTATTGTGTTTATTTATTCGTTATCTTCCTCGTAGGTCGCTATCCGCAGTCTTGGTCTAGATCCTCTCTCGCTCCAATAACCAATCAAGATATATGTACAATAAATATCACAAAAGGAATGAAACTATAAAAAGGAATGATGATAATCTAAATAATCTGTTTTAAAGAAATATTAATTATCATCGAATATTTTTTATAAATGTAGGGTGCATTAAAATTGATTCAACAATATCAATCGAAATAATTTCGAAAAGTTTCTTTATTCAGTTGAAAATGGCAAGCTTTCAAGCGTTATCTCATCATCAGGCCAATTGTTTCACAAATTCCTACAACATATATAGAGGTCTAGGAGGTATTAACATATATTGTATGGATATATTGTAGGAATTTTCGAAACAATTGGCCTGATGATGAGCTAACACTTGAAAGCTTGCCAATTTTATTTAATAAAGAAACTTTTTGCAACTATTTCAATTGATATATCGTTTTTAATCATTTTGCAACCATTTCACAATCTAAATATAAAGACTACTTCGATTTCATAACATCCTACGGGAGAAATTATATAAAATAGGAATTTCTTTATAAAACACATAATTTTTAATAAATATATAAATAATGTTTGATTTATATATTTTTATGAAAAAGTAATCTCCTTATCGTGCAACTGAAAGTTGCTGATGGCTTGCGCGATCTATCGGAATAAATATCAACTATTCTCGTTGATTTTTTAATTATTCCAGAATTGGTCAAATACCAATTCTTGATTAATCAAGAAAAGCTAACCACAGACGCGTTTCGGGGATGCCTTTTTCATAATTTATGCACCTTATCCAGGTACAATATCACATTTATACTTTTTTTTCTTCACATTATATTATTTTGTTAATCTTTTTACTACTCAGATTGGCACAACACATCTGTCAAGTTACAAATAAGTGAGTAGTTAGCGATCTTAGTGTCCCATAATGCTATATAACATTTTATAACGAAAACTAGTTCAACTGATATAAAAATAGTTTGAATTTAAGTTTTATATTATTATTGAGTATAAATACGTATATAGCAAATTGAAACATGGCGCGTTATTGATTTATATTAATTTACGCCTAACAGGCTTTCTTCTCATTGTTTGCGGAAGAGCATTGCTAGATGTAAATATTTATATGTAATTTTAATGTACTAAAGGTGTATGTCCATAGTTTGCTGGAATACCATTTCTAATATTATCTAATAATATCCACACATCAGGTTAGCATATATAAGCAGAATTGTCCAATACAGTATTAGATCTCTAAAAGGCGGTTGTTAGATTAAATGGTCAAACCGCTGGTAGGGTTCACCACAGATGCATGTATTTTTTTCAAATCAATATACGTTTTATTTTAGGTTAGTTCTTGAAAAAAATATATGGATAATTGTTATTATTTTTAATATTTACAATAAAACTGGATTACCTTTTAAATATATATATATGTCATACCACAAGCAATATCAGTCATGGGCCTCGTGGTTTCAGGCGTCTGTGTTAATACACAGAGGACGAGTCAGGTAGGATGGCATCTAAGAGAGGCCAGCGGCGTGACATAAGCAAGGTTCAGGCGGGTCTAATATGAGATATGGGTCGTCCATTGGCTGGTCATGAAACTCACTGATGGGTTTTACAATTCCAGGAAGGGTCCATATGATAACTTAGGAAATTCCCATTTATTCTGATGTAAATCTTGACAATGTTTACTGGAGCCTCGATGGCTGTCTTCTCTTTTATAACCTTTTTTATTATGTGATCACACATGATCGCACATGCGACAAGCTAGCGCGTTGAATTTTATATACATTTGTGACTGTAACACTCGTTCAAATTATGGTCCATGACAATCTGGTATATATCGACGCATTTATATCACTACCCTTTATGCTCCCGGTAATGAAATTTAGTTAATGACAAGTGAAGATGAAAGCATAAGGCAATTACAATATGGAAATAATCAATGTACAAATTGATTCAAATAATGGTTATACCTAATAATAAAAAATAAAAGGGTAATAAGATTTTATTGTTGGGTCGCTTTAATAAATCATAATTATTATTAATAAAAAGAGTCTGTTGTCAAATGATAATTGATAATAGTGTAAAGCCCAATGTGATATAAAAGAAAGAAAAAAGGATAAGTAAAAAGTTAAAGATGTGAAAATGAATTTGGGAGATTATATACAGAATTGTTGTTGCAAATAAAATTATAAAGTGCATTTCTATGTGGGGTAATATACGTGGGAAGTCGGGATCGATGTTGAAAGAATAGGCTGTTTCTGGTACTGCGATGTAATGCGGCGTCAACGGCGTAAGTATGTAATCCCTTTACACCTGCCCCTCATTTTCTACGTTTGCTAGGCTTAATAACTCCGCCTTTTCCGGTCCCAAGCCCGGATGAAAAAGAAGGAGGGGGAGCAGTATCAAGCTCGGTAAAAAACCTGGGCTCAGCTGGCCCGGCTGATAGTACCCTGTAAGGGCTCCTGATCCAGGGATACAGGATGAGCAGCGTTTGTACTCCATGTTAGGAGCGGCTGCACATGTCGTCTGTTCCTCATGTCAGAGGCAGCCGTTTCTTTTGGAGCTAAGTCGGCCTTCCACTGAGTAGTGCTCCCAGTCTTAATGACAAAGGCAGGCGCATTCTACTTCACCCAGTCATGATGGTTGTCAAACAGACACCATCAAGGGTCACAACTTGATACCCTAATATGATTGATTGGAGATAAAAAAAGAAGAATAAGACTAAGCTTAATATTTGTGGAATTTATTTTAAAAATTAATAACAATATGATATATATTGTGAGACGCAGGAACACATCTCAACTGCATAAGTCTCATTAATGTTAAGATTTCTCTGCTCTTTGAGGAAAACGCACGAATATCAATGGAAAATTATGCTAGAAAAAAACTAACTTTGAAAATTCATACAAAACTCAGCCTATATACAAATAATTTACGTTGATTCTTATAATTTCAGTGTGTCTATAATATCGTAACGTCCTACTATGAAGTTATGATCACGGTCGAATATTTTATCGACTGGATGCATTTTTTTTAAATGGAGATGTGAAGACATTAAAATGGTGAACTTGATAAAATGAAAATGGATGATTAATAACAAGCTGATATATCACAATTCTCTATATATATATTAATATATATTTTTAGTTAAAAATAACTTTTTAGACATTAGATTAAATAATGATTGGTTTCTAGCCCAAAGCAATGACGAAAGTGTAAACATAACCCAGCATTGATGAGCTTTCTAATAATATTAACAAAGGATATAATTTCTGATATTTCTCATATTTGGAGATTTTATCGCGATATCCAGCCACGGCTGCCATTAAGGGAAATAGGTTGCTACTGATTCCAACGTATGGAATAAGCTAATTTTCTTACATTTTCCGTGATTTGGACCTTTGTGGTAATTTTTACCTCTCTGACTGTTCCTCCATCGAGCTACAGAATATTGATTCCATCCAATAATATAATTTTATTGTATTTCTTTCTTCGAGGAAACCAACTTTGAATCATTAAATATTTAAACTGATAAGAACAACAAGGACTAAGTGAGAACTCCACCGTGGGAAGTCGGTACAAATCACTTCTAATTGGAATAATTAGGACTTGTGGACATTTTTTTGTCGCCCCCAACTTTCACGGCAAAAAGTCAAAGTGGAATGGTTACCTTTAATTAAAGTTTCCTCTGGTCTAATTTAATTTAGGACTAATTACAGAAACGACTTTCCATACCCCGACTTGTCTTTAGTGGTTCTTAGAATTCTGATCCTAGTTTTAAATATTCTCTCTTGGGGCGAGGGGAAACATCGCCTTCTATATTATTCTAAGCATAGTGCCGTCTCATACCTGGTGTTTAATTTCATTTAATAAGATAACAAACAGAAACTGTACTTTATAAGTACAGTGGACCCTCGGTTTGCGAGCATAATCCGTTCCAGAGCCATGCTCGTACTCCAAAACGCTCGTAGTGCGAAACTAATTTCTTATTTTTAATAATTGAAACTCGGGCAATTCTTCTTGCTACGAACAATTGCACAGTTTCCCACATTTTACATATTTCCCGAATCTGATCTGAAGGGAGGGATCCCAGTGAATTTTCATCCATCACGATTACGGGCAACCATCACGAGTTGCTCGTAAATGCGAAATTTCACTCGTAATCCGAGGTAAAATATTTTCAAAAAAATTTGCTCGTACTGCGAAAAGCTCGTACTCCAAGGTGCTCGTAAACCGAGGGTCCACTGTATATCGTGAATAAAATCCTATGTCTGAAGATATATGAAGAGAGAGAGAGAGAGAAAGTTACAAATAGAAAGAAATCAGATCTCATCAAACCACGTTGTCTGACACAATATATTAAATTATTGAAAAGGTTTCTGTAGATGAGTTTCTTTTTAATATAATTAAAGCAGTCTCAAGCTTTCAGGCATCTCTACCCTTCTACAGGAGAACATATATAAACGAATATAACGCCGCCTGATGCCAATATATGTAACCTTCTTACTCAAGATTGGTAAATTAATTGTTCGAAACTAAGGACTCACAGGTCACTGAATCGTTCATACTCGGTATAATCTATCAGAATACATACAGATAAGGGTCACTCTCCCGTCAAAGTAGACGCTATCTATTGACCGTCGCCGCAAACTAGCGGCTTCGGGTGTGTGACAAAGCCACAACACCAGCTTTGGCAACCTGGACCATGGTTTAGCCAATGAACGTGATGGGGAAGGAAAAATATCTAAATAAAACATGCTCTTTCATTTTGGATAAATTTAGACTAACATGATTCAATATGAAACGATTCGAAGTAAATTACCATTCAGAGACCTAGCGTATTTCCAATCCCCATATCAATATGATACAGAAAATATATAATGTCAATATTGAAAAAACATGGGAAAATGTAATAATGAAATTATATTGGAAGGATTCTAATTGAAAAAATAATCTAATTTATATTTTAATTATTTTTCCTTTCAGCTTTTAAACAGAAAAATCTAATCATAAAATATATTAATTTTGTCTCCTGTGAATACAATTGTGACAAATCAGCATTCCGTTTCAATTTAAATTTTATTATTTCACCTTTAAATCGCACCTATATATCACATCTATTAATGCAGGTATATTCAGAACCTATTAAATACATTGTGCTGAATTGGAAATGGTGAAATATCAATTAAATTTTAAAATACTTGGCACATTCTAAAATGTTGTCTTGTCTAATTTAGGGAATAGTGTGACGCTATAT